>CM061751.1:114534000-115734000 GCA_030979885.1 Lolium multiflorum | reverse complement strand
ACCCTAATGACATCTTTGACTGGACAAACTACTTTACAAAGCTACTTAATCATGGATGACGCCGGGGGTTCTCTTTAATCGTGGACGCGACGTCCTCCAGCCTTCTTTCAGTCATTACCTTCTTTGGCGCTCAGGGCTCGATTAGTGTCACTTGTTTAGCTCATCCTCGTCTTCTAGCTCGAAGAGAATTCTGACCTACCTTGCCGACCGCCTCCTTCCGAGATCTTCATCCGGCTCCGTATACCCTCTCGAGGATACCTGGCCGCCTTTACTTACCTAAGCTCGATCTTTGTGCTCCGTGAAGAATATTAAACCTAGATCTTTATGGCTCAAACTATCCGGGCTTGGCATGCCTTGGCACACGGGTCATCCCCCCAACATTAGTCCCCGAAAGTCGGTATAGTCCGTGGATTCTATCCACTGCATCATGCCAGGTTCTTGTTTTTAGGATACCTATTAATCTTTCCTGCGTTGAGCTTGGATCCCGCATCTTTGCCTCGACTTATCTTTTTCTCTCTTTGCAAGGTATCTTCCGGTATCTTCTCCGGTATCTCTAGCATTTACTCTTTCCTCGCGAAGTCGAGAATTTCTCGCCCCGCACTGCCGCGACATGCGCACCGCAACCGTCGCGCCAGTTGTCACGGTCACTTCTTCGACTTCGCGCGACAATGCCTCGCTCGCCGGATCACCGTGGCTATTCCGTATCTCGTGGTACCCTCCGTGGTTTCTTGTTTATTTGTATCACCGCGCCACGTGGCGCCCGTGTGTAAACTGCCGCGCCCGCGGAGCGGTAACCGCCGTGGCCCGGGTACCTGCTGCCCACTCCTTCTCTCCTCCTTTATATGCGTAACCGCCCTCTTCTTCCTCGCATTCTCCGTCCTTCGCGCATGTCGGGCTGCTCGCGCCTCCGCTGCTCTCCGTCCGCGCTGCTGAGCTCGCCGGCGATCCTCGCGCCGCTTTCTCGCGCATTTCCACCGTGCGAAGAATTTCCGTAACGTTCACGATCAGCCGCATTCACGCTTCTTCGCTCTTCTCCGCTCTCCGCTGTTTACGTAAGTCCTCACATCATGGTCTGCCACATCATGGTCTTTCCGTGCATGGTCGCGCCGCTCTCAAAAGTTAGGTTTAACGAGTTTGCTCCCCTTTTGATTGTTTTCCAGATCTTGGGTCGATAGTGTATTTATTTCCCCTTTTCTTTTGATTTTTCTCTTACTCGTAGATCTTCGCGCGGGGGCAAACTGTGGGATTCCTGTTTATTCTGCACCTAGCCTTATGTCTAGCAAGGAGTCTTCCTCTGCCTCCTCCTCTGCTTCTTCTTCTGGTAGCCGGCGTAGCCAATCTTCCGATAGATCAACCGCCGATCCGGTTCTGATGGATACCGATTCCGGTAGCCAGCAAGAATCCGGTAGCCACCAAGAATCCGGTAGCTCTAGCCAAGCTTCCGGTGTAAATCCTTCCGGTGTCACTCGTGGAGCCTGGATGGGCTCCAACGCGCCCAATATGAGATTGATCGGCTATACCGTCTCGTAGGATTCCTGAGAGGGAGTAACCCGCTGGCCTCGGCGGATGAGATTGAACCGTGCTTCAAATTTCCGTGAACAGGAATGCCTTCCTCGCTCACTTCGAGCGCGTTCGTCTTCCCGCGTTTCCGAGTTTTTCCTGTTTTTAGATTTCTACGAATCAACCTCACCATCTCCCGTGCAATGCCATTTTTTACCTTCCTCGCTTTTACCACCTTTATGGAGGCTTATGTCGGCATTCATCCCACCCGCGAGACGTTTGCCCGTTTCTTTGCTCTTTGGATCAATTCCGTTCAGGGCAAGGAAATCCCTAAACCCAAACCCCCCGTTCAATGCGGGTCTTGTATCATCGGCTCCCGCCAAGGGAGCCCTTTCTTCAAATTCACCGGTCTCGAGTCATGCCGGTTATGGCAAGGGACCTTCTTCTACGTGAAGAACAACAGCGCCGCAAATCTCATCGATCTGCCGCCTTTCAATCCGGCGCCGCCCACCAAAGCCAACTGGAGCTACAACCCGAAGTCTGATCATATCGAAACCAACCGGGTGGTACGCTTCATGGCGGCTGGGATGAAGGAGACCAACATCTCGATGATATAATCCGCACCTCATTCGCGCGGTGTTCCTCTCTCAAGCGCCTGCAAGAAGATAGGATGAGCGTAGATGTATGGTCCTGTGATCCCACCAAGATTACCGGCCTTCCTCTCAGCAAGAAGGACGTCGTCCGCTAGCCAAATCTGCCAAACGGACATGCCGGTTGATTGGGAATGGGGCCTCCTCCCCTTCTAGCTCCACTAACCCTCCGACCCAAGAAGTAAGAAATTACGCAACTCGGGTCGGTTCTGCACCTTTTGGCTGTTATTAACCTTCTTTTTACTTGTTTCAGGCCAAGGACCGCTTCCCACTATCCACGCAGCTGACGAGGCCCCCGGTGAAGCGCGCCCTAGATTCTGTTGACCCGGATCCTTACATCCGTTGGCAGGACCTCGAGATAAGTAAGACTAAAGCCACATTGCCCGTCCGCGTGCCGGAACCCCACGGTTTCTGACGACCCGACTGCTCGAGGTACTTCTCGATTTCTTATACTTTTTCTTAATATTGCCCTTGGGATGCTCCTGAATATTTCGAACCCGCAGATCCACGAGCACGCGCCACCCTCGCGAGCCGAGGCCGCCAGAGTTCGTGGACAAGCTTCATGGCCCAGGGCCGTAAGAACAAGGTGCCGCATCCGACGCCGGCCTAGCCAGTCCTCCCCCAAAGCGCTTCCGATCGAGCCTTTGGGGCGTAATAGCGCAGTGTGAGGGCGCCACAAGCGCTGCCAAATGCCGACCTCCCTCCGGGGTAAGCTCCCGTTTTTTTGCTTGTTTCTTTTTACCAAGTTCTTTCCGATTGCTTTTTTCCAACTCTTTGCTTTTCTCTTGTTTAGCCCTCGTGCCGGCTTGGCCCCAAGGTCTGGCGGTTCGAGGGTACCACGACCTCAACCCTCCTCTCACTCAAGCCCGCACCATCCGGTGCCTAAGAACACCTCCGCCCTCCCTCCGGGGGCACTGCTCCCGCGGCCCCTACACCACCAAACACCGTCATGAGGGGGAGGATTTCTGTCTCCCTCTCCGTAAAACCAAGACACCGTGACAAGGTATCAACTTGTCAATGCCTCTGGATTGTAGGCTAGGGTTTAGTTGGAAGTTGAGGGCAAGTAGATCTCGAAGGTTTCAAATTAAAAGTACTCGACGATTATGAAAACTAAGGTTTGTAAACAATGATTCGATGCCTTCCCCTCGACTCCCCTTTATATAGGAGGCGAAGCGGGATTCGTGTTGTACAAGTTTACATAAGAGAGAGGGAAAGGAACTCATCCCGCCAGATTACAAATAACGCTTCCTATTACAACTCTAACTTTCCTTAATAATATCTTGGGCTTCCGAATCTTCTTATTCTTCGGGTAGTGGGCCTTCAGTAAACCCCGGGTACTATCTTCGGCAGGCCCATTTGGGATGCCTATGTCAGTAGCCCCCGAGATTTTGCTTGAATCGTAGGGTCAAGGAAAATCTCCACTGTTTATTTTTATTCGACAGCTTTGACTTTTCTATATTTTTCCTCATAAACATCTATATTGTACAGGGATAATGGTAATTGGGGCTAGTTCATCTGACGGATCAGGTACGTTAACTCCTCTAGTGGCAATCCGCAAAACCTACTTCAAGATCACATCCCCACATGACCTCAGGATACCTAGTGTAAACTCGCCATTGTGTGTCGTTTTTTAGTCTTACCATTCTCACGAGTCCCAGTAGTTTATCTGCACTAACGCAACTGCTAGATTTTTCTTCAGATTCTGCTGATACCTACAAAAGCAGCAAGAGCGCAGTCTCTGGCGATGCCACGCCCAGCAGAACGGATCTGTGGTCTTCTTCGCAAATTTGCGGCATTCCGAAATTGATCGCAACTTTGGCGTTCCAAGAATACATTGTCATGCTTTCATCATGGAACGGCATTATTGAGTCATACTTGATGACTTATTTTGTCTTCCCGACGGGAGTATATGTAGAGTTAATTTTAACTCGAAATATACTCTTTTTTCTTTTTCTCTTTCTTTTCTTTCTTCTTTATAATTTCATCGGGCAGGGCCAATGCTCCCGATGGGAGTAGCCCCCGAGGCTGCAGCCAAGGACTTGTGCTTGGTTGTAGGCTCCACGCCTCATGCCGCTATATTCTCCTTTTATCTCCCGAAGTTTTAATTTCTGGTGCGCGAACAGCGCTCCCGACGGGAGTAGCCCCCCGAGACTATGAACAAATATTTGTATTTGGTCATAGGCTCACGCTACTTCTATTTTTATTCTTCTAGATCTTTTTCCTTTTTCCATGAGTTCCTTTGAGCATTTGGTCAAAACTGTATTTGATCAAAGGCTCAATATTATTTTCCCATGTCGCCTTTTATGAAGTTGTGTAGTCGAATTTTTCCTTTTGCCAAGATGACGTTAATGCTGACGATAGCCACGATCGCTAGTCAGAATTTTTCGACAAGTCTATTCTCGCTGCCATGCGGGCCCAATTGATCCACTTTCTTGACACGTGGTGGGGGACACACGTCCTCCGCTTTTTCGGGCACACGCACCGTAACTTCCCCAACGTTAGGTTACTTTTTTACCCTTGTTGCCACGTGGTTATCATCTGTCACACATATTCCTTATCCAACGGTTCGTCATTTCGCCGCACCCTTATATAAGATCATCGTCTTCCTCCTTGAGCACTTTCCGTCGCGCCGTCTCCCCCTTTTCTCTCATCTGCAAATTTCCTCCTGCAATCCACAATCTCCTAAGCTCCTCGTCTAAGCCGCAAACCCCGCGCCATTACATGCTACCGTGCCGATTAACAAGGCATAGCACGCCATCCTCCATACGCTTTCGTGACTTTAGAGTCCATGAGTGGGAAAGATCCAAAATTTCCACTCAAGACGTCAATATGCTGAAGATGGGGATCAGCAAGAAACCCAAGGCATTGTGCTTCCCCAAGGAGGAAGCTACCCCAACCCCTCCAATGGGGTACCGGGTAAGTTTTGTTTCACCACCTCACCGTCGCCTTTCCCGCCCTATTCATCCTTTTCTCCGTGGACTGCTCTTTGTCTATGGTTTGCAACTCCACCACCTCACGCCCCCAATTCAATCCTCCATATCTCCATTTTCATCACTTTGTGCGAGGCCTTCCTTGTCCAGCCTAACTGGGCATTATGGAAGCACATTTTCTTCTGTCGCCGCAATGGTTCTCCCTCAATGTCGCCTATAATATAGGCGGCATTGTAATTTCTGTTCGGCCCACTCGTCGACTACTTCGACGTCAAGCTTCCTGACCAGTTCAAGGATGGCACAAGAAGTGGTTGTGCTATTCGTGAGGAGAACCATGGATAAAGTGAGGACAACATCCTCCTTTGATGCGCCGAAAATCTTTCGCGCCGCTCACGGGACGCTGAGGCCACCGAAGAAGAAAGGGCGTCGACAGAATCCTTTGGCTCGTATCCACGAGTTACAAAATACTGCGGCAAGGAGTTATCATGCGTATCCAAATCACCGCATACTTTCTTAGGGACTAGGGTGTGCAAAATGGGCTTTCTCAAAGCTCGCAAGCATCCTCTCTGGAAATATGCCGGCGACAAGGACGTAGATCGGCTGTGGTGAATTTGGAGGTCAAGGATTTAGAAAGACTTGTCCGAAAAATCATCTCTCAACAAAAAAGATGCTGTCCCTTCTTCTTGCCGAGTGACGCCATTCAGCGCCGCCAATCCACTTCCCGAGGTAATCTTTGTCTATTGTCTTGTTGTTGCTTTGCTATATTTTTTGTAACTTTATTTCTGATATCGGTCCCTGTTTTTATTTTGCACAGAATCATCCAGACCTTGTCTCGCTTCCTCCTCTCCCTGAAGGTGGAGAAGTCGAAGAAAGGGCCATTGTCACTGATGACAATCAGGGCTCCATCTTTTGTGAATGAACCCGTGGATTCTCGAAAATCTGCGGGTTCTTCCGAAGGCACTGCGTCGGCACAATCTCCTCCTCCCGCTGTCTCCCCGAAAGGCAAAAGGAAGAGGAATGATGTCGAAGACTCCGGCACTTCCAAAGCCGAAGAAGTTGATCCTTCACATCAGAAGGCAGCTTACGATCCTTTCTTGAATCCCTCGTCAGCTCGTAAGTTATTTTTATTTCTCCTTTTTTCTGTACTCGAAATGTTTGTCTTGTCTTGCTTTTTATGCCGTCGATTTTTAATCACAGCGATGATGAGGAAGAAATACCAACTGTTGACGTGGCTCCTCGGACGAGCACGTCACATACTTTGCTTGCCTCGGATACGCTAGTTGAAGGAGAAGAATCCTCGCCTCCTCAACGAGACGTCGTCACCACTACTCCGCCATCAAGCCCCCTCCTTCACCAAAAAGGACAAGGATTGAAACGATCATTGAGCCTGCCCCTCAATTAGGTAGCTCTTCTACTCTGCTCTTGGATGATGTAAGTTTTTGAATTTTCTTGCCAATATCTATATTTCCTCTATTTTGCTTTTTCATGCCTTCAATCTTTTTCATACGATCGTTTCTCTTTCTTTGTTCTTCTTTGACAGCCCATGATCAAAGATCTTATCCGCATCGGATCCCAATTCATTGGGTACCGTGAGTATGCCAGCAGAACTGAAGGTAATAACTTTTTTTGCTGTTGTTGTTTCTGACTTCTTTCTCCTGTCGTTTGTTGCAACTTTTTTTGACCTTTCTTTTTTATTTCGACAGAAAAACTTGCAGAGGCCAACAATCGTGCCGACGCACTTGCTCAAAAACTGGAGCAAAGTGAAGCGGCCCGCAAGAAAGCCGAACTTGTTGCTAGCGAAGCCAAAGCCGAGGCCGATGAAGCCAAAGCAAAAGCTGCTAGTGTCGAGGAACTGCAGAAAAAACTTGAGGATGCTGCATCTGCTTAAACGAGCACAAAGCTGCACAAGCTTCTCGTGAGCAGGGGATCCTCAAGCGCCTGAAATCGCAAAATCGACGCATTCAGGGTAATGTTATCGATCCCTTCTATTTTTTATGGGACCTGCTTTTTCCTTGCTTTTGACCGGCGTTGATTCCCTTTTGCAGGTCAAACAAACCAAGAGTTTGAGCTAGAGAATCCCGACAATGATCCCCTTCTCCTAGACACACTTTCTTATCTGGAGATCATGGATCCAAAATTCGTGAAGGCGTGGCAAATGCTAATGCAGGATCGTTTGCCATTGCTCTACTTCTTCCGAAGAAAGAGGAGCCTAAGACTTTCCTTGCCCTGCCTGCAGCTTCAATTCATCGTAGGACCTTGGACCAAAGATGCCAGAGAACATGAAGATTGTCAAGCGAGAGTACCGTTGCCTTGTCGCCGACAGCCCAACAAGCCGTTGATTGGATGAAGTTGGCGACACCCGATCGTATAGAGCGCTCAAGATGGAGGTCGTTGATTAAGGCGGCCAAGCCCAACACGAAGAAAATCCTGGCCTATCTCGGGATCAAACCAGCGGCAACTCCTAGCTCATCAAGGCCGGAGGTCTAGTTGCATGCCTCTTTGTTTTTTGCTTTCTTTGTCTCTTTTGCCCCTGTCGCCAATTTAGCTGTGGCGACCATTATCCTGGTAGTCCTTTTGGAGAAACTTCTTTTGTAATGTCTATGTAAATTTGTCTAGAAATTAATGAAATTCCCTCTGGCACTATCATTGATCCTGGCGCTTTCTTTCCAGTTAATATTTGACAACTATTCGACCAATCCTTGCTCTGCCGATGCTTCACCTGCTTCTTCCTTCTCGAAGAAAATGCTAATCGATGATAATCCTCTCGAAGGTTCTTCAAGCAAACCTTTGTCGGAAGATTTGCAAGAACTTTGACAACAACTTCAATCCATGAAGAAACAAACTCTTGCGATGATGGAAAAATCTCGACAAGCGTCCGAGAGAGAGGAAATTGCTCTTCAACAGGCAAAAGAAGCCATCGCTGCGATGCCGCTGTTGCTGAAGCTGCTGAAGCTTCTTCTCGCGAGAATTATATGCTTCAGCTAATGACTGACGCCAGCTTGGACATGACAGGTATGTTTCCCGCTCGTAACCATATTGGATATTATTCTTCACCATTCGTTCCTTGATTTTTTGTTTGATGTGTCAGGCTCGTTTCTGGATGCTGCTGCCGAAGACCAACGTGTTGAAGCTCGAACCACTGTTTTGCTGAGACTGGCTGCGCAACACGGGTCTAATTTGGTTACTCCTGAGCGCACCCGCCAAATCGTTAGATTTCAAGATCGCGCGGCTCAGGTCCGCGATTTCCTTGACTTCTGTACGAAGACTTTATTCTTAGTTTATGGAACCATGTTCCCTCGGAACAAAATGCCAGAAACCCTTCCAGCTTTAATGGAGAAATTTCGAGATGCTCCTCGAATCCATGGCTTTGTGCGAGCTCAACTTTCTGCTGGCGCAAGATTTGCCATGATGATGATAAAAATTTGTCATCCAAAATTGCCCATAGATCAAATTGTTCCTACTTGTTTGGCGAAGATGGCAAAGAAAAAGAGAAATATGGGCAAGATTGACGATTTGGTGACTCCTGTTGCTGAAGATATGATGGATGAACTTCTTCGGATGGATTCTGAGTTCTTCTGAAGGGAAGCTATGCTGAGCATAGTACTCGTCCTTCTACTGAGCGGATAACCATAGATCATGTGCTAGGTTTCCCTTGAAAACTTTTTCCTCTTCTTTGCTGTATTTCTATCATTGATACATCTTTGTGTATTTGTAAACACAATCTATATTGTAAAGCTGTATTTTGATCACTGAGCCCCCGAGCTTTTGGCTGGAGTCTATACTGTTTTTCTATCTCGGAGGTTTTCCCTCCTGTCATAATAAGATAATCTCTGTTTTTTCATTGATGGGTTGAAAGCCCCCGAGTGTCGTGGTGTCAAAGTTCTATATTTTTGTTGCGAGGTTCTTGGACCAAAGCAATAAGTTTTTGGCGCGTACACTATATTTATAATTTTATTAGCTTCCGATATTTGGCGAGGTATTTAGTGTACCAAGGCGAAATATTTGGGTAAGTCTAATATGTCTATATTGTACGTATTTTGAAACTTGAAGGCGTTGAGCTCCCGAGCGTGTCGAAGAATAAGAAATATATCTCCACTATCTTTATTTATGTTGCAGCACCGCGAGCCCGCTCATTAAAAACCCTTTCCGCCTCCACTATGTTCCCAAAAGGAAAGAGTGCGTCCTCGAAAACTCGCGGGCATTTCGCACATTGTATTTTTACAGAGAAGGACTATATTTTGACTCTAAGCGTAGAACCGCCTGAGTTTGCGCTATGTTCCAGGGGTTTTTCTCGGGAACCCCTGTCTTCTTGTCTTTTATCCTGTACGCTCCTCCTTCAATTACTTCCGTTATGACGTAGGGGCCAAGCCATGGCGACTCGAGTTTTTCAGTGTGCTCTTGATTGAGTCGCAAAACTAAGTCTCTGACTTGAAAAGATCTTGGTCTCAAACGTCGACTGTGGTAATTTTTCAGGTCCTGCTGATATTTGGTTACCCTTGATAATACTTCGTCTCGAGCTTCGTCGAGTGCGTCGACGCCGTCTTCCAATGCTTTCCCGGGAAGCTTCTTCATTATACTCTGTGACTCTGGGGGAGTCGTGCTCTATTTCTATTGCGCATCGCTCCCGCGCCACATGGACAAGGAAAATGTAGTCTCCCCGTGTCGCTCGTATTTGGTGTTGTCTTGATGCTCCCATAACACACTTGGTAGTTCTTCTCTCGGCCAGGTATGTCGAGCTTCCGGTCCTAATAGCGCTTTCTGATGCCATTGCGTATGATGCCATTGGCTTTCTCGACTTGACCATGTTTGGGGATGTGCAACCGACGCGAAGTGCAATTTGATGCCTACCTCTGCACAGTACGCCTTGAACTCCTTTGACGTAAAGTTGCTGCCATTGTCCGTGACGATACATGAGGTACTCCAAATCGAAAAACGATGCCCTTCACGAATTTTATTGCTGATGCTTCAGATCTGGTGAATTATCTGCTTTCATTTATCCACTTGGTAACTGACACAAAGAACTTTTCAAAGAAGTACTCATATCCTCCCGGCTAAGCTTTAGCAACTTGCCCACCAGTATCACCCCCATTGGGCAAAGGGCCATGACAATGGTATTGGTGTTAATTCCGCCGCCGGGATGAGTGAGGTTTGGCGGCTAATCTTGACACGCGCCAAGTTCTTACTATTTCCTCGCATCCCCGATCATTGCCGCCCAATAGAATCCCGCTCGAAAACTCGCTGCAATAGTTCGACTACTGCGTGGGTGGCCACATATTCCTTCGTGTACATCCTTTAGAATTATTCTTCCTTCTTCTTGTGTGACACACCTTTGCAGACGCCCGCGAAATACTTCGCTGTATAATCTCCTCTTTGATCACCGTGGAAAGCTTTTGACTGGCCGGTCAACTCGCCTAGCTTCAATCGGATCGTCTGGTATTTCTTTCCGAGGATGTATGATATATATGCTTGCATCCACGGAATTTGAACCATCATCACAAGTTCTTGGTCCTCTTCATCCTCCGTGGTTTCTTTGAGAAGCGTCGAAGTTTTCTCTTCTTTTGCTTTTTTCTGCACCTTTTTTGGCTTCGTGGATCTCTCCGCTATTTCTTCCCAAAATACTCCTGGCGGGATTGGGAGGCACTGCGACCCGAAGGTTGCGAGAACGTCTGGCTTCATCATTACTCAATTCATCGATGTGATTTACCTCGCATCCATCAAACAGCCTTCTCGAGCTCATTGTACACCTCCTTGTATGCCATCATGCTATCATTGACTGCGTCACATTGGTTCATAACTTGCTGAGCCACCAATTGTGAGTCACCGAAGATTTTTAGTCGAGTTGCACCGCAAGCTTTCGCCATCTTCATCCCGTGTATGAGGGCTTCATATTCTGCTTCATTGTTGGATGCGTTAGGGAACGTCATCCGAAGGACGTATTTCAACTTGTCGCCTTCGGGTGATATAAGCTCCTGCGCCAGCTCCTTCTACTCTCTTGGACCCATCGAAATTCATGGTCCAGGTTCTCGATAAGTCTGGGGGTCCCGTGTTTTGTAGTTCCATCCACTCTGCAATGAACGCGTAACCTGCGACTTGATTGCCTTTCTTTTTCATACGTGATGTCCCGAGTGGGGAAAGTTCTATTCCCCAAAGGAAGACACGACCCGTCGGATTGTTCAGGATATTTGAGAGAGGTGCTTCATTGACTACTATTATCGGATACCGAAAAATAGTGGCGCAACTTCCTTGCCGTTGCAATTACTCCATATGCTGGCCGAGACCAAGTGTACCGCCGTTCTAAGGTGATAAAAACTTCAATCGATGAAATATAATGGTCTTTGCACTCCATGGAGTTTTCTTTCTTTCTCTTTCGACAACTAGCACCGTGCTAACCACTTGGGGCGTGGTCGCAATATATAGCAGAGAGGTTCTTTTCCTTCTAGCGCCACCAAGATCTATGGTGTCGAGATCAGGCGCTTAAATCCCCAAAGCTCGGCTTGCTTCTCTTCTGCTCCACCGAATTTCCTCTCCTTGCTTTATCGAGCATAAAATGGTAACGCCTTTTCTCTCAACCCGCACGACCGTCAAGTTGCGACTCGCCCCGTTAGCTGTTCTATTTCTTTCAACTTTGTTGCATTTCTAACAAGTTACGATAGCTTGTATTTTGTCTGTTTGTTTCAATTCCTCTTTGCCGAAACTAGAAACCCCGTGCCCTCCCCGCCGGGACGCCAAAAGAACATTTCGTCGGATTCAGCTTGAGGCGGAATTTGTCGAGGTTGTCAAAGGTTTCCTTGAGATCCTCGATCAGCGTTGTTCCCTTTTTTGATGTTGCGACTACATCGGCCGATGTATACTTGCACATTTTTTTCCAATCTATGTCGCCAAACACTTCTGCATCATCCGCCGATATGTTGCTCCCGCGTTTTTTTAGACCAAAGGGCATTGTTCTGTACAAAACACGCCATAAGGTGTTATGAATGTTGTCTTGGCTTCATCTTCTTCTTTTCATCCGGTTGTAGCTGCACATGCGTCCGTAAAGGAAAGACGTTCACATCCAGCCGTGGAGTCGATGATTTGATCGATCCCTGGGAGGGGAAAGTGATCCTTTGGACAATGTTTATTGAGACACGAAAGGTCGACGCACATGTGAAGGACCTTAGTGTTTTTCTTCGGGACCAACACATGATTTGCTACCCATGTGGCTTCTGAATATCTCTTTGATAAAACCAGCTTCTCGTAGTCGATCGATTGATAAGATGGCCTTTGCGGTTTGGTTCCGAAAAACGCCGCAAGGGTTGTTTGATTGGTCTCGCTTAATGGATCCAAGTTTAGGTGGTGCTCAGCAAGTTCCCTGGGTACTCCTGGCATGTCAGCTGGACACCATGCGAAGATTTTCCAGTTCTCACGGAGGAACTCTACGAGCGCGCTTTCCTATGCGAGGTCCATGTCGTTTGCGATGGACGTCGTCTTTTTCGGGTCATCTGCACCTCCTTAGAATTTTTCTCAGTATTGAAAGTTGATTCTTTGTTTGGCCTTCCTACATCTGGCAACACATCATAGTCAGTTGTGAGCCTTGACGCCATGTACTCTGCTTGCATCCTGAAAGTTGATATCCGATGAAAATCCTTATCGCACTTATCGGCTAAGGCGAAGCTTCCTTTGACTGTGATTGGTCCCTTTGGTCCAGGCAACCTCCACAACAAGTATGTATAATGTGGTACCGCCATAAATCTAGCATATGCTGGTCGTCCCAACAAAGCGTGGTATTGCGACGGGAAATCCACGACCTCAAATTCCAGCCTCTCGATTCTATAATTCTCTCGGGTTCCAAACTGAACGTCGAGATTGATCTTCCCCAATGGGTAACTTGGTTTCTCCGGTGTGATACCGTGGAACCTTGTGTCTGTTGGCTTCAAGTTTGCTAAGGATATGTTCATCTTCCTTAATGTATCTGCATACATAAGGTTTAACCTGCTGCCGCCATCTATGAACACTCGAGAGATAACAACCGTAATAACCGCCGGTAAAATAAGTGCTTTCGATCGCCTCCGGTTGAGGAACTTGCTGCGTGATGATTCATATGTAGAAGCCAATATCTTGCCCTGACCAATTAAGATACTCGACTGTTGGTGGAGGCATTTTTTCTGCCATGAACACTTGTCGTGAAATTACTTTCTGGGCTCTATTGGATGGCCTTCCCTTCTGAATCATCGACACCGCTCCGTTGGAGTTAGGATCAACGTAAGGTGGTGGTGGAGGTGCTGCCGCTATTCTCGAGCCGATGTCGACTGTCTCTTTCGTAATTGCGGGAGGAGGTGGTAAGTGAATCTCGCTCCCTGGTTCTCGAGGGATTTCTTTGTGCTGCTCCGAGTTGCTAAGGCAGTCCATCTTAACATTGCCCTGTACCACGGCAATCTTCGCGATGTCCCGACCGCTTCTTTTCCGTTGTTGTCGAGGAAAGTATCCGACACGCCCCATTCATCATCTTCAGGAGACACGAAAGGCCTCGGGAACCTAGGCCCGCTATTTTGCCTGCTGCGTGAATCATCCCTGTTATCACCTCGCGCTTTCATTACTTCTCCGATAATCATCTCTCGTTGTTTCCTCCCGTGTTTGCCCGAAAACCTGCCGAAATTTGTCCTGGAGCGTCATAAACGGCATCGCCGAGGAAATCAAGCGCCTGTTGGATAATTTCGACCACGGTCCTCCTCTCGGCGACCCGCCGTGGCCGCTTGTTGTGGACAAACATCTTCTCCATCTCGCCCATCTCTGTTTATTTCCATTAACGCTGATACGTTCTTGGGTTGGTCCTTCCCAAGTCCTCGACGAAATCTCCACGCCTGATTCCCGCGACAAACGCATCTATCGCTCTCTCGTCAGATATATATTTTCTGCCGAGTTTTTGATGATGTTCCATCTTTGGATGTATTTTCTCATTGGTTCGTCTGGCTTTTGTCGACATGCTCTCAACTCCTCCAATGACGCAGTTTCTTGCATGTGGACCGGAAGTTTTTGAACGAACACATCCTCGAAGCTTTCCCAGCTGAGATCCTGGGGTAAGTTTCTTTATCCAAGATCGTGCGGCTCCACTCATGCACCTGGATGCTTTGCATAGTCGTTGCCTTAGTTCCACCCGTGAGCTTCACTGTCTCGAGATAATCAACTAGCCAATCCTCTCGGATCTTGAAGGCCGCGAACTTTGAATTGTTTCCGGTAACTTGAATCCTTAAGGACTCGAGTTTTCGACTCTCCGTGAAGCACGGCAGTCGCACATATTCGCGTTAAGCTCCGGGATTGCCGATGTTCCCTTCGTTTGCCGTGCTCTCCATCGACCCTTGCTTGTGCTGTCGTGTCTCTTGCTCCGCTTGGTCCTTCAGGGGCTGCCGTTGTTGCCAGGTCGTGGACTATTTTGCCTTGCCGCTCCTTCTGGGAGGCGTTGATACAAACGCCGTCCCCATAGCTCCAACTCCTGCTATCGCCATATTGTATATTTTCCTTGGATCACCTGGAGGTGGTTTAGATGCGAGGATAAAAGTATGTCGCCATATACCCAAATTTCTCTCGGTGTCTTTAGGGATGATGTTTCCTTGTATCTATCGACATAAAGGACATGTCGAGGTTTTGGACCAAAATGCCTTTTCTCTCGCTTCGGTATATGTTGCACCTTGGATTCGCTCTCGTTCCCGAGCCTCCCGTGGCTATCACCCGGTTCTAGATTGTCACTTAGATCTGCTCCTTTTCCCGCTCGGATGCGTAAGTCGCTCCTTTCTCCGTTTAACTCACTATCTGCTTTTCCACCTCTAGCAGCTCGTGCGAGCCTATATTGATATGCTTGCAACTGGTGTGGCTGTGGTGGCCATTGGTTCCCGAAAGCCGTCCATAGCTCTCCGCGTAAGCTCCATTCCATGCTGCTTGCGGGAGTTGAACTCTGTGTCGCGGCTGTGGCCCGACGTATTTATTGCCTAGGCCTCGTCGCAAATCAGAGGGATCGACGTATGGATTTCCCGATCGTCGAAAGCTCCTCGTATGTTTCCTCTTGATCATTATTTGGCTCTTCAATGGCATAAATCTGATGATATTTTTGTATCTCGTATCTATGTTGGGTTTGGTGACACCATCATAGAGATTGATGAAGCCTTGCCCACTGTAACAGACTTGTCGATGAAGTCGCAACTGTCGACATCGCCGAGCCATCGCTTATATATGAGTCCGCAGATGACTCAAACGACATGTCGTTGATTTTGGCGAGTTTCTCTCTTGCCCTGGTGCTGATGAAACGTCTCCGACGTATCGATACTCTCTTATGTTCCATGCCACATTATTGCTGTTATCTACATGTTTTAAGTACACTTTATGTCATATTCGTGCATTTTCCGGAACTAACCTATTAACAAGATGCCGAAGTGCCGGTTGTTGTTTTCTGCTATTTTTGGTTTCAGGAATCCTAGTAAGGAAATATCATTCTCTAATTGGACGAAATCAACGCCCATGGGCCTATTTTTCCACGAAGCTTCCGTAAGTCCGAAGACGAACGAAGAGGGGCCAACAGGTTAAACCCTAGGCGGCGCGGGCCGCCCGGCCGCGTGGCCCTATGGTCCGGCCCCGCCGCCTCTGACCTACCCTTCCGCCTACTTAAAGCCTCCGTGACTTAAACCGAAGACCGAGAGCCACGACATGAAACCTTCCGTAGACGCCGCCAACGCCGATCCCATTCCCTGGGATCCAGAGGATCGCCTCCCGCACCCCGCCGGAGAGGGGATTCATCTCCGTGAGGACTCTACACCGCCATGGTCGTCTGTGTGATGAGTGAGTAGTCTACCCCTGAACTATGGTAGCAGCAGCTAGATGGTTGTCTTCTCCCATTGTGCTATCATTGTCTGATCTTGTGAGCTGCCTAACATGATCAAGATCATCTATCCGTAATTCTATATGTTGCGTTTGTGGGATCCGATGAATAGAGAATACTTGTTATGTTGATTATCAAAGTTATATCTACGTGTTGTTTATGATCTTGCATGCTTTCCGTTACTAGTAGCTGCTCTGGCCAAGTAGATGCTTGTAACTCCAAGAGGGAGTACTTATGCTCGATAGTGGGTTCTGCCTCCATTGACACCTGGGACAGTGACATAAAGTTCTAAGGTTGTGTTGTGTTATTGTCACTAGGGATAAAACATTGATGCTATGTCTAAGGATGTAGTTGTTGATTACATTACGCGCCATACTTAATGCAATTGTCCTGCTTTGCAACTTAATACCGGGAGGGGTTCGGATGCTAACTCGAAGGTGGACTTTTTAGGCATAGATGCAGCTGGATGGCGGTCTATGTACTTTGTCGGAATGCCCAATTAAATCTCACTATAATCATCATGATATGTATGTGCATGGTCATGCTCTCTTTATTTGTCAATTGCCCAACTGTAATTTGTTCACCCAACATGCTGTTTGTCTTATGGGAGAGACACCTCTAGTGAACTGTGGACCCCGGTCCAATTCTCTTTATGCTGTGTTTGGTTGCATGGAATTGGCCTCTGAATTGGCTTCTCAGAATTGAAAACCCGAATTCTGCTGTTTGGTTGTCTTTGGTATTCATCCGTGGTATTGTAGTCCAATTCCGAGCCCACCCCCGCGCGGGGCAAACTTACCCCTTGGTCGATTCAGAGGTCTAGACCTCTGTATTCGCTCGGAATTGAACGGTGCTCCGTCCCAGCTCGCATCCGTTCGTTCCCGAAGAAAAAGTACGAGCTTGGAGCTCGCCCCGGCGGCGCCGCGCAGGTAAGCTCCGCCACCCTGGCTCTCCTCCTCCGGCCGCCTTCGTCCTCCCGCCTTCTTCTGCCCCCTCCGCCCCTCTTCCCCAGCCTCCCCTTCCCCCTGGCTGCTGCTGCCCCGCCAGCGTGGCCCGACCGCGGCGTCCGCCGCCGAAGCGCCGGAGTTGACCTCGCCCCCCGAGCTCCGTCACCGCCGCCTCCTCCCCCCGAGCTCCGCCGCCGCCTCGACTTCAAATCCGAAAAAATAGGATTTACGAACGTGGTTTCACTGTTGTTCGATGTTACCCACTCCGTCTTTTTGCTCCTACTTACTATATCAGCCTCCTCCTCGCCACCGAGCTCTGTATCGGTGCCCCCTTCGCTGCTCGCCGGATGCGGCTGGCGCGGCCCTCCGGTTCCGCTCCTAGCTTCGCCAACCTCCCGTAGGCCGTCCCTCCGGTTCCTTCCAAGCAAAGAAAAAGGAAAGAAATAAAAGGAGAAAAGAAAAAAGGAAATAAGAAAAAGATTATTATGTGAAAAAATTAGCATTTTGTATATTTCATTCATATTACACCATGTATATTGTTCAAAGTTAAAAAAACAATTCAATTCCACACAATGTGCATCCAAACAGGTTTTAGAATTCCATTGCTCTTTTGATTCTGCAAACGAATACCATGCGCATCCAAACAACAATTATGGTATTCCATTGAATTGGTTGATTTGGTATTCCATTGCCAATTCAATTCAGAGCCCAATTCATTGCAACCAAACACAGACACGAAATACAATCTACCGTACTTGTTCTACCGTTTTCTTCGTAAACAATCATCTTCCACACAATACTGTTAATCCTTTGTAGCCGTGGAGATTGACAACCTCACTGCTTCGTTGGGGCAAAGTACTTTGGTTGTGTTGTGCAAGTTCCACGTTGGCGCCGAATCCCTGGTGTTGCGTCGCACTACATCCCGCCGCCATCAACCTTCGACGTGCTTCGTGGCCTCCGGGTTCGATAAACCTTGGTTTCTCACTGAGGGAAAACTTGTCGTTGTACGCATCACACCTTCCACTTGGGGTTCCCAACGAGCGTGCTTTACGCGTCATCAAGCTAGCCTCAAGGCCATGTTTGTGAGATCAAGACACGCCCGCAAGGGGGAGTTCCACTTCTCAATCTCTTTGATTTGTTTTTGTCTTGCTTAGTTTTATTTAGTACTTTGTTTGCTGCACTAAATCAAAATACAAAAAAAATTAGTTGCTAGTCTTACTTTATTTGTTATCTTGTTTGCTATATCAAAAACACAAAAAATTAGTTACTTGCATTTACTTTATCTAGTTTGCTTTATTTACTCATCAGCCACCCCTGGAAATACTAAGTTGTGTGACTTCACAACCACAAATAATAATGATTTCTTATGCACACCTATTGCTCCACCTGCTACTACAGCAGAATTCTTTGAAATTAAACCTGCTTTACTGAATTTTGTTATGCGAGAGCAATTTTCTGGTGTTAGTTCTGATGATGCTGCTGCTCATCTCAATAATTTTGTTGAATTGTGTGAAATGCAAAAATATAAAGATGTAGATGGTGATATTATTAAACTAAAATTGTTCCCTTTCTCATTAAGAGGAAGAGCTAAAGATTGGTTGCTATCTCTCGCCTAAGAATAGTATCGATTCATGGACTAAATGTAAGGATGCTTTTATTGGTAGATATTATCCTCCTGCTAAAATTATATCTTTGAGGAGTAGCATAATGAATTTTAAACAATTAGATACTGAACATGTTGCTCAAGCTTGGGAAAGAATGAAATCTTTGGTTAAAAATTGTCCAACCCATGGACTGACTACTTGGATGATCATCCAAACCTTCTATGCAGGACTAAATTTTTCTTCGCGGAATTTATTGGATTCAGCTGCTTGAGGTACCTTTATGTCCATCACTCTTGGTGAAGCAACAAAGCTTCTTGATAATATGATGATCAACTACTCTGAATGGCACACGGAAAGAGCTCCACAAGGTAAGAAGGTAAATTCTGTCTAAGAAACCTCTTCCTTGAGTGATAAGATTGATGCTATTATGTCTATGCTTGTGAATGATAGGACTAATATTGATCCTAATAATGTTCCATTAGCTTCATTTAGTTGCACAAGAAGAACATGTTGATGTGAACTTCATTAAAAATAATAATTTCAACAACAATGCTTACCTAACAATTCTAGTAACAAACTATAGGCCATATCCCAATAATTAACGGCTGTATGTAATTCTGTGAACTTTACAACAATATAAGAGTTCATCCTGGACTTTGAAATCACCTAAGAATTTAATAATGCTACACACCTTTAACAAATCCCTGGAGAGTATTTGGGAAAATTGGATATACTTGCCTAGAAATGATAGTTCTATCAACACATGTTACCTTGAAATGAAGTTTGCCCACTTATATCTGCCACAAATTGATACTGCTAAATACACTGTTAGAATTAATGAGAATATAGGATTAATGGCTTGAACTGCGTGCCAGGTGGGATAGAGAAGAAAATGAAACACTAGCTAAAGAGAATAAGTTTGGACTATTACCACCACTTGTAATGCTAATGCTACACATGTTGCTGCACCTCCTACTAATAATAATAAAAGAATTGGTGTTAGCAATGTTTCCACTTCTAATGCAAAGCGAGAAAAACTGCCTGAAACTGCTAAAACTGCTGAAACTGCCTGTGATAAAACTGCCGAAATTTTTTCCAACATTGGGGATGATGATCCCATTGCTTTAGATTATAATGGTTTGAATTTTGATGATTGCCACATCTCTGAAGTTATAAAGTTCTTGCAAAAACTTACAAAAGTCCTAATGCTAGTGCTATAAATTTGGCCTTTACACATCATATTACAAATGCTCTCATAAAAGCTAGAGAAGAGAAACTAGAGCGCGAAGCCTCTATTCCTAAAAAGCTAGAGGATGGTTGGGAGCCCATCATTAAGATGAAGGTTAAAGATTTTGATTGTAATGCTTATGTGATCTTGGTGCAAGTATTTCTGTTATGCCTAAGAAAATTTATGATATGCTTGACTAAAAAAAAAAAAAAAATTGTTATTTGGATGTTAATCTTGCCGATCATTCTACAAAGAAACCTTTGGGTAAAGTTGATAATGTTCGCATTACCGTTAACAATAACCTTGTTCCCGTTGATTTTGTTGTCTTGGATATTGAATGCAATGCATCTTGTCCCATTATATTGGGAAGACCTTTTCTTCGAACTGTTGGTGCTGTTATTGATATGAAGGAAGGTAATATAAAATATCAATTTCCTCTCAAGAAAGGTATGAACACTTCCCTAGAAAGAGAATGAAGGTACCTTTTGATTCCATTATGAGAACAAATTATGATGTTGACACTTCGTCTCTGATAATACTTGATACACACCTTCTGCGCCTAGCCGAAAGGCGTTAAAGAAAAGCGCTATGGGAGACAACCCATGTTTTTACCTACAGTACTTTGTTTTTATTTTGTGTCTTGGAAGTTGTTTACTACTGTAGCAACCTCTCCTTATCTTAGTTTTGTGTTTTGTTGTGCCAAGTTAAGCCGTTGATAGAAAAGTAAGTACCAGATTTGGATTACTGCACAGTTCCAGATTTCTTTGCTGTCACGAATCTGGGTCCACCTTCCTGTAGGTAGCTCAGAAAATTAAGCCAATTTACGTGCATGATCCTCAGATATGTACGCAACTTTCATTCAATTTGAGCATTTTCATTTGAGCAAGTCTGGTGCCATTTTAAAATTCGCCAATACGAACTGTTCTGTTTTGACAGATTCTGCCTCTTTATTTCGCATTGCCTCTTTTGCTATGTTGGATGAATTTCTTTGATCCACTAATGTCCATAGCATTATGCAATGTCCAGAAGTGTTAAGAATGATTGTGTCACCCTTGAATATGTTAATTTTTATTGTGCACTAACCTCTAATGAGTTGTTTCGAGTTTGCTGTGAGGAAGTTTTCAAGGATCAAGAGAGGAGTATGATGCAACATGAGATCAAGAGTGAAAGCTCTAAGCTTGGGGATGCCCATGGTTCACCCCTGCATATATCAAGAAGACTCAAGCTTCTAAGCTTCGGGATGCCCAAGGCATCCCCTTCTTCATCGGCAACATTATCAAGGTTCCTTCTCTCGAAACTATATTTTTATTCCATCACATCTTATGTGCTTTTTCTTGGAGCTTCTCGGCTTGTTTTTGTTTTTTGTTTTGTTTGAATAAAATGGATCCTAGCATTCACTTTATGAGAGAGAGACACGTCCGCTGTAGCATATGGACAAGTATGTCCTTGGTTTCTACTCATAGTATTCATGGCGAAGTTTCTCCTTCGTTAAATTGTTATATGGTTGGAATCAAAATGATACATGTAGTAATCGCTATTAATGTCTTGGGTAATGTGATACTTGGCAATTGTTGTGCTCATGATTAAGCTCTCGCATCATATATACTTTGCCCCTATTAATGAAGAAATACATAGAGCATGCTAAAATTTGGTTTGCATATTTGGTTTCTCTAAGGTCTAGATACTTTCTAGTATTGAGTTTGAACAACAAGGAAGACGGTGTAGAGTCTTATAATGTTTTCAATATGTCTTTTATGTGAGTTTTGCTGCACCGGTTCATCCTTGTGTTTGTTTCAAAATAAGCCTTGCTAGCCTAAACCTTGTATCGAGAGGGAATACTTCATGCATCCAAAATACTTGAGCCAAACCACTATGCCATTTGTGTCCACCATACCTACCTACTACATGGTATTTTCCGCCATTCCAAAGTAAATTGCTTGAGGGCTGCCTTTAAAATTCCATCATTCACCTTTGCAATATATAGCTCATGGGACAAATAGCTTAAAAACTATTGTGGTATTGAATATGTAATTATGCACTTTATCCCTTATTAAGTTGCTTGTTGTGCGATAACCATGTTCACTGGGACGCCATCAACTATTCATTGTTGAATTTCATGTGAGTTGCTATGCATGTCCATCTTGTCTGAAGTAAGAGAGATCTACCACCTTATGGTTAAGCATGCATATTGTTAGAGAAGAGCATTGGGCCGCTAACTAAAGCCATGATCCATGGTGGAAGTTTCAGTTTTGGACAAACATCCTCAATCTCAAATGAGAAAATTATTAATTGTTGTTACATGCTTATGCATAAAAGAGGAGTCCATTATCCTGTCTATGTTGTCCCGTGATGGATGTTCAAGTTGAGAACAATCAATAGCGAGAAATCCAATGCGTAGCTTCTCCTTAGACCTTTGTATAGGCGCATGTAGGTACCCCTTTGTGACACTTGGTAAAAACATGTGCATTGTGATGATCCTGTAGTCCAAGCTAATTAGACAAGGTGCGGGCACTATTAGTACACTATGCATGAGGCTTGCAACTTGTAAGATATAATTTACATGATACATATGCTTTATTGCTACCGTTGACAAATTTGTTTCATGTTTTCAAAATCAAAGCTCTAGCACAAATATAGCAATCGATGCTTTTCCTCTATGGAGGACAATTCTTTTACTTTCAATGTTGGGTCAGTTCACCTATTTCTCTCCACCTCAAGAAGCAAACACTTGTGTGAACTGGGCATTGATTCCTACATACTTGCTTATTGCACTTATTATATTACTCTATGTTGACAATATCCATGAGATATACATGTTACAAGTTGAAAGCAACCGTCGAAACTTAATCTTCTTTTGTGTTGCTTCAATGCTCTTACTTTGAATTATTATTGCTTATGAGTTAACCCTTATGCAAGACTTATTGATGCTTGTCTGAAGTGCTATTCATGAAAAGTCTTTGCTTTATGATTCACTTGTTTACCATGTCATATACATTGTTTTGATCGCCGCATTCACTACATATGCTTTACAAATAGTATGATCAAGGTTATGATGGCATGTCTCTCCAGAAATTATCTGTGTTATCGTTTTACCTGCTCTGGACGAGCAGAACTAAGCTTGGGGATGCTGATACGTCTCCGACGTATCGATAATTTCTTAGGTTCCATGCCACATTATTGATGTTATCTACATGTTTTATGCACACTTTATGTCATATTCGTGCATTTTCTGGAACTAACCTATTAACAAGATGCCGAAGTGCCGGTTGCCGTTTTCTGCTATTTTTGGTTTCGTAAATCCTAGTAGCGAAATATTCTTTAATCGGATTAACTCAACGCTCACAGTGGCCTATTTCTTTTCCACAAGCTTCCTGTCCGAAGATCGAAACGAAGAGGGGCTTACGTGGTGGTTGGGTCCCTAAAGGCGGCGCTACGTTTTCGCCGCGCGCCCTATGGTCCGGCCCCGCCGCCTCTTGACCTACCCTTCCGCTTACTTAAAGCCTCCGTGATTTAAACCCCCAAAGATCGAGAGCCACGATACGGAACCCCTTCCAGAGACGCCAACGCGAATCCCATCTCTTGGGATTCAGGAGATCGCCTCCGCACCCTGCCGGAGAGGGATCATCTCCCGGAAGACTCTACACCGCCATGGTCGCCTCCGTAGTGATGGTAGTCTACCCCCGGACTATGGGTCCATAGCAGAGATAGATGGTTGTCTTCTCCCCATTGTGCTATCATTGTCTGATTGAGAGCTGCCTAACATGATCAAGATCATCTATCCGTAATTCTATATGTTGCGCTTGTTGGGATCCGAGGAATAGAGAATACTTGTTATGTTGATTATCAAAGTTATCTACGTGTTGTTTATGATCTTGGCATGCTTTCCATTACTAGTAGATGCTCTGGCCAAGGATGCTTGGAACTCCAAGAGGGAGTAATTTTCATGCTCGATAGTGGGTTCATGCCCGCATTGACACCTGGGACATGACATAAAGTTCTAAGGTTGTGTTGTGTTGTTCTGGGGATAAAACATTGATGCTATGTCTAAGGATGTAGTTGTTGATTACATTACGCGCCATACTTAATGCAATTGTCCTGCTTTGCAACTTAATACTGAGGGGGTTCTGATGATAACCTCAAGGTGGACTTTTAGGCATAGATGCAATGGATGGTTGCCTATGTACTTTGCCGTAATGCCCAATTAAATCGCACTATAATCATCATGATATGTATGTGCATGGTCATGCTTCTTTATTTGTCAATTGCCCAATGATACGTCTCCCCAACATGCTGCTTGTCTTATGGGAGAGACACTTAGTGAACTGACCCTGGCCCAATTCTCTTTATCGAAATACACCCACGAATACTTGTTCTATCGTTTTCTCGTAAAACAATCATCTTCCACAATAATACGTTAATCCTTTGTTACAGTAAGCTTCTGAGATTGACAACCTCATTACGTTGGGGCAAACTACTTTGGTTGTGTTGTGCAGTTTCCACGTTGGCGCATCCCTGGTGTTGCGACGCACTACATCCCGCCGCCATCAACCTTCGACGTGCTGCTTCTTGACTCCTACCGGTTCGATAAACCTGCTTTACTCTCGGGAAACTTGTCACTGCATTTATCACACCTTCCACTAGTTCCCAAACGAGCGTGTGCTTTACGCGTCATCATCGACGTAGCGTGTCGATTTAAGTTTCTTCTTCTCCGATTCCTGCTGGATCTATGTATAGCTTGAAAATCAGAATCGACCGACCCATCCCAACGAAATCAATTTCTAATAATTATACCATCCTTCCTTCTCGACGCGAAAGCGAAACCTTCCGAACGTCATCTCCATAGGCTCCGCGATACGCATATGCATCCAAACGGAGGGTGGGTGAGGAACAAAATCGACAGAACCAGCCGATCTGTTTACCTCGATCCATTGTGTTGCTTGCGGTTGATGATGTCGAAGATCTTGAACGGCTATCGAGATCGATCCTTACGCCTCTAGCTCCCACAGATTGGGCGCCAATTGACAAGGCATCAACTCTCATTAATGTCTATGGATTGTAGGCTAGGGTTTATTGAAAGAAGAGGGCAAGTAGATCTCGAAGGTTTCCGCCAGTCGAAAAGTACTCGACGATTATGAAAACTAGGTTTGTAAACAATGATTCGATGCTTTCTTCCTTCGACTCCCCCTTTATATAGGAGGCGAGCCGAGGGATTCATGTTGTACAAGTTTACATAGTCTAGACTCGCTTAACTCATCCCGCCAGATTACAAATAACACTCCCTATTACAACTCTAACTTTCCTTAATAATATCTTGGCTTCCGAATCTCTTATTCTTCGGTAGTGGGCCTCGCAAACCCGGCACTATCTTCTAAGAGGCCCATTTGGGATGCCTGAGGCTTGACCCACACAAAGAACATCTGCCGCCGAGAAGAAGCTGCCGCCATGAACCTTGGTTCCTCCCGTCCTTGAAAAGAAGAAGAATACTTCTCACACGAAACTTCCGTGCCGGAAAGTTCCAACCTGGGTGATGCGCCTAGCGCTCCCCTCTCCAAGAACCGCTCCAACGCCACCTCCCGGCTCGGCACCGAGCCATCCTGCACACCAACTCCGCCGCCGCCAAAGACCTCAAATCATCGGTGGAAAGGCGACGGCCTCCGCGCCTCCAATGTCCGGGCGCTCTTGGTACCGCATGTTTCCCGCGCCGCCAAAGATCACAATGTAGAAGGCCACCGGTACCGTTTGGTCTGATCACCGACCTGGCCACGAAGGCCGGAGTCAGACCGTCGTCGACGCCAGAAGTGAACGCCGATGGACATGACCCCCGGCGACCATGCAGATAGGGCAAGTGACAAGCTGCGGCGCTCGACTTCGTTGGGGACCTATTCTTCGAGGAGCACTTCATGCGCTCGTCGAGCCGTCGCGAGCCGGATAGCGCGTGGTATGATGCCACGAACAACTTGATGGTAAGTTTCACCAATTCTTTTCAACTCTTTTACCGGTTTCCCTGCTTCCGGATCTTTTCTATCTTTTCTTTAATTTCATGCCTGCTTTCTTTTGCTGAATCTTGTCTATCTTCCCATTCCCCGAAGTTTTGTGTTGAGAGCGCTCTTAGCATGAAACTTAACTTAAAAATGCGCGAAACCCAACATAGTCACCTCAGTTTCGGTTAAGAACCTTGTTCTTGGCGCGAAACTTAGCTTAGAACGCGCGAAACCCAGATAGCCGCTCCCCGAGTTTCTAAGCAAGAACCTTGTTCTAGCGTAAAACTTAGCTTAGAAACGCGCGAAACCGGCATAGCCAGTCCTCGTTCGGGTTAAGAACCTTGTTCTTAGCGCAAAACTTTAATCGATCTCTTTTCTTGAACAGCTCACAACACGCTCCCAAGGCCCTCTTTGAGGAGTCATGGGAGTAACGTGATTCACGAGGCACATGACAAGTGCCAAGGTAATTTTGTACCACCGGCATCTTCTTACCGGAAAGCTTTCTTTCTCTTAACACTCATGATTTTTGTTTAACAGTCATCCCGGAAGCTTCTATCGAGGCCCTCAAGACGCAGCTTGCCGCCGCCCAAGGTACAGCTTCCTGTTTTCCGGTTGGCTTGCTCCTTCTTCATTTTACCGGTGCAACTTTTACTAACATTTTCTTTCCGGGTTCCAGAGGAAAAGGAATTCACTTATCCTAAGAAAGACCAGAGGAGTTGAGCGCCCGCAGGACCAGCTGTCAGGAGCTCCGCGGGTCACCATCCAGCCTTGGCCTTGACCATGCGGGAAGGCGCTCATGCCGCCGGGCCGACTGGGTCGACCAAGCCGCATGAAGCGTCGGAGGATGCCGCAACTCCAATGCAAGAGCAGAAGCCGAGGGCCGGAGGAGCTTGCCAAAGCGTGGAAAGCTGCTGAGGACAAGGCCGCGCGGCTGGAGGCGGAGCGGAAGGAGTATGACCGGCTGGTCATGCAAACTGATGCACACGCCTTCCGTAAGTTTCTTCCTTTTTCCTTTTCCGGTTTCTGCTTATACGCTTGTTTCTTCCGGTTGGATTTTCTTAGCTTCTTTCTTTCTTTGGGTAGGTCTCTTCCCGGACTCTCAGGCGTTTGCCATGAAGAGGGTTGAAGAGCATCGCGTTGGCCAGGCCCACGAGAATCTTGGTGCGCCATGGGCCCCCTATGACCATCTGGTTGCGCTGAATGCGCTGGCCCCCATATGCGCGCCATTGGACGAATCTTTCCGACGTTCCCGATGTAGCTACCCAGCCTCTCAGGACTGCCCGGAGAAGTGGTGCTTATTAATCTTCTCCTCATCACGATCATCAAGGGTGCCTACAAAAGGATCCGGAGTGGCAAGTGTCGGCTGCCCGCCGATGCGTGTGGTTGGCACGTCCGTTGGGAATCCCAAGAGGAAGGTATGATGCGGCGGCAAGTTTCCCTCAGCAAGAAACCAAGGTTTAATCGGACCAGGAGGAGTCAAGAAGCACGTTGAATCGATGCTGCCAGATGTGGGTGGCGGCGCAACACCAGGGATTCCTACGCCAGCGGAACCGGCACAACACAACCAAAGTACTTTGCCCCAACGAAACAATGATTGAGGTTGTCAATCTCACCGCTTTGCTCTGTAACAAAGAGTTAACCGTATTGTGTGTGATGATTGTTTGGCAAGTAAAAACAAAAGAGGAACAAGTATTGGCAAGAGATTGTATTTCAAAGAAGAGAATTGGACCTGGGTCCACATCACTGTAGGTGTTTCTCCCATAAGACAAACAAAGACAAGCAGTGAACAAAATTGGCGCTCGGCAATTGACAAATAAAGAGGGCATGACCATGCACATACATATCATGATGAGAATAGTGAGATTTAATTGGGCATTACTATTAAAAGTACATATCGCCATCCAACCGCATCTATGCCTAAAAATTCCACCTTCAGGTTATCATCCGAACCCCCTCCAGTATTAAGTTGCAAAGCAACACACAATTGCATTAAGTATGGTGCGTAATGTAATCAACAACTACATCCTTAGACATAGCATCAATGTTTTATCCCCAGTGGCAACAGGACAACACAACCTTAGAACTTTCTCTCACTGTCCCAGTGTCAATGCAGAGGAACCCACTATCGAGCATAAGTACTCCCTCTTGGAGTTACAAGCATCTACTTGGCCAGAGCATCTACTAGTAACGAAAAGCATGCAAGATCATAAACAACACGTAGATATAACTTTGATAATCAACATAACAAGTACTTATTCATCGATCCCAACAAACGCAACATATAGAATTACAGATAGATGATCTTGATCATGTTAGGGCAATCACAAGATCCGACAATGATAGCACAATGGGGAGAAGACAACCATCTAGTTACCGCTATGGACCCATAGTCCAGGGGTAGACTGGCCTACACATCACACCGAGGCGACCATGGCGGGCGAGAGCCCTCCAGAGATGATTCCCCTCTCCTGGCAGGTGCCTGAGGCGCCCCCGGATCCCCCGAGATGGGATCGGCGTTGGCGGCGTCTCTCGAAGGTTTTCCGTATCGTGCTCTCGGTACTGGGGGTTCGCGACGCAGGCTTTAAGTAGGCGGAAGGGTAGGTCAGGAGGCGCCACGGGGGGCCCACACCATAGGGCCGCGCGCGGTATGTGGGGCCGCGCCGCCCTATGCTCTGGCTGCCTCGTGGCCCCTCTTCTCGCTTCGTCTTCGGACTTCTCCGGGAAGCTTCGTGGAAAAATAGGCCCCGGGCTTTGATTTCGTCCAATTCCGAGAATATTTCCTTACTAGGATTTCTGAAACCAAAAACAGCAAAAACAGCAACTGGCGCTTCTTAATAGGTTAGTTCCGTAAAATGCACGAATATGACATAAAGTGTGCATAAAACATGTAGATAACATCAATAATGTGTGGCATGGAACATAAGAAATTATCGACACGTCGCAGACGTATCACCCGCCGCCAAGTGCACTCCGCGGCCTCGCGCCGTCGCTCCCTGCATCTCGAGCTGGACCTGGACGCCCTCATCGGCGTGCGTGAAGGCGCTCCCACCGATCTGGACCCGGCCCTCACCGCTAAGCGGCAGGATCGTGCGTAATTATATCGCGGAAAGTACGTCGACGTGCGCACCTTTCATCCCCTCCGTATGTCAAAGATTATCTCTAGCCGACGAGGAGGAAGGCGAAGGCGAGCAGGAGGCCGAAGCCGATGATGCGCCTCCCGTAGGGTCCCGGTGCCGCGATGCTCCCCGAAGCCCCCGTTGCCTGATTACCGCCGCTAACTATTTGCTCCGTGAAATGCTTGTTGGTCCCGTTGGACTTAAAACACTGCTTCTGTTAAATTCACCTTGATGCCAGGTTCGTGATGCAAAACTCTAAATTTCCTTTTGGTTGTGGCACAACAGTTTTATGCCGGTATGTTATACCGGTGGTTAATTATCTTATGTTTGCCTTAACATATTTGCTTATTGTTTTGCTTTTATCCTGCACCGCAAAGATTTCAAAAATTGTTTCCGCATCCAATTCGATGCACATTTGGCTCTTTTACCTTGGCTCTGCCTCTCTGGGCGTTCTTTGGCGTATGAGCACAAGGTTCTTTTACCAAACAACACTTTCTTGAACTTAGAAATAACTCGAAATTTTGCAAAAAACCGGCTTAACTGGGGTTAGTTAAACTTTTCCGGATTGTTTGTTCCCACTCTCTCTTTTCGCAGTTCATGGCTTATCCCCTACCGGCTTATCTTGCTTGCCATGAAGCCGCTTATGACAACAGTTAGAGTCGAAGACTCCAGTAGGTTTAGCACGTTACTAAACCGGAAAGAAAAATGTTCACTAAGCAACCGGTGAACTTGAAAAAATAAACATATTGCATGCAACTTTAGGGGTAGTCCCGAGATTCATTCGAGGTTCCGACATTTTTTATTCATAGCAAATAAGGTACAAAAGGAACTTCTTACTCCACAACTTCAAGAGTAGAAAGGACGCACGCAACAGAGCTACATTCCATGGACGCTTGGTTTCCTCTCTCCTGACCTGTCCGCCTTTCCTTTTTTCCACTCCTGTGCATCGTAATAAGCATCATTGTGGAGAGCCTTGCTCACCACGAAGGGACCTTCCCATGGGGGTGAAAGCTATGCCGGCCTTCTGCGCCGCACTGTGCGTAGCACTGCATCTCCTTCCCGAATACTCTCTGGTTAACCTTCCTAGCCATGATAGCGCCCCGAGGTTTTGCCTCGGTAAATGGTCGTTCTTGCCAATGCCAACTCTCTTGCTTCTCAAGCAAGTCCACATCATTTTCTCTGGGCCTCTTTGACCTCTTGCTCAGATAGAGTTGCACCCTTGGTGAGTCATGAAGAATGTCGGTTTAACCGCTTCTGCTCCGTATACCATGAAGAATGGAGTGTATCCGCGGTTTGGAGTTGTTCTTATGCTCCACAACACCGATGGTAGCTCATCAAGCCAACACCCCGGTGACTTTTCTACCGCTTCAATGAGCCTTTTTGATACCGGAAAGTACCAAAGCATTCGTTCTTTCCACTTGGCCATTGCCTTGTGGGTGTGCCACCGAGCACAAATCCAACGGATGTTGTTGTCCTCAAAACCTTTTGAACTCACCTTGAGCAAAGTTGGTTCCATTGTCTGTGATGATGCTATGCGGGTAGCCATACCGCAAAATGACATCTTTTAAGAACTTCACCGCTGTACGCCCATCACACTTTGCGATAGGTTTCACTTCTAGCCACTTGGTGAATTTATCCACCATGACCAAGATGTGAGTCATGCTGCTCCTTGCAGTTTTGAATGGGCCAACCATATCAAGGCACCAAACAGCAAATGGCCAGGTTAGCGGTATTGTTTTTAAACCGGACGCTGGGGTATGGTTCTGCTTGGCGTACCTCTGGCACCCATTGCATTTTCTTACCAAATCCTCGGCGTTTTCCAAAGCAGTGGGCCAATAGAACCCATGCCGGAACACTTTTGCTACCAGCGCCCTTGATGAAGCGTGGTGCCCACATTCTCCTTGGTGAATCTCCTCAAGCATTTCTTTTCCTTCTTCCGGCTCCACACATTTGAAGGACACCGGTAACACTTCGCTTGTACACCTCGCCATTGATGATGGTGTACGCTTTGGACCTCCTCTGGATCCTTCTGGATTCATTTTCGTCAACCGGAAAGGCCGTTGATCAGGAATTCCTTAATAGGTTTAACCCATGATGGTGCCTCTCGAACCAGAAACACCGGTACGTCTATCTCCATGTTATCCACCAACATTGTTTCTTCCGGTGTGGCCGCTACAGTCCCCGAGCTTACCGGAACAGTCCCCGGGTTTGCTGGTGCAGCCCCCGGGTTTACCGGAGCAGTCCCCGGGTTCTTTTCATCGATGTCCATGGGTACTATGTGTGACTCTGGTACGAAAATTGATTCCGACTCCGGGCTTGGTTTGATCGATGGCACCCTTAAGTGTTCCAAGGCTATTCCGGGAGGAATTTCTTGCCTAGATGAGCCCAGTTTGGACAAAGCATCCGCGGCTTCGTTTTCCGCTCGCGGTAGGTGAAACTCACAGCCTTCAAAGAAGCCGCGGCAATCTTTTGCATGTGAAACCTCCAGATGAGCCGTTGGCATCTTATGTCTCCACTCTCCGGAACACTGTTGCACCACGAGATCTGAATCCCCATAGCAAATGATCCTGCACACCGATTTCTTTCACTTTAAGCCCATGAATCGCAGCCCGTACTCTCGCGACATTGTCGATGCCCTGAAATGCACTTGCAAAACATACCGGAGATGATCTCCTTGGGTGAGTAAGCACCACACCAAGACCTAGACCCTCTTTTAGTTTGGATCCGTCAAAGTGCATCTTCCAGTCTATTCTTTGATCTAGCGGCTTGTATTGCATTTCCGCCCAATCAACAAGGAAATCAGCCAAAGCTTGTGACTTTATGGCATCTCTTCTTTCATACACAGGTACATATGGTGATATCTGAATTTCCCACTTTGCAATCCTTCCGCTAGCATCCTTGTTGCACATGATATCGGAAATGGGTGCCTCGCTCACCACTTTCATGGGGTGCTCTTCAAAGTAGTGCTTGAGCTTTGTGGCTGTACACGCCATAAGTCATCTTTTGGAAATGAGGGTAGTTTTGTTTTTGAGAGGGAGAGCACTCGCTCAGTAGTATACCCGCCTCCGGACGGTTTTTCTCCTTCCTTCTCTTTCAACCACAACTACCACACTCACAACCCGGTTGGGTTGCCGCTATGTATAATAGCATAGGCTCCCTTTCTAGAGGTGAAGCGTATCGCGCCTCGTGGCCAACATCGTTTTTAGCTCTTTAAATGCCGCGTCTGCCTGAGGGGTCGTGAGACGAACGGTCGCATTTTTCATGAGAGCATAGAGTGGCAGAGCTTTTTCTCCCAACCTGGCTTATGAACCGGCTTAGTGATGCCAAGCTTCCGGTAAACTTTTGCACGCCTTGAGTTCTTGCGGTATTGTCATTCTTTCAATTGCCCTAGATTTTTACCTGATTGACCTCAATGCCCCCGCTTGATACAAGAAAGCTAAGCAGCCTTGCCTAAGCAGTAATAACACCAAAGGTACATTTTGCTCTGATTGAGCTTCATCCTAATCTTCAAGTTATCAAATGCTCACGTGAGGTCATCAATATACTTTTACTCTCGGTTTTTACTACAACATCATCCACATAGACTTGCACATTTTTTCCAATTTGGTCAAACAAGCATTTTTGCATACAGCGCTGGTACGTTGCACCAGCGTTGCGCAAACCAAATGGCATAGTGACATAGCAATAAGCCCCGTGCGGGGTAATGAACGTCGTTTTTATTTGATCTTCCTTTTTCAAGGGGATTTGATGGAAACCGGAATAAGCATCCAAGAAAGACAACAACTCACATCCTACAGTGGAATCAATTACTTGATCGATCCGAGGTAAAGGGAAAGGGTCTTTTGGGCAAGCTTTGTTCAAGTTGGTGTAGTCAATGCACATGCGCCACACCTTGGAGCTGCTTCCATGTTCTCTTCTTCTTCTCTCACTCACCGGATCGCTAGCCACTCGCAGCGCACTTCCACGATGAAAATGGCAAATCCGCAACTTGTCACCTCTTCTCCAATGATCTTCTTCCGTCAGAACCGGCGCAATACTGTCTTACCGCTTTGCATCCTTCCTGACATTTAATGAGTGCTCATCCAGCTCCTCGAACACCTACCAAGTCATCCGTAGACCAGGCAAAGATATTCCGATTCTCACGGAGGAAGTCGAAGAGCGCGCTTTCCTATGCTCCTCATTCATGTCGGCACCGATACGAACGGTGCGCCTGGTAAGCCGGTCCAGCACAATGTCCTTTGTTTCTTTTGTCGGCTTGAATGCCGGTGCCCAAGTTTGCACTCATTGCCGCTAAACTCAACGTGAGGACCGAGCTAGCGCAACCCAGCTTTGCATCCTCCTTTTTCTCGCCGATCACCGCCGATTCTGCTAGGTTTGATCCGGCGAAGTCGTTTCCAAGGAGACTTTGTAGTTTCCCACCACGCAAGGGTCCACGAGGTGCCGGCATCTTCATCTTGAGATATGTCATGTGGGTTGAGGCCATGAAAGCAGCCAATGCCGGTCTCCCCAGCAGAGCATGGTAAGGACTATCTAAGTCCACCACCTCGAACTCAAGGTTTTCAACCCGGCAATTGTCACGTCCTCCAAACGACACATCCACCCGGACTTTTCCGACCGGTGCACAGGACAGGCCCGGAACGATTCCATGGAACGTTGTACGCGTTGGCTGAAGCATGTTTTCTGTTATGCCCAGCATGTTCATGGTGTGCCGGTACATGATGTTTATGATGCTCCCATTGTCTATCAGCACCTTGCTGAACTTGACTCGAGCGTTTGGCCCTTGCATGATTGGGTCCAAGACAAGTGCATTATCCGGTAGCCATACTCTTCTATCTCTTCAATTCTCTCTTCTATTATAACTCTTCTCTCCTTTCTCTCTATCCCTTTTCTTCATCTTTTTCCTTTCCTATCTTTCCTCTCCATATTTTACACTCCTTCTTTCTCTTCATTCTCCTCCTATCTCTTCCTCTCATCTCTATCTCTTTTCTTTTATTTTACTTTTTTCCTTTTCTTCGATTCTTTCTGCGCCGCGCCTCCGCCTCCGCCGCTGCCGGTCGATGTTCGCGGATGGGGGTGGCGAGGACGTTCATCGCCGCTTGGAGCGGGTGTTCCGTGGTGCTGATGATGCTCCCAGGGCCGCGTCGCTGCTTCCAGCGGTGGCTTGGCCGCACGGGTCGAAACCGCACGCCCAGACCTCTTCCGCAGCTTCTTTGCCGCGTCACCGCGCCGCCATCATCACCTCCACGCTGCCAGGAGCGCGCCAGCATGTAGCCATCTTGGCGGATCCGGCGCCACCGCACCGGCGAGGCACGGCGCACGTGGACGGTGCCGAAGAGATGCGTGGCGCCGAATTCGATGATGCGCCGTTTTTGGGAAGATGCCGAATAAGCACTGCGTTGGACGGTATGCAAGAAGAAAGACAAGAGGAAGAACTCTGCTAGATCGCTTGCTTCATTGATCTCAACATGGTTATGCTTCAGGCGTACATGAATGTCTAGGTGGATCGACCATCCAACCTCCTCGGATACGGGGGTGCCCCCTCCTCCTTATATAGGGGAGAGGGTGGCTTACAGCAAGAAACCCTAATGGCATCTTTGAGACAAACTACTTTACAAAGCTACTTTAATCATGAATGACGCCGGTCTTCTTTAATCAGACGCCGACGTCCTCCGGCTTCTTTCAGCGTCACCCTCTCTTTTCGCGCTAGGGCTCCGATTAAAGTCACTTTGCTTAGCTCATCCTTGTCTTCTAGCTCGAAGAGAATCTTTGACCGGTCTTGCCGACCTGCCCTCCTTCCGTATCTTCTTCGGTTCCGTGTATACCCTCTCGGGGATACCGCCTGCCTTTTACTTAGCCAAGCTCTGATTTTGTGCTCCGGTAAGAATATTAAACCGGTATCTTGATGGCTCAAACCATCCGGTTTGGCATGCCTTTGGCATACCGGGGGTCATCCCCCCAACACAAACAAAACAAAAACAAGAACAAACAGACGCTCCAAGTAAAGCATATAAGATGTGACGGAATAAAAATATAGTTTCACTAGAGGTGACCTGATAATTTGTCGATGAAGAAGGGGATGCTTGGGTATCCCCAAGCTTAGATGCTTGAGTCTTCTTGAAATATGCAGGATGAACCACTGGGGCATCCCCAAGCTTAGAGTTTTCACTCTCCTGATCATATTGTATCATCCTCCTCTCTTGATCCTGAAAACTTCCTCCACACCAAACTCAAAACAAACTCATTAGAGGGTTAGTGCATAATCAATAATTCACATGTTCAGAGGTGACATAATCATTCTTAACACTTCTAGACATTGCACAAAGTTACTGAAAGTTAATGGAACAAAGAAATCCATCAAACATAGCAAAACAGGCAATGCGAAATAAAAGGCAGAATCTGTCAAAACAGAACAGTCCGTAAAGACAAATTTTTCTGGGGCACTAAACTTGCTTAGATGAAAATGCTCAAATTGAATGAAAGTTGCGTACATATCTGAGGATCACTCACGTAAATTGGCAGATTTTTCTGAGTTACCTACAGAGAATACTACTCAAATTCGTGACAACAAGAAATCTGTTTCTGCGCAGTAATCCAAATCTAGTATGAACCTTACTATCAAAGACTTTACTTGGCACAACAATGCAATAAAATAAAGATAAGGAGAATTTGCTACAGTAGTAACAACTTTCAAGACTCAAATATAAAACAAAAGTGCAGAAGTAAAATAATGGGTTGTCTTTAACGCCTTTCAGCTAGGCGCAGAAATTGTGAATCAAGTATTATCAAGAGATGAAGCATCAACATCATAATTTGTTCTAATGATAGAATCAAAAGGTAACTTCATTCTCTTTCTAGGAAAGTGTTCCATACCTTTCTTGAGAGGAAATTGATACTTAATATTACCTTCCTTCATATCAATAATAGCACCAACAGTTCGAAGAAAAGGTCTTCCCAAAATAATGGGACAAGATGCATTGCATTCAATATCAAAGACAACAAAATCAACGGGGACAAGTTTATTGTTAACCATAATGCGAAAATTATCAATCCTCCCCAAAGGTTTCTTTGTAGAATTATCAGCGAGATTAACATCCAAATAACAATTTTTCAATGGTGGCAAATCAAGCATATCATAGATTTTCTTAGGCATAACATAAATACTTGCACCAAGATCACATAAAGCATTACAATCAAAATCATTGACCTTCATCTTAATGATGGGCTCCCAACCATCTTCTAACTTCCTAGGAATAGAAGTTTCAAGTTTTAGTTTCTCTTCTCTAGCTTTAATGAGAGCATTTGTAATATGTTTTGTAAAGGCCAAATTTATAGCACTAGCATTAGGACTTCTAGAAAGTTTTTGTAAGAACTTTATAACTTCAGAGATGTGACAATCATCAAAATCTAAACCATTATGATCTAAAGCAATGGGATCATTATCCCCAATATTTTGAAAAATTTCAGCAGTTTTATCACAAGCGCTTCAGCTTTAGCAGTTTGCAGCTTTTGCAAGCTTTGCATTAGGAGTAGAAACATTGACAACACCAATTATTTTACCATTGATAGTAGGAGGTGTAGCAACATGTGAAGCATTATCATTACTAGTGGTGGTAATAGTCCAAACTTTGGCTACATTATTCTCTTTAGCATTTTCTTCTTTTTCCCACCTAGCACGCAGCCATCAATCTAATATTCTCATTAATTCGAACTTTGATGGCGTTTGCTGTAGCAAATGACTTAATATATTTATTTTCATTAGGCATAAATTTCAATTGTAAAATATAAACATCAGCAGCAAGACTATCCACCTTAGAAGCAAGAATATCAATTTTACCAAGCTTTTCTTCAACGGATTTGTTAAAAGCAGTTTGTGTACTAATAAATTCTTTGAGCATGGCTTCAAGACCAGAGGGTACACTCCTATTATTGTTGTAAGAATTCCCATAAGAATTACCATAACCATTACCATTATTAGAAGGATATGGCCTATAGTTGTTACCAGAATTATTCCTATAAGCATTGTTGTTGAAATTATTATTTTTAATGAAGTTCACATCAACATGCTCTTCTTGAGCAACCAATGAAGCTAAAGGAACATTATTAGGATCAACATTAGATCTACCATTCACAAGCATAGACATAATAGCATCAATCTTATCACTCAAGGAGGAGGTTTCTTCAACAGAATTTACCTTCTTACCTTGTGGAGCTCTTTCCGTGTGCCATTCAGAGTAATTAATCATCATATCATCAAGAAGCTTTGTTGCGGCGCCTAGAGTGATGGACATAAAAGTACCTCCAGCAGCTGAATCCAATAGGTTCCGCGAAGAAAAATTCAATCCTGCATAAAAGGTTTGGATGATCATCCAAGTAGTCAGTCCATGTGTAGGGCAATTTTTAACCAAAGATTTCATTCTTTCCCATGCTTGGGAACATGCTCATTATCCAATTGCTTAAAATTCATTATGCTACTTCTCAAAGATATAATTTTAGCAGGAGGATAATATCTACCAATGAAAGCATCTTTACATTTAGTCCATGAATCAATACTATTCTTAGGCAAAGATAGCAACCAATCTTTAGCTCTTCCTCTTAAGGAGAAAGGAAACAATTTTAATTTTATAATTTCACCATCTACATCCTTATACTTTTGCATTTCACATAGTTCAACAAAATTATTAAGATGGGCAGCAACATCATCAGAACTAACACCAGAAAATTGCTCTCTCATAACAAGATTTAGTAAAGCAGGTTTAATTTCAAAGAATTCTGCTGTACTAGCAGGTGGAGCAATAGGTGTGCATAAGAAATCATTATTATTTGTGCTTGTGAAGTCACACAACTTAGTATTCTCAGGAGTAACCATTTTAGCAATAGTAAATAAAGCAAACTAGATAAAATAAATGCAAGTAACTAATTTTTTGTGTTTTTAATATGGAGAACGCAAACAAGATAGTAAATAAAGTAAAGCAAGTAACTAATTTTTTTGTATTTTTGATATAATGAGCAAACAAAGCAGTAAATAAAATAAAGTAAAGCAAGACAAAAACAAAGTAAAGAGATTGAAGTGGACTCCCTCGCAGCGTGTCTTGATCTCCACAAGCGTAAAACTGTCTTATGGCGTGTAGTTGACGTGGGAGTAAGAAATCTCTGTGGTGTAATTTCCTTCATGTCCCCGGCAACGGCGCCAAACTGTCTTGATGACGCGTAAAGCACACGCCCGTTGGGAACCCCAAGAGTAAGGTGTGATGCGTACAAGTTTCCCTCAGCAAGAAACCAAGGTTATCGAACCAAAGGAGTCAAGGAGCACGTGAAGGTTGTTGGTGACGGAGTGTAGTGCGACGCAACACCAGGGATTCCGGCGCCAACGTGGAACCTGCACAACACAATCCAAATACTTTGCCCCAACTTAATAGTGAGGTTGTCAATCTCACCGCTTGCGTAAACAAAGGATTAATTGTATAGTGTGGAAAATGATGTTTGCGAAGAACAGTGTAGAACAAGTATTGCAGATTGTATTCGATGTAAAAGAATGGACCGGGGTCCATCACTAGTGGTGTCTCTCCAATAAGAAATAGCATGTTGGGTGAACAAATTACAGTTGGGCAATTGACAAATAGAGAGGGCATAACAATGCACATACATATCATGATGAGTAGTGTGAAATTCAATTGGGCATTACGACAAAGTACATAGACCGCTATCCAGCATGCATCTATGCCTAAAAAGTCCACCTTCGGTTAGCATCCGCACCCTTCCAGTATTAAGTTGCAAACAACAGACAATTGCATTAAGTATGGTGCGTAATGTAATCAACACAAATATCCTTAGACAAAGCATTGATGTTTTATCCTAGTGGCAACAACACATCCACAACCTTAGAACTTTCTGTCACTGTCCCAGATTAAATGGAGGCATGAACCCACTATCGAGCATAAATACTCCCTCTTGGAGTTAAAAGTATCAACTTGGCCAGAGCCTCTACTAGCAACGGAGAGCATGCAAGATCATAAACAACACATATATGATAGATTGATAATCAACATAACATAGTATTCCATATTCATCGGATCCCAACAAACGCAACATGTAGCATTACAAATAGATGATCTTGATCATGATAGGCAGCTCACAAGATCTAACATGATGGCACAATGAGGAGAAGACAACCATCTAGCTACTGCTATGGACCCATAGTCCAGGGTGAACTACTCACACATCAATCCGGAGGCGATCATGGTGATGAAGAGTCCTCCGGGAGATGATTCCCTCTCCCCGGTGCCGGAGGCGATCTCCTGAATCCCCGAGATGGGATTGGTGGGGGCGGCGTCTGGGAAGGTTTTCCGTATCGTGGCTCTCGGGGTATTCGCGACGAAGGCTTTAAGTAGGCGGGGTAGGTTTAGAGGCGGCGCGAGGGCCCCACACGCTAGGCGCGCGGCCCCACTCTTGGCCGCGCGGCCTCTGTTGTGTCGGCGCCTGCGTCGCCCCACTTCGTAATCCTTCTTGCACCGAAGCTTCGTGGAAAATAAGACCCGGGGTGTTGATTTCGTCCAATCCGAGAATATTTCCTTTGTAGGATTTCTCAAACCAAAAACAAGAAAACAACAACGGTTTCGCATCTTGTCAATAGGTTAGTGCCGGAAAATGCATAAATATGACATAAAGTGTGTATAAAACATGTGAGTATCATCATAAAAGTAGCATGGAACATAAGAAATTATAGATACGTTTGAGACATATCAATACTCTAAAGAGACATTTGAAAACTAGATCCCGGTGATTCTGATTCTAGACTCGGTGCAGAGATGTCAATTGGACGGCCACTGAGCCACCTTGAGCCAGAACATAGGCAAAAAGGTCTTACTGACAACATTGGCAACAAACTCTCAAAGAAATACAAAAGTCCAAAGAGCAAAATTGGTACCGCCGAAAAGAAATCCAGTGACACCGAACAGAAAAAACCAGGACTTGGTGAAATCGATAACATAAACGATTCTCATAAGCACGGACTCAGAAACCTGTCATGGCAGTTTGTGATGCCCAACACCTAGGGCAACATTTAACTACAAGGTTCATTAACTTGGAAAACATATATATACCATTTGGTAGTAGTGGTTCCAACACGGTCATATCTGTACTATTGGTTGGCACTCAACTAAGCTGAAATCTCCATTTCCTCTCTTAAGATATGCTAAATAACGAGAGGATACCTTTTCGGGGAAAACCAAATCTCATATTCAAAAGTCATACCCTAGGCCATGGAGGCCGGGTCCCTTAGAATAGGCATCAGATATAATAGTACAACAATCCCAATGTCTCGAGGTGCACATAAATTGAAGCTTCACTCAAGTCGGTAGCTCGGAAACGGAACATGGAGAACTCGATGAATATTGATATACTCCAAAGTGCAATTCCAGAACTAGATCCCGGTGATTCCGACTTGAGATTCGGTGCAGAAATATCAATTGTGCGGCCACTGCATAGAGTGCATAGGAAAACATGTTTTACTAAGTACAACATGGGCAACACACTCTCAAAGAAATAGAAAAGTTTGATGAGCAAAACGGGTACATGAAACCTGGTGACACCAAATAGAAAAACTAGGAATCGGCAATATCGATAACGTACATAAGTGATTATGATAAACACGGACTCAAAAACCAGTGACGACGGTTTGATGCACAACACTGATGTCTACGCACGCTTCTATTCCTGTAGACAGTGTTGGGTCTCCAAGAGCAGAGGTTTGTAGAACAGCAGCAAGTTTCCCTTAAGTGAATCACCCAAGGTTTATCGAACTCAGGGTAGAGGTCAAAGATATCCCTCTCAAGCAACCCCAATTAAGATACAAGAAGTCTCTTGTGTCCCCAACACACCTAATACACTTGTTAGATGTATAGGTGCACTAGTTCGGCAAAGAGATAGTGAAATACAAGTAATATGGATGATTATAAGTAGTAATTGCAATCTGAAATAAAAATGGCAGCAAGCGAACATGTAGCAGAACTTGTTGGAAACGGTGTTTCAATGCTTAGAAACAAGGCCTAGGGATCATACTTTCACTAGTGGACACTCTCAACAATGATCACATAATTGGACAATTAGATAACTTCTCTTCACTTGTGCTACTCTGAATTACTCTCCTATTGGAATCACTAATCATCACGTAGTGGCTACAAAAGCTCCACTCAAAGTTCATCAAGTACTTGACAAACACCACTCATAGGGATATCCTCATCAAATCATAATCCAAGATAATACCGTTGCAATTTAGACCGAGTACTAACATAGCATACACACAGTCAACAATAGCTATGAAAGGGGGAATAGATCACATCAATACTATCATAGTAATAGTTAACTTCATAATCCACAAGAGATTACAATCATAACATACGCCAAGTACTACATGATGCACACGCTGTCATCTTTACATCATGGAGGAGGAATAGACTACTTTAATAACATCACTAGAGTAGCACATAGATTAATAGTGATACAAAGCTCATGATCACATAAAGATCACACCATGGGAGAGAGAGATGAACCACATAGCTACCGGTAGATCCCTCAGCCTCGGGGGAGAACTACTCCCTCCTCATCATGGGAGACAACAACGGCAATGAAGATGGCGATGTAGTCGATGGAGATGGATTCCAGGGACAATTCCCCATCCCGGCAGCGTGCCGGAATAGAGATTCTGTCCCCCGAACTTGGCTTCGTGATGGTGGCGGCTACGTAACTTTTCATGGCGGAAGACCGATATCTTTAGGGTTTTCGCATCTGGGAGAATATATAGGCGAAGGGGCCATGTCGGTGGAGTCCCGAGGGGCCCACCCCATATGGCGGCGCGGCCAGGGGTGGGGCCGTGCCCCCCTATGGTGTGGCCCCTCGTGCCCTCTTCGTCTCCTCTTCGGCTTCGGAAGACTCCGTGGAAAATAAGACCGTGGGCTTTTGTTTCGTCCAATTCCGAGAATATTTCCTGTGTAGGATTTCTGAAACCAAAAACAGCAGAAAACAAGAACTGGCGCTTCGGCATCTTGTTAATATGTTAGTGCCGGAAAATGCATAAAAATAATATAAAGTATGAATAAAACATGTAGGTATCGTCATAAAACTAGCATTGAACATAAGAAATTATAGATACGTTGGAGACGTATCAAGCATCTTGACGTGGGCATTACCCTTCGGGTAACCGACATTGCCCTATCCTGTATTGACTAATTGGAGGCCCATGAAGACACCTGGAGGCGAGATGGGCCACCTGGACGCGCACCGGAGGAATCCTTGACGAGCAAGACAAGGAAGCAGCCAACAAGGAAAGATTAGATCCAAAATACTGTAAACCTAGTCGCTCGGTTAGACTCTTGAGACCTGGCCTCCTATATAAAGGCCAGGAGAGGGCACGAGGGATACGATCAACCTTAGCAATCTTAGCCAGCAAAAGCTTAGAGCTAGGTCACCTCAGCAATTAGCCATCTCGACGAGATCTCAGCTGAACTATTCGGCACCCCATTGTAACCCATTATCATCATAATCAAGAACAGACAGGCAGGACGTAAGGGTTTTACCTCATCGAGGGCCCCGAACCTGGATAAATTGCTCTCCCCGCTTGTCCGTGAACCGATGTCTCGTGTCCTGTGATTCCATCAACCCTAAGCCCCTATCGGAGGGCATTGGCGAGAGTACCCTCGACAATTGCGCCGTCTGTGGAAGACCGTCGCACAAGGCAAGTCATCGGCAGTATCACGTCCGTCGTGTTCTTACTCGAATCACCGACGCCGGCAGAGTCAAGAGATCCGATCCGCTGTGGGTCCTTCGAGTTCGTGCCGCGGCGCAAAGCACTTCACCCAAACTCTATGGCACCATCTCACGACACGGAGGCTGTTTTCGGTGGCATCCACTTCGTCATCGACTCCGGAGGTTTCCTTCGCCTCCCTAGGGCCAGCGCGTCCGACTCAAAGGCCGTACCTCCGGAGGGTGTCCCTTCAGCGACAACCCAAAAAATTCCGCCCAGGAGCGTACAAGAGAGCAACCGAGGGGGTCTCGACGTCAGGGCTGGACAAAGGAAGAGACGAAGAGGCTCACACCGTGAGGAGGAAGGCAGAACAGCAGTTCACCCCCGACAGTTTGAGCAAGGATGCCACGACACATCATCAATCAGGGGCCGCACCCGTTCTCCGTACCTTTCGGCTACAGAGCAACTCGAGGCGCCATGTTACCTCCACTCCTACATTGATCCAAAAGATGGTCGGGAAAAGTATAGTCATTTGTTGAGGAACTGTCGACACTTCCTAGAGATTCGGCAGTTCTGTGATGATCTTAGAACCGAAGCTATATCAAGAGTTCACATGATGGAGAAGAGGGCAAGGTCCTACGATCATCCGCCAGAACCGTATATACCGGAACCATACGAACCAATGGAAAAAGACGAATATGTACCAGCCGAAGTATTCCCAGAGCTACGCGGATAAGTCAACATGATCCATAAAACCAGCTTTTCAAAGAGGGAAATCAAGAAGTTCTCCCGAGAAGTAAAATATGCGGAAGTCGCCATGGTTGATATGCCTGATTTCATCGACTGGTCAGAACAAAGCATCTCCTTCAGCAGGGCGGATCACCCGAAAGCTGTCCCAAGGCCCGGCCACGCGGCCCTTGTCCTTGAAGCACAGATTGGAGGGTACAATATGGGCAAAGTATTCATGGATGGAGGAAGCGGCTTGAACCTGCTATTCGCCAGCACAATGAGAGCAATGGGTTTAACAGTCGACATGCTAAGAGAATCTGACACAGGGTTCCACGGCATTATACCGACTCGACCCGCTTACTCGCTCGGCAAAACATCATTGGACGTAGTCTTCGGCACGCCCAGTAATTTCAGGAAAGAAAAGATCGAGTTCGAAGTAGTCGACTGGGAATCTCAGTACCACGCCATCCTCGGCAGGCCTGCGTTTGCTAAATTCATGGCCGTGCCTCATTATGCATACCTGAAACTGAAGATGCCGGCAACAACGGACCCCAATAACTTCATGGCAGCTTTGCTCGATCAGACAACTGCGACAGGGAGTTCCAGAAGATCGCCTCGGAGCCAAGGAAGAACTCAACGCGATCGATACCGTTACAGACCACACGCAACCACCAGCCGACAATCGAAACGTAAGATCCGATGAGTTCGACACTGCAAAGGAAACTAAGAAGCTGCAGTGCACCCACTGACCAAGAATACGGTCAATACTTCATGACCTCACCGACGCAGGAAAGCGCGCTCATCGAGTTCCTCCGTGAGCGCTGGGAGATATTTGCATGGGAACCATCCGACATGCCAGGTATCCCCAGGGAACTCGTTGAGCACGCCCTAAACGTTGACCCGACGGCCAAACCAGTACAGCAATCAATGCGATGATTTTCTGAACCAAAGAGAAGAGCAATCGGCGAAGAAGTTAATCGACTCCGCAAGGCAGGATTTATTCGAGAGCTTAAGGAATCTGAGTGGGTGGCCAATCCCGTCATGGTGCCGAAGTAGGACACGACCGCTCTCCGCATGTGCATCGATTACACCAGCCTTAACAAGCACTGCCCAAAAGATCATTTCCCGCTGCCTCGAATAGACCAAATAGTCGACTCCACGGCCGGATGCGACCGTCTCTCTTTCCTCGATGCATACTCCGGATACAATCAGATTAAACTAAAGAAAGAAGACCAGGAGTTAACCGCGTTCATCACTCCACACGGCATTTTCTGTTACAACGTCATGACCTTCGGGTTGAAAAATGCAGGAGCAACTTACCAACGCTGCATGCAAGCCTACCTTGGGGAACAGATTGGAAGAAACATTAAAGTTTACATCGACGACATCGTGGTGAAGACGAAGCACGCAGCCACGCTCATCGATGATTTGCGGGAAACATTCGACAATCTGGACAGATACAAAATCAAGTTGAATCCCAAAAAATGCTTCTTCGGAGTGCCGGGAGGACAAGTACTCGGGTACTTCATATCAGCTAGAGGAATCGAAGCCAATCCCTTGAAGATCAAAGCTATTCTTGATATGGAGCCGCCAAAGAATCTGCACCAAGTGCAGCAGTTGGCAGGCCGACTAGCAGCGCTCAGCAGGTTCATTGCAAAGCTAGGGGAGAAAGCTTTGCCCTTCTACAACTTGATGAAAAAGTCAGAAAAGTTCGAGTGGACAAAGGAGGCACAGGAATCCTTCGACAACTTGAAGAAAATCTTATCGACCTTCCCAGTGCTTGTGACTCCGTGTGAGAAGGAGACGTTGCTCATGTACATAGCCGCAACAGCACAAGTCTTCAGCAGCGTTTTAGTCATCGAACGAGAAGAAGCAGGGAGAGTTCATAGTGTGCAGAGGCCCGTTTACTACCTCAGTGAAGTGCTCACTCCTGCAAGGCAGAGGTATCCCCATCATCAGAAGCTGGCATACGCAGTATGGAGGTCAGCCCGCAAGTTGCGGCACTACTTCACGGAGCACCCGATTATCGTTGTAAGTGAAGCACCCCTGAAGAGCATAATGACCAATCCGGAAGCCACAGGTCGAGTGTCTCAATGGGCTATCGAAATAGCACCACATGATATAACTTACGTTAATCGAACGGCGATAAAATCCCAAATCCTCCCAGATTTCGTGGCAGATTGGATCCAATCACAGACGCCAGCAACACCCGACATGTCGGGGTCATGGATAATGTACTTCGATGGGTCAAAATGGAGTACAGGTGCAGGAGCAGGAGTGGTGCTGATATCACCGCAGGGAGATAAGATGAAGTATATACTACGTATGAATTTCTCTCTGCCGACGAACAACGAAGCAGAATACGAAGCGCTGTTGCACGGAATGAAAATGGCAAAGGCGTGTGGTGCTACTCGTCTAGAAATCTATGGAGACTCAAACTTGGTGGTGCAGCAGTCGATGAACCTGTGCGACGCAGTCAGCGACAACATGATCGCCTACCGGCAGCTGTATCAGAATATGGAAGCTAAATTCGAAGGATGCAAGCTCAAACATATCGGCAGAACCAGTAATGAGGAAGTCGACACTTTGGCAAACATCGGGTCTACATGCCCCCCCATCCCAGACGGAGTGTTTTACGAAGTGATCACTCAACGATCAATAAAAGAAAAGACGTCGGCACCTCCAAAACCATCGGCTGATGAATTAGAGGCAAGCTCGCAGCAAACTCCTTCGGCTGAAGAACCTCCAACTCCTCCTGCCGAACAAGTCCTCCTCCTCGAGCCACTATGGACCAAGCCGTTCCTAGCGTATCTGACAAAGCAAGAGCTGCCAGAGGACTCTGTGGAAGCTAGGCGAATCGTCAGACGTTCAAAGGCCTTCACCGTGATAAATGGTGAGCTTTACAAGCGTAGCATCTCAGGGATCTTCCAAAGGTGCATCGCCATTGACGATGGAAAAGCACTGTTGCGCGAGATACACGAGGGAACCTGCGGGCATCACGCAGGGAGCAGGGCCCTTGTGGCAAAAGCCTTTAGGGCAGGATTTTACTGGCCAACGGCAGCGTCGGATGCTAGGGATCTAGTCATGAAGTGCGATCCCTGCCAACGTTTTTCACCAAAACCACACGCTCCTGCAACGGACCTAATGACAATACCCTTGGCATGGCCTTTCGCTCAATGGGGACTCGATCAAGTTGGACCGCTGCCAAGATCGTCACCCGGAGGACACACTTACTTATTGGTTGCAGTCGACAAATTCACTAAGTAGATCGAGGCAGTACCTGTGCGAAACCAAAAATCTGAAACAAAGGTTCAATTCTTCAAGGGAATAACTTGTCGATTCGGTATGCCCCACAGCATCGTCACAGACAATGGCTCCAACTTCGATTCCGAGGAGTTTAGGAAATTTTGTGATGATGGAGGAATCAAATTGAAATTTGCATCAGTCTCTCACCCCCAGACCAACGGCCAGGTGGAAAGGATCAATGGTCTAATAGGAGATGGCCTCAAGAAACGCCTTACAGGCACAAGGAGCCTGGTCGAAGAGTTACCATCTCACTCTGGAGTTTGCGTACCACACCCAACAGGTCGACTCAATATACTCCATTCTACTTGGTGCACGGAGCCGAAGCAGTTCTACCAGCCGACGTCCGATTTGAAGCTCCTCGAGTGACAGCATACACAGAGTCCTCCTCCAACATCGCGCTACAAGATGTTGTCGATCTCCTTGACGAAGCACGAGATATCGCCTTGGCAAGAACAACGGTATACCAGCAAGCGCTGAGAAACTACCACAGCCGACGAATACGCAGTCGAAGTTTCAATGTTGGGGATATGGTACTTCGGCTGAAGCAAAAAAGACCCTTGAAGCTAGAATCTCCATGGGAAGGACCATACATCATCACCGAAGTGATACCAGGAGGAGCTTAAAAATCTAGCTTCAGGAAAAGACGTCGAGAATCCATGGAACATCGCGCAGTTGCGACGATTCTATACATAGGACACGATTGTTTTTAATCATTCAATAGCCTATAAGGTTGCTTTTACATTATGAATAAAGATCTAATCAGACTTTCTACCTTTTTTCTGCTCCAGGCTTTGGCAGCCGAACATAATGTTTGGGGCCCCTACCATCGGCTCTAACTCCCATCGGGAGCGTTGGCCCAAAAGAAATGTGCTCACACAGTGTCATTAATTAAATACTCTCAGCGAGAGCTAAGATTAATGACACACAAAAACAACCAATCCAAGCCTTGAAAAAATATGCGAGTGCTGCAGTCGATGGTTACATTATCACAAAATAAGGCTCAAACCGGTGCACCGTGTGACGAAGCCAAGCTCTCGCAAAAATTACATATCGACTTCGCAATAACATTGCGTAAAATTCAACGAAGTCGTCGAGAAAGCAGGTTGAACTGATCACTCAGCCGCACTCGACAATAAAATATCAATCAAACTAACATAGCGTGCAGCGCACGCAGTAAACAATCTTATGCAGATACAAGGTTATTACATTCATGATCGGGTTCCCCGGTCCCAGTGGGTCTTCAGTTCCTTTTCAAGGCATGACTCCATCCGAGAAACAACTGTGTAAGCAGGACCTCTAGCAACATCATAATACTGGCCTAAATCCCTCTCAGTATTTGCTACGGCTCTCAAGTCTAAAGATGGATGGCACGCCAATATCGAAGCAAAGGCAAGCTCAACATCAGCCAGAAGCTCTTTCCGCACCAACTGTCGAATCCTCTCAGGAGACTTGAATCGGGTGAACAGGCCAGACAAGGTTTCGGGTGCTTGATCTAGAGGAAACAAGGTGTTCCGAACCATCGTGAGATGAGCATAGTACTTAACAAAATAGTAATGCGCCTTCATCACCCGGTACTTAAACTTCGCCATGACGACAGCCTTCGGACGATGCAGCCATAAACCATGCGTCGGGTGCGCAACATCGGTCATCGCCTCAACCTCTTCATGAATCTTCTTGTTCTCTTCAGCTGCATCCGAAGCTACGACTGGAAAAGGAACGAATGTCAGTTAAAAGAACATTCAAGCCATGCCAGAAATCAGAAGATGGGCTAATACTTACAGCCCAAACTTTCGGTAGCAACATGAAGACCATCGAGAGCGTATTGTTCGACAGCAGTCGCTATCTCTCCCTTTTTCTTCACTAAGGCTGCCATAGCACGAAGAGAAGTGATGTCTTTATTTAGACAAGACACCTGATCACGTAAGCGACGAACAAGGCCTGACTCGTCATTACTCGAAGGGTTCGGAAAGAGCTCGGCACGGGAAGAAGATGAAGGAATCTGCAGTACAGTCCCCAGTTCAGACCAAGCATTAACATAAAAACTCCCATCGGGAGTGCTCACCATACATTATACAGACAAAAGGATGTTTGAATTGGCAACAGAGCCGAGTTTTAATTGACCTGCGTCGAGTTACGGATGATCTTATTTACAACAAGTCAAATAAACAGTTCAAGGGTTCGCTGACGATGAACCAGGGGCAGACTCAGGAACAGGCTTGGCTTGCGCTTCATCCACCAGCTTCAGAAGCTGGTTGCGCAAGTTATTGCCGATCTTTTGAAAGGCTGAAGGTCGACCAGATGGTTGTCATCATCAACAGGCAGTGCCTTAGAAAACTCCTCCAATTCTGACCCCATCCCATGGCCCATAAGCAATTGAAAAGTAAGAACCGCCCCAACCAAGCGGCTACGGCGTTTCAATACCTCCACGGGCTCGGAAGGATCAACAAGGAAAGCATCCGCCATCTCGTCGAGAGTCTTGTCCTGCTTCATCTTCGGGAAGATCATCGAGTATAGCCTCGACAATGCTCCCTTGGTCTTTTGCAGTAGTCCAAGGACCTGGACATTAGACTCAGCGGCAAGTGACAAGGCATCGGCTGTGGAGTCCTCCCGAAGCTGATGACGTCGGCTGACAGTTATATTGGCGGCCTCTGAAAGAAAGACATATCAGTAATCAATGAAGAAACATCAAGAAAAAAGTGGGATACCATCGGTTTTTACCTAATAAATCCTTGACGGATTCACGGAGGACGCCTTCCTTCTCATCGACTGCAGCCGCCGCTGCACGCCTGGCATCTTGTTCATCTTTCATCTGCCGCTTCAGCCTCTTCACTTCCTCCTTCAACAAGGCGTTCTCATTCTTGGCATCGGTAGCAAGCCTGTTGGCCTCAAGCACCTGATCAACCGAAGATTTGACGGCCTTCCGAAGTTGGGAGTTTTTAGCCTCGAGGCGAGTGAATTGCTCGGCAAAATCCGCCACAGCATCGACTGTAGCGTAAATCGGCTGCAGCCAGAAAAATCAAGAGGAGTCAGATGACAGAAACTCGACAAAGCAAGATAGATTAAATACTTACATGATCGCGGCCAGTCGACGGAGTGGGAGCATCGTCAGGAGGAATGACTTTCGATATTGGAATCTTCTCCACACCCGTTCGCGAGGGAGGTGTTGACTTGGCGGGAGAAGGATTTGACTCCTTAGCCGATGCTGCTCTCTCAGAGACTAACTTGGCCCTCTTCGCGAGAGGAACATCGTCATCATCAGAGCTACTTAAGTACAGTGCACAGTTAGCATGCAGGATGACAAGAAATAAATCAAGAAAAAGAGTATAGATGCTCACAGGTCCAGATCATCTTCGCCCGCGAAGAAACTTGTTGAACTCTTCTTAACAGGAGGAGGCGAAGCAGCTTCGTCGGCATCATTATCTCCTCCTCTAGGACTTGATTCAGCCGATGTGATAAAGTCATCGTGTACCTGCTTACGACGTCTGCTCCTGAGGAAGGCGTCATCTTCGGCAGCTTCCTCCTCTTGGACATCGCTGTCCTCAAGAACATGCTGAGCGTCCTCGGTTCCCTCAGAATCATCATCATCATCCTCCAGTACCACGCCGCTCTCGGGTGAGGGAGGATAACATCGGGCAACGGTGGGAGCCTGTCGAAGGAGAGAAACTTGTAAGGCACAACAGAAAAAGAAGTAATAATAGCAAGCGAGGAGCGGTAAGATTACCTCGGACGGGAGGTGGTCGAAATCATAGGGAGGACGAGCCGATGTCAAGACGATGGTGTCCTTCGCACTGAGGCATGTTAGGCGACGAACCTCGTCCCGAAGCTCATCTGCCGATAGGTCGGCAGAGTTGATCCTTGACTTGTCGCCTTTGCCAGTATAAAGCCATAACTGGTGAGGGCGGGACATCAGCGGCTGCACTCGACATTGTAGGAACACTGAAACTACTTCAGTGCCGCACATCGTCAGGCCTCCCGTATTCTTCAAAGTGACTATCTGCTCAAACAGTTCGTCGGCTATCGCCTTTTCTTCGGGAGAAAGGGCGTTTTGCCAAGACTTCTTCTTCTGAGCTACCAAGACGTCATCAAAGGGAGGGAGATTTGAACGCCGCCCAGAAACAGCGGGATCTCGCAGGTAGAACCACTTGTTGCGCCAGCCCTGGACGGATTCCTTCATTGGGTAGTCGAAGTAGTCGACCTCCTTCCTGACGACGAAGCCAACGCCACCGACAACGGGGGGCCATTCGCTTGTGACGCTTCACATAGAAGATCTTCTTCCAAAGACCCCAGTGAGGCTCAATGCCGAGGAAGGCCTCGCACGGTAATAAAAATGGAGAGGTGGAGGATGGAATTTGGGGTCAGCTGCCAGAGCTGAATCCCATAGAAGAAAAGGAGGGAGCGAAGGAACTCGTGAGCCGGAAGAGAGAGGCCACGAAACAGGAAGGCAGCAAACATGACAGTGAAGCCCTTCGGGGGCTTTGGGCGAGAAACCGAACCTGGAAGACGAATGTCTTCCTCAGATGCGGAGATGAAGCCGAGAGCGCGAAGCTTGCTGATGTCGCGGTTGGAAATGGCGGAGGCGCTCCAATCGCGGCTAACTTTGGCCGCCTCCGAGGTACTGCCGCTCTTCTTCTTGCCCATGGTGAACGGAGCTTCTGATGAAGAGGCAGAGGAACAGGAAGGCTTGAGAGAGAAGATGAGCAGTAAACGGGGTAAAAGATAAAAAAGAGAGGAGGCCCCCTATTTATGCTGTAAGAATTTTTGCCAAATCGTGGCCATAACTCCACAAAGCGTTGTGGGGGGTGGTGCAGATCTGACTGTACACGTGGCGCTTGAAGAAGGAGTGGAACCGGTGGCCCATTATTCCCACGTTGAGCGAAAATCGAGGAGACGCCTCGATCGCCACGCGTGCACTGGTCAAGCCCTAAAAACTGCCCGCGCAGAGCTAGGGTGGGCCCATCAGGTCAAGTCCTGTCAATCAGCCCACATCAGTTACACGTCAATAGTGACATCATAAAAAACCTTGAGGCATGATAACCCACAAGTATAGGGGATCGCGGCAGTCTTCGAGGGAAGTGAAACCCAAATTTATTGATTCGACACAAGGGGAGGTAAAGAATACTTATAAGCCTTAACAACTGAGTTGTCAATTCAGCTGCACTGAAAAGCACTAGTAACAGGGTGATGTGAATATGAGAGCAATAGTAACAATAACACAGCAGCAGTACAGGAGCAATGGCACCGAAAAATAGTTGATACTACTTCCAATGACATATAGAACGAGTATATGATGATGAGAGATGGACCGGGTTCCCAGCGATCTACACTAGTGGTAACTCTCCAATAAGTGACAAGTGTTGGGTGAACAAATTAAAGTTGGGCAATTGATAGGATTGATAAAGCATTAAGAAAGAACATCAATTCATTAATCATGTAGGCATGTTTTCCATATATAGTCGTACGTGCTCGCAATGAGAAACTTGTACAACATCTTTTGTCCTACCAGCCGGTGTGGCCGGCCTCAAGGGAATTCACTGGATATTAAAGTACTCCTTTTAATAGAGTACCGGAGCAAAGCATTAACACTCCGAGAAAACATGTGATCCTCACATCACTACCACCCCCTCCGGTTGTCCCGATTCTTGTCACTTCGGGGCCATTGGTTCCGGACAGCGACATGTGCATACAACTTGTAGATACAATCTAAGCAATAAGTATATAGCTTAAATCTAAGATCATGCCACTCGGGCCCTAGTGACAAGCATTAAGCATAACAAGATTGCAGGAACAATAACTTCACAAACTTTATAGATAGACTAATCATAATGTATCATCCATCGGATCCCAACAAACACAACACCGATTACATCAGATGAATCTCAATCATGTAAGGCAGCTCATGAGATCATTGTATTGAAGTACATGGAGGAGAGAATACCAACTAGCTGCTAGAACCCGTAGTCCATGGGGAACTACTCACGGAGCATGATGGAGGCGGTGGCGTCAATGGAGATGGCTTCCGGGCACTTCCCGTCCTGCAGGAGGAGAATTCTGTCCCCCAAATTGGAGTTTCGCGATGCGGCGGCGCCCTGGAGTCTTTCGGAGTTTCGTCAATCGGTATCGAGTTTTTAGGTCGAAAGGGCTTATATAGGCGAAGAGGCGGCGCAGAGGGGCAACAGGGTGCCCTCCCCATAGGCCGGCGCGGCCGGCTGGCCGGCCCGCGGCCCTATGGTGTGGGGGCCCCAGGCCTCTCCTCCGACTCCCCTTCTGTTCGGAGCCTCCCGGAAAAAATAAGATCTTTGGCGTTGATTTCGTCCAATTCCGAGAATATTGCCCGAACAGCCTTTCGGGACCAAAAACAGCAAAAAACAGGAACTGGCACTGTGGCATCTTGTTACTAGGTTAGTTCCGGAAAACGCATAAAAACATTATAAAGTGCGAGCAAAACATGTAAGTATTGTCATAAAACAAGCATGGAACGTCAGAAATTATGGATACGTTGGAGACGTATCAGCATCCCCAAGCTTAGTTCCTACTCGTCCTCGAGTAGGTAAACGATAAAAAGAATAATTTCTATAGTGACATGCTACTTACATAACCTTGATCATACTATTACAAAGCATATGAAATGAATGAAGTGACTCAAGGCAATAATCTATAGTTGCTAACAAATAGATAACATATAGAAAAACTTTTCATGAAGAGTACTTTCAAGACAAGCATCAAAAGTCTTGCACAAGAGTTAACTCATAAAGCAATAGATTCAAAGTAAAGGCATCGAAGCAACACAAAGGAAGATATAAGTTTCAGCAATTGCTTTCAACTTTCAACATGCATATCTCATGGATAATTGTCAACATAAAGTAATATGATGAATGCAAATAAGCAAGTATGTAAGAATCAATGCACAGCTTGACACAAGTGTTTGCTTCTAAGATGGAAGGAAGTAGGTAAACCGACTCAACATAAAGTAAAAGAAAGGCCCTTCGCAGAGGGAAGCATTGATTGCTATATTTGTGCTAGAGCTTTGGTTTTGAAAACATAAAGAGAGCATAAAAGTAAAGTTTTGAGAGGTGTTTGTTGTTGTCAACGAATGGTAGTGGGCACTCTAACCCCTTGCAGACAAACCTTCAAAGAGCGGCTCCCATTTAATTTTATTTTTGGGTGGCACTCCTTCCAACCTTTCTTTCACAAACCATGGCTAACCGAATTCTCGGGTGCCTGCCAACAATCTCATACCATGAAGGAGTGCCTTTTTATTTTAGTTTTATTATGATGACACTCCTCCCCACCTTTGCTTTCAAGCCATGGCTAACCGAATCCTTCGGGTGCCGTCCAACAATCACATACCATGGAGGAGTGTCTATTTTAATTAATTTGGGACTGGGAATCCCATTGCTCTTTTTGCAAAATTATTGGATAAGCGGATGAAGCCACTAGTCCATTGGTGAAAGTTGCCCAACAAGATTGAAAGATAAAACACCACATACTTCCTCATGAGCTATAAAACATTGACACAAATCAGAGGTGATACATTTTGAATTGTTTAAAGGTAGCACTCAAGCAATTTACTTGGAATGGCCGGAAAAATACCATGTAGTAGGTAGGTATGGTGGACACAAATGGCATAGTGGTTGGCTCAAGGATTTTGGATGCACAAGAAGTATTCCCTCTCGATACAAGGCTTAGGCTAGCAAGGCTATTTGAAGCAAACACAAGTATGAACCGGTACAACAAAACTTACATAAAAACATATTGCAAGCATTATAATACTCTACACTGTCTTCCTTGTTGCTCAAACACTTTTACTAGAAAATATCTAGACCTTAAGAGAGACCAATCATGCAAACCAATTTTAACAAGCTCTACGGTAGTTCTCCACTAATAGGTTTAAACTACATGAAAAAAAACTTAATCATGATCTACTTGAGAGCTCAAAACAATTGCCAAGTGTCAAATTATCCAAGACAATATGAGGCATTTTCTGTTTCCAACCAAATAACCATAAGTATTGTAGCTTCCAACTTTTACCATTGAACATTAAAAGTAAAACGAAGAACAAGTGTTCATATGAAAAAGCGGAGCGTGTCTCTCTCCCAAACAAGGATTGCTAGGATCCGAATTTATTCAAACATAAACAAACGATAATAAAAGCACACAGACACTCCAAGTAAAGCACATAAGATGTGACCGAATAAAAATATAGTTTCAATAGAAGAAACCTGATAAGTTGATGAAGAGACGCTTGAGTCTTCTTGAAATATGCAGGGATGAACCACGGGGGCATCCCCAAGCTTTGACTTTTCACTCTTCTTGATCATATATCATCCTCCTCTCTTGACCCTTGAAAACTTCCTTCACACCAAACTTCTCATAAACTTCATTAGAGGGGTTAGTACTCAAAAAAAACTTGAATCCACCTTAGTCCTGTAGTGACACATTGCAAGAACTCAATAAAACATTAGCTACAACTCTCCACGTCTAGAAAACCTCGCTTAAAGTCCACAAGAGACAATGCAAAAAACAGAGACAGAATCTGCCAAAACAGAACAGCCAGTAAAGACGAATTTTAAAGAGGTACTTCCATTGCTCAAATCAGAAAACTCAAAACTAATGAAAGTTGCGTACATATCTGGGGAATACGCACGTAAATTGGCATATTTTTCTGAGTTACATACAGAGAAAACAGCCCAGATTCGTGACAGATAGAAATCTATTTCTGCGCAGAAATCCAAATCTAGTATCTACCTTCGATTAGAGGCTTCACTTGGCACAACATTACAATAAAATAAAGATAAGGAGAGGTTGCTACAGTAGTAACAACTTCCAACACACAACAAAACAGTAGCAAAATAAACACATGGGTTATCTCCCAAGAAGTTCTTTCTTTATAGCAATTAAGATGGGCTTAGCAGTTTTAATGATGCACTCGCAAGAAATAAGAGTTGAAGCAAAAGAGAGCATCAAAAAGCAAATCCATAACACATTTAAGTCTAACCCACTTCCTATGCATAGGAATCTTGTACACAAATAAATTCATGAAGAACAAAGTGACAAGCATAAGAAGATAAAACAAGAGTAACTTCAAAATTTTAAGCATATAGAGAGGTGTTTTAGTACCATGCAAATTTCTACAACCATATTTTCCTCTCTCATAATAATTTTCAGTAGCTTCATGAACAAACTCAACAATATAACTATCACATGCAGCATGCTTTTCATGATCCATAAGCACATAATTTTTATCAAGCTCAAAATTAGTGGGATCCAAACTTTCAAACCCACTTTTATCAACAATATAACATGATGATTGATCAATCTCAAAAGATATGGGACTCCTACATAAAGTCAAGACTTCTCCAATCCCATTTTCATTAGTAGTACAATTAATATTATCAAGTAACATAGGACCATCATCTAGAGCTTTATCATAAACATTTGCTAAGCAAAATTCTTTAGTACCATGCATTTCGACATCAGGCACAAACAAAGCATTATCATAAGATTTATCAAAGTAGCATGGATTATCATAAATAACAGTAGCATAATTATTGTCACAAGTTTTACTTATAGTTAATATTCCAAGAGAATCCACAGGAACATAACATTCAACCTCTTTCGGTAAGCATGGAGGACAATCAAATAGTGTAAGAGATAAAGAGTTACTCTCATTAGAAGGTTGGCATGGGTAGCTAATCCATTCTTCCTCCTTTTGTTCATCACTCTCCTCTTCTTTTTCATCCAATGAGCTTTCGGTTCATCAATTTCCTCCTCTTTTTCATCCAATGAGCTTTCAGGTTCATCAATTTCTTCTTCCACAGTTTCCTGCAAATTGTGAGTGCATTCTTGTGCATTAATGAGTCTCTCTTTATAGTCAATGATATAAGGATTATCACTGTAGCTTTCATTGCAAAAATTAAGGATAGAAGAGACATAATCTTTAAGGTCCTTACAAACAACACAAGTTTCATAATTTTTAGCCATGAAGGATTCTATCTCAGAGGCTCCCATAAATATGACAAATTGTTCTACCTCTTCGAACCCAAAATGAATATAGCTATTCCGATTATAGTTCTTAATTAAAAATTCCTCACTAAAGCCACATTCAAATTTAAGATGTTTAGTATCCTGTTGAGAGCAACAGTTTATATCATGGCGTTTAAGCAAAATTTTAGCAATTGTATTCAATTTTTCTATCACAGCACTCATTACTTTACCCGTTATTGATTCTCTATAATTATTATAATATTCTATAAGCTCCAAGTAGTTTGTGGGTTCTCCCATAATAGCAGTTTTTAATTTTTAGGTTTTTCAAATTTTTATGGATTTTTGGGTATAAAATAAAACAAGACAAAAAGAAACTAGACAAAAGTAAACTAAGCAAAATAATACTAAACAGATATAAACTAAGCACAAATAAACTAAACAAAAGTAAACTAAGCAAAACAAAATAAAATAAAACAGAGAGAGAGGTAGAGTGTATCCCGAGTGAACTTATGAGTAGAGCTATGCCTCACCAACGGCCGAAAAACAGTCTGATAACTCACAAGTATAGGGATCGCGGCAGTCTTGAGGGAAGTGAAACCCAAATTTATTGATTCGACACAAGGGGAGGTAAAGAATACTTATAAGCCTTAACAATCGAGTTGTCAATTCAGCTGCACTGGAAAAGCACTAGTAACAGGGTGATGTGAAAGCAGATAATATGAGAGCAATAGTAACAATAACACAGCAGTTAATACAGAGCAATGGCACCTAAAATAGTTGATACTACTTCCAATGACATATAGAACGAGTATATGATGATGAGAGATGGACCGGGTTAGCGATCTACACTAGTGGTAACTCTCCAATAAGTGACAAGTGTTGGGTGAACAAATTACGTTGGGCAATTGATAGGATTGATAAAGCATTAAGATATAACATCAATTCATTAATCATGTAGGCATGTTTTCCATATATAGTCGTACGTGCTCGCAATGAGAAACTTGTACAACATCTTTTGTCCTACCAGCCGGTGGCAGCCGGGCTCAAGGGAATCTCCTGGATATTAAGGTACTCCTTTTAATAGAGTACCGAGCAAAGCATTAACACTCCGTGAAAACATGTGATCCTCACATCACTACCATCCCCTCCGGTTGTCTCGATTCTTGTCACTTCGGGGCCATTGGTTCCGGACAGCGACATGTGCATACAACTTGTAGATACAATCTAAGCAATAAGTATAGAGCTTAAATCTAAGATCATGCCACTCGGGCCCTAGTGACAAGCATTAAGCATAACAAGATTGCAGGAACAATAACTTCACAAACTTTATAGATAGACTAATCATAATGTATCATCCATCGGATCCCAACAAACACAACACCGATTACATCAGATGAATCTCAATCATGTAAGGCAGCTCATGAGATCATTGTATTGAAGTACATGGAGGAGAGAATACCAACTAGCTACAGCTAGAACCCGTAGTCCATGGGGGAACTACGGAGCATGATGGAGGCGGTGGCGTCGATGGAGATGGCTTCCGGGGCACTTCCCCGTCCGGCAGGTGCCGGAACAGAGAGTTCTGTCCCCGAATTGAGTTTCGCATGGCGGCGCCCGGAGTCTTTCCAGTTTCGTCAATCAGACGAGTTTTTAGGTCGAAAGGGCTTTATAGGCGAAGAGGCGGCGCGCAGGGGCAACGTGCCCTCCCAGGCCCCGCGCGGCCGAGCCCGCGCGGCCCTATGGTGTGGGGCCCCAAGCCTCCCTCCGACTCCCTTCGGTGTTCGGAGGCTCCCGGGAAAAATAAGATCTTGGTGTTGATTTCGTCCAATTCCGAGAATATTGCAACAGCCTTTCTGGAACCAAAAACAGCAAAGAACGGCACCGTGGCATCTTGTTAATAGGTTAGTTCCGGAAAACGCATAAAAACATTATAAAGTGCGAGCAAAACATGTAAGTATTGTCATAAAACAAGCATGGAACGTCAGAAATTATGGATACGTTGGAGACGTATCAAGACACTCGAAGGAAAAATGTAAAGTTATCGGATGAAGGACTTGAGTCTACGCCCGGCTGCAAACATCCGTACCTAGACTCGGGGCTACTCCCATCGGGAGCGCTGACGCGCACCCGATAAAATGAAGACTCGAAGGAAAAATGTTTTGGAGGAAGAGATAATTGCTCGACTTAAGTCTCGCTCACTGCAAACACCCGCGCCCAGACTCTGGGCTACTCCCATCGGGAGTGCGGATGCGCACCGAATGAGCAGTCGAAGGAAGAAGGGATTGAAGAAAAATTGTTTGAATAGCTCGAGTCTGCACTCGGTTACAAGCACTCGCACCCGCACTCGGGTTACTCCCATCGGGAGCGCGTGACGCGCACCCGATAGAAGTTTTTGCACTCCAGGATCATGCCCGGGACTTGATTCTGTGTAGGGTAACGTTGTTTTGCCATTGGCAGTTAACCAACAAAAGTTGGGCACGTTACTCATTATCCTTTGCATAAAGAAAATATATCGGATGACTTATGAAGACCTGCGGAAAACTTCGGCAGAGAAGAATGTTCGAGTAGTACAACTTGAGTCTACGCACGGAGTGCAAGCATCCGTACCTAGACTCGGGGGCTACTCCCATCGGGAGCGCTGACGCGCACCCGATAAAAAGGACGATGCTGATTTAAGATGAACAAGGACAATCAAAGAGAAGAACATCAACAGAGGACATGCTTCAGTCTCTACCCGAACACCGTTCGGCTAGACACTCGGGGGCTACTGACGTGGGCATTACCCTTCGGTAACCGACATTCCCTATCCTGTATTGACTAATTGGAGGCCCATGAAGACCCTGGAGGCGAGATGGGCCACCTGGACGGCGCACCAGAGGAATCCTTGACGAGCAAGACAAGGAAGCAGCCGAACAAGGAAAAATTAGATCCAAAAATACTGTAAACCTAGTCGTACTCGGTTAGGACTCTTGAGACCTGGCCTCCTATATAAAGGCCAGGAGAGGGGTTGCCGAGGGATACGATCAACCTTAGCAATCTTAGCCAGCAAAAGCTTAGAGCTAGGTCACCTCAGCAATTAGCCATCTCGATGAGATCTCAGCCGAACTATTCGGCACCCCATTGTAACCCATTATCATCATAATCAAGAACAGCAGGACGTAAGGGTTTTACCTAATCGAGGGCCCCGAACCTGGGTAAATTGCTCTCCCGCTTGTCTGTGAACCGATGTCTCGTGTCAGCTTGCAGGATTCCATCAACCCTAAGCCCCTATCGGAGGGCATTGGCGAGGAGTACCCTCGACACATCCCCAAGCTTAGTTCCTACTCGCCCTCGAGTAGGTAAACGATAAAAATAATAATTTCTGAAGTGACATGCTACCAACATGATCTTGATCAATACTATTGTAAAGCATATGAGATGAATGAAGTGACTCAAAGCAATGGTCTATAGTTTGTTAACAAATAGATAATGACTAAACAACTGAATCATATAGCAAAGACTTTTCATGAATAGTACTTTCAAGACAAGCATCAAAAAGTCTTGCATAAGAGTTAACTCATAAAGCAATAGATTCTTAATAGAAGTCTTTGAAGCAACACAAAGGAAGATTTAAGTTTCAGCAGTTGCTTTCAACTTTCAACATGTATATCTCATGGATAATTGTCAACACAAAGTAATATGATGAGTGCAATAAGTAAGAATGTAAGAATCAATGCACACAGTTAACACAAGTGTTTGCTTCTAAGATAGAAAGAAGTAGGTAAACTGACTCAACATAAAGTAAAAGACAGGCCCTTCGCAGAGGGAAGCAGGGATTAAATCATGTGCTAGAGCTTTTCAAGTTTTGAAATCATATAGAGAGCATAAAAGTAAAGTTTTGAGAGGTGTTTATTGTTGTCAACGAATGGTAGTGGGCACTCTAACCCCCTTGTCAAACAGACTTTCAAAGAGCGGCTCCCATGAAGGACGTTATCTCTACCAGCAAGGTAGATCATCCTTCTTCTCTTTTGTTTACACATGTACTTTAGTCTTATTTAGAGATGACACTCCTCCCAACCTTTTTATTTCACAAGCCATGGCTAACCGAATCCTCGGGTGCCTTCCAACATTTCACATACCATGGAGGAGTGTCTATTTGCAAAATTAAGTTGCTGATGAATCAGGGCAAAACATGTGAAGAGAATTATTAATGAAAGTTAATTAATTGGGGCTGGGAACCCGTTGCCGCCTCTTTTGCAAAATTATTGGATAGCGGATGTGCCACTAGTCCATTGGTGAAAGTCTGCCCAACAAGATTGAAAGATAAAACACCACATACTTCCTCATGATCTATAAAACTTGACACAAATAAGGAGTAATAAAGTTTTGAATTGTTTAAAGGTAGCACATGAAGTATTTACTTGGAATTGCAGAAAAATACCACATAGTAAGTAGTTATGGTGGACACAAATGGCATAGGTTTTGGCTCAACGTTTTGGATGCACGAGAAGTATTCCCTCTCAGTACAAGGCTTGGGCTAGCAAGGTTGTTTGAAGCAAACACAAGTATGAACCGGTACACAGAAAACTTACATAAGAACATATTGCAAGCATTATAACACTCTACACTGTCTTCCTTGTTGCTCAAATACTTTTACCAGAAAATATCTAGACCTTAGAGAGACCAATCATGCAAACCAAATTTCAACAAGCTCTACGGTAGTTCTCCACTAATAGGTTTAAACTACATGATGCAAGAGCTTAAACATGATCTACTTGAGAGCTCAAAACAATTGCCAAGTATCAAATTATTCAAGACATTATACTAATTACCACATGAAGCATTTTCTGTTTCCAACCAAATAACAATAAATGCAGCGGCTTTCAACTTTTTCCATGAACACTAAAAGTAAAACTAAGAACACAAGTGTTCAAATGAAAAAGCGGAGCGTGTCTCTCTCCCACACAAGCATGATAGGATCCGATTTATTCAGAGAACTAAGATAACAAAACGAAAATAAAAGCACACAGACGGTCCAAGTAAAGCACATAAGATGTCACCGAATAAAAATATAGTTTCACTAGAGGTGACCTGATAAGTTGTTGATGAAGAAGGGGATGCCTTGGGCATCCCCAAGCTTAGATGCTTGAGTCTTCTTGAAATATGCAGGTATGAACCATGGGGGCATCCCCAAGCTTAGACTTTTCACTCTTCTTGATCATATTATATCATCCTCCTCTCTTGATCCTTGAAAACTTCCTTCACACCAAACTCAAAACAATCACATTAGAGGGTTAGTGCATAATCAAAAATTCACATGTTCAGCGAGGACACAATCATTCCCAACACTTTTGGACATTACCTAAGGCTACTGAAATTTAATGGAGCAAATAAATCCACTCAAACACAGTAAAGGAGGCAATGTGAAATAAAAGGTAGAATCTGTCAAAACAGAACAGTCCGTAAAGACGATTTTTTTCGAGGCACTTAACATGCTCAGATGAAAAAGCTCAAATTGAATGAAAGTTGCATACATATCTGAGGATTACTCATGAATTTTTACAGAATTTTTAGATTCTCCTACAGAGAAAACAACTCAAATTTGTGACAGCTAAAAATCTGTTTCTGCGCAGAAATCCAAATCTAGTATCAACCTTCTATCAAAGACTCTACTTGGCACAACAATGCAATAAAGTAAAGATAAGAAGAGGTTGCTACAGTAGTAACAACTTCCAAGACACAACAAAACAGTAGCAAACATGGGTTATCTCCCAAGAAGTGCTTTTTCTTTAAGATTCAGAATTTTAATGATGCACTCGCAAGAAATAAGAGTTGAAGCAAAAGAGAGCATCAACAGCAAATAAGCAACACTTTTAAGTCTAACCCACTTCCTATGAAAAGGAATCTTGTAAGGGAACAAGTACTGAAATCACAAAGCAACAAGCATAGAAAGGCAACACAAACGCAACTTCAAGATTCTCAACATAAAGAGGGAAAAATTAATATTATTAAGATGCATATAACCATGTTTCTCTCTCTCATAATAACTTTCAGTAGCATCATTGATGAAATCCATAATATAACCATCACATAAAGCATTCTTATTCACATGCATAAAAGTATCATTACTCTCCACATAAGCATAATCAATTTTATTAGTAATAGTGGGAGTAAAACTATCACAACCATCATTGTAATCATCATAAATTGCAGGCATGGTATAATAATAATAAACTTTATCCTCCATAGTAGGTGGCACCAAAATACCACTATCATTATAATCATCATAAATGGGAGGTAAAGTATCATCAAAGAAAATTTTCTCCTCCATGCTTGGGGGACTAAAAATATCATGCTCATCAAAACCAGCTTCCCAAGCTTAGAATTTTCCATAGCATTAGCAACAATGATGTTCAAAGCATTCATACTAATAACATTGCCATTAGCATGCATATAAAGTTCCATAGGTTTTTTAATTTTCTCTTCAAACACCTCATGTCCCAACTCAAGATAAATACTATAAAGATCTCTAATATTTTTGTTATTTTCCATTAAGCCTAACTAGTGAAATAAAAACAAGAAACAAAAAGATATAATTGCAGAATCTAAAAGAAATAGCTTCGAGCACTCACACACCGGCAACAGTGCTAGGAAATAGCTTAGTAGTCGGAGGATGTGAATACCTTTTACCTTACCTCCCCGGCAACGGCGACAGAAAATAGCTTGATGTCTACGCACGCTTCTATTCCTGTAGACAGTGTTGGGCCTCCAAGAGCAGATGTTTGTAGAACAGCAACAAGTTTCCTTAAGTGAATCACCCAAGGTTTATCGAACTCAGGAGGTAGAGGTCAAAGATATCCCTCTCAAGCAACCTTGCAATTAAGATACAAGAAGTCTCTTGTGTCCCCAACACACCTAATACACTTGTCAGATGTATAGGTGCACTAGTTCGGCGAAGAGATAGTGAAATACAAGTAATATGGATGATTATAAGTAGTAATTGCAATCTGAAATAAAAATGGCAGCAAGCGAACAGCAGAACTAACGGTGTTTCAATGCTTAGAAACAAGGCCTAGGGATCATACTTTCACTAGTGGACACTCTCAACAATGATCACATAATTGGACAATTAGATAACTTCTCTTCACTTGTGCTACTCTGAATTACTCTCCTATTGGAATCACTAATCATCACGTAGTGGCTACAAAAGCTCCACTCAAAGTTCATCAAGTACTTGACAAACACCACTCATAGGGATATCCTCATCAAATCATAATCCAAGATAATACCGTTGCAATTTAGACCGAGTACTAACATAGCATACACACAGTCAACAATAGCTATGAAAGGGGCAATAGATCACATCAATACTATCATAGTAATAGTTAACTTCATAATCCACAAGAGATTACAATCATAACCTACGCCACGTACTACATGATGCACACGCTGTCCTCTTTACATCATGGAGGAGGAATAGACTACTTTAATAACATCACTAGAGTAGCACATAGATTAATAGTGATACAAAGCTCATGATCACATAAAGATCACACCATGGGAGAGAGAGATGAACCACATAGCTACCGGTAGAGCCCTCAGCCTCGGGGGAGAACTACTCCCTCCTCACCATGGGAGACATCAACGGCGATGAAGATGGTGATGGAGTCGATGGAGATGGATTCCGGGGGCAATTCCGTGCCGAAGCAGATTCTGTCCCAACTTGGCTTCGCGATGGTGGTGGCTACGTAACTTTTCGTGGCAGAAGACCGATATCTTTAGGGTTTTCGCATCTGGGAGAATATATAGGCGAAGGGGCCATGTCGGTGGAGTCCCGAGGGGCCCACCCCATATGGCGACGTGACCAGGGGTGGGGCCGCGCCCCCCTATGGTGTGGCCGCCTCGTGGTCCCTCTTCGTCTCCTCTTCGGTGTTCTGGAAGACTCCGTGGAAAGTAAGACCGTGGGATTTTGTTTCGTCCAGTTCCGAGAATATTTCCTGTGTAGGATTTCTGAAACAAAAAACAGCAGAAAACAAGAACTAGCGCTTCGGCATCTTGTTAATAGGTTAGTGCCAAAAAATGCATAAAAATGATATAAAGTATGAATAAAATATGTAGGTATCGTCATAAAACTAGCATGAAATATAAGAAATTATAGATACGTTGGAGACGTATCAAACACCTAGGTCAACATTTAAGGACAAGGTTCATCAAACATAGACCAGTCGGTAGTAGCGGCTCTAGCACCAGCCATACCGCTTTGAGCTATATGAGGCCGGCCATAATTTCTCGAATGTTGATCCAATATCGCTGGTACAAGTGATCAATTAACTTCTATATGGATTTAGTTTCTTGTACTGACATGATATCATTGTCCCGCTAGATATAATTTTGAGCCCGTTTAGACGAAACATCTTGCATTGACATGATATCATAGTCCTGTATTGTTAGGATTTTTGACTTTCTAATAATGTCTTCAAAACCACTATTGTACACTATTGCTAGGAAGTAGTTAAGCAAAGAAAGTATGTCATTACCCCTCCGGGGCATCATCTTTGGAGACATTCATTGGTTGGACGAACATGTGGACGACTTGGTTGCTGGGCATCGGTCTCCGTGTTTTTCTCACATGGGGACCAAGGTGGAGCGGCGTGTCATCTACCATCTGCAACGACAAGTTTCGGTGGCATGGTGTAGCGGGTCTCGGTGACGGTCGCGGGATGATGGACGCGCGCAAGGCAGTGGCGTCATGTTGCATCATGGCGGCATCGACGACACCTAGCAAGGTCAATGTGTTGACCCCTCTCAAAGATGGGTTCGCGGAAGACAGGGTAACAACCTCTACGATGTGTGCGTTGGTGCGTGCCGAGGGTTTGTTAGACCGGTTGTGCTCCTTACTCGTCAATGGATGGCTTGGTGAGGCTTTCGGGTTTTTTAGATGATGTGCTTTGGTGCGATGTCAGTGCACATGATCCTATTCTTGATCACCCCTTCATGAGTAGGTGTAGCCAACTATTCCTAGAATTGTGGTTTCGAGATATTCTTCGTATTCTTCTTGTACGTCTCTGACAAATAAAAATAAACCAATAAATAACGAAGCTTGTGTCGATTCTTTGGATCAAGAGGCACGGTAAAATCTCCATTTGGAAAAAAAAGTGGGCAACGTTGCTAGTGTTGAAACTTTTTTTTGACAATCAATACCACATATATTCATAGCAACAAATAGTACATGGTAGAGATACATGAACTGACTCCAACGATTACAAAATAAAGTCTAAAAGATAGTAACAAATCTTCGAGGTCTTCAATTTCTTCTTCAACATAATCTTGTACTGAAGGCAGCCAAAGATAGATAACGAACCATAGACGTAGATACCGACAAAAGTTCTCCCATAATTTTTGAGCCGCAATGCCAAGGCTGCGTGGACGCACGCAACCATTAAAGGTTATACAACATCGCCAAGAGTACCAACACCAGTATATCGGGAATAATAACCAACTAGCTTTATCGTCGCCGATGGAGAGCCGAGAGTACGAATCACCATTGTCGAGGACGTAGCAGCCGGACAAAAACTGCGAGATAATCCTCCTCCACAACAATGACAAAAGATCCAAAATCGATCCGAAGCAAGATCCGAAGACCCATACCTAGAAAATTGTGATTGTTCAACACCATCATTGACGCCGGGAAGAAGATCTCGTCGCCGAACGAAAGGCCTAAGATCACTTATTGTAGACGATGCCATCTTCATTGAGGTGAAACCAACAAGAAGAAAGCTACCAAAATCCTATCATAATTTAATGAAAACAATACTTTTATTCGAAACTCCACGCATAGATCGGGTTCCCCGACGCCGGCGAAGCCGATCGAAGGAGAGAAAACCAATCTATGGAGGAGGATGAACTGAAGGCGGCTAGGTGGCTGAGAGAAGAGACCACGGGAGGAAAAGAATTTGAGCGGAATAGAGATTTTACTAGTGTTGAAACTTAATAGATTTCCTTGTGAAAACTTCATCTGCGAAAACTGGAAGAAAAATACTCGGGGCACGTTTAAGACTCTGCCAGTAATGCCCGGGCCCACACGTCAGCCTGGAGAGCAGGCGTGGCAGCAACTCACACGACCTGGCCCCCTCCTCTTCCACGAATAGCCAGCCATACGGATCACGACCAGAAGAAATCGGTAGCGGCGAGCCAGACCAACGCAAACCCAAATCCCCAATTCGACCTGCCCACTTCTCCCAAAGGTAAGATCCACTCACGATCTCTCTGAGCTAGGTAGCCCAGATCGGGTTTCGCCAGCAGATTTCCTCATTCTTTCTTTCTGATTTTTCTTCGTGGGATCGATCTGATTCAAATTCAACCAGATGGCGGCGATCTGGGTGGCGCTGGCGGTGATGCTGGTCGCCACTGCTCAGGTGGTGGCGGCTGCCCCGGTGACGGCGCCGGCTTTCCTCTGGGCGCCCAAGAACTACGGGTAAGTAGCTGAACCGCCTCTCTGCTGAGTTCCTAACCTGGGAATCTGGGATCCCCTGCGTTGGATGCGATACGTGTTTGGTAAATCTGGAGGAATTTTAGCCTGTAACTACGCTTTGCTTCTGAAACTGCTGCAAGTTGGTGGATTAATGCATGATTCACCTGCGTGACACATGTATTACTGCTCTTCTCCCCCCTGAAATTAGTGTACACCTTGTTCGTTTCTTCTCACATGAAATCGATATAGGCCTATAAGGTGGTTCAGCGCATGAGATAGCCAGCTCAAGTATGTTGCTCTAGGATCATATCTTGTGTGTTGTGGAAGAACACGCATCATTGTAAGGCAATGATCGCGACACGTCAAGTCGATATCTACATTTCACAATGGATCTAGACCTGCTGCATTGCTCTCCAATCGTAATTTGGTTTGTGTCCATACATTGAACTCTAGAAAAATCAATCTCTCTATCTCGACTTACTGCAAAAATTTATTCTCTCATGCTTCTGAAAAGATTCCGATTGCGGAGTGAGTAGGGTGGTTTGAAGAAATTTTATCCTACGCCGCTAACGGAAGCTGGAAGATTGATGGTATTTGGTGATGCAACCACCTTACGTAGAACGCGTTACAGTTTGTTCATGTAGACTACTAAGAATAGCGATCTAATGAGCATAAACCCCGGAGGAAGAGCAATAGAACACAGTCTGTTGTCGGGATCAGGACTCTCATGCGGTGTAGAACTATTGTTTAACTTGTATGCATGGCTACCCCACACGTTCTGTTGAAGTTGGGAGAGTACTAGCAAAAGTTGGGTTGAGGGGAAGATTTTACTTTTGACGTTGGCATGTTGTGTAGTGTACATTGTGAGGCTTCTGTCCAATATCGTCGTCTGCCTGATAACTGAACTACTAACTTGTAGTTCCTTTTTTTTTCTCTGTTTCTTGTGGAACGTCTCTGGCGTCTAATTGTGAAGAACTTGAAGCCCAGAGTCCCATTAGATAGAAAATGGCCTTTTCCATATGCATCCTTATCCTGAGGATAGTACTCCCTCCGTCCAATGAAACATGTCGAAGCTTTGTAAAAATTCGGATGTATCTAAATACTATTTAGTGTCTAGATACATTCAAATTTAGATAAATCTCAGACAACTTTAATGGGATGGACGGAGTACATCATTGGTGTAATGCATCCAAGGCACTATCCGCTACCTAGGTTACGTGCTACTCTTTGTTGTGCTTAGCGCAGATGGTGCATATGCATCTCATACAACTCCATTGAACTAGATCGCATGTTGCTCCTTGTTGTCCTTAATGCACTTGATGCGTTTGTACATTTTCGGTGTTCCCTAACCAGTCTCTCGGACTTTTGGTTACTTTTTCTTTCTCGAGAAAACACCGTTTCATTTCATTGAAAAGGTAGATAGTTGTTTACATCCTCCTAGGAGGCAGAATACAAGACAGGACTTTTGGTTACTTGTTGACTAGTTTCAAATTTTATGTTGTTCATTTAGTGGCTGATTATGCATTCAGTTACTTGATAACGAAATGCAGTTTGTGTGTTCATATTTTTATACATGTTGACCTTCCAGTTATAGAAGTTTACAAAACATTACCTTCATCTTCAGTCTTAGTTCTGATGATAGCTGAACCACAAGCTAGAACAATGGTATTTTCCTCTTATGCATCCTCGCCTGAGAATAACACATCATTGTTGTAATGCATCCAACACACTACCTCTACCTATATCACATGTTGCTTTTTGTTGTTCTTAGTTTTGATGCATATTTATATCTCACGCAACTCCACTGAACTAGGTCACATTTTGCTCCTTGTTCTCAGTGCATCGTCATGCAAGCTGTACATTTCCGGTGTTCTCAGTCTTACTCTGGGATTTTTGGATACTTGTTGACTTGTTCAAAATTTACCCTGCTCATTTAGTGGTTGATTATGCATTCAGTTACTTGATATTGAAATACAATTTTATGGGTCCATTCCTTTTGTACATGTCGACCTTCCAGTCGTAGTAGTTTATTGACCTAACATAAGCTTTATCTCCAGACTCAGTTCTAGTGAGGCTAAAGAAGTTGTCCACTATCAGACACTCTCCCCAAAGAGCTTAGCTAAATCTGTTCTCGAGGAAGGTGGCTGGTCTAACTTGGTGGTGAGTTCCCCTCTAATATCCCAGTTGGAGTTTAATTTGACATCCAACTGAGTCCCTGTTATGAAGAACTTTAAACAATTCTTAATCTTTTGGTTTTGTTCTCAGTGTTCAAAGGATGGTCCTCAAAAGAATGTTGATGTTGCAGTTCTTTTTCTTGGATCAAAGGTACATTTTTGGTTCCCATCCGTTTGGTCTTTTCATCCTTTGGGTATTTACTGTTTGCACTAAATCCACACTATATGGAAACTATCTCACAGATAATTGTTTATTGAAATATCTTATCGTCATGATAGATCGGATATTCCTATTTGTCAATTCCAAGGGGCCATTAAAGTTCCAAAGCTCCCCATGCTTCAATCTGTGTTGAATTTTTTCCCTGCCTATAATATTTCTCATTGAATGCGCTAGCACCATTTTTGTTGCTTCTATGGACACTAAGCAATGACTAACGTTGTTCCTTCAGCTACAATCATCGGACATCTCTAAAGATAAACAGGCCGATCCAGCTTTAGCGGACACACTGAAGGTAGTCAGTCATTCTTGTTCACTCCTTTCCCTCAGTTATCATATATAGTTTTCTATGTTTTGTTAGTTTGCCATATGTAGGATTAATTTAAAACATAATAATTTTGAGCGCCTCTAATATATATGCCTTTTACCAGCTATCCTTCTCAAGCTCTGAGCTTTCCATGGCATTCCCTTATGTTGCCATCTCAGAAGATGAAGCATTAGAGAACTCATTGCTCTCTGGATTTACTGAGAATTGTGAAGATGGCTCCCGAGGAAATCACATCACATACACTGACACATGCGCTGCAAGCAGTGAAAGTATGAAGAAACATTCGAGCATGGATTCCATTCAAGTAAGTTATTTTGTATAGAAAAGTGCTTATTTTGATATTAAACGTATATTCACTGTGTATTGACATCATATGCATTCCAGGACTTGGTCAAGTCACGGATGGGAAACAACCCAACTGGACAGACTGAGCTAATTGTCTTCTGTAGTGGCGGTTTCAAGGACAATGTCAAGTCAGAAGGTTGGTTTAAGTAAACTTGGTTTGGTTCCTTCACCTTCAGTTGAGCAACTTTAACCTGTGTTTTTGCTCCCTACAGGGGAGTTGCTTTCGGAGGTGGTTTCTGTGCTTAACAAGTCTGGGGCTAAATATTCGATCCTGTATGCTTCTCAACCCTATGGTTTGTTGGAGAACACTTCCGAACTGCCATTGGCCAGGTACCTTGCAGAGAAGACCAATGAAACTAAACCCATCCTAGAGAAATGCGATGGAGAGTGCCAACTAAAATCAACTCTCCTGGAAGGAGTTTTTGTGGTAAGTTGTTAGAGTCTACTTTGTTATCTGTAACCTTTTCAACTTCTGGCATGTGTCTTCAGCTTGTTTATTCCTTCAATTGTAACTGCAAACTGTGCTTTTGAGTTCGTCCTCTTCACCTTTAAACTGCCTGCTTGTAGTTGATCACAGTTTGTATCCTTGCATTATTTCCTCACACCTGTTTGTTGTTGATCACAGTTGTTTGTATCCTTGCATTATTTCCTCACACTTGTGTAATCTGCAGGGATTGGTGCTGCTTATCATCTTGATCTCAGGACTCTGCTGCATGATGGGGATTGATACTCCATCAAGGTTCGAGGCTGCCCAGGATTAAACTTGAGCTGATTTTAAAGCAGATCAGATATGGATGGCCAGTGTTTCCCTGGTTTGCACTGTGGATATAGTTAGCTTCCTATTAAAAGGTGCATTGTGTATTTTTCCGACCCAAAACTTCAGCTTTCAGTGACCGATTTTTTTGTTGTAATATCGCATTCCCATATCCACGGAGATCTGAGCCTTTGCAAACTGCTTCACGCGCAAGGCCTGTGTTGTAGTATCAGACCTGCTACCAGTTTTCTCTGTGCATAGCCTTGAATTGAGGTAGCCAAATAAGATGGTTGATGGCGCTGTCCATCTAATAAAATCTTTCTATTATTGTTCATTGCTTCATCAATAAACATACTGTATATTTCTTTGGTGATTGGGACACACAAGGCCACTTTTGGAGCATCGTTCCTTTTCCAGGTTGCGCCGCTGAGGATGTGTAACTGTCAGGTAGACTTACTGCGCAAGTGATTACATGATTGAGATTGGGGTAGTGATTGCGCTGCTTGCTTTGTTTAAAGACACAGTTTCTTGCTCTCCCTTTCGTCAATCTGTCCTTTGTGCTGCTAGGTCTTGCCTTGTCTTGGCTTAGCACTTAAGTCAGGAAAATTGTGCCATATAGGGCTTGTTCGGTTTTGTTCCTTTCCTAAATAATAACATGGAAACGCAGCAGAAATTTCGCAAGCATAAGTTGCTTTCCTTCGTGTGCTTGCGATGATGCAACATTTTTTTGTCTTGACCAACAAATCCTCATAGTCAGGTCAGGTACACGCCAGTGTATATCCCATGATAGTATAATATCTATCCACTAGACTGACGTCGGCGACTGAAGTTCCTTCGATAGTCTTGTACGGGTGATGTGCGACCGGTTTGGCCCATACGGCCATATACATAGGCTGCCAAGTCAGTCCGTGCTGGTCTCCTGGGAGCCATGCCACAAGGTGTCTGCCCTGCAAAACATAACTTGGAAGAAAGGTCTTTGACATATGCTGACGGCAATACGCATCTGTCTTTCTGAAATAAAGCGGCTTACGTACCAAGATCTTGGGAGGACGCGCATGGCGAGTCTGTCGTGTGCCATGCTCGGGCATCTACAGCTTATGATGGAGTATAGAATTGGAAGTGATCAGTCATCAGTGTCAGTGATTTCCTACTAATTACAGGGAGTACTCGTCGCCTGGTTCATGCACCAACTAGGAGATACCTGTAGTATCTATGATAAAATCGATGGGGGTGCCAAGCTTAAAAACGTTCGATGTTGAGCTTGCATTTACTCAGGATTTGTATAAATACTAGTAGTAGCTAAACGATTTTTTGCATTTTTGGAGGGGTGCCATGACACCGCCCACTAGATATGCCCCTGGTACTTACTACATATTCATAAAAAGTTATAACATCTTATTATTGGGAACGGACTAATAAATAGTAGCTAACGATTAGGCGGGATCCCTCGCTTCCCATCGTCCGCTTCTTGCACCGTCCAATCGATCCTCCGGTGAGGGGACCCACATGTGAATGCCTCCAGTGCCTTTCGACCCTCTCCTTGCCACCGCACCCCACCTTCCTCTTCATAATAGGCATCTCCCCTGCTTCTTTCTCCCATGGTCGATCGTGCTGACCCTTCTTCCCTGCCGCATGCTACTGCTCCGCCACCACCGCCTCCTAGGAACCCACTCACCGTTGCTCGCCTCCCCTCTACCGACAACCTCGTACGCTACCGCAGCGCCTCACAGGCTTGAGTTCCTCTGGCCGCTGCTCTAGCATGCCATCCTCATCGACCTTATCCAAGGCCTCCGGTGATCCATGGTACCACCAGTACCACAAGGAACTGAATGCTGCAAGGTTGGATCGTCGCTCCTACAACCGCTAGGCAACGATGCTACATGCCGCTGCTGGCATTGTTCTGACTATTGAACCGTTGCTACTTGTCGCTGGTGGCACTGCTGCGAGGATTGATGGTGCGTGCTACAACGGGAAGGCGGAGTTGCTGCAACCTCTGGCCAGCGGTGCTACATGCCGCTGCCGGTGCCCCGCAAGTTTGAGCAGGGAGACGACTCCTCGTCCGTCATCCGGGCCCACTCCTCAACCTCTTCATTGTCCATGTTGGCAGCCCTAGTGTGGCAGATGGGGGCAGGGGCAGCGGTGAAGCCACACATAAGTTGTGTAGTCAATTGACTAAACTTTTTTTCGGCAATACAAGCTAAAAGTATGCAATAAATAATTAAAATCTATACATATACATGTATTTGATTAGACAACTTCAAACTGACTACATAGGGTTGATGTTGTGGCTCCGCCACTAGGCAGGGGTTGATGGTGCTTATCGTTACGCTGACTTCACACTGTTGAGGAACCCCAAGAGGAAGGTGTGATGAGCACAGCAGCAAGTTTTCCCTCAGTACGAAACCAAGGTTTAATCGACCAGTAGGAGAAAGGCGCGACTTCTGAAGGTGTTGCTGGCTGACTAGTGGCAGGGCGCACTACCGATGTTAGCAACAACGTGGAACCTGACACAACACAACCAAAGTACTTTGCCCAAACTTACAGTGAGGTTGTAAATCTCACCGGTTTGTTGAACACAAAGGATTAGACGTATCGAATGGAAGAAGATGTTTGCAGAAAGTAAACAGAACATGGTTGCAATTGAATTTATCGGTAAATAAAAAAGGACCGGGATCCACAGTTCACTAGAGGTGTCTCTCCATAAAGAAATAGCATATTGGGTGAACAAATTACAGCTGGGAAATTGACAGAATATCGAACATACATGACAAGATTATTACTATGAGATTTGATATGCGCATTACAACATAACACATAGACCATAGTCCAACCGCGTCTATGACTATAATCCACCTTCAGGTTAGCGTTCGCACCCCTTCCAATATAAAGTTGCAAGCAACAGACTATCGTATTAAGCAATGTGTGTAAAGTAAACAATAGAATTACCCTTGAATAAAACATTATTGTTTTCTCCCTAGTAGCAACAACATATCTACAATCTTAGAAGTTATAAAGTCACTCTCCCATAAAACTAGAGGCATGGACCTACTATCGAGCATAAATACCCCCTCTTGGAGTCACAAGTGTCCCCTTGGCCAGAGTTTCTACTAGCAACGGAGAGCATGCAAGATCACAAATAACATATGACATGAATATATAATCAATCTCAACATAGTACACAATATTCATCAGATCCTAGCAAACCAAATATATATGATTACATAAAGATGATCTTGATCATGTAGGGCAGCTAACAAGATCGATACATGAAGCACAAAGTGGAGAAGACAACCATATAGCTACTGCCATGGACCCATAGTTCAGGGATGAACTACTCACGCATCACTTCGGAGGCGGGCATGGCGATATAGATGCCACCGGCGATGATTTCCTCCTTCGGCAGGGTGCCAGGAAGAGCTTCAGAACCCACCGAGATGGGTTCTGCGATGGCGGCCATGACGGAACTTTTTGTGGATGGATGCTCGGGTATCCAGAGTTTTCTCGAGAAGATGTATAAATAGGCGAAGGATTTAGGTCGGTGGGGCGCCTGGTGGGCCCAGACCACCCCTAGGCGCGGACCAGGTCCAGGCTGCGCCTAGGGTGAGTTTGGCCTCCCTGTGGTGCCTCTTCGACCCCCCTCTGGACTTCGTCTTCGTTTCGGTAAAATATTGATTTCGGCTTTTGTTTCGTCCAATTCCGAGAATATTTCCTGCACAACTTTTCTGAAATACAAAAACAGCAGAAAACAGGGAACTGGCACTGTGGCATCTTGTTAATAGGTTAGTGCCGGAAATCGTATAAAAATACAACGAAGTGTAAACAAAAGATATATGAACTGGTGTAAAATAAGCATGGAGCATAAAAAGTTATAGATACGTTTGAGACGTATCGGGGGGCAATTTTTGAGGAGGCTCTCCTTTGATGGGGGAGGAGTGCAGTGATGCTCTGCTGTTACAAGCTAGGCGCCACCCCTTGAGGTGCTCGAAACAAGGGTTCCGCATGCTTCCAGCGATGGGCGGAGTTGCTGCTGGTGGCTGGCGGAGTTTTTACCGTCGGGGGTCGTAGTTATTGCCATACTTCGTTGGTGCTACCATAGGTGGTGAGATTTGCTACCAAAGAAGGATGCTGGTGCTACCATACAAGGTAGTGGTGCTACCATATGCGAGCGGAGATGCTACAAAAAGGAGGGTGGCGGTGCTACCATAGGCTAGCGGAGAAGCTACGAAAGGAGGACATCGATGCTAACATCGGTGCTGAGGTTTGGTGCTTGCCGAAGTTGGGATGGTGCAAGCCGGAGATCTCGACGGAGATATAGGTGTTGAGGTGCTACAAAGGGCGACGGGTTTGCTACTAAGGAACGACGTTGGTGCTACCAAGGAGTCAACATGCCCGACGAGGCTGTCGGCGTGGGCATTGGTGGTGTCGGTTGCCATAGTTGTACGATTTAGACCAGCGCCATCGACTCACCCCTAAATAGTACCGCTAAGGGCATCTCCAGCGCACGAACCATACGGCTCCGGCCCGTCCAAAATGGTGCGCACGGGTAGGTCGAAGGACCGCGCAGGCTCCAGCGGCGTGACCCAAACAGACCGACTTGCGTGGACCGACCCATCCTACACAAAATATGGGTTGTTGATACGTCGGGCCGGACAGTGCGCGTGTCCTCCTGTTGTACACCCTGGCCCTCGCGCTAGTGGCACACAAGGCACACACACGTAACTCCCTGCCCAAACCCTCGCCCGCCATCTCCACCTCTACCCTAGGCAGGACCGCTGTCTGTGCTCTGGGTCGCTGTTGCCAGCGCCACCTCCCACTGGATCATGTTGCCCAGGAACCACATTCTCTTGCCGCCATTTTGCATCATCCATCGCCAGGAGATCTTGCTGGCTGGTTTCATCCCCAGCCGTCATCGCGAGTGTTTCCCCCAAATCTAGCAATGTCGCATCCCACATGCGTTGCCGAAGTGGTCAGCCTTCTGGGACTCCATCACACCACCGAACGCGGCACCTACCCTTTTCCGGCCACACGCTCGGGTGCGTCTCTAGATCGTGCTCCCACAATCAGCTCGTCTAGTCGCCGGGCCGCGTTTGAGGTATGTTCGCCACCATAATTTCTTTATCTTGTTTTGCACGCGTGTATTCATGGATATTGACGATGCATCCTTAAACTAACAATCAGCATCTGTTTATGCAGATGGGTAGTAAGGCGATCGAGTTTTTCTACAAGAATGTCATCGAATCATCGTCGGACGAAGAGTCCGACGGTGAGAACAAATTTTTGTTTACCGCTGCCAACATGATGAAAAATCACCACCTACTCTCGCGGCGCAGGGGTGGCTCATCGGTGAAGCGCAAGGCCAACACCGGTCGAGATCATGAAGGCGGCCACGTGCACCTTATGAGGGACTACTTCCACCTAACCAATCCGGTGTACATACGAAGTCATTCCGTCGCCGCTATCGGATGTCTAGAACATTGTTCCTGGAGATTCTTGATGGCGTGAGAGAATATGATGACTACTTCGAGGCCAAGCTCGATGCTCCCGGTAAGTTTGTCTTATCCTCTTACGAAAAATGTTCCGCGACCATTCGACAACTTGCATATGGAGTATCATGTGATCTCGTCGATGAGTAATCGTGCATGAGCGTGTCCACATGCATTGATGCCATGTACATGTTTTGCAGTGCAATAATTGTGGTGTTTGGCAAAGGTTTATTCGAGAGAGCCAAACGTCGAAGACACTGCCAGCCTCTTGTCCATCAACGCAAAGAGGGGGTTTCCTGGGATGCTGGACAACATACAGTGCATGCATTGCTAGTGGAAGAACTGTCCTTTTAGTTGGCAATGGAAGTTCAAAGGGCTTGTGGATGGGTGCACGGTCATACTAGAGGTAGTTGCATCAGATAACTATGGATTTGACACTCCTTCTCCATGGCAGGATCTAACAATAATATCAATGTGCTCTCACCGGTATTTGCTAGGCTTACAGAGGACAATGCTCCTCAGGTTGCTTATGAGATCAATAGTAATCATTATGACAAGGGCTATTATCTAGTTGATGGCATCTATCCTTCCCAGTCAACATTTGTGAAGATAGTCCGCAACCCTGAAGATGAGAAATGTAAGAGGTTGGTGAAAGAGCAAGAGGTTTCTCCGAAGGATGTGGAGCGGGCATTTGTTGTGCTTCAATCACGGTGGGCTATTGTTCAGCACCCTGCTAGAACCTGGAGCACAGAGAGGATCTGGGAGGTGATGACAACATGTGTGATCATGCGTAACATGATCATTGATGAAGAGCGTGATGGCAACATGTATGACCAAGGCTGGGAATTTCAGGGTGACTTGGTTGAGCCACTACCTGGGCCAACTTCTTGGGAATAGTTCTTGCATGTGCATCATACGTTGCGTGATTGCACCACTCATGACTGCTTTTAAACTGATTTGATTGAGCATATGTGTGCTCATGTGGGAAACCAATCTTGGCTAGTCAAAATCTCTTGTTTGTGGATTGCGAACTATTTATATTTGTAAACACCATTTTTTTATTTATTGGTCTCATTTTGTTGCACATATGATGGTCGAATTTGTATGCCAAAGACCAACTCGCCAAAATGTCCAAAATGTTAACTGTGCAGACCGAATGGGTCACCCCGTTCGGCGCACTGGCTTAGGAGGCCAAAACTACTCGACTCAAATTCTATTTGCGGTGCAGCCCAAACAGACCAAAAATGACAACATGGGTCGCTGCTTTAGGTCGCGTTGCTAGAGATGCCCTAATCGACTATGAACGCCGTGGCATGTGAAAAAAAAAAAGACAAATGCACACAACTTTCTGATCCAAGATGAGGAAACATATGTAACTCACGCCCGGCTTTCGATGCAGGAAAGATGCCCCAAATGCCGGTTAAAAAGCCAATTGCTTTCCAAAAAAAAATCTTAGATCACGTTGCACCGTATATGGGATCATCCATGCAAGCTGGATGCCATGGGAACGCCCACATCTTTCAGTTACTAGTCTTGCCGGCTACCAAAATTTCCTATTTTCGCGGGGAATCTTGCGGGCCATCGCTGGTAACTGATCACTTTAACCTCAGGATTTTGAGTTAAAAGCTATACTCTAGCTAGCGATCTATCTTCTTGATTACGTGGTTAATCTTTGCAGTTCAAGTTAATGATCTCCCCTTGATGGAGCTGTCATACACCTGTCGTCCCACGTGGCCTGCGTGCATGCACGCGCCGTCCAACATATGTACACATGCCTTTCTGCTGACGAACGCTCCAGCTGGTGCCAACCTGTACAAGGCCGAGGCCGCTCCCGAATCCTGACTTGCGCGCCAAGAATACGAGCTAGCTAGCTTCGTTGCACTGGTTATTAGTTCTTGCCACACGAGAAGTCACGGTATCTGGAAGAACAATTCCTTGACATTCAGAGTACTTGCGTCGTTAGCGCTTAGTACTATTCTAGTCTTTGCTTTCTGCCTATCACAAGCTAGCTCAGAACCATACTGAACGTACGTACACTAGCTAGCTTGGTAGACTATTCCTATTTTTAGCAAGTAGAGGATCGGCATTTGTTAATTTGGACGATCGAGAAGCGAAAATAAGGACAGGACCGGCCAGCACAATCAAGATTCAACAATGACAGCTCTTGCATGGCCGAGGTTCTAAGAATAGTTAACAGAAAGAGCCACCATATTCATATCCACAACTGCCATCGAAACCCTAAAGAAAGAAATTTGCAAAACTAACTTGCTAGTTGCTGCAAATGCAATCTAAATCAATGGTAAGACAAAGATCCATCTGATCAGATTATTAAGATTCTTCACGCAAGTACAACAATGATAGTACACAGATTTTTTTTTTGAAAAAATGGAATTATAACACGTGCATACATATCCATAAGGGCGGCGAGGGGGGGGGGGGAGGGGGTCCATGTTCCTGTGGCCTTGAGTCTACGTCGAGTCATAAGGGAAGGGGGGGTGTTTGTGGCCTTGAGTCTCGTAAGGGGGGGGTCACGGAGCTGCCAGCTAGCGACTGAAACACCGAAGGCCACGCTGCCATCCCCACTTGGCAGCTGGAGGTGCAAACACCGAAGGCCGCCACGCTGCCATCCCCAATTGGCTTCTGCCAACGCAAACACCGAAGGCCGCCGCACTGCCATCCCACTTTCCAGCTGGCCGACGCAGACACCAAAGGCCACCGCACTGCCACCCACACTTGCCAGCTTGTGGCGCAAACACCGAAGGCCGTCGCGATGCCACCCCCGCTTGCCAGGCGACACATACACTAAAGGCCGCCGCGCTATATTAATTACACGCTGGGGGGTGTGTTGCCGCCGCACTGTATTAACTACCGTCCAATCTTTTCTATCGTCCAATCTTTTCTATCATGGCTATGAATGCCACCATTAATTCGACAAATAGCTATATATTTCTAAGTCGACTGATAATTGTCCAGCCCCATTTCACATTCGTAAATTATCTAGAATTTTCATAAATTTCCATTATAGTTTTAGGTTTTAAGCTAGATCGACATCAGATCATGGTCCTCGTCTTAAAACACTTCATACGGTATCACAATACATACTTCATAATATTGCATTTTTAGCTAGGTTAACTGCAATTTAGATGACCCAGACTTACAAAAAAAGACTTGAGAATTGAATTAGCATAACTTGCAATTATATATTTCCATCGACCAACAAAGACAATAATAGCTAAATAAACAACACAATTAACTCACAACAAATGGTATGTCCTTTTTTCACAAAATCTAAAATGGATGAACAGTATCTCTCTCGCTATCTCCCATGTAATCAGCAATCTAAGCACGAAGCAACCAACCAACAAAACTGCCACAGGACTAAAATCAGTGCACATACGATCAGTATCAGTATGGCCGAGCGCCAAAATTCTTAGCAGCAGCTGATTGTCCATTCATGGTGGCAGCAGCATAATTTCCATACGGAAATTCACCGTCGTCGACGTAGCTCCCAAGCTTCTTCTGCTGCGGCGGAACACTGGTACTTGGCAGACCCGTCGCCGGCGCACCGAAGTTTGGGAAGCCCATGGCACCTCCTAGAGCTGTCACCATGATCGCCTGCTGGTCCTGCTGGTTAACGTCGTAGCTTCTTCCCATAATCCCATGCGACGGCGCCGTATTAAGCATGTGCAGCCAGGAGGAGCCGAGGTCGTTGTCGCCCCTTATTGCCGGGACTGAGCTGGCCATGGTGTCGGCGGCCAGTGCCACCGCCTGCATGTTGCTTGGCGCGTTGGTCAAGCTGTAGTTAGGCATGGCGTTGAAGGTTCCAGCTGTAGTAGGAAAGGTATAGTAGTAGTCCGCGTTGTACGACGGCGCGACGGCGCTAGTGTTGATGTTGGTGGTGGTGGTGATGGTCGTCGTCGCGTTGGCCGGCAGCTGGTCGCTTGTGTACTCGCTGGAGTTGTTGTAGTAGAGCGGGTCAACAGTGAACATGGAGTCGATGAAGTCATCGGTGCCCTCGCCGGCGCCGTCGACGCCATCGGTGCCCTCGCCGGCGCCGTCGACGACCGAGCTAGCGTTCGGCGTGGTGACAGCGGAGTAGGAACATTCGACGTCCGCGGCGGCGGCCGTCTTGGTCGTCGTCTTGGCCTCCGGCTTCTTGTTGAACACCTTGCAGACGACCCATTCGTCCTGGCGCCGCCGAACAAGCACACAGAATATATAATCAGATCAATTCACGCTCCGAATTCATGTTCAGAAATTATCTCATATATCTAATTAAGATTCTTCATAAATCATAATCAAACGAGAATAGATCGATACCTTGTGCTTCTGCATGGTTTGCTCCCTGGACCTCCCTTCGAGGCGGAACTCGTGCATGACCCAGTCGGACTTGGCTCCCCGGGGCGCCCTGCCCGTGTAGAACACCAGCGTCTTCTTCATCCCCACCAGCTCCTTGCCTCTGCCGCCGCCGCGGGGCTTGTAGATCTCCCTGTCTTTGCCGGTGGCCTTCCAGTAGCCCTCGCTGGTGGCGCGGTTGGCCCGACTCCCCGTCGGGTACTTGAGGCCCTTGCGCACAAAGAAATACCACTCCTTCTCCCCCATCGGCGCCATGGCTTCTCATGATTGAACAAGAATATATCATCGGCTAAGATCGATGTTCAACTTCAACTACGCATCAAAAAGAAGAAGGCGACGTAGATGAACTAATTACCTGGGAGATCTCGTGGCTCGTAGCTGTTGAGGTCGACCTCGCCGACGGCGTCGGGGGAGAATTTATAATTTTCGAACTTGGGGAGGAGGTAGCTCCTGATTATCTCTTCGTCCGTTGGGTGGAACCTAAACCCGGGAGGCAGCTTCAGGCGGCGGCGGCCGCCCCCGCCTTGCTCCGACGACCTTGCTTCCATGCTCTCCGCCATGCCCTGCTCTCGATCAAACGAAAGCACTAGCCGAGATCGGATGGAAGAAGAGGATGAAGCCTGCTCGCTTGCTTGGGTGCACAAGAAGAAGGCTAGGTGTGAAGATGGGAAATGGGGATAGGAAGGAGATGAGGGGGAGCCCCCAGAGGCCAACTTTTATAATGTTTCCAGAGACCTTTTCCAAGGCTTCGGAGGGGCCAGGTCCACAGAGCCTTGCCTAGGAAGGAACTCTTCACTCGGTTTTATTTATCATCTAAGATTTAGGAGTGATTAGGGACATTAATCTACTGATTAATTGCGGTGTACAGCTTTAATGCGCCATATCTTGCCAGTGCTGGTGACAGCTACTGGGGAGAGTGGGGTTGCAAATTAAACTGACCGAGCGGAGGCTTGCTCGCTAGGCCACGTACTTGACTTTCTTTCTTTGTTTGCTGGGGAAGATACAATTCAGACACTGTTCTCAACTAGCAGATATTTGCGGCAAAAAAGTTGCTTCTGTCCTTGCCTGATCGAGCGGTTGGGATGCGTTCCCAAACCGACCCCCAAACATAAATTTAATTCTTCACATTCAAAAGAAGAGATTGTTTCCGCCGAAGTCGTCACGATCAAAGTAGACGCGATCAATGTACTAGACGCGCGATCATATTACAAACTGGTGGTGCTAGCTAAACATAAATTATAAGAAGGGGTTCGGCGACGCCGATGTCGCATCCTGAGTCAAGGTAGGCCCGTCGAGCACGACGACCTCGTCTGCCCGGTATGCCTGGTCCGTCGCCGACGCGTACATGTTGATGTCGATGCCGCCGACGCAGGTGTACTAGCAGACGCTGTCGCCGACGCGCCTGCTGGTGCCGGCTCTGCCTCCGGGGGTGGGGTTGCTGCCCTTGCCTCGACCCCGCCATTTTGGTTTCGACATCTTGCGCCGCAGGCAGTCTTGCTCCCACCTTTCGTCGGTCCAGCCTTCCAGCTTCTTCCTCGCTGCCGGCGCCTTCCGCGGCTTCGCGAAGGGCGCCTTCGGCCCTTTCGTCGAAGCCTCATTGCCCCGCTTTCTTGGCCATTTTTTTGGGGCATGTCGGCAGTGCCATGGATGGGAGAGGCTAGCAGCGGCGGGAGGGAGAGAGTAGCGACGGCGGGAGGGAGAAATTAATCGGCGGGAGAGGCGGTGAAATCTTTTGGGAGGGCAGAAATGTGCGGCTGGAGGGCGGGTTGTGGCGGGAGAGGCGCGATGTGGCGGGAGGGGTGAAATTTTTATGTGTCAATGACGCGCCGAGCCCGCCACTCCCCGCCTCGCTTCTCGTTGTGTTCGGCGCGCCTTATAAACCGGGGTGGGCTCGGGGCGTCGGACACCGTATTAGGCCGCGCCGGATGGAAGGAGGCTTTGAAACGCGTGGCTAGGAATGAAAAATTGTCCGGCGCACCCCAAATACCTTTGGGGGCGTTTTGGAGGACGCGGCCGGAGATGCTCTTATTTTGTCCGAGACTGTAGAGGGTTATGTTAATTTGTTCTTCCCTGATGATCACTAGGTGTGTTTGTTCAGCTTCTTCACTTAGGCTGTGATTTAATTTTATTAATAGAAAGAAGAAATTTTCAAAACCCTAAACACTGATAAAGAGAATATATTGATATCAAAGGATACCAATTACACCATGCCTCTGCAATAACGCAATGCCCTAATAATATTACGGATGCACACAACCAAAAAAGAGAAAAATAAAATTAAGAAATAAAAGTCCCGCTATAGCATTCCAGCCCTAGCAACAGTAATATATCCACCACCAAGACAACACCTGAAATTTAGACTCTTCCAAAGCGATGCCTCCAAGAAGGGAACAGTGCACCAGTGTCGTCTTCGCCGGATCAAAGATCTTATGTTTTCACCCTGAAGATAGTCTCCGCTCTCAAAACAATGCCTTCAACAATGACATTGCTAGGCACAACCAGTTAAGGCCAAACCTTGGGTTTTCATCCTGAAAGGTAAGACTCCGAACTTCACATGTGCCGCCGCCCCCACTTTCATACCAGTGATGCGAAGTCCGGAACACCAAGCAAGCCCCTCAATAGCGCAAAGACTTGAACCTCCATTAGCTAGTCCTCCAATCTAGCCTTCGTGATATTCTCTTCTTCTGACTTCAACATGGATCAGCTGTCACTTGGTGTCAACACAAAAAACATCTTCGCGCAGATCCCTCCAGAACCCAACGGTCGGAATAAAATCATGGGTGCGCATGACCTAATACCATGGATCCAGCAAAATCCAGGCAATAGAAGCATTGTTACATTCGCCGGCGGCGCCTTCCGGAACTCAACACTCCGGCCATATCATGCAGGGCAGGCCTCCGGCAGGTCTTCATCTTTGGCCAAGAGAGACCCTAGGACCGCCACCTTTATTCAGGTCGGGACCCCATGCTGCCGACCATCCCGGGGTGGCCAAGGTCACCACCGGAGATACCAAGCGCAGATCGCGTAGTCCGAAGACACCGCTCACGCCTGGCCCCCCACGTCGGCCGACCACCACTGATGCCGCATCCATGCAGCACGCCGGAACCGAAGCTCCACGCGCCGCCAATGTGCCCCGACATTGCAACCCGCGCATGCCCGTGAAGGCCCAGATCGGGCCCTGCTGCCATGGACGGCCACAACCACTGGGAACATGCCAGGCACTGCAGCCGCGTCCACCTACCGTCTGCACCGCTGCCACGCGCCCTCCCTGCGCTACCACACGCCGCCGCCCAGGCTGATGTCCCTCACAACCGCACAAGAGAAGCCCCGCCCCCATCGACAGCGGCGCGAGCTTTGCTCGGCCAGGTCCTGCGATGGAGGCGGAGGAGAGAGAGGGGCATGGCTGACCCCGGCGGCGGCTAGGGTTGGAGCCTCCGGTGCCGCCCGAGCGGGGGCGACACGGGAGGGGTTACGGGAGTCCCAAAAACCCTGAACGTATGTGCTCAATCCGAGTTGAGTGTTGAAAGATGAATCTGTCTATATTGAACTTTAGCTTTCTAGAACCCTAGCCTGGCCTTTCATTACAGTTTTTTATTTCAAGATTTTCATTGTCATTTGTGAGCACAAATGGCCACATTCTTTGGTTAGTTATTGCATATTGTCAATTTATATACCCCACCCAAGTTTCTCAAACTTTGCCCAACGAAATGGTACGTGTTATAAACGTTACAAGCTAATATCGAAGAACGAAACAAGAACACACATAGATGACACAATATTTTAATGTAGAAGACCCTCTCCAACAAAGAGAGGTAACAACCATGGAACAACAAAATTTTACTATATCGGGGAGTGTTTACAAACGCCCGTGGGCTACCTTATGAAGCGATAAACCATAACTGGCAGCTTACAAGTGGTATATATAGGCTGCGATTACGATCCGGGGGGGGGGGGGGGGGGGGGTCACCCCCTCTCCCTGCTACCTGATTCGTCGCAAGCCTACCCAACAACGGGGCTCACTCTGCTCGTCAGAAGTTAACCTTCTTATTAATTTGCATCAGAATATAACAGTACGGCTGGGACGCGATCCCGAGGAACATATCTAGGGTTTTGGACCTATCACTCGCAATGCCACTAGTCCGCCCAACCTCCAGTGGCCTTGAGGCCTTGTAGGTGCGACGGACCACAACCCCTCGCTAACGGGAGTGTTCCCAATTCTTTATTTTAAATATATTTTTGGTGTCTTCTTTGAAATGGTGAGGCAATGGCTACATTTTTTTAGTCAAAATGATGTACATCTTGCCCTATCCCCCGTTCCGACGATGCGCCTAGGACGTGTGGAGTTATCTTCCCGGTGGATCTCTTGGGATCTGAGCGGTGTTCACCTATTGTTCTCATCTTTGACGATGATTGCTTCTCTAATGCAATGGTCCTTTGGAGTTTCAGCACGACGACCGGCTCCGGTGAGGGATGGGCGAGGATGACAACGTGCCTTCCACTTGTTCCAATATATGTAGTCGTTACTAGGTGGTCCAAGGACCTATTTGTAATTTTTTTTGGTATTTTTATACTACCATTGATGATTATCAATAGATTGGTTGACCTTTTCTCAAAAGAAAATTATGTCAAACATCGTGGAAACTCCCCAAAATAACAATCATATTAAAAATTTCTATAGAGCATAGAGCTTAGATTAAACATGATAATTTTTTTTAATTGTAACTAGTGCTAAATTTGGACCACATCAAAAGTAAATTTCGAGTCGATTGCTGGGGTAGAAGTGAGGACAATGACACTCGATAGCAACCTCAACGGCGTTTTTCTCATCGACGGATTGTGGGTGTTTCCTATGAGTGGATAGGTCAACCATTTTCCCGGGGGCGTTCGCGGCAGTTTCACCCCTTTTTTCGGTAATTAAGTGGGCAATTACATTCTGCCATTTTTTAAAAATACGAAGCAAGATTTCCTATTTTGTTCAAACAACAACAATGTTAGAGAAAAAATATTTTGGTTTGATACTTACATAAAGACTTGTTTCAGTATGGTATGGGCATGGTAGAAAAACAAAATACACACACATATATAACTTGTGGGTATAAACTTTAACCCATTCCCAAGGGTATAAAACTTTACTCACACCAATACCTATGGATACCCTTGCTCGCTATGTATCCATTGGGTAGATCAATAGTTCATAGCCTACCATGGGCCACCACTCTTTTGGGCTGCCACCTGCCTGGAGCGCGCTACTTGTGTTGAACCATTCTGGCCGAACAAATTCATAATGTAGTTGATCCAAATGAAGAAAATGAAGGACAATACCGTTATCGCCGACTCCATATTGCGGTGGCACAATAGGGAGGGCTAGTGGATCGAGAACTCGAGAGAGCATATGTCATATCGAAATGGGTAGGGTTTGAGTATAGCTATAGGAACAAGATTGTACCCATGCCCTACCCACGACTTGGCGAGTAGGGTATGGGTACTACTCTTGGGTATAAAAAGGTTCCCATAGTCCCATACCCTACTCGTATGGGTAAGTTACCCGTGGCTGCCCATATCATGGGTAAAAACTGTCATCCTTAATCCCTTACTCTCGCTATATAGCAACCTTTTTTTTTTGAGATCAGCTATATAGCAACCTTGATGGCGCTTTTCTCCTCGATGACATGTGGATGCTTCCTTTGAGTGTATGGGGACCAATTGCCCGCAAACGTTTCCGATAGTTTCACACTTTTTTGGCGATTAAGTGGGAAATTACAATGTGCCCATTTTAATAAGATGAGGCAAAAAGTTATTTTATTTCGATCCTTACATTACAAACTTGTTACCCCCTCCCCCTCCCGACAACATTTTTATCCTCGATGAGGTGCGGGTGCTTCCTGGGAGTGGATAGGTCGACCGGTTGCCCGGAGCCGTTTGCGGCAATTAAATGGGCAATTACAATCTGACATTTTTCACAAGATGAGGCAAGATTGCAGTGTTTTGTTCAAACAACAATAATGTTAGGAAAAAATATTTTCGTTTAATGCTTACACAGAGACTTGTTCGGGTAGCGTATGGGCAGGGTAGAAAAATAAAATAAACACATCTATAGCTCGTGGGTACAAAATTTAGCCCATATCCAAACTTTAGTCACGCCCATATTGGTGGGTACCCTTGCCCACTAGGTATCCATTGGGTAGATAAATAGTTCGTAGCCTATCAGGGGCCGCCACTCTTTACTGGGCCACTACTTGCCTGGCATGCTACTTGCGCTGATCCATTTTGGATGAAGAAATTGATGAAGGACGGGATCCAAAGAGAGAAAATGAAGACCGGCCCTGTTTTTGCCGACTCCATGTTGCAGTGGCGCAATGGGGAGGGTTAGTGGATCGGTAACTCGAGGGAGCATATGTCAGATCAAAATGGGTAGGGTTTGGGTATACCTATAGGCACATTATTGTGCACATGCCCTACCCACAACTTTGTGGGTAGGGTATTAGTGCTACACATGGGTATAAAAATATTTGCATACACCCATACCCTACTCCTATGGGTATGCTACCCGTGGGTAAAATTGACTTCCTTACTCTCGATAGCAACCTCAGTGAGGCTTCTCTCCTTGAGGACATGTGGGTGCTTCTTTTGAGTGGATAGGTTGACCGGTTGCGTGGAAACGTTTGCGATAGCTTCACCCTTTTTTTATTAGTAAGTGGAAAATTACAATCTGCCCATTTTAATAATATGAGGCAAGATTGTCTCGTTTGTTCAAACAATAATAATGGTAGATTTTTTTATTTTAGTTTGATACTTAAATTAAAGACTTGTTACCCCCCCCCCCACACACACACACCTCACACGCACACACTTGATAGTAATCTCAAGTGCGTTTTTCTCCACGACGAGGTGTGGGTGCTTCCTGTGAGTGGATAGGTCGAACGGTTGCCCAGAAACGTTTGCGGCAGTTTCACCTGATTTTTTGCAAATTAAGTTGGCAATTACAATCTTCCCTTTTTAATAACATGAGGCAAGATTGCCTATTTTGTTCAAACAACGACAGTGTTAGATAATTTTTTTTCTTGGTTTGATCCTTACATAGACTTGTTTTGGTAGGATATAAGCAGGGTAGAGCAACAATATACCCATACTCGTATAGCTCGTGGGTACAAATTTCAACCCATATAAAAGAGTATAAAACTCTACCCGTACCCATATCTAGTTGGTACCCTGGCCCGTTAGGTACCTATTGGGTAGATCAATAGTTCATAGCCTACCATGGGCCGCCACTCTTTACTGGGCCGCCGTTTGCCTGGAGCGCGCTCCTGTTTTGGTTGAAGAAAGTGAGAAAGGGTTGTATCCAAAGGGAAAAGATGAAGACCATTATTGTTGTTGCCTACTCCATGTTGCAGCCCGCAATGGGCCAGGAGGGCTAGTGGATCGAGAACTCGAGAGAGGATATGCCAATTTAAAATGGGTTTGGTACGGGTATACCTGTGTGCACATGATTGTTCACATTCCCTACCAACGACTCTGCGGGTAGGGTATGTACCAATGGGTACTTCCAGTCTGCCTATTTTTAAAAGATGTGGCAAGATTGCCTCTTTTGTTCAAACAACAATAATGGTTGACAAAATTTATTTTTGTTTGATACTGACATTACAAACTTGTTACCCCCCCCCCCCCCTCACACACACACTTGATAGCTATATCAATGGTGTTTTTCTTTGTCGACAAGGTCTAGGTGCTTCCTGTGAGTGGATAGGTCGACCGGTTGCTTGGGGGTGTTTGCGGCAGTTTCACCTGATTTTTTGTGAATTAAGTGGGAAATCACAATCTGCCCTTTTTAATAAGATGAGGCAATATTTCCTATTTTGTTCAAACGACAACAATGTTAGACAACTTTTTTGTTTGATCCTTACATAGGCTTGTTTGGCTAGAATATGGGCGGGGTAGAGCAATAGAATGCCCATACATGTATAGCTCGTGGGTAAAAATTTCAACCCATACCTAAGATTATAAAACTTTACCCGTACTCATACCGGGTGGGTACCCTAGCCCTCTAGGTACCTATTGGGTAGATCAATAGTCCATAGCCTACCATGGGCCGCCACTCTTTACTAGGCCGCCACCTGCCTAGAGGGTGCTACTTGCGTTGGCCTTTTTTGCTGAAGAAAGTGAGAAAGGATTGGATGCAAAGGAAAAAAAAAATATGAAGATCATTAGCGTTGTTGCCGACTCCATATAGCGGCGGCGTAATGGGGAGGGCTAGTGGATCGAGAACTCAAGGGAGCATAAGTAAAGTTAAAGTGGACATGGTCTCGGTATAGCTATGGGCACATGGTTGTTCCCATTTCCTACAACAACTTGGCAGGTAGGTTATGGGTACAACCCATAGTTACAAAAATATGCTCATATCCTATCCACATGGGTACGTACCCGTGTCATACCCATGAGTAAAATTGCCATCCTTACTCTCGATAGCAATCTGTGGAGTTTTTCTCCTCGACGTCATGTGGGTGCTTCCTAGGAGTGGATAGGTCGAGCGGTTGCTCGAGACATTTTTGGCAATTTTACCTATTTTTTGTAATTAAGTGGGCAATTACAATCTGCACACTTTAGTAAGATGATGCAATATTTCCTGTTTTGTTCAAACAACATTAATGATAGACAAAATTTTATTTTAGTTCGATACTTACATTAGAGCCTTGTTACCCATTACCGACCTAGATTGGACTGACGAACATCAAAACCGTCATATTTCATATCAATATCGTCTGGTGGAATGCTCGGTGCGTATGTTCTCGATGAATCTCCAAGTCAATGTAACATATAGTGAAGTTGTGATTCAAGTCCGGTTTCGAGGTAACTGCCATCTCTTTTGACAAAACCAACTGCGGCGGCGTACTCTCCTACTGTACACAGGCACTATACCTGTACACATTGAAGACAAGATACTATATTACTGAATGAACCAGTTCATGATCTGTGCTTGCATGTACTACTTAGTTAGGCGCTTAATTAGGCTGCCTGTTCCTGCAAAACCGTACACTGTAGCGCAGGATGCAGTTTAATTAGTACGCTCTTTTCCTTTGAAAAGTTCATACTCCGTATTAGTTAGCACTTAGCACTTGGCACTTGGCAGTTGACAAGTGCAAAATTCAGAACATTTGAAAGAGGCGGCGCAGCAGCAACATAAGACCGAAAATGCATACTACTAATCCGTACATCTCAGCTAGCTGACAGCGCGCGCCGCCATCCACGATCCATGCATTGACTATTCGACGGCCGTAAAATCAACGGCGGCTGTTCATACCCTAGACCTGATCACCTGCAGTCCTGCATGCAGAGCACAATCGAAATTGGTCAGCTACTAGCTTCTTCTACTCCTGTCCAATTAGTCCATGAGCTAGCTTCGACGTGGTCAGTCTTCTTGCGCCGTCGCCATTTATTCCCTGCGGCCAGTAGCACGTGGTCGCATGCTGTCCTGGCCAGCTCGAGACCACACGACGTACGGTCCATCTTATCTGGCCGGTGGACGGTGCTGCTGCTGGATTTGGCGGCGGCCGGGGGCCGGGATCTTGACCGGGAGAGCGAGCGATTCATGTCCAGCTACGCTAGCTGTCTGTGCTCTTGTAAAGCATGTCAGAGCTACACCGTCACGAACACTCACGATCCAGTCAATGTCGGTTCCAGTTAATTAGATCCACGTAGGACGCGAAGTTGCTGCTCAATTGCTACTTAACTGCTAGCTACCTAGAAGAATTTATTAAAAAATGGAAGATTTATGTGTTGATTTGACATTTTCTGAACCTGGTAGCTGGTTATCTGACGCGCTGTCAGCATGTTGTCGTCAGACATAGTGCATAGACGCGAACTGGCGGGCTAGCTGTCCTCCACTAATGTAAGGATCCCATACATTCATGGATCGTCTCATGAATCTCCTACTAGTCTTAACATAATCCATGCATAATTAATTAATCCTGCCATGTGTCAGCAAACAGCTCATCAGTTGCAATTTTTTTTTGGTTATAAATGGTCGCACTGACGAGCTTGTTCGGAGGTGTGCATTTGTGCAAGCAACTGCATCAACATGTGACAGCCCAAGTCAGGCTGCCTGGCAAGTAAATTCTCCGTAATGGGCTTTTCGGACCAAGTACATTATAGCCCATTGTTGCTCCTCCAAATTAAGCATTACACTTATCATTTTTTTTAGTTCTCAAAAACAAAAACTTATCAGTTTTTTTATCCTCAAACAAAAAACTTCTCATTTTTTCTCATAATTGTGTAAAAAAAAATATGTTTTTTTATGAGACGGAATCACGCCCTCAATTTAATTTCAGAAACAGTGTTTCCTAGAACCAACAAAAAAAGTCTGATTCATATACCATGAATCCTAGCCTGCCCAATTTCATCTCCTCCATCCATATGTCCCCCCTCCTCCGGCCGGTCCTGTTAGCATCGAGAGAGGCAGGAAACTGATATGTTAGTGGGGGTTTTGAAGAGAATAGTTTAGGGTTTTGATAGTCGTTTTCCTCATGGCTATCTGTCCATGGAGATAACTTCATCTATAAATGTTCTTCGTCCCTTCTTTCGACGACGACAGTATCTACGCGTCGTCGGAAGATAATATTTTCTAGGAAGTCACCTGGATCTTGTTTCACCGGATCAATTTTGGATTTTTTTTCTCATGGTTGTAGCAAGGAGAATGATCCTCGCAATATTTCCCCAACTGATTCGGTTTGCTTTTCCATGGCTACTCTTACCGAAGCTGGTCAATCATTTCAGGCTACGTCGAGCGCATATCCTTGACATTGCGGCTCATATTAAAATTATTGGAGAATTCTCGTTGGTGTTTATGGGTACGGGGCTTGGTCAAATGTCATTTTTTTGAGGCTGCCTTTTGGAAAGTGAACACAGTATTATCCTTAAGGCTACCGGCGAATACGTGGGTGATAAGCCAGTTATACATTTTTCATGTTCAACAAGTTGTCGATTGATGATTTTGCATGACCCAATCCTGAATGTCACCAAAAGCTTTAATCCCAACCTTTCTCTCAATAATTTTGTTTGCAGGAGCAATCTTTCCAAAAAAAAAATGTCTAGGAAATTTGCCGAGTAGTCCAACCTAGTGACCCATCAACTAAATAAAGTTAGTAGGCTCATAAGGATAAATTCTTCCGAAAAAGTGGCCATTCATGGTAATATAAATAAAATACAATGTAGGGAATTTTCATGCTAAAGAGGTGGCACATATCTAGGTGTTCTCCCACAATCTAGTTCTTTCTATCTCAACCTTTCTTCTAGAGAATTAAGTTTATAACTTTCTACAACACTACAAATCAACCCAAAACTGAGAGCATCTTGCTTTAGTAGCTAGCCCAAAATTATTTATTTATATTTCAGCTTCATATTAATAATTTACCTTTATCACACAAAAAAAAGTGTATCACCAATGAGAAGAAAACACACTACTCATGTGTATAAAAACCAAGTCTACCATATATTTCCGTCGATCAAAGGTATTCTTATTAACCGTTTTGTTATATATAACCTTTAATAAAAAAATAAGTACTCATGTGCTTGGGTTGTGTGATTCCTCCGATATATGCAGGGACTCGGAGTGCTATTTCGTTATCTACAAAAAAAGTCATTCATGTGTTGTTCACTAAATCGCTAGGTCATCTTTTGGAAAAATAAAGCCTCACGGTTACTTTTTTCAAAGGTGATCGAGGACCATACTAGACCGAATCAATATCCAGTTCATGCTAACCAGGCAATGTTTTTGGGTTGTGTGATTCCTCGGTTATATGTAGGGACTCAGAGCGCTCCTTCGTTATCTACAAAAAGATATAGTTGCCGTGGTTTTATCCATGACCGTTCAGTAAATATCTAGGTCATCTTTTGGAAAAAGAAAATTTACCTAATATAAGCTTCAAAGCCTAATGCATGATTACTTTCTCAAAGTTGATCCAGGACCATACTAGCACATCCAGATCGAATTCATGCTAACCAGGCAACAAGCAACCAATTATTAGTGGCTAGCTAGGTGCCACATTCTAGAAAAGGAAGCCGGCCATGTCATGCTCGTGTGACCTCATGGATAAGGCTTTCAACCTCTTGACGTACGATGATCCTATAGTAACCCAGCCCCACACAACGTTTTCAGCTAGCTTTTCGCATGCATGCTTGGTTAGGGATAACATAACATAACTCATGCATAGAGAGCTTCGGTCACGACTTAGCAGCAGGGGCTAGCTGCAGCCTGATTAGGACGGAGCCTTCTTATCTTAACCAACCCCCTCATCTGTCATCATCGCCCTTTAATCGCGCTCGGAGTTAGGCTGATCCGGCGATTGCTGGCTTAAACTAAGCTTGGAAGCACCAATTAAGAGCGAGAAGTCCCTGTTAGCATGTGCTCCAATTTCCAACCATGGGGTGGTAGAGCCGTAGAGGTAGACCAGATCGGAAAGGCTAAGCTATAGCTAACGTTGATTAACTACTGGTTCACATTCCCTTAATCTGCATTATCTTCTGTCATGGCATACGTATGATGGTTTCAAACCAAGGGCTAAACAAATCCGTGTCTCCAATAGGGAGACGGTCTTGACCAAATTTGAGGGGATCAGCTCGATCTGGGTGTATCGTCAGATGGAACGTGTGATATATACCAGGAGCTCACATGGTCCCACTCACACGTGTATAAGTGTTTTGGTTAAGAATAATAAGTGGTTGATCGAGCAACGTGTGCCGCCGCCTTCTTCTTTTGTCCTGCGACAAATTAATTGATGCGATGGGTAGCTAGATGGTTCCTGCGAGATGACGTTTTGCCAATCTATTGGTCCTGGGGTTTTATATAGATATTTTATCTTTGATTTGAACTTTGGCTTCTAGTGACGAGCTTAACACATTTCGAGTAATCTAATCCGGTTGATTCCTTCAAATGTACGGAGGATAAGGATCCATATACTAAACTGCACACGCTAGCAACACGCCGAGCTAATTAACAATGCTTGTGTGCGCATCGTAAGTTCCCTCAGTTAATTAACAAGGCAGGCTGCGTGTGTCGACCATGGATGCGTCGTTGGTTTTGCATATATTCTTTAATGAATTAACCAATCAATCTCAGTGCAAGGTTAATTAAGAAATCTGCATCATATATTATCATGCAATCTTCATTTATTTCCACAACAACCCGTATTTTACAGCCTTGTAGTACTAATTAAACGAAGAATTCTGAAGTTCTTCCGTTCGTATCGGTCACGGCACACACAGCTAGATTCTCGCCGATCTGCCACAACGCGATGGATCTACAGCAGGTTCAGATGGAACAGCGATCGGTAAAACACTCCGGTTCCAAGTTCTCGGCCGGGTCTCTGTGACTGATTCACATGTGCAGCTGCTGGTTCAGGAAGGGGTGGATCAGCATGCCGCTGTACTGATCCGCCGGGAGCTGCAGCTGGTTGCAGAACAAGCTGCTGCTGGATCTCCTTCTCTTCATCCCGTTATACTTGTTACCATTAGCGTCATCTAACTGCGGCATGTCGAGGTGATTGTTGTTATAGTTAAGTGTTTGTTGCCATGGAGGCTGCCCGTAGATCAGCGGGCTCTCCTGCGGCTGATAGGCAGCCATGGCGCCGGCGGCATCCGACGACGACCCGCCGCCGCCGCCGTCGAGGAGGAGCTGCGAGAGCTCGGCGTAGTCGACGGTGTTGAGCAGGTCCGTGATGGAGCAGGACTTGGTCATCGCCATGGGGCAGAACTGCTGCAGCTGCACCTGGTCGTCGCCGTCGCCATCGAGAGCTTCAGACTTGGGCGAGGACACAGTGTTGTTGTTGGTGGTGTGGGAGTCCTCCACGGTGGAGCTCTCCTGCTCCTGCTCCTGGTCAGAGGAGAAGTTGGGCAAGTTGCTGCTGGACTTCTTGTGGATCCGACACAGCACCCAGTCATCCAGCTGCATATAAAAACCAGATTAAATTCAGTAACTAGCCATTTCAAATGCAAATATATTCTTGTGTAGTCAGTAAGTTGCAGTAGCTTACAAGTAACTGCCACCACTACCAAAGTGAATATAACATCTCCTCAAAAAAGAAAAGAAAATCTCACCCTCATGGAGGATCCTCTGCGCTTGGTGGTCTTGCTGTCGGATGCGGTGAGGCGGTACTCGTGCATGATCCAGTCGGTCTTGACGCCCCTGGGCGGCTTGCCCTGGTAGAAGACGAGCGCCTTCTTGACGCCGATGTTCTCGCTCGCCGGCGTGGACAGGATGGCCTTGTCGGTGCCGGTGGCCTTCCAGTACCCGGACCCGGCGGCACGGTTGGGGCGCGCGCCGTTGGGGTACTTGCGGTCCCTGGGGCTGAAGAAGAACCACTCGTTCTCCCCGAACAAGGCCTTGCCTGCGAAACACATATAAACCAAGAAGATTAGTTAGAGACTTAGAGCAGAGCAAGATCGATGATCGAGTTGATTAATGGAGGGGCTGATGAGCTATATGTACCGGGGAGGTCCCATGGGTTGCACTTGTAGATGTTGACCTCGGCGACGATGGGCACGGGGCAGGGCATGGAGGCGGCCTGCCTGGAGAGGTAGTGGACGATGAGCTCCTCGTCGGTGGGGTGGAACCGGAAGCCGGGAGGGAGGACGGGCATGGCGGCGGAGCTCGGCATGGCCGGTCGACGGTGGGAACGGAATCAGTATGAGTTGGTAGCTGTCAGCTGATGTATGGTGACAGTGAGCTTGGTAGCTACCTGGAAGGCGGGAGGAGGAGAAGAGGATGGCTACTGCTTGATTGCTTATGAGGGAGGCTTGAAATTTTTGAGATGCAGGGCCTGGGGCCTGGATTTATAGCTGCCATGGCTTGTCCGCTTGCGAGGTGGTGGGTGGATTAGCATCGCCAGGGCATAACCGGTATTTCATCACCTAGTTTACGTCATCGCACAAGGGGCAATCCGGTGGCTAGCTAATTGATCATGGTATCTAGGCACATGCGCGCGCATCTTTATCCCGCGCGTGTTTTGGCATGCATGCATGAACTTCGCATGAAACACATCGCCGACCACACGTGTGAATGTCGAGACTATCCATTCCGTTTCTTTTTTTTTTTCGCGAAGGTGACTACATGTTCTTGATTCCGAAATATGTCGTATCTATTATATGCAATAAAAACAAGATAAAACAAAAAAATGGGTGTGACTAGTTTTTAATCGATATTTCTAAGTTAGGTGATGTCATCAAATTTTAATTGCAGCACACGCTGCAACTTATGAGTAACTCGAATTACAAAGCAATCTAACGGTCCAAGCTAGTTGCAGTCTATGCTGCAACTCATAACTAGCACGAATTACTAGATAATCCAACGGTCCAGATATTTTTTTTCTTAGTTGTAACACCATTTGCAATTTGAAAAATGTAGGACATAGAAATTTGCACAAAAAGGTAACACTTCATTTTTTGAAAAACAAATAATAATTAGTAAATCACAATATTTAGATCTACATAACCGTACATAATATGTAGCCTCCATCGGATCTTCATGATTGTACACAACCAACATATATATGTTCCTAATTGTATCAAAACAAAATATAATTCCTTAGATATATACATATTTAAACATCAACATTCTAGATCATAACCAGGAGATCCCCGTTAATTGATAACTAAATACAACCAATAGATCACTATAGTTTTCTGATGAAGACCTGATTGCTTTCGTTTTTCAGTCAACGGTCGTCCTAGGTGTAAGAAAGATGGAACCGATTATATTTTTTATGATTTTTTTTAGAATCAGTTGCATTTTTAAGTTATGTGTTCTCCGTTTTTGCGATCTTGATATGGGTAAGTTGGTGAAGCAAATATAATTTGGCCTTCCGATTCTACGTTCTCCTTTACCCAAAAAAAAGTTATTTAACCAGGAAGGAGTAAGATGCTCTATGAAACTAGTGGATATTCCACTGTGCCTCGTAATGAAAGTCAATTCATATGCAAAAAATAGCATGAATGACATGCAGTTATCTAGGGGGAAAAAACCGTGCATACATGGTCATGAAGCTGACAAGGGGATGGTTGCCGATGTGGACACTCTCCATGTGCAACAATACTTTGGCGGGAAAAAACTCATAGCTTGAAAGGTGAGGTAGATAATTTGCAAACGTTAAATGAAGATAGTGGTGATCAAGATTATAAATAAAGATGAAAGCTACACCTTAGAAATATATCCATGTCCAAAGCGGTTTTTATTGTGCAATGAAGGAGGCAAATAGGATGAAAGAGGTCAACATAAAATAAAAATAAAGATGCATTGAACGCTTTCAACATACGAAATATGGTTCCCTCGCAAATGTGTTAGTTGATTGGAAAATAAAGGTACTCCATCCGTCTTATGAAGTTTGTATGAGGTTTGTCAAAATTTAGATATATCTTTCTATATACAATCAAAATTTGACAAATCTCAGAACATTGGTGGAACGGAGGAAGTACAATACATAACTATATCCAAAAATTCTGAACTCTCGAAGAAAAAACAACGCTTTGAAAATATAACTTAATGTACAGTTTTAGTTCTCACATGCTTCTCATTTTTTTTAATCAATCCCAACCCTTATTCCGTTCGAACTGGACATATTAGAACCTAAAATATTGCACAATATGTTTCAACATTTGTTCACCAAAGTACCATGCATATAATCAATGAGGGAGTATAACAATTAATATTTACCATCTGATTGCAATATAGTACTAGCAAATATGGTTGTAAAGAAAGAAGTAGTATGATTGATGATTTTGACACACTAAGGGCGGTACTTTAGAAAAGCGATTAGTGAGAGATTCACGGTAGATTTCGTTCGCCGTTGCAGCTGATCACTGAAGATCGACACGTGCGAGCGCAATCCACACTCTCTAGCTAGCTAGTTTCTCACCGTGCGAAAATGACGAGCCCGCCCCTGGGAACGTGCTACAGTTAACTAATCATCGGCGTGGCTCCGCGTCAGGCACCCGAACTGGCCGTGGATAAACCAACGCAAAAGAAGCGTTTATTTTTCTCTTTTCTTTTGTTTTATTTGGTTACTAGAGGATGGTGATGACGACATCAACTGCGCCACGTGTCGGCTTCGCGGCTGCCGCCAATGATACGCGCACCGTTTGGCGTGTAGCGGGGCTCGTGCCCGCCTCTGACCACTGGGTCCTTAATCGTGATCCATGATTTCTTGGGTGGCGTTGATTCATGGCCTGGTCCGTCTCGTGCATACCATGCGCTACCGACGGATGGTAGCTAGTAGTACGGTCTCGTGGTCGTGTCGATTGACAACTTGGAGATAAGGAGGGAGAAGGCCGTACGATGTGCGTCACGTGTCCTGCGGACCATCCTCATCCTCCTCAACCTCAATCCTCATTGTATAGTAGCACATGTGCGGATATAGATTTGGTACATATGGGTATTAGTGATCTCATTTTTCAAATAAATCATAAATTATATTTAAAACTTTTAAAAAGTTCTGAAAAAATATTTATATAGCCAATAATGTATCCCACAAATGTGTACAATATCAATTTCAAATACTTCATATTTTAAGCTACATAAAAAAGACTAAAGTCTAGATCTGAGAAGTCATTGTCAAATCTCTAAAAACATGTCAGATTTTGTTATTTTTATCTAGCATAAAGTAAAAAATAATTTTGGGTTGATATTTTGCATGATTGTGAGATGTATCACTGACAATCTTCAGAATTATTATTCAATTTTTTTATAACTAATAAACATTTTTTTTGTTTTTTTAATGGTGAGAGCACTAAAGCTCGGAAGCCAAAAACACTTTCCGCACATGTCTAAGCGATAATGTAAGTAAGCACCAATCATCAACTTACGCTAAGCTAAGCTAGCCTGCCTAAAATATACGCATAGGTCTAAATGCACCTATTAAGAAAATTAAATTTTAAATTAATTCTAAAATTCTGAAAAATTATGAAGAAAATCCTGAATGTACATTTGGACATTCTACTTGCAAAAGTTTGTGGAAAAAAGACATTTTGTGTGGCCTGCGTAAAAAATATAAAAACATGTCACATAAAAGTTATTTTGAACCACCAAAATTTTTATTTTTACACAGCCTATAAAAATGCCATTTCTATGCGAAACTTAGTGTGTGAATATAGAATGTCAAATTATACACTTCAGATTTTTTTTGAATTTTTAGATATTTTGAAATATACTTTTTAGACAACGGCTGTATCTACACCTATGAGCCAAAGATGATTTCCCGGAACTGAGAAAAAGGAAAACCATAAGCCTCGTGATCATACATGCATGGGCGGAGCTACAGTGTACTCAAGTTACTGGTGTCAGCCAGGACACATTCCCTTATAACTATAGTGTATAAGCAAAAATGACACCATCAAAAATAGTTGTAACCTTGTGTTGCTTGTTATTTTGACACCAGTGTCTGGCTTCGTCGCTGTGTACAGGGGAAGTGGAACGCATGGAGATCTATTCCCCTCGGACTCATTTCAGTATCGTTGGTGGCAAGATTTGGTTCTTCTTATAGGAGTACTTATTTTATATTGGTTCGATCGTGTGTGGCTTTATTTATAAAGTTGGACGAAAGCCGTATCGATAAGGTTAATGCTAGACTTAGCTATTGCCAAAAGAAAGCTTAATTTCGTGTGGCGTGTAACCAAGAGAGACCGGCCCGGCCGTAGAGCCATCCAAAAGCGCCTACGTGTGTCTGCCTCGTCGACACATTCGGAACAACCAAGTGACAAGGCGTGGAAAATGGACGCGGGGCACACCGGAGGAGCTGAGCTCTACATCCATGCACCGTTCGATGCACACGTAGGATGAGTGGCGGCTCGATGGAATTGATGATCTGAGCGGTCGTACTAGCCCCCTGGCAGCCTGACGACCACACTGCTACGCTTCTACCTGAGCTTTCCGACGAAAAGCTAGGTTCTACTACTTGGTACTTGCTCGCGTAGCGTGCATGGGCAGGTCACACAGTCCCGTTTCTTCTTCTCCTCCTTCTGCACTTACCGGTGCGTACGTGCCACTTGTTAGGACTTGCTAATTTGGCCTCGCGCGGCTGATGGCTGATGGGTGGACGCATCAATTATTTGGCGCTACACGGAATTATGGATCGATGGATGGATGGATGCATGCATGCATGGATGGTAACCTTTTGCACGACATGGACGGATCGGACGATCCACATCGATCGTTCCATCAATCATCGGTGCGCATGCAACCTTTGCAGTACAACGCGCGCAAGTACACCTTGTGATTAACACACGGACGGATCGGAGTAGTATACACACTTGCATTAAGACATGCATGCATGCGTATCGGCGAGGATGACGAGCGCTGAATTATCTGAAACTCCGGCGACAGTACTTATCTCTCCAACGCTAGCAAAAAAAAAAGTAGGTGTCAAATCGGCACGTGCGGGATTTGCAGCTTGCGTCATGCTAGCTAGAGGCCAGGAGGCCCAGGAGTTATCCGCTAATTTCAACAGGCCGGCTACCTACCTGCTGCTCCACAAAAGTCAGAATGCTCGCAGCATGCAACAGTTCAAAAGCTGCAACTTGGAATGAATATCGGGAGGTCCTAGAATTTCTTTCGCGCAAGATGAAGATCTGCTAGATACTTGTTCTTTTGATCTAGCCGGAGTGTCGAGTTTCGGATGGCTCCACCGACGAGCCCCTTTAGACGCCTCATGGTTGAAGATTGCTGGATCGGATGAAATTTGGCTGTGCGTACCCATTGTTTTTTTTTCTGGCCGTTTAGTTTAAGTAAGGAGCGGCGCGAAGCCTTGCTATCTGTTGCCGTCATGTGACATGTCTTTTTCATTTCATGGTGTGTTCAGAGGCGGAGAATGGCATGAAGGTCGATTTCCGAGGGTTAGTAATATTGATTCGAGTCTTTGCAACGATGAGGAACTTGCTTTGTGATTCGGGCTTCGTCTAGCAGTGGCATGCAAGTGGAAACGACATCATAGGAGAAGTTCAAAGTCTTACTTTTAAGGGTGAAAATATAAATTGTGGCTTTAATTAGTTATGCCTGGCAATGCCTTGTTGAAGACATTGTTTTAAGATCCGAGACTTTCTTCGTGGTGAAAAACTAAGATCTATGATTCAAGTGAAGATGGCATTGTTTTGACATCATAGGAGAGGGAGTTTTTTTTGTTTTTTTTTTTTTCTGGCGGATAGCACACTAGTTAACCTACAAAGAATAAAGTTATAAGTTGGAATTAAGTAAATTATTAGTTAGAAGTTGCAGCGCAAAGTTTGACCCACGCGTGCAGTTTGTTTAATTAGCTTTATTCAGTTCAGATGGAGTTCGCAGTTGCATCGCATCAAATTGATCAAGTCCCACGGTTACGAATAATTTCGTGGCCTGCTGCCTCGGGCCAACTCCCAATCACTTTGACGAAATGGGGTTCATGAAGTTTCTGTGGTAGTATTATATCTTCAAAGGTGTAGCTAGCTTTGACATTTTTTCAGAGCGATATTGATTATTACTCCCAGTGACAAACAAGTAACTATCTATAAATAGTGTGATGATGTATGCAATTGGCAACCTAGGCAAGACTTGCTGGATCAACTCCTTGGCTGTAATAGGAACGACGAATCTACACGTGTTGCCGGACCTCTTTCTCCTAATAAACCTTCAGCTTAACTATTTATGTTCTCTTTGGTCGTGTCATTTTGGTTGGTTTATCTGAAGTATAGGACAAATCGTTTGATTTAGCCAGTTTTTGTCGAATTTAGCCACCTTACATGGCCTGTTCTAACTGTTTTTGTCCCAGAGGGTTGGACATCCTTGCAAAGTAGCCAATCAAACATCATTGTTTTACCTGATTTTGACTCATCTTAGGTAAAAATAGCAAAGTCTAATGACCCGAACAAGCCAATCTAAAATAACTTGATCCAAAGTTTACGTAATTTGTTGAAAGTTTTCAGGAGACCAAATCTGGATAAAAGTTTAGCTAAGCACCATTTAAGACAAAGAGGTTCATGTAGCCGCCTGCTTTCCCCGTGCGAGCTAGCTAGTAGCTATCCGTTGATTTTAACTCGAGCTAATCGTACGCAAGGACATGGTGTAGTTGGCCTAACAAGTTGGTAATAATATTGCTAGTGTTGATTCCGTGCCTTCTGCCAACAAAAGAAAAAATTCGCGCCGAGACAAGCGCCAAAAGCCTATGTACTATGTTCACATTACATGAGGTCATCCTTTCTTGCAAGTTGTACGCACGCCGTGCACATATGCGCATTAGTCAACTTATAAATTCTGCTCCTTCCGTTCTAAAAACAATGTCACAAATTCATCTAAAATAAATATATTTATACACTAAATAGTACTCGTTTCATCTAAAAATAGGTGTCTCACTTTTATCTAGATACATATGCATATAGATGCATTTAGTTTCTAAGACACATATTTTTAGGTGGAGGAAGTACTTTTTTTTCAATATGGAAGCATAGCTCCGGCCTCTGCATCAATAGATGCACACGACCATGTCTTTTATTAAACAAAGAGTTCAAAGTGTACTATCAACCACTATGCAAGGTTGCAAGTATACTCGTAATTCATTTTTCTGTTAGGTTGCAGCCTTAGGAGGCAGCACGGTTGTTCAACGTGGACTGAGGCTGAGCGTAAGAAAGAAAATGTTTCTTTTAGGGGTAAAAAAAAAAGGGTATGTGGGCGTTTCATTTAACCGCCAATAATCTGCAGATGTTCAATATGGGCTGTTTCCTGGAAAGAATTTGGTGAATCGTCATTGCTCAGCCTGCATCTAATGAGACAAACTGGGCTAGAACTTGATATTGGGCTAACGGGATCGATTAGCCTCAGGACTACCACCTAGCATGCAAGATGCCCTCAAAAAAAAAAACTAGCCTGGCAAGTCTGCTAAAAAAAAAGACCTAGCCTGTCAAGTCTGCTAAAAAAAACCTAGCCTGCAAGTGGATTTTGCTTGAGAAGCGTTTTAGCATTTCAAACATGGCCTGAATTCGGAGTGGGCGTTCGGTCATGACCGAAAATTCGTTCTTTGTATTTTGGTCTATTTTAAATTCGTTCCTCTAAAAATAAAGACCGAAAATTACTTGTCAATTTTACTACCTGATAAATCCGGGTACCCGATAATTCGGGTTCGGTTTCGGTCATGACCGAACTTTGTGATAGTTGTTCTCAACACAAAACTTGGAGAGTATTTGGTAAAAGTTCTGGGGCAACAGTTCCGTGGTAACTTGATTTTTTTTTTTCAATGCATGTAGTCGTATCAGTTTGCAAGAACAAACATTAACAGTGGCGTAATATAACAGTTTGATCAACATTCATATTATACGATTCATACTTCATAGGTCACATATTTACAAATTTTCAGCCAACAACAAAAGAATACAACCATACACGGCAATAGTCACAAAGTAATAGTCACAGACTAACAAATGACAACACAAAGTATATTTTGGACAACGAAAGGTTAAGGCCAAACCTATCCAATCAAGAATTGGGCCTCTCAAACATAAAATTCGGTCATTCGGTCTATTCGGTTATCACGAACAAAGTGACCGAATTAACCGGACTAAATTTGGTCTAGAAATTTTGCTACCCATTTTTAAATCGGTCTTTTCGGGTTCGGTCTCGGCCTTTTCGCTTCGGTGTTCGGTCATCGGTTTTTATATCCACCCCTAGCCTGAATTTAGCACAGTCCATCGGCTGCAACCGTATCATCATCATGACTTTAGATTGCATAGAAGTGATTGAGACTCTGAAGAATGGTGCCATCAGCCTCGGTATTGCTCTAAAGAATGGGCGTGGGCCTTAAGTAAGCGCCTTATAAATAGCAGTATTGCGAAGTTAATAGCATGAAACCATTATTTTTAGGCTAAGTTTTAATTTTGATGCCACTTTATTTTTAGGTAGCAAAAACCCACAACATTTTTAAAAGGTTTTCTTAAAAAAATTGTACATCGATCCTGAATTGACACGAAAAAAAAACAATAATTGTACATCGATCCTGAATTGAACAGAAGGCTGACGCCTCCCAACACTCCACCCCCACCCCCACCCCCACCGTTGTCGTTCTCTGGTGAAGCAGGCTGCCTCCATGGTGCTCCGCTGAAGCTGGCTGATGCGCCATCCTCCGACGAGGCAGCCCGCCGCTGCACGCATGCGAGGCAGATCGCGAGTGCCCCATCGCCTGCCGCCCTCCCCTCCCCTCTCTTCCCTGGTCCCATGGCCACGCGGCCAGGACACTGGCGAGCACTGGCCTCCTCGCGCCCTAGCTCGTCCCATGCCAGGAGTGGCGGTCCCTGCTCGCGCCACCACAAATCCGGTGAGTGCCACCTTCCGCGCCGCCACATGCCTCTGACCATGACACCCGCGAAACGCCTGGGATGGGAAAGACCACCTAGAGATGGTGGTCGGTCTTCCTCGTGCCCCTTATCGACCCAGGCCAGGGTGCGCGGCCCCTACTCACGCCGCCTGATATCCGGCGAGGACCGCCACGTGGCTCTGTCCGTGCCGCCCGAGCAACGGCGGGGATGGGGAAGACAACCTGAGGATGGTCGGTAGCCTCAATCCAAGCAACGACGGGGATGGGGAAGCACGGAGTGTTGGATCCTTGTTTCGCCGTCGTACTCCAGCGAGTACGGGTTCGAATGATAGATTTTCACTTTTTTAATAGATATTCAAGCTTTTTAAATTATGCTGACATGTGGGTCCCAGTCCACCGGTGGAAACTTCTACAATGTCGGCTTTATAGGTGGGTCCGGTCTATCATAAATCGTGTCAATTCGCGTTCAAAGAACAATTAGTGTTTCTCGACAAAATGTGGTGGTTTTTCTACCAAAATGTGAAGTGGTATCAAAGTTGAAGTTTAGCCTGGAAAGTGGTGGTTATTTGCTATAGATTCGGGCCTAGAGTATTTTGATGATTGTTCTCATATTACTTGTGATTTCATTTAAATTATCACCCAATGTATACCTAGAGAAGCAAACAGTAACCCATGAGCTAGCAAGAAGCGGTAGGGGTTCTGCTCATTCTACCTAGCTAGTTTGACAAATGCATCTACCCTACGCCCCAGTCCCTACCTCTTAGAGCAAGTTTAATAGTAGAGCCAACTGTTGGCTATAAGCCAAGTGCCATGTCATCTATAGTCATCTTAGAGCCAACATGTACAATAGTGAGCTATAAAATTGTACTACTTTATTAGTGCATGGCCCACCATTCACTCTCACGTAGTGCCTAGGAGCACGTGCTAGAGCTGGCTCTTGCATAAGAGCCCACTCCTCTTCTCTCTCCTCCTCTCTCTACTCCAACTAGGCAACAATATATTATTTTAATCCTTATAGCCAGCTGACTAGGACTTATTGTACTTGCTCTTAGCTGAAGGAGGCTGTCCAGCCCCTGCGTGATGTCGCCGATTCCTTGCAAGGATTTGAGAGCTTCCTCGAGCAGTGGAGCGGACAGAGGTATAGGGCGCCGTTTGCTAGGCTGGGAGCTCTTTGGCTCGCATCGGCCCAGCAAAAAATGGTTCGGGTTTGCGTTGTGGCTCAATTGATTCTTAAAGCACCCCTAGAACAGGCACTGGAGGAACGCTCGAATCGACAGTTTTCAGCGGGCATGTCCCGTTGTCGTGTCATTTTGCACGCCCGCGTGCAACGGTCGCACGCGTGGAGAAGCGCGCGAGACAGCGCGTTGCCTTGGTCCTCGCTCCCCACTTCCCCTCACCGGTTCACTCATTCTCTCTCCCTATTCACTCCTGGCACAGACATCACCGCCCTGTCCCATCAACCGCCGTCATGGCCTCCTCGCCTCCTCTGCCTCCTCCTCCGCCATCCTCTCCAGCGCCGATGGATCCAGCCGTCCGGCTGACGGCCACAAGGTCCAACGAGGCGCTCATGCGCCTCGTCCGCGAGTACGATGCCGGAGGCCACGACTCGGCGGCGCAGATCGATGCCGGTCCCGTGCCGGTGTTGAATCGGCCGTCGCGGTTCGCGAGCACGAGGCCGGCCGACATGGCAACCTGGAGCGCAGCCGTCCTGGCTCTTCAAGCCGCCGGGATTCGACCGATGAATCGGTCAGGGACGGGGGTTTTTGCCCCCTCCCCACTAGGGTTTCTGACGGCGACGGCGGCCACAATGGCGGCCGGTGCACCGGCCTCCAGCAGGGAGATGGAGCCCCCGCCGGGGTTCACGTCGACCCCGATGCACGCGCCGATGCCATGGGGCATGTCGCGTCCGCCTGCACCCAATGACGCGTGATGTCTACGTTCCCTCCCTTTCTCGTTTGGGCTCCAAGAGCAGAGTAGAGCAGCCTTTAGCTCCCTTAAGTGGACCCCAAGGTTTATCGAACGTGGGAAGAGGTCAAAGATATCCCTCTCATGCAACCCTACAACCACAAAGCAAGAAGTCTCTTGTGTCCCCAACACACCTAATAGGTGCACTAGTTCGGCGAAGAGATAGTGAAATAAAGTGGTATGAATATATATGACAGCAGTAACGGGCAGAAAATAGCTTGTGGCGTGTAGTTGATGGTGGTAGTATTGCAGCAGTAGTAACACAGTAACAGTAAACAAGCAGCGATAGCGTATTTAGGAACAAGGCCTAGGGATTACACTTTCACTAGTGGACACTCTCAACATTGATCACATAAGAATAGATAAATGCATACTCTACACTTTTGTTGGATGATGAACACATTGCGTAGGATTACACGAACCCTCAATGCCGGAGTTAACAAGCTCCACAATAATGCTCATATTTTAGTAACCTTTAGTGTAAGATAGATCAAAAGACTAAACCAAGTACTTGCATAGCATGCACACTGTCACCTTCATGCATATGTAGGAGGAATAGATCACATCAATATTATCATAGCAATAGTTAACTTCGCAATCTACAAGAGATCATGATCATAGCATAAACCAAGTACTAACACGGTGCACACACTCGTCACCTTTACACACGTGCAGGAAGAATAGAACTACTTTAATAACTTTGCTAGAGTAGCACATAGATAGTAGTGATACAAAACTCATATGAATCTCAATCATGTAAAGCAGCTCATGAGATCATTGTATTGAGGTACATAGAAGAGAGATTAACCACATAGCTACCGGTACAGCCAGAGCCTCGATGGAGAACTACTCCTCCTCATGGGAGCAACGGCGGTGATGAAGATGGCGGTGGAGATGGCGGCGGTGTCGATGGAGAAGCCTTCGGGGCACTTCCCCATCCGGCGGTGCCGGACAGAGAATCCTGTCCCCTGATCTTGGCTTCGCGATGGTGGCGGCTGGAAGATTTCGTACAAGTGGCTTCCTCCAGGGGTTTTAGGTCAGACCTTTAAATAGGCGAAAGGGAGCCTCGGAGGGCACCAGGGTGCCCTCACCACCAGGTGGCGCGCCAGGCCTGGGCCGCGCCTGTGTGGTGTGGGGCCCCCCTGCCCATCTCTCGGCGGCTCTCGGGTGTTCTGGATGCTTCGGGCAAAATAGGAACACGGGCGTTGATTTCGTCCAATTCCGAGAATATTTTGTTAGGATTTTTGAAACCAAAAACAGCAGAAAGGAGGCACTTCGGCATATTGTTAATAGGTTAGTTCCAGAAAATGCACGAATATGACATAAAGTGTGCATAAAACATGTAGATATCATCAATAAAGTAGCATGGAATATAAGAAATTATCGATACGTTGGAGACGTATCAACGCGCCTCCCGTCGCTCCGCCGCCGGGGTTCAGCCGGCCTCGTGCTCGTAGGCAGATGACAGCACCATCGGCGCCCCACTTCCCGACCACTGCACCGCCGCCGACGCTGAGGACCTACGCTCCTGGTCCGCCTCCTCCTCCACCCGGATTTGGAGTGCGACCTCCTCGAGGAGCAACCGGCGCCTGCGCGCGTCCTGTTCCTCCTCAGACTGGGCCGCTGTCCCTCCACCGAATCGTAAGTACCTTCAATCGACTACTTCTCCCTTGTTTACATCGACTAGATGACATTGTACATGTGAATGTAGATAGGAATGTAGATAGGATTCATGGCAATATACATGCGTGTTCGTGACGTTGCTTATGCTTGCCCATGGCATTCTCAATCACCATCATAGACTTCACAATGTCAAGTCCATGACAGTGCTTGAGATTGGCATTGCCATTGTCCATGACATTGCTTGTGCTTGGCCATGCCAAGCTCAAGCACCTGTCAATGTCAAGCTCAAGCACCTGTCAATGCCAACCTGAAGCACCATGATTGCCTTGACAGTGCTTGTGCTTGGCATTGGCACAATGTCAAATCTATGATATTGCTTGCGCTTGATCTTGGCATTGCTTGCTTGTGCTTGCGCTTGTCCATGGCATTGCTTTTTTGTGCTTGTGCATGCTTGTCCATGCCATTGCTTGCTTGTGCTTCTGCATGCTTGTCCATGGCATTGCTTGCTTGTGCTTGTGCAGAACTGGCCCTTCCTGGAAGTGTTTTCGGAAGGGCCCATACTGGACCCTATCGACATGGCCGCCCATGTCCAGCTGCGTGACCCCAATGTAGCGTTCATGGAAACCCACCACCAGATCACAGCGCCGAGGCTTCACGTCGGCCGTCTTGCTGACCTGGGGCACGCTGCTAGGCAACGTGTGCCGGCGTTCTTCATGCAGGTGGAGAGCCACGACCTCCGTGCCCTCATTGTCCCGCCGTACATGGAGCAACCCCTGATCACCAAGTACAAGCTCAAGAACAATGGCCCCCCGGTGAACGTCTGCTTGTACTTGGGCCAGCGTTGCGAGTGGAAGGTGCAGCTGCAGTGGACAGGCCATCGCATCGGGCCATCAAGTCCTGGAGCGAGTTCGCCGCCGGGATTTTGCTGCACGTCGACGACACGCTCGTCTTCACCCCTCAGGATGACGGCTTCAATGTCGACGTCTTCATGAAGGAGACATCCTGCTCCAGTGTCAGCGGCTGCAAGAGGCACTGCGAGGGCCATTTTGCCGATCCTCGCCGTGAAGGTGCTGCTGCTCCATCGCTGCCTCTGTTTATGTCTGATCCTGTGTTGGCCTCTGGGAGGATGGTAAACACTTCTTTTGTGCATATCTCAGTGTTGTACTGGCCTCTAGGAGGCCGTTGAACACTGCTTTTGGACTTGGGTAGTCTGCCCCCAGGTCTTACCACTCTGACGCTAGATTAGGAACTGTTAAGTACTATGTTCGTTGTATATAAGTGTTTGATGTGCTTATGATTGTGTTTGAGCTGTTTGTGTGACGTTATATGATGGTAATATCACCATATTTGAATGTGGTGAGGAGAAGCTGTTGTCAGGGTGCCCAAAATAGAAATAAAACACATGTGCTGTGGCTGAACAGAGATGGAGCGTTGTATCAAGGCATCCAAACATGTACATTTCTGTTTGGACCGGTGCAGTACAAGCTACCAAACGATGAGTCAAAACTGGCCCGTGGCCCTTTCACGACGCGCAGGAGCGCCCATCTCGCTGCACCAGTTTTCGGCCCAGCGCGTGTGGCCACCTCGTCCATCGACACGCCCGGGAAAAATGGGCGATTTGCACAAGAATAACCCAAAAGTGAAAGAAAAGCACAGACTGACCCTCCGGCGAAACTATTTCACCCATCTAACCCTTTTGTGTGGCGCCCCGCACAGCGGCGCCACACATGCATGGCGCCCTCCGCCGGCACCACACACCCACCCGACGTGGCGCCTCGTACGTCTTGTTGGCGCCGATCCGACGTGGCGGTTGTGTGGCGCCCTCCCATCGGCGCCACATGCACTTGTAATTGCCCACAACATCGTAGACAAGGCGTGCGGGACTTAGCCGTTTTGAGCAGTGGTGGATGCCCGCGGCGCCACGGAGTGAGGTGTGGCGCCAATGCCACCGGCGCCACACAAACAGCCTCCTCAAAACGGCTAAATCTAGACTTCATGGATGTGTTGGACATATAAGTTGTATCGTGTGGCGCAGGTGTGAAGGGCGCCACACATTGACTTGTGTTAAAACCATGAAAATCCTACCATATTCCAACAAAACTGCCATCATGTCAAAAGCTATGTCATACACACATCATATCAACAGCCATTTCGTACACACATCATGGACATAACATCATCATACCTAACATCGTAGCACATAGTTTCATACAATTTAAGATAGAATTCAAACAACACGAAGCAACGAAGATAGAGTTGACAACAATCTAAGTTCTAACTATCGATGTCCCTAGCCGGATTCGCCGGGTGGGGGTAGTGCACACGGCAAAGCGGTGTCGTCGAACACCTTGACGATCATCTCGCTGTCCCCCTACAGAAGGTGAGCTGGCAGTCGGGCTCGAGGTGGAGGTCACGGCGACTTGTCCCACCCCAGTGTGCGTACATCTTGCCCCGCCTGGCCGAACAGACCTCCACGGCCAGCGGCGGGGGCTGCGCTAGCCTCCCGTAGCCTGCAAGTGCGCCGGCTCGACGCCGACGAACTTCCGCGAACTTGTCCATTCCTCTTGATGCCGAGTGGGCGTCGTCGATGCGAGGAGGAACTCGACGCGTTCCTCATGCGAAGACGAGGAGGATGCAGGTGACGGTGACCGTGGGGCCCTTGCTGCTCCCACGGGCCCCTTCCCGGCCCGGGCTCGCCAGACCGCGGCCTCGACCGCTCGCCCGCCACGGACCGGCCATCCTACATGTTTACATTATTGAACCATATTATGATCCATTCCAATAACAAATATGAGTTACTCCATCACAAATACTAGACATACATGTGGGTTCATACACATACATACATAGGGTTCATACACATACATGTGAAATTTCATAAGTAGGTTTCAACAAATCTATGGTTCAAACACATGCATACATGAGGCTACCATCTCCAACACAAACAATACAATATAGAGTGCACACAAAAAAACCATGTCTAGGGTTCATGTCCAAATCTAGCCCGATCTATGAAATTAGTGGATGAATGGAGAAGATTCGAAGGAGATTACCTTGAGAAATGGATGGGGAACGATCTCCACGGATAGATCTGGTGATTTGGGGAATTTGGTGAAGGAGGAGAGAAGGGAACGGACCCTCCTGCTCACGGGAAAGAGGAGGAGAAAGAGATGGTGGCCGGGATGGCGCGCGGCTAAACGGCGGATGTGTGGCGCCTGGGCGCACACTTTCAACGTGTGGCGCCGGCGGGAGCGGCGCCACACATGCTGCCACGTCGGATCGGGATCACCAGCTCAGCGTCGACGAGCCACGTCGGACCGGTTTGTGGCGCCAGCGACAGGGGCGCCACACAGGCATGTGTGGCGCCGGTGTGAGGGGCGCCACACAAAAAGGTTAGATCGGTGAAATAGTTTCGCGGAGGGTCAGTCTGTGCTTTTCTTTCAGTTTTGGGTTATTTTTGTGCAAACCGCCGGAAAAATGAGACGGAAAGAGATCACTCCGTGGCCACGCGTGCGTACGGAATGACTGCCCAAGTTACGATGCGTGGAAAATGAACGCGGGGCGCGGCTGATCTGCGTGGCTACTGGGCCTACTGGCTCGATGGGATCGATTATCCGTGTGGTCGTCCGTGCTGGCAGCCTGACGACCACAGAACTGCAAGCTGAGCTTTCCGACGAAAAGACATGTTCTTACTATAGCGTGCATGGGCAGGTCACACAGTCCCGTTTCTTCTTCTCCTCGTTCTGGTCTACTTGCCGGCGCATGACACTTGTTACTGACTTGCTGCTGATTTGGCTACGCGCGATTTTGTGGATGCATCAATTATTTGGCGCTATGCGGAATTCTGGATCGGTACATGCATGGATCATAGACGATCGATGTTAACCTTTTGCACGACAGCGACGGATCGAGCGAGTCCACATACATCGGTACATCAATCATCGGCGTGCATCCCTAGCCCGGCCAAGTCATCGTCGTCTTCTTCCTCATCTTCCAACAACGAGTAGCCCTTGAACATCATCCCCCTCAACCTCTTCCTCTGCACTCTAGAATTGACTACTACAGGAATCCGGCAAGATGCCGACGGCCTACGGCCCTCGGCGTAGCGACGACTCGGCGTAGCTCCTCGGGGAAGGTGGGCCTCGGCAGAGGCCATGTGGCCCTTGGCGTAGCGCCGCCCGTCGGCCGTACAGGGCCACGACGGCGGCCACCTTGGTCCGGCGTGCGGCCGTTGGGCGCAAACGACCCACACGCGCTGACCGTGGGCTACGCCGAGGGCCGCACCGTCGGCGTACGTGGACGCGTGGCACGCCCTGGGCGACCCTAGCGCTCGATACGCCGAGGGCCGTGATGGCGTGTAACTCACACGTTCGTTAGAACTAAGAGGAAAGGTATGATGCTACGGCAAGTTTTCCTCGAGAAAACAGGTTTAATCGAACTTAGGAGGGAAGAAGCACGTTGAAGGTTGATGGTCGCGAAATGTGATGCGGCGCAACACCGGGATTCGCGCCAACGCGGAACCGCACAACACCAAAGTACTTTGCCCAAACAAAAAAAATGAGGTTGTCAATCTCACCGGCTTATGAACAAAGGATTAAACGGATTGAGTGGAAGATGTTTGCAGAAAAATGAAAACACAATTGCAGAAATTGTATGCTATGTAAAGAATAGGACCGGGGTCCAGTTCACTAGAGGTGTCTCCTCATAAGATAAAAGCATGTTGGGTGAACAAATTACATCAAAATTGACAAATAGAGAAAGGCATAACAATGCATATACATGATATGATAAATATAGTGAGATTTAATTGGGCATTACGACAAAGTACATAGACCGCCATCCAACTGCATCTATGCCTAAAAAGTCCACCTTCAGGTTATCATCCGAACCCCTCCAGGTATTAAGTTGCAAAGCAACAATTGCACGTAATGTAATCAACAACTACATCCTTAGACATAGCATCAATGTTTTATCCCTAGTGGCAACAGACATCCACAACCTTAGAACTTTCCTTCAGGTCCCCGATTCAATGGAGGCATGAACCCACTATCGAGCATAAATACTCCCTCTTGGAGTTAAGAGTAAAAACTTGGCCAGAGCCTCTACTAATACCGGAGAGCATGCAAGATCATAAACAACACATGAACAATAGATTGATAATCACCATAATCATAGTACTCTCTATCCATCGGATCCCGACAAACACAACATATAGAATTACATATAGATGATCTTGATCATGTTAGGCAGCTCACAAGATCAACAATGAAGCACAACAAGGAGAAGACACCATCTAGCTACTATGGACCCATGGTCCAGGGGTGACTAACTCATCACTCCGGAGGCGACCATGGCGGTGTAGAGTCCTCCGGGAGATGAATCCCCTCTCCGGCAGGTGCTTGGGGCGATCTCCGAATCCCCGAGATGGACTCGGCGGCGGCGTCTGCCAGGTTTTCCGTGTCGTGCTCTGTACCGGGGTCGCGACGGAGTTTAAGTAGGCGGAAGGTCAACGCGGGGGGGCCACACGAGGGGGTTGGGGTAGGTCGGCGCGCCGGCTTGGGCCGCGCCGCCCTAGCTCCTGGCTGCCTGTCTTCTCGTTATCTCTTTTTCTGGAAGCTTCTGCAAAAGGACCTGGCGAAAGTCGTCCAATTCCGAGAATATTTCCTTACTAGGATTTCTGAAACCAAAAAGCAGAACAGCCATTGTTCTTCGGCATCTTGTTAGCAGGTTAGGTCCGAGAAAATGCATAAATATGACATATAATGTGCATAAAACATGTAGGTATCATCAATAAAGTAGCATGGAACATAAGAAATTATCGATACGTTGGAGACGTATCAGCATCCCCAAGCTTAGTTCTGCTCGTCCCGAGCAGGTAAAACGATAACAAAGATGAAGTGACATGCCATCATAATCTTGATCATACTATTTGTAAACATATGTAATGAATGCAGCGATCAAAACAAAAGTAATGACATGAGTAAACAAGTTTGAATCATAAAGCAAAGAATTTTCATGAATAGTACTTCAAGACAAGCATCAATAAGTCTTGCATAAGAGTTAACTCATAAAGCAATAAATCAAAGTAAAGGTGTTGAAGCAACACATAGGAAGATTAAGTTTCAGCGGTTGCTTTCAACTTATAACATGTATATCTCATGGATATTGTCAACATAAAGTAATATAACAAGTGCAATATGCAAGTATGTAGGAATCAATGCACGGTTCACACAAGTGTTTGCTTCTTAAGGTGGAAGGAGATAGGTAAACTGACTCAACAATAAAAGTAAAAGAAAGGTCCTTCAATGAGGAAAGCATCGATTGCTTGTATTTGTGCTAGAGCTTTTATTTTGAAAACATGAAACAATTTTGTCAACGGTAGTAATAAAGCATATGAGTTATGAAAATTATATCTTACAAGTTGCAAGCCTCATGCATAGTATACTAATAGTGCCCGCACCTCGCCCTACTTAACTTGGACTACCGGATCTTCGCATGCCATGTTTCAACCAAGTGTCACAAAGGGTACCTCCATGCCGCCTGTACAAAGGTCTAGGAGAATGCTCGCATTTCGGATTTCTCGCTTTTGATTATTCTCAACTTAGACATCCATACCGGGACAACATGGACAACAGATAATGGACTCCTCTTAAATGCATAAGCATGTAGCAAAGTTATTATTCTCATATGAGATTGAGGATATATGTCCAAAACTGAAACTTCCACCATGATTCATGGCTTTAGTTAGCGGCCCAATGTTCTTCTCTAACAATTTTGCATGCTCCAACACTAAAATGATAGACCTTCACACAAGACGGACATGCATAGCAACTCACATGATATTCAACAATAGTTGATGGCGTTCCCCGAAGCATGGTTATCGCACAACAAGCAACTTAATAAAATATAAAGTGCATAAGTATATTCAATACTACGATAGTTTTTAAGGCTATTTTGTCCCATGAGCTATATATTGCAAAGGTGAATGATGGAATTTTAAGGTAGCACTCAAGCAATTTACTTTGTAATGGCGGAGAAATACCATGTAGTAGGTAGGTATGGTGGACACAAATGGCATAGTAGTTGGCTCAAGGATTTTGGATGCATGAAGTATTCCCTCTCGATACAAGGTTTAGGCTAGCAAGGTTATTTGAAGCAACCTCAAGGATGAACATGTGCAGCAAAACTCACATAAAAGACATATTGTAAACATTATAAGACTCTACACTGTCTTCCTTGTTGTTCAAAACTCAATACTAGATATTATCTAGACCTTAGAGAAACCAAATATGCAAATCAAATTTTAGCAAGCTCTATGTATTTCTTCATTAATGGGTGCAAAGCATATGATGCAAGAGCTTAAACATGAGCACAACAATTGCCAAGTATCACATTATCCAAGACAGTTTAGAATTACTACATGTAGCATTTTCCAATTCCAACCATATAACAATTTAACGAAGAAGAAACTTCGCCTTGAACATTATGAGTAAAGCCTAAGGACACATGTGTCCATATGCAACAGCGGAGCGTGTCTCTCTCCCACAAAGTGAATGCTAGGATCCATCTTATTCAAACAAAACAAAAACAAAAACAAACCGACGCTCCAAGTAAAGAACACAAGATGTGATTGAATAAAAATATAGTTTCAGGGAGGAGGAACAGATGATGTTGTCGATGAAGAGGGGATGCCTTGGGCATCCCCAAGCAGAGCGCTTATCTCTTAAAATATACAGGTGTGACCACGGGGCATCCCCAAGCTTAGAGCTTTCACTCCTCTGATCATAGTATATCATACTCCTCTCTTGACCCTTGAAAACTTCCTTCACAAACTTCAAGCAAACTCATTAGAGGGTTAGTGCACGATTAATAATCCACACATTCAGAGGTGACACAATCATTATTTTCACTTCTGGACATTGCATAATGCTACTGGACATTAGTGGATCAAAGAAATAAATCCAACATAGCAAAGAGGCAATCACGAAATAAAGGCAGAATCTGTCAAAAACAGAACAGTCCGTAAAGACGAATTTAGAAATGGCACCAAACTTGCTCAAATGGAAAAACTCAAAACTAATGAATGTTGCGTACATATCTGAGGATCACGCTAGTAAATTGGCAGATTTTTGAATTTTCTACAGAGAAATATGCCCAGATTCGTGACAGACAGCAATGCTGTTTCTGCGCAGCAATCCCAAATATAACATCAACTTTGACATAGAAACTTTACTTGGCACAAAAACATGATAAGGAGAGGTTGCTACAGTAGTAAACAACTTCCAAGACTCAACAAAACAAAAAATTGCTGTAGGTAAAAACATGGGTTGTCTCCCATAAGCGCTTTTCTTTAACGCCTTTCAGCTAGGCGCAGAAAGTGCAAATCAAGTAACATCGAGTAGAAAACAACATCATAGCTTGTTCTAGTAATAGAATCAAAAGGTGTCTTCATTCTCTTTCTAGGAAGTGTTCCATACCTTTCTTGAGAGGAAATTGATATTTAATATTACCTTCCCTCATATCAATACAGCACCAACGATTCGAAGAAAAGGTCTTTAACACAATTGGACAAGATGCATTGCATTCGATATCCAAGACAACAAAATCAACGGGGGACAAGGTTATTGTTAACGTAATGTGCACAGTATCAATCCTCCCAAAGGTTTCTTTTTAACATTATCGGCAAGATTAACATCAAATAACAATTCTTCAATGGTGGCAAGTCAAGCATATCATAAATCTTTTTAGGCATAACAGAAATACTTACACCAAGATCACATAAAGCATTACATTCAAAGTCATTGAATTTCATTTAATGATGGGCTCCCAACCATCTTCTAACTTTCTAGGAATAGAAGTTTCAAGTTTTAGTTTCTCTTCTCTAGCTTTTATGAGAGCATTTGTAATATGTTTTGTAAAGGCTAAATTTATAACACTAGCATTGGGACTTTTAGCAAGTTTTGTAAGAACTTTATAACTTCAGAGATGTGGCAATCATCAAAATCTAAATCATTATGAGCTACAGCAATGGGATCATTGTTCCCAAGGTTGGAAAAAATTTCAGCAGTTTTATCACAAGCAGTTTCAGCAGTTTTAGCAATTTCAGCAGTTTTGTGCGCTTTGCACTAGGAGTAGAAACATTGCCAACAAATTATATTACCATTGATAGTAGGAGGTGCAGCAACATGTGAAGAATTAGCATTACTAGTGGTGGTAATAGTCCAAACTTTAGCTACATTATTCTCTTTAGCTAGTTTTTCATTTTCTTCTCCATCCCACCTAGCACGCAATTCAGCCATTAATCTTATATTCTCATTAATTCTAACTTGGATGGCATTTGCTGTAGTAGTAATCTTATTATCAATATCATTATTAGGCATAACTTTCAATTTTAAAAGATTAACATCGAGGCAAGTCTATCAACTCTAGAAGCAATAGTATCAATTTTATCAAGCTTTTCCTCAACAGATTTGTTAAAGTTTGTGTACTAATAAATTCTTTAAGCATGGCTTCAAGACCAGAGGGTACACTCCTATTATTGTTGTAAGAATTCCCATAGAATTACCATAACCATTACCATTAGCAGAAGGATATGGCCTATAGTTATTACCAGCGTTGTTCCTATAAGCATTGTTGTTGAAATTATTGTTTTTAATGAAATTCACATCAACATTTTCTTCTTGAGCAACCAATGAAGCTAAAGGAACATTATTAGGATCAACATTAGATCTACCATTCACAAGCATGACATAATCACATCAATCTTATCACTCAAGGAAGAGGTTTCTTGAATTGACCTTCTTACCTTGTGGAGCTCTTTCCATGTGCCATTCAGAGTAATTTATCATCATATCATCAAGAAGTTTTGTAGCCAGCCCCAAATGTGATGGACATAAAGGTACCTCAGAAAGTGAATCCAATAAATTCATGAAAAGAAAAATTTATCTGCATAGAAGGTTTGGATGATCATCCAAGTAGTCAGTCCATGGGTTGGGCAATTCTTTACCAAAGTTTTCATTCTCTCCCAAGCTTGAGCAACATGTTCAGTATCTAATTGCTTAAAATTCATTATGCTACTTCTCAAAGATATAATTTTAGCGGAGGATAATATCTACCAATAAAAGCATCCTTGCATTTAGTCCATGAATCAATACTATTCTTAGCAAAGATAGAATAATCTTTAGCTCTTCCTCTTAATGAGAAAGGAAACACTTTTAATTTAATAATATCACCATCTACATCTTTATACTTTTGCATTTCACAAAGTTCAACAAAATTATTGAGATGGGCAGCGGCATCATCAGAACTAGCACCGGAAAATTGTTCTCTCATAACCAAATTCGGTCGCAGGTTTAATTTCAAAGAATCGTGTGTAGTAGCAGTGGAGCAATAGGTGTGCATGGGAAATCATTATTATTTGCATTTGTGAAGTCACATAACTTATTCTCATGGTTGGCCATTTTAGCAACAGTAAATAAAACAAACTAGATAAAGTAAATGCAAGTAATTATTTTTTTGTGTTTTTGATAGAAGCAAGACAATAAATAAAGTAAAACTAGCAACTAATTTTTGTGTTTTGATTTAGTGCAGCAAACAAAGTAGTAAATAAAATAAAACAAGACAAAAACAAAGTAAAGAGATTGAGAAGTGGAGACTCCCTTGCAGCGTGTCTTGATCTCCCAGCAACGGCGCCAGAAAAAAGAGCTTGATGGCGTGTAACTCACACGTTCGTTGGGAACCCCAAGAGGAAGGTATGATGCGCACGGTAGCAAGTTTTCCTCGAAAGAAACCAAGGTTTATCGAACAGTGAGCCAGAAACGTTGAAGGTTGATGGTCGCGAAATGTGATGCGGCGCAACACGGTTCGGCGCCAGCAGCAATCTGCACAACACAACAAGTACTTTGCCCCAACGAAGCAGTGAGGTTGTCAATCTCACCGACTTGACAAAGATTAAACGTTTGAGTGGAAGATGTTTGCAAAGACAGTAAACACAATTGCAGTAAATTGTATGCTATGTAAAGAATAGGACCGGGGTCACAGTTCACTAGAGGTGTCTCTCCCATAAGATAAAAGCATGTTGGGTGAACAAATTACAGTCGGGCAATTGACAAATAGAGAAAGACATAACAATGCATATACATGATATGATAAATATAGTGAGATTTAATTGGGCATTACGACAAAGTACATAGACCGCCATCCACTGCATCTATGCCTAAAAAGTCCACCTTCGGGTTATCATCCGACCCCCTCCGGTATTAAGTTGCAAAGCAACAGACAATTGCATTAAGTATGGTGCGTAATGTAATCAACAACTACATCCTTAGACATAGCATCAATGTTTTATCCCTATGGCAACAACACATCCCCAACCTTAGAACTTTTTGTCTGTCCCATTCATGAAGGCATGAACCCACTATCGAGCATAAATACTCTCTTGAGTTAAGAGCAAAAACTTGGCCAGAGCCTCTACTAATAACAGAGAGCATGCAAGATCATAAACAACACATGAACAATAGATTGATAATCACCATAATCATAGTACTCTCTATCCATCGGATCCCGACAAACACAACATATAGAATTACATATAGATGATCTTGATCATGTTAGGCAGCTCAAGATCCAACAATGAAGCACAACAAGGAGAAGACGACCATCTAGCTCTGCTATGGACCCATGGTCCAGGGTGGACTACTCACTCATCACTCCGGAGCGACCATGGCGGTGTAGAGTCCTCCGGGAGATGAATCCCCTCTCCGGCAGGGTGGGAGGCGATCTCTGAATCTCGAGATGGGATTCGCGGGCGGCGTCTCCCAAGGGTTTCCGTATCGTGGCTCTCGGACCGGGGTTTCGCGACGGAGGCTTTAGAGTGGCGGAAGGTCAACGCGGGGGGCCACACGAGGGGCCGGGGTAGAGTCGGCGCGGCCGGGCTTGGGCCGCGGCCTAGCTCGCCGCCTCGTGGCCCGCCTTCGTTATCTCTTCGGTCTTCTTTGGAAGCTTCGTTGCAAAAATAGGACCACAGGCGGCTTTCTCCAAAGATAATAACCTTGGCTTTAAGTTTCTGAAACCAAAATAGTTGACAGCAACGCGCTCTTCGGCATCTTGTTAATAGGTTAGTTCCAGAAAATGCATAAATATGACATATAATGTGCATAAAACATGTAGGTATCATCAATAAAGTAGCATGGAACATAAGTAATTATCGATACGTTGGAGACGTATCAGCATCCCCAAGCTTAGTTCTGCTCGTGGGCGACCCTGGCGCACGATACGCCGAGGGGCTCACCGTCGGCGTAGCCCCGTGCCATTTGGTCCATTTTGGATGCGTGGCGCGCCCTGGGCTTACCTGGCGCTACCCCGAGGGGAATGCCGTCGGCGTAGCGGCAGCCATTTGGCTCTTTTTTGGATGCGTGGCTGTTCCTGGGCGTATCTGGCGCTACCCCGAGGGGGAAGCCGTCGGCGTAGCATGTGCCATTTGGTACAATTTCTCGATTTCCTGCTGTTTCACACATTTTCCAGATTTGGCAGGATACAAAAGCACATATAATTCACATGAAATTCATAGGCATGAAGTGCAAATACACATAACATCAAGTGCATACATAGTGTCATAGTGCCATAGGTTGCATACATAGTGTCATAGTGCCATAGGATGCATACATAGTGCCATAGTGTGCATACATGGTGCCATAGTGTGCATAAGATACATGGGACAACTAGAGGAGCTCGTCCGCTAAACACCGGCCCGGGCCGATTCCTTCCGGTCGAAGCTGCGGAAGAACCACCGGGAGAAGGACCGGGAGCAGAATGCGGGAGAATGCTGAGAATTGTATAGGGAGAAGGACCACCATGATGAGCGGGGTGTCATCTGCCTCCCGCCTTTGGTTTCGAACATGATGTTCCTTATCACCAAAACGTTGATGCTAAATACGTCTCCAACGTATCGATAATTTCTTATGTTCATGCTACTTTATTGATGATACCTACATGTTTTATGCACATTATATGTCATATTTATGCATTTCTGAACTAACCTATTAACAAGATGCCGAAGAGACGGTTGCTGTTTCTGCTGTTTTTGGTTTTGAGAAATCCTAGTAAAAATATTCTCGGAATTGGACGAAACTTTCGCCCAGGGGGCTTCCTATTTTGCACGAAGCTTCCGAAGACCGAAGATGATACGAAGTGGGGCCACGAGGCAGCCGGGGGGGTGGCCGGCGCGGCCCGAGCCCTGGCCGCGCTGCCCCCTGGGCCCCTCATGTGGCCCCTCGCGTTGACCTTCCGCCTACTTAAAGCTCCCGTCGCGAAACCCCCAGTACCGAGAGCTACGATACGGAAAACCTTACGACGCCGCGCGCGGAGTCACGTCTCGGGGGATTCGGAGATCGCCTCCGGCACCCTGCGGAGAGGGGATTCATCTCCCGGAGGACTCTTCATCGCCATGATCGCCTCGGAGCATTGAGTGAGTAGTTCACCTGGACCATGGGTCCACCAACGTCGCTAGATGGTCGTCTTCTCCTTGTTGTGCTTCATTGTTAGATCTTGTGAGCTGCTAACATGATCAAGATCATCTATATGTAATTCTATATGTTGTGTTTGTCGGGATCCGATGGATAGAGAGTACTATGATTATGGTGATTATCAATCTATTGTTCATGTGTTGTTTATGATCTTGCATGCTCTCCGTTATTAGTAGAGGCTCTGGCAAGTTTTTACTCTTAACTCCAAGAGGGGTAATTATGCTCGATAGTGGGTTCATGCCTTCATTGATACCTGGGACAGTGAAAAGTTCTAAGGTTGTGATGTGCTGTTGCCACTAGGGATAAAACATTGATGCTATGTCTAAGGATGTAGTTATTGTTACATTACGCACAATACTTAATGCAATTGTCTGTTGCTTGCAACTTAATACTGGAGGGGGTTCGGAGATAACTTTGAAGGTGGCGAGTCAGCAGATCTTGATCTATGTTCTTTGTCGTAATATAATTACTCATATATTTATCATGTCATGTATATGCATTATTATGCCTTTCTCTATTTGTCAATTTTGTAATTTGTTCACCCAACATGCTTTTTTTTTTTTTTTTTTTTCTAGTGGCTGTGGACCCCGAGACTCATTCCATAGCATACAATCTACTTGTTTTACTGTTTTCTTTGCAAACATCTTCCACTCATCATTTTACAGCAAGCCGGTGAGATTGACAACCTCACTTTGACGTTGGGACAAAGTACTTGGTTGTGCGAGGTTCTAGTGTTAGCCGGAAATCACAGTGTTGCGCCATCACATTTTGCGACCATCAACCTTCAGCGTGCTTCTTGGCTCCCTAGGTTCGATTAAACCTTGGTTTCATACTGAGAAAACTTGCCATATGCGCATCATACCTTCCTCTTGGGGTTCCCAACGGACGTCACATCTCGCATCAAGCTTTTTCTGGCGCCGTTGCCGGGAGATCAAGACACGCTGCAAAGGGAGTCTCCACTTCTCAATCTCTTTACTTTGTTTTTGTCTTGCTTTATTTTATTTACTACTTTGTTGCTGCACTAAATCAAAACACAAAAAAATTAGTTGCTAGTTTTACTTTATTTGCTATCTTGTTTGCTATATCAAAAACACAAAAAAATTAGTTACTTGCATTTACTCTATCTAGTTTGCTTTATTGTCCTGCACTCTATATTTAAAATACAAAAAAAAAATTTTAGTTACTTTTATTACCATGTCTAGCTCTGAACCTGTTACTTCTTCACCTGAAGACTTAGTTTTCACTTTCAAGCAAGGGGATGAGGAGAGTTTTAAGGATGCTTGGTCTAGAATTTTACTTCTTATCGCAAAACTGAACCTCAAATGACTCTAAGCTTGCTCCTTAGTAATTTTTATTTTGGTCTTATGGTTCGCTATAGATATGCTTTGGACACTTTAGTAGGAGGAGATTTCCTTCATTGTAATGGGGATCAAGCTTTTAATGCCATAAAGAAATTGGTTGCATCACATGATTCAGCTAATAACTTTGATTCAGCCCTTATTAGCATTCATAATAGATTGAACAATCTCGAGATAAGTACATCTCGCTTAAATGATAATTATCACTGTGTTCGTAATCGTCTTGAACAAGTCTTAGAGAATCCTAAACCTTCATCATGGGACCCTTCTGTTAAAATTGTCATCGGTGATCGAACTCTTCATGCCTATTGTGATATTATGTATGAATTTTGCCTTATGCCTGAAAACATTTATAAATCTTTGAAACTTTGGGGAGTCGATAAAGGGGGAGAAGAAATAGCTCTTATTGATAACTCTATCATAATTCCTAAGGGAATAGCTGCAGGTGTGCATACAACCATTCGTGGAAGAACAGTATCCATTGATTATCTTATTATTGAAACAGGAAAAATCATATTCGGAAGATCCTTGCTGAAATTATTGGGAGCAGTCATTGATGTGGGAGAAGGCACTCTGAAATTCACCTCTATACCGGGGGGAATCATATATTTCCTAAACCAAAAGGAAAGAAAAACATTAAGAAAGGTAAAGATGAAGCCCAAGGTAAGGTTGACACACCATCTCTCGATAATACTTGATTTGCACTTTCTGCGCCTAGCTGAAAGGCGTTAAAGAAAAGCGCTTATGGGAGACAACCCATGTTTTTTACCTACAGCAATTTTTGTTTTATTGAGTCTTGGAAGTTGTTTACTACTGTAGCAACCTCTCCTTATCATGTTTTTGTGCCAAGTAAAGTTTCTATGTCAAAGTTGATGTTATATTTGGGATCGCTGCGCAGAAACAGCATTGCTGTCTGTCACGAATCTGGGCATAATTCCCTGTAGAAAATTCGAAAAAATCTGCCAATTTACGAGCGTGATCCTCAGATATGTACGCAACTTTCATTAGTTTTGAGTTTTTCCATTTGAGTAAGTCTGGTGCCATTTATAAATTCGTCTTTACGGACTGTTCTGTTTTTGACAGATTCTGCCTTTTATTTCGCATTGCCTCTTTTGCTATGTTGGATTTATTTCTTTGATCCATTAATGTCCAGTAGCATTATGCAATGTCCAGAAGTGAAAAGAATGATTGTGTCACCTCTGAATGTGTGAATTATTAATGATGCACTAACCCTCTAATGAGTTTGCTTGAAGTTTGGTGTGAAGGAAGTTTTCAAGGGTCAAGAGAGGAGAATGATATACTAAGATCAAGAGGGTGAAGCTCTAAGCTTGGGGATGCCCCCGTGGTTCATCCTGCATATTTTAAGAAGACTCGTCTAAGCTTGGGGATGCCCAAGGCATCCCCTTCTTCATCGACAACATCATCAGGTTCCTCCCTGAAACTATATTTTTATTCGGTCACATCTGGTGTTCTTTACTTGGAGCGTCGGTTTGTTTTCGTTTTTGTTTTTGTTTGAATAAGATGGATCCTAGCATTCACTTTGTGGGAGAGAGACACGCTCCGCTGTTGCATATGGACACATGTGTCCTTAGGCTTTACTCATAATGTTCAAGGCGAAGTTTCTTCTTCGTTAATTTGTTATATGGTTGGAATTGGAAAATGCTACATGTAGTAATTCTAAAAATGTCTTGGATAATGTGATACTTGGCAATTGTTGTGCTCATGTTTAAGCTCTTGCATCATATGCTTTGCACCCATTAATGAAGAAATACATAGAGCTTGCTAAAATTTGATTTGCATATTTGGTTTCTCTAAGGTCTAGATAATATCTAGTATTGAGTTTTGAACAACAAGGAAGACAGTGTAGAGTCTTATAATGTTTACAATATGTCTTTTATGTGAGTTTTGCTGCACTTGTTCATCCTTGAGTTTGCTTCAAATAACCTTGCTAGCCTAAACCTTGTATCGAGAGGGAATACTTCTCATGCATCCAAAATCCTTGAGCCAACCACTATGCCATTTGTGTCCACCATACCTACCTACTACATGGTATTTACCCGCCATTCCAAAGTAAATTGCTTGAGTGCTACCTTTAAAATTCCATCATTCGCCTTTGCAATATATAGCTCATGGGACAAAATAGCCTTAAAAACTATCGTAGTATTGAATATGTACTTATGCACTTTATATTTTATTAAGTTGCTTGTTGTGCGATAACCATGTTTCTGGGGAACGCCATCAACTATTGTTGAATATCATGTGAGTTGCTATGCATGTCCGTCTTGTCTGAAGGTCTATCATTTTAGTGGTTGGAGCATGCAAAATTGTTAGAGAAGAACATTGGGCCGCTAACTAAAGCCATGAATCATGGTGGAAGTTTCAGTTTTGGACATATATCCTCAATCTCATATGAGAATAATAACTTTGCTACATGCTTATGCATTTAAGAGGAGTCCATTATCTGTTGTCCATGTTGTCCCGGTATGGATGTCTAAGTTGAGAATAATCAAAAGCGAGAAATCCAAAATGCGAGCATTCTCCTTAGACCTTTGTACAGGCGGCATGGAGGTACCCCTTTGTGACACTTGGTTGAAACATGGCATGCAAAGATCCGGTAGTCCAAGTTAAGTAGGACGAGGTGCGGGCACTATTAGTATACTATGCGTGAGGCTTGCAACTTGTAAGATATAATTTTCATAACTCATATGCTTTATTACTACCGTTGACAAAATTGTTTCATGTTTTCAAAATAAAAGCTCTAGCACAAATACAGCAATCGATGCTTTCCTCTTGAAGGACCATTCTTTTACTTTTATTGTTGAGTCAGTTTACCTATCTCCTTCCACCTTAAGAAGCAAACACTTGTGTGAACTGTGCATTGATTCCTACATACTTGCATATTGTACTTGTTATATTACTTTATGTTGACAATATCCATGAGATATACATGTTACAAGTTGAAAGCAACCGCTGAAACTTAATCTTCCTATGTGTTGCTTCAACACCTTTACTTTGATTTATTGCTTTATGAGTTAACTCTTATGCAAGACTTATTGATGCTTGTCTTGAAGTACTATTCATGAAAAGTCTTTGCTATATGATTCAGTTGTTTACTCATGTCATTACCTTTGCTTTGATCGCTGCATTCATTACATATGTTTACAAATAGTATGATCAAGATTATGATGGCATGTCACTTCAGAAATTATCTTTGTTATCGTTTTACCTGCTCGGGAAGCAGAACTAACTTGGGGATGATACGTCTCAACGTATCGATAATTTCTTATGTTCCATGCTACTTTATTGATGATACCTACATGTTTTATGCACATTATATGTCATATTTATGCATTTTCTGGAACTAACCTATTAACAAGATGCCGAAGAGCCATTCCTGTTTTCTGCTGTTTTGGTTTCAGAAATCCTAGTAAAGAAATATTCTCGGAATTGGACGAAACTTTCGCCCAGGGTCCTATTTTTGCACGAAGCTTCCAGACCGAAGACCTAACGAAGTGGGGCCACGAGGCAGCCGGGGGTGGCCGGCGCGGCCCAGCCCTTGGCCGCGCGGCCCTGCCCCCTGGGCCCTCGTGTGGCCCTCGCGTTGACCTTCCGCCTACTTAAAGCTCCCGTCGCGAAACCCCGATGCGAGAGCCACGCGGAAAACCTTACGGAGACGCGCGCCGCGAATCCCATCTCGGGGATTACGGGAGATCGCCTCCGGCACCTGCCGGAGAGGGGATTCATCTCCCGGAGGACTCTTCATCGCCATGATCGCCTCCGGAGTGATGAGTGAGTAGTTCACCCCTGGACCATGGGTCCATAGCGGTAGCTAGATGGTCGTCTTCTCCTTGTTGTGCTTCATTGTTAGATCTTGTGAGCTGCCTAACATGATCAAGATCATCTATATGTAATTCTATATGTTGTGTTTGTCGGGATCCGATGGATAGAGAGTACTATGATTATGGTGATTATCAATCTATTGTTCATGTGTTGTTTATGATCTTGCATGCTCTCCGTTATTAGTAGAGGCTCTGGCCAAGTTTTTACTCTTAACTCCAAGAGGGAGTAATTATGCTCGATAGTGGGTTCATGCCTTCATTGATACCTGGGACAGTGACAGAAAGTTCTAAGGTTGTGATGTGCTGTTGCCACTAGGGATAAAACATTGATGCTATGTCTAAGGATGTAGTTATTGATTACATTACGCACAATACTTAATGCAATTGTCTGTTGCTTTGCAACTTAATACTGGAGGGGGTTCGGACGATAACCTGAAGGTGGACTTTTTAGGCATAGATGCAGTTGGATGGCGGTCTATGTTCTTTGTCGTAATGCCCAATTAAATCTCACTATATTTATCATGTCATGTATATGCATTATTATGCCTTTCTCTATTTGTCAATTGCCCGACTGTAATTTGTTCACCCAACATGCTTTTATCTTATGGGAGAGACACCTCTAGTGAACTGTGGACCCCGGTCCTATTCTTTCCATAGCATACAATCTACTTGTTTTACTGTTTTCTTTGCAAACATCTTCCACTCGATACGTTTAATCCTTTGTTACAGCAAGCCGGTGAGATTGACAACCTCACTGTTTCGTTGGGGCAAAGTACTTTGGTTGTGTTGTGCAGGTTCCTAGTTGGCGCCGGAATCCCTGGTGTTGCGCCGCATCACATTTCGCGACCATCAACCTTCAACGTGCTTCTTGGCTCCCTCCCGAAAACCTTGGTTTCCTGAGGGAAAACTTGCCGTTGTGCGCATCATACCTTCCTCTTGGGGTTCCCTACACACATGTTCATGATGTTAGCAATTTGCGAGGCAAAGGAAAGCCGTAGTATTCGGTTTGGCGAAGAACTTACCGTTGTTCTCCCATAGTACTCCGCAGCGAAATTTTCCTTCGATGGCATGTTTGGCGCCGGCCCCGGAAAGGGAGGCATCGGCCCTAAATCCACTGTCTGTCCAGTTTGATTGGCCACCATCGACGCCTGCAAGATAGTTTACATGTCAGTCTTTGCAGAAATGAAGCATCAAACTAGGGGAAAGTGGGACTTGTCATCATTTGCGAAAACAAAGGTTGGAACTTACATGTATATATGCCATGTACTCCATGAACTGCTGCTGGTGCTGGTTGAAGGCCACCTGATATTCTTGATGAGCGGCCACGTAGGCCGCCTCGAAGTCAGGCTACAATTTCACAAATTCATGTCTCGTTAGCACTTAGCAATGTATGAACGAAAGTCGGAAAGAGGATGGAAATGAGAGAAACTTACGTCGTATGCGGGTTGCCGAGCCCGGCGACGAGGCGGGAGAGGGGGGCTGTCCTTGGTGAGGCCCGCCTTGAGACGCGTGAAGGTCGTGGTGAGCTTATGCTTCACGGCCTTGTTCATCATGGCGAGACGGCCATGCGGCAACCCTCCGGACGACAGGACCAACGACTCCTCGTCGACCTCCGCGCTCATGGGGTCATCCACCTCCGGGTGACGATGCCTCACCATCGCGCAGTAGTTCTCGACGTCCTCGGCGTAGGTGCCGAAGTACTCAGGGAGCGAGGGCTGAGGCTGCGAGAGATCGGGCTTCTTAAGCCGCATCTTGTTGTATATCTCGAGGTCAGACATCTCCTCCTCGGGTCCTAACGCGGCCCTCTGCATCGCGAAAGGAAATGTTGTGAGTACCAACTTTGAACCTGACGGAAAATAAAATGTATACATACCGTCTTCCCCTTGTAGCGCTCGTAGCTGAGGTTTCCCCCACAGTGTGTGCCACCGTCGCCTCGGTTCTCCGCGTTCCGCCTCGCCACGGCTGCAAAGTCCTCGTCCATCTTGAGCCACCTCGTCCTAACCATCTCCTCCCATGCCTCGGCATGCGGCTCGGCCCAATCGGGGATAACCTGAAAATGCAATACTCAACTCAATCTAATGCAATTGCAACTTAGTGATATGTCTCAAACGTATTATATTTTATTACCTACTTGAATGTTTTATAATGTTTTACATACTTTACCATTATTATACTTACCGACAATAACCGGTTCTGGACCCGCTGTTTTGCTGTTTCAGAAATCCTAGGAAATATTCTTTGGAATTGGACGAAATCAACGCCCGGGTCCTATTTTTACACGAAGCTTCCAGAAGACCGAGGGGGAAAGGAAGTGGGGCCACGGGGCGCCGCCACACTAGGGCGGCGCGGCCAGGGGCTCGCGGCCCTGGCGTGTGGGGCCCCCGTGACCTCCGACTCCGCCCTTCCGCCTACTTAAAGCCCGCGCGAAACCCTCATCGAGAGCCACGATACGGATAACCTTCCAGAGACGCGCCGCCGCCAATCCCATCTCGGGGGATTCAGGAGATCGCCTCCGGCACCCTGCCGGAGAGGGGAATCATCACCGGAGGGGCTCTACATCATCATGCCCGCCTCCGGATTGATGCGTGAGTAGTTCATCCTTGGACTATGGGTCCATAGCAGTAGCTAGATGGTTGTTTTCTCCGCTTGTGCTATCATTGTTTAGATCTTGTGAGCTGCCTAACATGATCAAGATCATCTATTTGTAATGCTACATGTTGTGTTTGATGGGATCCGATGAATCTAGAATACTATGTCAAGTTGATTATCAATCTATCATATATGTGTTGTTTATGTTCTTGCATGCTCTCCGTTGCTAGTAGAGGCTCTGGCCAAGTTGATACTTGTAACTCCAAGAGGGAGTATTTATGCTCGATAGTGGGTTCATGCCTCCATTTAATCTGGGACAGTGACAGAAAGTTCTAAGGTTGTGGATGTGTTGTTGCTACTAGGGATAAAACATCGATGCTTTGTCTAAGGATATTTGTGTTGATTACATTACGCACCATACTTAATGCAATTATATGTTGTTTACAACTTAATACTGGAGGGGGTGCGGATGCTAACCCGAAGGTGGATTATTTAGGCATAGATGCATGCTGGATAGCGGTCTATGTACTTTGTCGTAATGCCCTGATTAAATCTCATAGTAATCATCATTGATATGTATTGAATCTTTATTTGTCAATTTCCCACCTGTAATTTGTTCACCCAGCATGTTAGTTATCTAATTGTAGAGACACCACTAGTGAACTGTGGACCCCGGTCCATTCTTTTACATTTGAATACATTCTAAAATCATTGTTCTTCTTGTTCTTTGCAAACAAACACCATCTTCCACTCGATACGCTTAATCCTTTGTTTTCAGCAAGCCGGTGAGATTGACAACCTCACTTTACGTTGGGGCAAAGTATCTTGATTGTGTTGTGCAGGTTCCACGTTGGCGCCGGTTCCTGGTGTTGCGCCGCACCTCCTCCACCAACAACCTTTACGTGCTTCTTGGCTCCTACTGTTCGATAACCTTGGTTTCTTTCTGAGGGAAACTTGCTGTTGTGCGCATCACACCTTCCTCTTGGGTTCCCAACGGACGTGTACATCTACGCGCATCAAGCTCTTTTCGGCGCCGTTGCGGGGAGAAGAAGAGTTGCACGAGAGATTTCTAACTCCCCGTCAACACACGCCGCTCTTTTCTGGCGCCGTGCGGGAGATCAAGACACGCTGCAAGGAGTCTCCACATCCAATCTCTTTACTTTGTTTTTGTCTTGCTTTACTTTACTTTATTTACTGTCTTGTTTGCTTCATATTAAAAAACACAAAAAAATTAGTTACTTTACTTTATGTCTTATTTACTTGCTCTATATCAAAACACAAAAAAATTAGTTACTTGCATTTACCTTATTTCATCATGCTTCACCCTAAGTTTACTTTGAAAGATATATCGGTAGGTAGTGGGTCTATCATTGGAAAAGATAATATAGAAGAATTTTTCACTCATGTTAGTAAGACTGAAGATTTTGAAGATAGATCCTTGGTAGAACTTGCTCCTGATTATGAAATTGCTACTGCCTCTTTAGTGCACATGTTGGAAGCTAGATTTGTTAATCTTAATCCCATAATGCAACATATGTTTCTTACACTCGGTGATATGGAAGAAGGAGAAAAGAAAGATTTTATTCTAGAAACCCTTCTTAGAGAATTTGGTGATGTAGCTAGAGAAGCTAGGAAAGTCTTTATTCGATATAAGATGCTAGGCTTGTGTACCAATTTTGCAAATATCCTTGAAAAAAGGGAAAAAGATAGGCTAAGATACACTAATAAAGTCAATTGTGAGGGGGAGATTAAAATACCAATACCTCATAAACTCATAGGAATGCACGAGGCATTAGAAAAGAATTTTGATTGGATTGTCCCTGAAAATTTGTTTGGTGAGAATAGTAAGCCTAGGAGCAATGAAAGAGGAGTTACTTATATAGACCAGATACAATGCATTGTTGAGAAAACTCCCGACTCCTCAGGTAATGATGTTGATGCTTCATCTCTTGATAATACTTGATTTGCACTTTCTGCGCCTAGCTGAAAGGCGTTAAAGAAAAGCACTTCTTGGGAGATAACCCAAGTTTCATTTTATTTACTGTATTGTTGAGTCTTGGAAGTTTTTTACTACTGTAGCAACCTCTCCTTATCATGTTTTTGTGCCAAGTAAAGTCTCTATGGTAAAGTTGATGCTAGATTTGGATTGCTGCGTGAAACATTCTGTCTCTCACAAATTCGCGCAGAACTCTCGTAGAAGAGTCAAAAAATCTGCAAATTTACGTAAGTGATCCTCGGATATGTACTCAACTTTCATTAGTTTTGAGTTTTTCCGTCTGAGCAAGTTAAGTGCCTCAAGAAAATTCGTCTTTACGGACTGTTCTGTTTTGACAGATTCTGCCTATTATTTCGCATTGCCTCTTTTGATATGTTGAATGGATTTCTTTGTTCCATTAACTTTCAGTAGCTTTGTGCAATGTCCATAAGTGTTAAGAATGATTATGTCACCTCTGAATGTATGAATTTTTGATTATGCACTAACCCTCTAATGAGTTTGCTTTAAGTTTGGTGTGGAGGAAGTTTTCAAGGGTCAAGAGAAGAGGATGATACAATATGATCAAGAAGAGTGAAAAGTCTAAGCTTGGGGATGCCCCGTGGTTCATCCCTGCATATTTTAAGAAGACTCAAGCATCTAAGCTTGGGATGCCCAAGGCATCCCCTTCTTCATCGACAACTTATCAGGTCACTTCTAGTGAAACTATATTTTTATTCCATCACATCTTATGTTCTTTACTTGGAGCGTCTGTTTGCTTTTATTTTTGTTTTGGTTTGAATAAAGTTGGATCCCACCATCCTTATATTGGAGATATTACGCTCCGCTTTTTCATATGGAACACTTGTGTTCTTAGTTATGCTTTAATGTTCATGGCGAAGGCTGAAAATTGCTTCGTTAATTGCTATTTGGTTGGAATCAGAAAATGCTTCATATGGTTTGGAATAACTTGAAACTTGGCAATTGTTTTGAGCTCTCATTAGATCATGTTTAAGCTCTTGCATCATGTAGTTTAATCTATTAGTGGAGAACTACCGTAGAGCTTGTTGAAATTTGGTTTGCATGATTGGTCTCTCTAAGGTCTAGATATTTTCTGGTGAAGTGTTTGAACAACAAGGAAGACAGTGTAGAGTCTTATAATGCTTGCAATATGTTCTTGTGTAAGTTTTGCTGTACCTGTTCATACTTGTGTTTGCTTCAAACAACCTTGCTAGCCCAAAGCCTTGTACTGAGAGGAAATGCTTCTCGTGCATCCAAACACCTTGAGCCAAAACCCATGCCATTTGTGTCCACCATATCTACCTACTATGTGGTATTTTTCTGCCATTCCAAAGTAAATTACTTGAGTGCTACCTTTAAAATTTCATTCCTTTATCTTTGCAATATATAGCTCATGGGACAAATAGATTAAAAACTATTGTGGTGATGAATATGTAGTTATGTGTCTTAGTTCTTATAAGTTGCTTGTTGAGCGGTAACCATGTTTCTGGGGACGCCATCAACTTTTTACCTTTGTTGGATATCATGTGAGATGTTATGCATGTTCGTCTTGTCTGAAGTAAGTGCGATTTCATGATCAAATGGTTTGAGTATGCATATGTTAGAGAAGAACATTGGGCCGCTAACTAAAGCCATGTATCATGGTGGAAGTTTCAGTTTGGACATACAACCTCAATCTCTTATGAGAATATTATCTATTGTTGAATGCTTAAGCATTAAAAGAGGAGTCCATTATCTGTTGTCTATGTTGTCTCGGTATGGATGTCTAAGTTGAGAATAATCAAAAGCGAGAAATCCAATGCGTGCTTTCTCCTTAGACCTTTGTACAGGCGGCATAGAGGTACCTGATACGTCTCCAACGTATCGATAATTTCTTATGTTCCATGCTACTTTATTGATGATACCTACATGTTTTATATACATTATATGTCATATTTATGCGTTTTTGGAACTAACCTATTAACAAGATGCCGAAGTGCCAGTTCTGTTTTGCTGTTTTTGGTTTCGAAATCTAGTAACGAAATATTCTCGGAATTGGACGAAATCAACGCCCGGTTCCTATTTTGCCCGGAAGCATCCAGAACACCCGAGAGCCACCAGAGGAGGGCCCTGGTGGGCCCAGATGATAGGGTGGCGCGGCCAGGGCTGGCCGCGCCACCCTATGGTGTCGTCGCCCTTCGACCCTCTGCCGCCTCTTCGCCTATATAAAGCCCCTGTCGAAAACCCTTACGAGAAGATACGCGAAAACCTTCCAGAGCCGCCGCCATCGCGAAGCCAAGATGCGGGGACAGGAGTCTCTGTTCGGCACCCTGCCGGGGAAGTGCCCCGAAGCTTCTCCATCGACACCGCTGCCATCTCCACCGCCATCTTCAACACCGCTGCTTTGCTCCCATGAGGAGGGAGTAGTTCTCCATCGAGGCTCGGGGCTGTACCGGTAGCTATGTGGTTAATCTCTCTCCTATGTACCTCAATACAATGATCTCATGAGCTGCTTTACATGATTGAGATTCATATGAGTTTTGTATCACTACTATCTATGTGCTACTCTAGCAAAGTTATTAAAGTAGTTCTATTCCTCCTGCACGTGTGTAAAGGTGACAGTGTGTGCACCGTGTTAGTACTTGGTTTATGCTATGATCATGATCTCTTGTAGATTGCGAAGTTAACTATTGCTATGATAATATTGATGTGATCTATTCCTCCTACATATGCATGAAGGTGACAGTGTGCATGCTATGCTAGTACTTGGTTTAGTCTTTTGATCTATCTTACACTAAAGGTTACTAAAATATGAGCATTATTGTGGAGCTTGTTAACTCCGGCATTGAGGGTTCGTGTAATCCTACGCAATGTGTTCATCATCCAACAAAAGTGTAGAGTATGCATTTATCTATTAATTATGTGATCAATGTTGAGAGTGTCCACTAGTGAAAGTCTATTCCCTAGGCCTTGTTCCTAAATACTGCTATCACTGCTTGTTACTGTTTTACTGCGTTACTACTGCTGCGTTACTACTACATGTTTACTTCCCGCAATATTACTACCATCAACTGCCCGGCAACTAAGCACTTTTCCTCCCTCATCAACTACGCGCCAAGCACTTTTCTGGCGCCATACTACTGCTCATATTCATTCATACCACTTGTATTTCACTATCTCTTCGCCGAACTAGTGCACCTATTAGGTGTGTTGGGGACACAAGAGACTTCTTGCTTTGTGGTTGCAGGGTTGCATGAGAGGGATATCTTTGACCTCTTCCTCCCTGAGTTCGATAAACCTTGGGTAATCCACTTAAGGGAAACTTGCTACTGTTCTACAAACCTCTGCTCTTGGAGGCCAACACTTTGTACAGGCGGCATAGAGGTACCCCTTTGTGACACTTGGTTGAAACATATGTCATGCAATGATAATCCGTGTTATCCGAGCTGATTAGGACAAGGTGTGAGCACTATTAGTACTCTATGCATGAGACTTGCAACTTGTAGGAAGTATTATGCATAGCACATATGAATTATTACTACCGTTGACAAAATTGTTTCTATGTTTTCAAAATAAAAGCTCTAGCACAAAAATAGTAATCCATGCTTCCCTCTGCGAAGGGCCATTCTTTTACTTTATGTTGAGTCAGTTTACCCACTTCTTTCTATCTTAGAAGCAAACACTTGTGTTAACTGTGTGCATTGATTCTTACATGTTTACTTATTGCACTTGTTATACTACTCTATGTTGACAAATATCCATGAGATATACATGTTACAAGTTGAAAGCAATTGCTGAAACTTAATCATCCTTTGTGTTGCTTCAATGCATTCTACTTTGAATTTATTGCTTATGAGTTAGCTCTTATGCAAGTCTTGTTGATACTTGTCTTGAAAGTACTATTCATGAAAAGTTTTGCTATATGATTCATTTGTTTAGTCATTATCTTTTGTTAGCAATCTTTTGCTTCAGATCACTCCATTCATCTCATATGCTTTACAATAATGTTGATCAAGATTATGTTGGTAGCATGTCACTTCAGAAATTATTTGTGTTATCGTTTACCTACTCGAGGGCGAGTAGGAACTAAGCTTGGGGATGCTGATACGTCTCAAACGTATCTATAATTTCTTATGTTCCATGCTACTTTTATGACAATACTTGAATGTTTTATACATACTTTACATCATTATTATACATTTTCGGCACTAACCTATTAACAAGATGCCGAAGCGCCGATTCTTGTTCTGCTGTTTTTGGTTTCAGAAATCCTAGTAAGGAAATATTCTTGGAATTGGACGAAATCAACGCCCAGGGTCCTATTTTTACACGAAGCTTCCAGAAGACCGAGGGAGAAACGAAGTGGGGCCACGAGGCGCCGCCACCATAGGGCGGCGCGGCCTAGGGGGGCCCGCGCGGCCCTAGCGTGTGGGGCCCCCGTGACCCCTCCGACTCCGCCCTTCCGCCTACTTAAAGCCTTCGTCGAAACCCCCTGTACCGAGAGCCACGATACGGAAAACCTTCCAGAGACGCCGCCGCCGCCAATCCCATCTCGGGGGATTCAGGAGATCGCCTCCGGCACCCTGCCGGAGAGGGGAATCATCACCGGAGGGGCTCTACATCATCATGCCCGCCTCCGGATTGATGCGTGAGTAGTTCATCCTTGGACTATGGGTCCATAGCAGTAGCTAGATGGTTGTCTTCTCCGCTTGTGCTATCATTGTTTAGATCTTGTGAGCTGCCTAACATGATCAAGATCATCTATTTGTAATGCTACATGTTGTGTTTGATGGGATCCGATGAATCTAGAATACTATGTCAAGTTGATTATCAATCTATCATATATGTGTTGTTTATGTTCTTGCATGCTCTCCGTTGCTAGTAGAGGCTCTGGCCAAGTTGATACTTGTAACTCCAAGAGGGAGTATTTATGCTCGATAGTGGGTTCATGCCTCCATTTAATCTGGGACAGTGACAGAAAGTTCTAAGGTTGTGGATGTGCTGTTGCTACTAGGGATAAAACATCGATGCTTTGTCTAAGGATATTTGTGTTGATTACATTACGTACCATACTTAATGCAATTATATGTTGTTTGCAACTTAATACTGGAGGGTGCGGATGCTAACCCGAAGGTGGATTATTTAGGCATAGATGCATGTGGATAGCGGTCTATGTACTTTGTCGTAACCCTGATTAAATCTCATAGTAATCATCATTGATATGTATTGAATCTTTATTTGTCAATTGCCCATCTGTAATTTGTTCACCCAGCATGCTATTGTATCCGTTGGGAACCCCAAGGAAGGTATGATGCGCACAGTGGCAAGTTTTCCCTCAGAAAGAAACCAAGGTTGATCGAACCAGGAGGAGCCAAGAAGCACGTTGAAGGTTGATGGTCGCGAAATGTGATGCGGCGCAACACCAGGGATTCGGCGCCAACGCGGAACCTGCACAACACAACCCAAGTACTTTGCCCCAACGAAACAGTGAGGTTGTCAATCTCACCGGCTTGCTGTAACAAAGGATTAAGCGTATCGAGTGGAAGATGTTTGCAAAGAAAACAGTAAAACACAATTGCAGTAGATTGTATGCTATGTAAAGAATAGGACCGGGGTCCACAGTTCACTAGAGGTGTCTCTCCCATAAGATAAAAGCATGTTGGGTGAACAAATTACAGTCGGGCAATTGACAAATAGAGAAGGGCATAACAATGCATATACATGATATGATAAATATAGTGAGATTTAATTGGGCATTACGACAAAGTACATAGACCGCCATCCAACTGCATCTATGCCTAAAAAGTCCACCTTCAGGTTATCATCCGAACCCCATTCGTATTAAGTTGCTAAGCAACAGACAATTGCATTAAGTATGGTGCGTAATGTAATCAACAACTACATCCTTAGACATAGAATCAATGTTTTATCCCTAGTGGCAACATCACATCACAACCTTAGAACTTTCTGTCACGATCCCAGGTGTCAATGAAGGCATGAACCCACTATCGAGCATAAATACTCCCTCTTGGAGTTAAGAGCAAAAACTTGGCCAGAGCCTCTACTAATAACGGAGAGCATGCAAGATCATAAACAACACATAAACAATAGATTGATAATCACCATAACATAGTATTCTCTATCCATCGGATCCCGACAAACACAACATATAGTATTACAGATAGATGATCTTGATCATGTTAGGCAGCTCACAAGATCCAACAATGAAGCACAACAAGGAGAAGACGACCATCTAGCTACTGCTATGGACCCATGGTCCAGGGGTGAACTACTCACTCATCACTCCGGAGGCGACCATGGCGGTGTAGAGTCCTCCGGAGATGAATCCCCTCTCGGCGGGGTGCCGGAGGCGTCTGAATCCCCGAGATGGGATTCGCGGCGGCGGCTCTGGAAGGTTTTCCGTATCGTGGCTCTCGGTCTTGGGTTTCGCGACGGAGGCTTTAAGTAGGCGAAAGGCGCGGGGGCACACGAGGCCCGGGGGCAGGCCGGCGCCGGGGCTGGGCCGCGCCGCCCTATCCCACTGCCTCGTGGCCCCACTTCGTTATCTCTTCGGTCTTCTGGAAGCTTCGTGCAAAAATAGGACCCTGGGCGAAAGTTTCGTCCAATTCGAGAATATTTCCTTACTAGGATTTCTGAAACCAAAAACAGCAGAAAAACAACTAATAGGCATCTTGTTAATAGGTTAGTTCCAGAAAATGCATAAATATGACATATAATGTGCATAAAACATGTAGGTATCATCAATAAAGTAGCATGGAACATAAGAAATTATCGATACGTTGGAGACGTATCAGCATCCCCAAGCTTAGTTCTGCTCGTCCCGAGCAGGTAAAACGATAACAAAGATAATTTCTGAAGTGACATGCCATCATAATCTTGATCATACTATTTGTAAACATATGTAATGAATGCAGCGATCAAAACAATGGTAATGACATGAGTAAACAACTGAATCATAAAGCAAAGACTTTTCATGAATAGTACTTCAAGACAAGCATCAATAAGTCTTGCATAAGAGCTAACTCATAAAGCAATAAATCAAAGTAAAGGTGTTGAAGCAACACATAGGAAGATTAAGTTTCAGCGGTTGCTTTCAACTTATAACATGTATATCTCATGGATATTGTCAACATAAAGTAATATAACAAGTGCAATATGCAAGTATGTAGGAATCAATGCACAGTTCACACAAGTGTTTGCTTCTTGGAGGTGGAAGGAGATAGGTAAACTGACTCAACAATAAAAGTAAAAGAAAGGTCCTTCAAAGAGGAAAGCATTGATTGCTGTATTTGTGCTAGAGCTTTTATTTTGAAAACATGAAACAATTTTGTCAACGGTAGTAATAAAGCATATGAGTTATGTAAATTATATCTTACAAGTTGCAAGCCTCATGCATAGTGTACTAATAGTGCCCGCACCTCGTCCTACTTAGCTTGGACTACCGGATCTTTGCATGCCATGTTTCAACCAAGTGTCACAAAGGGTACCGCCTGTACAAAGGTCTAAGGAGAATGCTCGCATTTTGGATTTCTCGCTTTTGATTATTCTCAACTTAGACATCCATACCGGGACAACATGGACAACAGATAATGGACTCCTCTTAAATGCATAAGCATGTAGCAATGATTATTATTCTCATATGAGATTGAGGATATATGTCCAAACTGAAACTTCCACCATGATTCATGGCTTTAGTTAGCGGCCCAATGTTCTTCTCTAACAATTTTGCATGATCCAACCACTAAAATGATAGATCCTTCAGACAAGACGGACATGCATAGCAACTCACATGATATTCAACAATAGTTGATGGCGTTCCCCAGAAGCATGGTTATCGCACAACAAGCAACTTAATAAAAGATAAAGTGCATAAGTACATATTCAATACTACGATAGTTTTAAGGCTATTTTGTCCCATGAGCTATATATTGCAAAGGTGAATGATGGAATTTTAAAGGTAGCACTCAAGCAATTTACTTTGGAATGGCGGAGAAATACCATGTAGTAGGTAGGTATGGTGGACACAAATGGCATAGTAGTTGGCTCAAGGATTTTGGATGCATGAGAAGTATTCCCTCTCGATACAAGGTTTAGGCTAGCAAGGTTATTTGAAGCAAACTCAAGGATGAACAAGTGCAGCAAAACTCACATAAAAGACATATTGTAAACATTATAAGACTCTACACCGTCTTCCTTGTTGTTCAAAACTCAATACTAGATGTTATCTAGACCTTAGAGAGACCAAATATGCAAATCAAATTTTAGCAAGCTCTATGTATTTCTTCATTAATGGGTGCAAAGCATATGATGCAAGAGCTTAAACATGAGCACAACAATTGCCAAGTATCACATTATCCAAGACATTTTAGAATTACTACATGTAGCATTTTCCAATTCCAACCATATAACAATTTAACGAAGAAACTTCGCCATGAACATTATGAGTAAAGCCTAAGGACACATGTGTCCATATGCAACAGCGGAGCGTGTCTCTCTCCCACAAAGTGAATGCTAGGATCCATCTTATTCAAACAAAAACAAAAACAAAAAAAAAACAAACCGACGCTCCAAGCAAAGAACACAAGATGTGACTGAATAAAAATATAGTTTCAGGGGAGGAACCTGATGATGTTGTTGATGAAGAAGGGGATGCCTTGGGCATCCCCAAGCTTAGACGCTTGAGTCTTCTTAAAATATGCAGGGGTGAACCACGGGGCATCCCCAAGCTTAGAGCTTTCACTCCTCTTGATCATAGTATATCATTCTCCTCTCTTGACCCTTGAAAACTTCCTTCACACCAAACTTCAAGCAAACTCATTAGAGGGTTAGTGCACAATTAATAATTCACACATTCAGAGGTGACACAATCATTCTTTTCACTTCTGGACATTGCATAATGCTACTGGACATTAGTGGATCAAAGAAATAAATCCAACATAGCAAAAGAGGCAATGCAAAATAAAAGCGAGAATCTGTCAAAAACAGAACAGTCCGTAAAGACGAATTTAAATGGCACCAGACTTGCTCAAATGGAAAAACTCAAAATAATGAAAGTTGCGTACATATCTAAGGATCACGCTCGTAAATTGGCAGATTTTTCGAATTTTCTACAGAGACTTGCCCAGATTCGTGACAGACAGCAATCTGTTTAGCGATCCCAAATATAACATCAACTTTGACATAGAAACTTTACTTGGCACAAAAACATGATAAGGAGAGGTTGCTACAGTAGTAAACAACTTCCAAGACTCAACAAAACAAAAAATTGCTGTAGGTAAAAACATGGGTTGTCTCCCATAAGCGCTTTTCTTTAACGCCTTTCAGCTGGCGCAGAAAGTGCAAATCAAGTAACATCGAGAGTAGAAGCATCAACATCATAGGTTGTTCTAATAATAGAATCAAAAGGTAACTTCATTCTCTTTCTACGGAAGTGTTCCATACCTTTCTTGAGAGGAAATTGATATTTAATATTACCTTCCCTCATATCAATAACAACACCAACGGTTCGAAGAAAAGGTCTTCCCAATACAATAGGACAAGATGCATTGCATTCGATATCCAAGACAACAAAATCAACGGGGACAAGGTTATTGTTAACCGTAATGTGCACATTATCAATCCTCCCCAAAGATTTCTTTTTAACATTATCGGCAAGATTAACATCCAAATAACAATTCTTCAATGGTGGCAAGTCAAGCATATCATAAATCTTTTTAGGCATAACAGAAATACTTGCACCAAGATCACATAAAGCATTACATTCAAAGTCATTGAATTTCATTTTAATGATGGGCTCCCAACCATCTTCTAACTTTCTAGGAATAGAAGTTTCAAGATTTTAGTTTCTCTTCTCTAGCTTTTATGAGAGCATTTGTAATATGTTTTGTAAAGGCTAAATTTATAGCACTAGCATTAGGAATTTTAGCAAGTTTTTGTAAGAACTTTATAACTTCAGAGATGTGGCAATCATCAAAATCTAAATCATTATGAGCTACAGCAATGGGATCATTGTTCCCAAGGTTGGAAAAAATTTCAGCAGTTTTATCACAAGCAGTTTCAGCAGTTTTAGCAATTTCAGGCAGTTTTGTACGCTTTGCACTAGGAGTAGAAACATTGCCAACACCAATTATTTTACCATTGATAATAGGAGGTGCAGCAACATGTGAATCATTATCATTACTAGTGGTGGTAATAGTCCAAACTTTAGCTACATTATTCTCTTTAGCTAGTTTTTCATTTTCTTCTCTATCCCACCTAGCACGCAATTCAGCCATTAATCTTATATTCTCATTAATTCTAACTTGGATGGCATTTGCTGTAGTAGTAATCTTATTATCAATATCATTATTAGGCATAACTTTCAATTTTAAAAGATTAACATCAGAGGCAAGTCTATCAACTCTAGAAGCAATAGTATCAATTTTATCAAGCTTTTCCTCAACAGATTTGTTAAAAGCAATTTGTGTACTAATAAATTCTTTAAGCATGGCTTCAAGACCAGAGGGTACACTCCTATTATTATTGTAAGAATTCCCATAAGAATTACCATAACCATTACCATTAGCAGAAGGATATGGCCTATAGTTATTACCAGAGTTGTTCCTATAAGCATTGTTGTTGAAATTATTATTTTTAATGAAATTCACATCAACATTTTCTTCTTGAGCAACCAATGAAGCTAAAGGAACATTATTTGGATCAACATTAGATCTACCATTCACAAGCATAGACATAATCACATCAATCTTATCATTCAAGGAAGAGGTTTCTTCAACAGAATTTACCTTCTTACCTTGTGGAGCTCTTTCCGTGTGCCATTCAGAGTAATTTATCATCATATCATCAAGAAGTTTTGTAGCCGCCCCCAATGTGATGGACATAAAGGTACCTCCAGCAGCTGAATCCAATAAATTCCGCGAAGAAAAATTTAGTCCTGCATAGAAGGTTTGGATGATCATCCAAGTAGTCAGTCCATGGGTTGGGCAATTCTTTACCAAAGTTTTCATTCTCTCCCATGCTTGAGCAACATGTTCAGTATCTAATTGTTTAAAATTCATTATGCTACTTCTCAAAGATATAATTTTAGCGGGAGGATAATATCTACCAATAAAAGCATCCTTGCATTTAGTCCATGAATCAATACTATTCTTAGGCAAAGATATCAACCAATCTTTAGCTCTTCCTCTTAATGAGAAAGGAAACACTTTCAATTTAATAATATCACCATCTACATCTTTATACTTTTGCATTTCACAAAGTTCAACAAAATTATTGAGATGGGTAGCAGCATCATCAGAACTAGCACCAGAAAATTGATCTCTCATGACAAGATTTAGTAAAGCAGGTTTAATTTCAAAGAATTCTGCTGTAGTAGCAGGTGGAGCAATAGGTGTGCATAGGAAATCATTATTATTTGCATTTGTGAAGTCACACAACTTAGTATTTTCAGGGTATTCATTTTAGCAACGGTAAATAAAACAAACTAGATAAAGTAAATGCAAGTAACTAATTTTTTTGTGTTTTTGATATAGAGAGCAAGACAGTAAATAAAGTAAAACTAGCAACTAATTTTTTTGTGTTTTGTTTAGGTGCAGCAAACAAAGTAGTAAATAAAATAAAGCAAGACAAAAACAAAGTAAAGAGATTGAGAAGTGGAGACTCCTTGCAGTGTCTTGATCTCCCAACGGCGCCCAGAAAACAGCTTGATGCGCGTAAATGTACACGTCCGTTGGGAACCCCAAGAGGAAGGTATGATGCGCACGGTGGCAGTTTTCCCTCGAAAGAAACCAAGGTTGATCGAACCAGGAGGAGCCAAGAAGCACGTTGAAGGTTGATGGTCGCGAAATGTGATGCGGCGCAACACCAGGTTCGGCGCCAACGCGGAACTGCACAACACAACCCAAGTACTTTGCCCCAACGAAACAGTGAGGTTGTCAATCTCACCGGCTTGCTGTAACAAAGGATTATGCGTATCGAGTGGAAGATGTTTGCAAAGAAAACAGTAAACACAATTGCAGTAGATTGTATGCTATGTAAAGAATAGGACCGGGGTCCACAGTTCACTAGAGGTGTCTCTCCCATAAGATAAAAGCATGTTGGGTGAACAAATTACAGTCGGGCAATTGACAAATAGAGAAGGGCATAACAATGCATATACATGATATGATAAATATAGTGAGATTTAATTGGGCATTACGACAAAGTACATAGACCGCCATCCAACTGCATCTATGCCTAAAAAGTCCACCTTCGGGTTATCATCCGAACCCCATTCAGTATTAAGTTGCTAAGCAACAGACAATTGCATTAAGTATGGTGCGTAATGTAATCGACAACTACATCCTTAGACATAGAATCAATGTTTTATCCCTAGTGGCAACAGCACATCACAACCTTAGAACCTACTGTCACGCAGGTGTCAATGAAGGCATGAACCCACTATCGAGCATAAATACTCCCTCTTGGAGTTAAGAGCAAAAACTTGGCCAGAGCCTCTACTAATAACGGAGAGCATGCAAGATCATAAACAACACATAAACAATAGATTGATAATCACCATAACATAGTATTCTCTATCCATCGGATCCCGACAAACACAACATATAGTATTACAGATAGATGATCTTGATCATGTTAGGCAGCTCACAAGATCCAACAATGAAGCACAACAAGGAGAAGACGACCATCTAGCTACTGCTATGGACCCATGGTCCAGGGTGAACTACTCACTCATCACTCCGGAGGCGACCATGGCGGTGTAGAGTCCTCCGGGAGATGAATCCCCTCTCCGGCAGGGTGCCGATCTCCTGAATCCCCCGAGATGGGATTGGCGGCGGCGTCTCGGAAGGTTTTCCGTATCGTGGCTCTCGGTACTGGGGTTTTCGCGACGGAGGCTTTAAGTAGGCGAAAGGGCAGCGCGGGGGCCACAGGGTGCCCGGGGCAGGCCGGCGCGGCCGGGGCTGGCGCCGCCGCCTATCCCCTGGCTGCCTCGTGGCCCCGTTATCTCTTCGGTCTTCGGAAGCTTCGTGCAAAAATAGGACCCTGGCGAAAGTTTCGTCCAATTCGAGAATATTTCCTTACTAGGATTTCTGAAACCAAAAACAACAGCAAGCGGCTCTTCGGCATCTTGTTAATAGGTTAGTTCCAGAAAATGCATAAATATGACATATAATGTGCATAAAACATGTAGGTATCACCAATAAAGTAGCATGGAACATAAGAAATTATCGATACGTTGGAGACGTATCAGCATCCCCAAGCTTAGTTATCTTGGAGAGACACCACTAGTGAACTGTGGACCCCGGTCCATTCTTTTACATCTGAATACATTCTACTGCAATCATTGTTCTTACTGTTCTTTGCAAACAAACACCATCTTCCACTCGATACGCTTAATCCTTTGTTTTCAGCAAGCGGTGAGATTGACAACCTCACTGTTACGTTGGGGCAAAGTATCTTGATTGTGTTGTGCAGGTTTCACGTTGGCGCCGGTTTCCCTTGGTGTTGCGCCTACCTCCTCCACCAACAACCTTACCATCTCCTCCCATGCCTCGGCATGCGGCTCGGCCCAATCGGGGATAACCTGAAAATGCAATACTCAACTCAATCTAATGCAATCGCAACTTAGTAGCAATGTAGAATCTCATTGACATTTTACTCACCGACATGTAGTCCTCCACCGTCATCTCGTACTCGGCCTTAGCATTCTTACCGACAATGTCCGGCTTCTGGACCCTCTCGCCTCTCTGTGCCCAGAAGTGACCCGCGGACGTGATCCTTTGGTTGTACCACACCTGCGGTGTCAACCTCTCACAAGTCGCCCGCAAAGTCATGTTCGCGGCCGTCTCCTCAACCTCGGGCGCCACACGATAAAAACACTTCAATCATGCAAAAAAACAATTGTGAGAGTCATGAGTTAGAACATTGGGGTCATCAAATATGAACGAAGCTCGAGAAAATATGTCTTACCCAAAACTTTCTCATCACGGCCTCAGCAGCCGTCGGGAAGCCTACGCCAGGGGCACTCTCATAGTCCGTCCAAGTAGTGGCTAGCTTCTTCTCGCCAGCTGGGACAGTGCCGAGGGGATAGTACTTGCCCGGCCAGAACTTCCTAAGCAAAGCTCCAATCATGCTGCTAGGCAGGCGCCCCTTGACCCCCGGAGGAAATGTCCAATTGCTGCACATGAAAATCAAACATTAGCACATGAAAATCAAACATTAGTACATGAAAATCGAAATTGCCAAATTAGTACACTTACTCAGGGCCAGCAGGAATAATAAGGGTCTTCGCCTCATGGGTCTTAGGCTCCTTCCTCTCGTCGGGGACTCTCGCTTCCCCACGAATCTTCAGTGGCTTCGGCCGCCCATCCTCCTCCGGAGTCTCAAACCCGCGGCTAGAGTCCTCCTCGGCTCTAGACTCCGTCTCCGCCTCCTCTCTAGACGGCCCCTCCAAAAAGAACCCGGAAGCAACGTCGCCTGAAGCCGAGGGTGGTGGCTCAAAGTCCGGTCCTCCCCAGCCACCTCCACCTCCACCTCCACCTCCACCTCCACCTCCACCTCCACCTCCCCCTCCCCGTCCTCGTCCTCGTCCTCGTCCTCCTCCTCCTCCCGCGCCGTCCTCGTAACGCGGATTGCGACGCGGTGCCCTCTCACTCCTTCTAACATTGTTCTTGCGTTGTTGCATCTTCTTAAGCAAGCTCGACGAGTCCTCCTTGCCGCCGCTCATATTGTTCAATCACCTGCATTGAGAAAGAGAAAACAATTAAGAAGCATGTTGAAAAATATATAAATACTAAGCATAAAGACACTAAACAATTAAGAAGCATGTTGAAAAATATATAAATACTAAGCATAAAGACACTATGCAATTAAGAAGCATGTTGAAAAATATATAAATACTAAGCATAAAGACACTAAACAATTAAGAAGCATGTTGAAAAATATATAAGAAGCATAAACACATAAAAGACCCTCACCAGCCGTCATCAATCTCATTGACAATCTCATTTTCTTTCTCCTTGTCACTATCACTATCACTATCTTTTGAGTAGTAAGTTGGAGCCTGATAGATGGGTGGAGGCTCATCATCGCTATCATCTTCCACTTGTAACTTCTCGAGCATATCTATGTCCTTTAGATCCACCACTGACTCACCACGAGGTTCTGCATCGTTCTCGTTCCTGAGGTCCTCTTCAAGAACACATTCTAACTCAAAGTGCCCGAAGTCCTCTTCCTCTTGATAGAAAATTCCCTCGTATGTTACAGGGTCAATGTTGTTGTAATCGTCCTCGGAGGGAATCGGTAGGTTACCATGTGGCGATACCTGGAACACGACTTCCCAGCCGTTGAGTGCCGCTTTCTGGCATGGGTACGGCAAATAATAAACTTGCTTGGCTTGGTGAGCAACAATATAGACATCGGCTCCGGTATAGGTGGTGGAAGGCTTAACTTCAACTAACCCAATGGACTTGGTAACTCTCTGTCCACCTCTTGGGTCGAACCAATGACACTTGAACACAACGAGATTGAGTTGTTTGTTTGTACGATTGAAGGTTAGCTCGTATACATTCTCTAACCTCCCGTAGTAATCAAAGGTATCGGATCCTCTAGTGAAGACACCAGTATTTATCGTTTTTGGATTCGCCCGGCCCTTCTGGTGTGTCTCTGTATGGAAGCGAAACCCATTCACGTCATACTTTTCATACTTCATGACGTCACGGTTACAACCTTGGGATACACATCTCAACTCATCTGTCATCTCAACGTTTGCATCAGCTCCCTACAAGCACGGTTCAAATTTGTTGTGTGCATTAGTTACGTGGAATAACAGGGACAAGTCACATATTGGTAGGTAAGAGGGACAGCTTAGACATTACTTTTTTCATGAACCAAGACACAAAGTTTATTTTTACTTCGGGAGCACCCTCTTTCAGTAGAGTGTCCAACTCCGCGCCCGTGGGATCTGTCGTTCGCCACCACTGTTCATCCGTGAATTCGCTGAAAGGATACAATAAGCATTAGACCGAGACCATGTTGAAAGATCGAGATGTCGCCTAGAGGGGGGGTGAATAGGCAATTACAAACTCTTGCGGATTTGTCTTGTAAGAATGCGGAATTAAACTAATGTTTAGTTTACAAGCACAAACCCTAAATATGCTAAGCTCAACTAAGTGTGACAATGGCAACTAGAGCTAAGCAAGATAGGCACAAGATATATGTAGCACAAGTGATAGCAAGATATATGTACTTCAAGCACGATGGCTATCACAAGGAAAGAGAGCTCGGGTATAGAAATAACCGAGGCACGCGGAGACGAGGATGTATTCCCGTGTTCCCTTGCTTTGCAACAAGGTACGTCACGTTTGGAGGAGTGGAGGTCCCACGAAGGATTCCCCGCGCCACGAAGGCTCACCCTATTCTCCGAACCACACCCACGAAGGATAATGGCCCTTTCCTTATGGTTAGCTTTTCCTCCGCTCCGGAGATGGCAAGCTCCACAACCACTTCACAAGCTCCACGAAGGAGAAGCCCGGGCCTCTTCACAATCTTCTTGAAGAGATCACCGGAGCACCAATCACCAAGCCAACTAGGAGGTCACCCTCCAAGAGTAACAAGCTCACGGTCTCTCACTCGAACAAATCGTGGTGGAGAGCTCAACACTATGCAATGATGCAAAGCAAGAACACTAGAGGTGTTCAAGTCCTTCACACTCAAATCCCACCAAAGCAACGAATGCTAGGATGAGATTGGAGAGGAAGAACAAGGGGAAAGTCAACCAAAGACTCCAAGATCTAGATCCCAAGAGATTCCCTCACTTAGAGAAGAATTGGTTTGGTGGAAGTGTAGATCTAGATCCACTCTCTCAAATCCTCAAATATGAGCAAGAATGGTTGGAGGATTCAAGAGGAAGAGCAAGTTCTTCAAATAGTAGCAATGGAGGAGAGAGAATGGGAAGAACTAACTTGCTCAAGGTGGAAGAAGGGCTATTTATAGCTAAGGGGAAAATAGACCGTTGGGGAAAAACAAATGAAAAGGAAGAAAAACGGCTGAAAAAGAGCCCCAAAGCAGGCCGGCGGCCGGCCGGCGAGAGCCGGCCCTGGCCGGTCGGGCCCACCGAGGCGGGGCGGCGGCGCAGGGCGGCGGGCACGGGGCGCGCGGGAGGTGGCGCGCGGGCGGTGAGGCCCAGCCCGGCCAGGACGCGCGGGCGCGCGGAGTGGAGCGGGCGCGCGGGGACGGCGATCCGCGAGGCCGTTCGGCGAGGCGGCGCGGGCGGGCCGTTGGCCACGGGCTGCGACCGGACACGGGCCCAAGGCCCCTGGATCAGCCGGATAGCACGGTTCCCAGGCCGGTTTCGGCCGGGTGGGCGGCTGGCCTCGAGGCTGGCCCTTCCCCTTTTTTCTTTCTTTTTCTTCTTTTCTCTTTTCTTTAATAACTTTGCTCCCGAACCCCGATTCGAATGAAACCAGTTTTGTTTGGAAGATAACAACAAATGCTATCCTATGGAAAGTGAAAACACAAGAATCTATAGGAGGGGATTTTATCATGAATATAAAAGGTAGAACCTTATATCATGAATAACCGGTAAAATCACCCAACCTCGAAAACGCAATAGAAGATGCATGCGGATTCCGTTTTCGATGAACTTGGGCTTGTTGTAAAGCTAGCAACAAGCTCAAGAACCTCACACAGAGAAACACCAAGAAGCAATACGGATATGCAAAGTATGCAAAGGATTGAGCTCCCTAAGACGATGTGATCAAGTTACCCAACCGAAAGCCCCTCTTAATAGTGCGGCTATGTATCCTATAATCCGGTCTCCCATCAACCACCTTGAGACCGGTAAAAGGAAAACCTAGCAAGGCCATACCTTTGCCTTGCGCATCCCGCTTGATCTTGATGATAACACTTCACGCTCCACTCAAGCCGGAATGCATCACTTGATCATTGTCGCTTCGTGTATACTCACAAATGCTCCCCCATACACCATGATGGGAAAGCTTCATTGATGCATATCTTCACATGTCCATTATCACCAAATGGACGGCAAGCTTCAAGCATGTGATCCACTCAAGATGCTCATCTTGAACTTGCCCAACTCAACCTTGTATCTTCTCATACTCACTTAAGATAGAGCATGGCTAATATTGAGTTCCACATAAGAACTCCATCTTCATTTCTTCTTCTTGATCATATCACATATATATCTTCATACCGATGATCTTGATGCCAATACACAAGGTATATCTTTATCTTCATGGCATCCATACTTGAATCCAACACATGGAGTACAAGTAGTACCTATGGAATATTCCTTCATATAAACTTAATGAAAACATTAGTCCATAGGGGTTGTCATTAATTACCAAAACCACACATAGGGGCAATATACCCTTACAATCTCCCCCATTTTGGTAATTGATGACAACCACAATAAGAGGGTTTATATAATGAATATTAGAGACAAGTACGCAACTTATCCGAGAATAAGTTGTATACAAGAGGTTGTATTTGATATGGTAAAGTAACACAAAGCTACTATCCCATATCAAAACCAACTCTACTCACACAACTACAACTAATGCAAGGGATGTGAGTAGAACCACTATATATAGAGAAAACTCCCCCACAATGTATGCACGTGTGATGAACATGAATTCATTGCATACATTGTCAAGATTAACCTTTGGGACAATTTCCACTATATATATACAACCATGCAAGACATATAAATATGGAATGCATGAGAGGCAAAACACTTAAGCACAAACCAAACTTAAGTATAAAACCATTCCCTTAAACCCTCTAAACTTCTCCCCCATTGGCATCGATTGTCAAAATGGGTGAAAAATTTAGAAGGCCAATATAATGTGAGTTCCTCCCCAAAGTGTGCACTTCTCATAATTTGAGTGGAATCAAGTGCACATATCCAATGATGAATACTTGAAGGAAATCAAACTATATTGAGGATCAAAGATTGCATAAAGATAACATGGTGAGGTGAGCTTCAACAAATAAAGCAAGCAATCAAAGATCCAATTGGACAAACAAAGATATCATGATAAGAGAGATATAGTGCTCTAAAAATAAGAAAGCTCCCCAAGGTTCGTGCACAATTTATAATGTTTGCATTTGAATACAATATGCACAAACATGGAATCCTCACTCTCTATATATCATTTAGAACACAACTAAGATAAAGAGAGTATGCTTATCAAGAACAACTTTAGTCCAACAATTACGAGATATGAGTGCATGAAGAAAATAAATAAACCAAGCACTCATAAATCTTCTTTACCAACACCATTAAAAACAAAAAGGGTAAAAGATGGTTGGCAAAGAACAAAGATATCAAGGTGATGGATTAACGCTCTTATGTATATAAGTTTCTAAAGTGGACAAAATGATCCATAAAGAAACATGCACACACAAGAGGTTAACAAAATAAATAGGACTAGATATCCAAAATGAAGTCATAAAATATACCAAAGGATGTTTGCTTAAAAAGCATATATAGCCTATGGCTCCAATTTTCACTAGTGGTATATGAATGAGCTTCAACTAAGAAAATCTCAAAAACATCACAACCAACAATAAGGGAAGTAAAGCTAGTTGGAATGTTTTGAGAAAGGCAACAAGTATCATAAATATGGATTTATTTCGCAATTTCATCAATATTGCACATAAGAGCTCTTTGAGGAATTGATATGCAATAAATTGCTAGAGGGCATATTTGAGATAGGTGAATCATAAACATGATATATATATATATATATATATATATATATATATATATATATATATATATATATATATATATATATATTCCCATCATATGCATCTTCTCAAATTACTCAAATGTACAATAAGAAGTTTTCTTTAAAAGGATTTTTCAAGAACCTCAATATTTTCGAAATAAAGAATTTCATGCCAAGATGCAACCTACAAGAGGTTGGATGCTATATGAGTATGCATGAATAAGATACTTGTTACCGAGATAGCAATGGCATGATGTAGTAGATAGGGATTCATCGATCATCCTAGTCTTGACTCCAATTCTCATATGGTGATAACACCTTCCTTATAGATGAGACAAGCCTCCATTGCATCTCCAATGTACCTAAAACATCATTCAAGTACATCTTGGCCCCCAAACTTATTGGGTCCAACATGGTTAGACAAACCACAATATATAGGACACACTCCATATAAATATGTGCATATTTAGATGAAATTTGAATTTCATGCACATCTTAGCCATTTAGGATTTGATGGAGTATACCCTATATAATGGATCAAACAAAGCAAGCATGCTACAAATATAAACAAATTACATATAAGCACACATAAAGACTTTAAAGATCCAAGAAAGATATACTTTGGACAAAACACCAAAAGAATCGAATAAGGCATAAAGATATCACCAAACAAATTTGTTGTCCAAAATATATCAAAGACGCAAATCACAAAAGATTTGTTCAACAAAGTTCAACAAATGAACTAAGAAGAAACCATTGAGCATAAAGGATGAAATAAAGCAAACATGCTCAAGGATTTATCTCATTCAAGCAAATAAATCATGTAAGAAAGAATGAGATAGCAAACTCCCCAAAAGAGCAAGGTTCAAACAAAATAAACCAAACCCTATACACTTTTCACAATGGCACAATGTACCGTAAGGAAAAGATTTGTCTTCCAAAACAAACACTTGATATGAATCAAGAGAATTTATCAAAAGATTTTTCAAAGGGACAAGGAAGACACATGGGAGCAACAAAGATTTGTTGGAAATAAAATAAGGCAATAAGAAACAATCCAAGGTGAAGATGATCCATGAATTCAACCACATACAAGGTTATCAATTGTCAAAGACAATGAATATATTGGACATAATTTCCGGTGGTGAATTGACAATGATAGTAAGGATCAACTTCACAAATAAAGGCATAGGATAAGTATATATAATTAAGCACTATGCACGGATGAAGATTCTTGATGGCTTCAATTAGTCAAACAATCACGCACGGCAATGATTAGAATAACTTGAAGCAAACGGTGTCCCAAATAAGATATAGAGATATGTATTTGAGGAAAACCGTACCAAGAATTTCTTAATCAAACAAGAGTCCATAAGATGAGCCAATAAAAGCTTTTTAATAGAAGTGGAGCTTGTTTGAGCAAACATGCCACCTAGGAACAAGATAATTAAGAGCATCAACTCTAAGTGACATAACCTCATATGTTCACATTTTCTAGGCTTGTGATATGTACAAAACATATTACTCCCCCATAATGTGATAAAACATTTCTTCTAAACAAGAGGCAACTAAAATTCAACTAGAGATGATTAATGGACATTTAGAATTTGAATTTCTCATGAGTATGACACACCACATAGTGACTAGATAATCTTGCAATATCAATACTAGGTGGTGGTACCCATGTACACACATTTTAAAGAAAGAGAGATGCACAAAGCATATCACTCCCCCAAAATGGGATGTTCCATTAATCACTTCAAAGAGAGCCAAATAAGATATCATCAAAATGCATTAGGCTCCAAAACAATACACAAGTATATGATGAGTCAAACAAACATACTTGAATACACAAGATAGGTAAGTAAGACACAACACATACACACAAATATTTGGTACAAAACCAAACATGCAAAGGGGCAAGTAACTTACAATAAATATGATGAGTTGAAGTATAAGTTACCGCAAAGAGGAACATTGGATATAAGATATAGATGATAATCCATATGACTTGACTTGGTCAAAATATAATATATGAAGATCCCTTAATTCTTCATGAAGTAGCCAAGTCTCCAATGACCTCCATATGTACCTATTGATCACGTTTGAGCTTGTTGGTCCCCAACCAAGTTGGGTCCTAAGAGGTTAGTCACAATAGGCTTGGCAACCCAAATGGTCCTTTTCTTGAGACCACTTTGAGTTCCAACAAACTTGGCAAACACATTGCCATCCTTATCCTTCCCTAGAGAATAATCATCATCAACAATTATAGGGTTAGATAAGGTACTACCTAAACATGAAGAAGCAAAGTGCCCCTTCACACGGCATAAGTAGCAAGTGTTCCCCTTTCTCTTCTTTATTGATTTCTTCTCTTGGGGAACAATATCTTGATTCTTCTTGGGAAGTGGCCTATCTTCAACTTGAGGTCGAGCATGAGCTTGACCTTGACCTTGTGGCCGTTTCCCTTGTTGTTTCTCACTCAAGTGCTTCTTCTTCTTCAATGGGCATGATCTAACATGATGCCCTTCAACCTTGCACTTGAAGCAAACCAACTTGGCCGGATCCTTGACTTTGTCTTGGCCCTTCTTCTTGTTGCTCTTGCTCTTGGACTTGTTCTTGTTATTGGAATTGAATCCAAGTCCACTCTTGTCATTGGGGGATTGTTGCATACTCAACATCTTGTCAAGTGCGGATTTCCCTTCATGACGCTTTTCCAAGTCTTTCTTTAAAGAAAGGACTTGGGCCTCGAGCTCTTTGATTTCCTCTACATGGTTAGTAGAAATACAAGTACTAGAGGAAGTAGAAGCTTCATTATTAGAGCAACAAGGCAAAGCAAGTAATCCAACACAAGGTGTATCACTAGTTTGACTAGATGGACTACTAGGACTAGCACATGTCGATATAGCATTTGTAGTAGAGATTGTGCTAATGTCCACATGAGGCTCACAAGATGTTACCTTAGTGATACAAGCCTCATGAGCTAACTTTAGCTCATCGTAGGAAGTTAGAAGATCCTCAAGAGAGTGTGAGAGCGTTTTATTGCTTTCTTCCAATTCCCTACAATTGCTAGTTAGCAACTCAAGTTGAGCCCTTAGCTCAACATTCTCCTTTAAGGTAGATGCTTCACAAGAAGTAGAGTTAGTAGCACAAGCATCAACAATAGTTTTCTCATTTTCATGCATATAGGATTCAATTTTTTGTGTAAGCATAAAATTAGTATGCTTCTCATCTTTTAGCTCATGCTTGAGGAGAGTGAATCTCTTTTCCCCATTTTCAACATGGGACTCCAACTCCACTATGGTTTCCCTATATTTACTCAAGGTATCCATAGAGTGTTCGAGATTAGCACGAGCTTCTTTATTACCATGAAGAGAAGCATATACCATTGCCATATTATGCACCAAGATATTATATTCTTCATCATTATCATCATCATCACTCTCATCATTAGAGGAAGTGTTAGGAGTCAAAGTAGGAGATACCTTTGATCCATTTGCCATAAGGCACATGTGCATACCGGAGGATGAAGATGAAGAAATTCTTGAATCCTCATTTGAAAACATGTCTTGATCCATAGAGTGTTCGGTTTCCTCTACATTGTTAGTCAACAAGCAACTAGAGGAAATAGAAGCATTTTGATTATGGGAGCAAGACAAGACAAGCATATCATCATGGGGTTTATGTGAGCAATTTACACATGATATGCGAGGACTATCAACACAAGCATGTAGATTATTTTCAATGCTAGATGTGTTTAAGTCCAAAGAGGAAGCATTGCAATGGGATAGAGATGAAGAATCATCACTATTGAGCACAATATCAACATTGCAATTTTCCTCACCACTCACCATATCATTACCTCGTGTCTTGCTACACGTTGGTGAAGTGGAAGAAGATGAGAACTCATCACGGCCGGAGGTGGAAGCAACTTGGAGCTCTTCATGATGTGAAGGGGAAGAGAGCTCCTCGGAGTCACCACCAACCAAATGAGAAGTGGATCCACCAAACATTTCCTTAAGCTTGATCCACATCTCATGAGACGATTTTCGCTTTATATATATCAAGAACCTATGAAAATCTGGTCTCAAAGAGAATACAAGCTCATTAGATACTTGAGCTTCAAGATGTAAGTTTTTCTCATCCTCTAAAGATAGATTTTGAGGATCCATCGGAGGAGAAAAACCTACATCTAGAAATTGCTCAATGTTTGGACACAAGGTCCGAAGATTGCAAAGCAAGCAATTTCGCCACAAATGATAATTTGTGCCAACAAAGATAATTGTGTCATTGTGCACTATACTAGCCGACATCTTTACTCTCAAGGCGGTGAAGCCTAAAACAAGGAGAGACCTTGCTCTGATACCAATTGAAAGATCGAGATGTCGCCTAGAGGGGGGGTGAATAGGCAATTACAAACTCTTGCGGATTTGTCTTGTAAGAATGCGGAATTAAACTAATGTTTAGTTTACAAGCACAAACCCTAAATATGCTAAGCTCAACTAAGTGTGACAATGGCAACTAGAGCTAAGCAAGATAGGCACAAGATATATGTAGCACAAGTGATAGCAAGATATATGTACTTCAAGCACGATGGCTATCACAAGGAAAGAGAGCTCGGGTATAGAAATAACCGAGGCACGCGGAGACGAGGATGTATTCCCGTGTTCCCTTGCTTTGCAACAAGGTACGTCACGTTTGGAGGAGTGGAGGTCCCACGAAGGATTCCCCGCGCCACGAAGGCTCACCCTATTCTCCGAACCACACCCACGAAGGATAATGGCCCTTTCCTTATGGTTAGCTTTTCCTCCGCTCCGGAGATGGCAAGCTCCACAACCACTTCACAAGCTCCACGAAGGAGAAGCCCGGGCCTCTTCACAATCTTCTTGAAGAGATCACCGGAGCACCAATCACCAAGCCAACTAGGAGGTCACCCTCCAAGAGTAACAAGCTCACGGTCTCTCACTCGAACAAATCGTGGTGGAGAGCTCAACACTATGCAATGATGCAAAGCAAGAACACCGGAGGTGTTCAAGTCCTTCACACTCAAATCCCACCAAAGCAACGAATGCTAGGATGAGATTGGAGAGGAAGAACAAGGGGGAAAGTCAACCAAAGACTCCAAGATCTAGATCCCAAGAGATTCCCTCACTTAGAGAAGAATTGGTTTGGTGGAAGTGTAGATCTAGATCCACTCTCTCAAATCCTCAAATATGAGCAAGAATGGTTGGAGGATTCAAGAGGAAGAGCAAGTTCTTCAAATAGTAGCAATGGAGGAGAGAGAATGGGAAGAACTGCTTGCTAAAGGTGGAAGAAGACCTATTTATAGCTAAGGGAAAATATAGCCGTTGGGGAAAAGTTGGGCTGAGTCAAGAAAAACGGCCCAAAAAGGTGCCCAGGCCGTGTGAGCTGATCGGCCAGGCTGCGGCCCGCCCAGCCAGTCGGCGCCGGTCCCATACGTCTCCGACGTATCGATAATTTCTTATGTTCCATGCTACTTTATTGATGATACCTACATGTTTTATGCACACTTTATGTCATATTCGTGCATTTTACGGAACTAACCTATTAACAAGATGCCGAAGTGCAGTTCTGTTTCTGCTGTTTTTGGTTTCAGAAATCCTAGTAACGAAATATTCTCGGAATTGGACGAAATCACCTCCCGGGTTCCTATTTTCCCAAGCTTCCAACACCCGGGAAGGACCGGAGGGGGCAGGGCCCCCAGACCATGGGCCGCGCGGCCCGGGCCCTGGCGCGCGCCGCCTTATGGTGTCGCCACCCCTTCGACCCCCTGCGCCGCCTCTTCGCCTATAAAGCCCCCGAAAACCCATACGGAGGAAGCCACGTACGAGAAAGTTCCGGAGCCGCCGTCATCGAAGCCAAGATGCAGGGGACGGGAGTCTCTGTTCCGGCACCTGCCGGAGCGGGGAAGTGCCCGGAAGGCTTCTCCATCGACACCCTGCCATCTCCACCGCCATCTTCATCACCGCTGCTGCTCCCATGAAGAGGGAGTAGTTCTCCATTGAGGCTCGGGGCTGTACCGGTAGCTATGTGGTTAATCTCTCTCCTATGTACCTCAATACAATGATCTCATGAGCTGCTTTACATGATTGAGATTCATATGAGTTTTGTATCACTACTATCTATGTGCTACTCTAGTGATGTGTTATTAAAGTAGTTTTATTCCTCCTGCATGTGTGCAAAGGTGACAGTGCGTGCACCGTGTTAGTACTTGGTTTATGCTATGATCATGATCTCTTGTAGATTGCGAAGTTAACTATTGCTATGATAATATTGATGTGATCTATTCCTCCTACATATGCATGAAGGTGACAGTGTGCATGCTATGCTAGTACTTGGTTTAGTCGTTTTGATCTATCTTACACTTAAGGTTACTTAAACATGAGCATTATTGTGGAGCTTGTTAACTCCGGCATTGAGGGTTCGTGTAATCCTACGCAATGTGTTCATCATCCAACAAAAGTGTAGAGTATGCATTTATCTATTCTGTTATGTGATCAATGTTGAGAGTGTCCACTAGTGAAAGTGTAATCCCTAGGCCTTGTTCCTAAATACTGCTATCACTGCTTGTTCTTGTTTTTTGCGTTACTACTGCTGCGTTACTACTGCATGTTTACTTCCTACAATACTACCACCATCAACTACGCGCCAAGCACTTTACTCTACTGCTCATATATATTCATACCACCTGTATTTCACTATCTCTTCGCCGAACTAGTGCACCTATTTGGTGTGTTGGGGACACAAGAGACTTCTTGCTTTGTGGTTGCAGGGTTGCATGAGAGGGATATCTTTGACCTCTTCCTCCCTGAGTTCGATAAACCTTGGGTGATCCACTTAAGGGAAAACTTGCTGCTGTTCTACAAACCTCTGCACTTGGAGGCCCAACACTGTCTACAGGAAAGGAGGGGAACGTAGACATCAAGCTAATTTTCTGGCGCCGTTGCCGGGGAGGAAAGGTAAAAGGTACTCACACTCCGGATCTCGGCTACTAAGCTATTTTCCGGCGCCATTGTAAGTACTCGAAGCTATTTCCTTTAGACTCTGCAATTGCGACATTTGGTTTCTTGTTTACACTAGTTAGGCATAATGGAAAACAACAAAAATATGAGAGATCTTTATGAACTTTATCTTGAATTAGGACATGATGTGTTTGAAGAGAGAATTAAAAACCCATGGAACTTTATATGCATGATAATGGGAATGTTATTAGTATGAATGCTTTGAACACCATTGTTGCTAATGCTATGGAAAATTCTAAGCTTGGGGAAGCTGGCTTTGATGAGCATGATATTTTTAGTCCCCCAAGCATTGAGGAGAAAATTTACTTTGATGATACTTTGCCTCCTATTTATGATGATTATAATGATAGTAGTCTTTTGTTACCACCTGTTATGGAGGATAAATTTGATTATGATTACAATATACCTCCTATATTTGATAGCTACTTTGTTGAATTTGCTCCACTACAACTAATAAAATTGATTATGCTTATGTTGGGAGTAGTAATTATTTTATGCATGAGACTCATGATAAGAATGCTTTATGTGATAGTTATATTGTTGAGTTTGCTCATGATGCTACTGAAAGTTATTATGAGAGAGGAAAATATGGTTGTAGAAATTTTCATGTTACTAAAACACCTCTCTATGTGCTGAAATTTTTGAAGCTACACTTGTTTTATCTTCCTATGCTTGTTACTTTGCTCTTCATGAACTTGTTTATTTACAAGATTCCTATGCATAGGAAGCATGTTAGACTTAAATGTGTTTTGAATTTGCCTCTTGATGCTCTCTTTTGCCTCAAATACTATTTCTTGCGAGTGCATCATTAAAACTGCTGAGCCCATCTTAATGGCTATAAAGAAAGAACTTCTTGGGAGATAACCCATGTGTTTATTTTACTACAGCAATTTTTGTTTTGTTGAGTCTTGGAAGTTGTTTACTACTGTAGCAACCTCTCCTTATCATGTTTTTGTGCCAAGTAAAGTTTCTATGTCAAAGTTGATGTTATATTTGGGATCGCTGCGCAGAAACAGCATTGCTGTCTGTCACGAATCTGGGCTCAATTCTCTGTAGAAAATTCGAAAAATCTGCCAATTTACGAGCGTGATCCTCAGATATGTACGCAACTTTCATTAGTTTTGAGTTTTTCCATTTGAGCAAGTCTGGTGCAACTTTAAATTCATCTTTACGGACTGTTCTGTTTTTGACAGATTCTGCCTTTTATTTCGCATTGCCGCTTTTGCTTTGTTGAATGGGTTTCTTTGTTCCATTAACTTTCAGAAGTTTTGTGCAATGTCCAGAAGTGTTAAGAATGATTGTGTCACCTCTGAACATGTGAATTTTGATTATGCACTAACCCTCTAATGAGTTTGCTTGAAGTTTGGTGTGGCAGAAGTTTTCAAGGGTCAATAGAAGAGGGTGATATAATGTGATCGAGAAGAGTGAAAGGTCTAAGCTTGGGGATGCCCGGTGGTTCATCCCTGCATATTTTAAGAAGACTCAAGCATCTAAGCTTGGGGATTCCCAAGGCATCCCCTTCTTCATCGACAACTTATCAGGTTTCTTCTAGTGAAACTATATTTTTATTCATCACATCTTATGTACTTTACTTGGAGCGTCTGTGCTTTTATTTTTGTTTTTGTTTTGTTATCTTAGTTCTCTGAATAAGTTCATCCTTGTGTGGGAGAGAGACACGCTCCGCTGGTTCGTATGAACACATGTGTTCTTAGCTCATAATATTCATGGCGAAGTTTCTTCTTCGTTAAATTGCTATATGGTTGGAATTGGAAAATGCTACATGTAGTAATTGGTGAAATGTCTTGGATAATGTGATACTTGGCAATTGTTGTGCTCATGTTTAAGCTCTTGCATCATATACTTTGCACCTATTAATGAAGAAATACATAGAGCTTGCTAAAATTTGATTTGCATATTTGGTCTCTCTAAGGTCTAGATAATTTCTAGTATTGAGTTTGAACAACAAGGAAGACGGTGTAGAGTCTTATAATGTTTACAATATGTCTTTTATGTGAGTTTTGCTGCATCGGTTCATCCTTGAGTTTGCTTCAAATAACCTTGCTAGCCTAAACCTTGTATCGAGAGGGAATACTTCTCATGCATCCAAAATCGTTGAGCCAACCACTATGCCATTTGTGTCCACCATACCTACCTACTACATGGTATTTCTCCGCCATTCCAAAGTAAATTGCTTGAGTGCTACCTTTAAACAATTCAAAATTTATCACCTCTTATTTGTGTCAATGTTTTATAGCTCATGAGGAAGTATGTGGTGTTTTATCTTTCAATCTTGTCATTTACTTTTGACAGACTTTCACAATGGACTAGTGGCTTCATCCGCTTATCCAATAATTTTGCAAAAAGAGCTGGCAATGAGGTTCCCAGCCTCAATTAATTAACTTTCATTAATAATTCTCTTCACATGTTTTGCTCTGATTCATCAGTAAGCAACTTAATTTTGCAAATAGACACTCCTCCATGGTATGTGAATGTTGGAAGGCACCCGAGATTCGGTTAGCCATGGCTTGTGTAAGCAAAAGGTTGGGAGGAGTGTCATCCATAAATAAAGAAAAACTAAACTAAAGTACATGTGTAAACAAAAGAGAAGAGGGATGATCTACCTTGCTGGTAGAGATAACGTCCTTCATGGGAGCCGCTCTTGAAAGTCTGGTTGATGAGGTAGTTAGAGTACCCGCTACCATTCGTTGACAACAACAAACACCTCTCAAAACTTTATTTTTATGCTCTCTATATGTTTTCAAATCAAAGCTCTAGCACAAATATAGCAATCGATGCTTTCCTCTTTGAAGGACCATTCTTTTACTTTTATTGTTGAGTCAGTTTACCTATCTCTCTCCATCCCAAGAAGCAAACACTTGTGTGAACTGTGCATTGATTCTTACATACTTGCTTATTGCATTTGTTATATTACTCTATGTTGACAACTATCCATGAGATATACATGTTATAAGTTGAAAGCAACCGCTGAAACTTAATCTTCCATTGTGTTGCTTCAATGCCTTTACTTTGAATTATTGCTTTATGAGTTAACTCTTATGCAAGACTTATTGATGCTTGTCTTGAAGTACTATTCATGAAAAGTCTTTGCTTTATGATTCACTTGTTTACTCATGTCATTACCATTGTTTTAATCGCTGCATTCATTACATATGTTTACAAATAGTATGATCAAGGTTATGATGGCATGTCACTTAAGAAATTATCTTTGTTATCGTTTTACCTGCTCGGGACGAGCAGAACTAAGCTTGGGGATGCTGATACGTCTCCGACGTATCGATAATTTCTTATGTTCCATGCTACTTTATTGATGATACCTACATGTTTTATGCACACTTTATGTCATATTAGTGCATTTTCCGGAACTAACCTATTAACAAGATGCCGAAGTGCCGGTTCCTGGCTGTTTTTGGTTTCGAAATCCTAGTAACGAAATATTCTCGGAATTGGGCAGAAATCACCTCCCAGTTCCTATTTTTCCACGAAGCTTCCAGAACACCGGGAAGGACGGAGGGGGCACTGGGCCCCCAGGACCATAGGCCGCGCGGCCCGGCCCTGGCGCGCCGCCTTATGGTGTCGCCACCCCTTCGACCCCCTGCGCCGCCTCTTCGCCTATAAAGCCCTGCATCGAAAACCCTTACGGAGAAGCCACGATACGAGAAAAGTTCCGGAGCCGCCGTCATCGCGAAGCCAAGATCTGGGGGACAGAGTCTCTGTCGGCACCGCCGGCGGGGAAGTGCCCGGAAGGCTTCTCCATCGACACCGCTGCCATCTCCACCGCCATCTTCATCACCGTGCTGCTCCCATGAAGAGGGAGTAGTTCTCCATTGAGGCTCGGGGCTGTACCGGTAGCTATGTGGTTAATCTCTCTCCTATGTACCTCAATACAATGATCTCATGAGCTGCTTTACATGATTGAGATTCATATGAGTTTTGTATCACTACTATCTATGTGCTACTCTAGTGATGTGTTATTAAAGTAGTTTTATTCCTCCTGCATGTGTGCAAAGGTGACAGTGCGTGCACCGTGTTAGTACTTGGTTTATGCTATGATCATGATCTCTTGTAGATTGCGAAGTTAACTATTGCTATGATAATATTGATGTGATCTATTCCTCCTACATATGCATGAAGGTGACAGTGTGCATGCTATGCTAGTACTTGGTTTAGTCGTTTTGATCTATCTTACACTTAAGGTTACTTAAACATGAGCATTATTGTGGAGCTTGTTAACTCCGGCATTGAGGGTTCGTGTAATCCTACGCAATGTGTTCATCATCCAACAAAAGTGTAGAGTATGCATTTATCTATTCTGTTATGTGATCAATGTTGAGAGTGTCCACTAGTGAAAGTGTAATCCCTAGGCCTTGTTCCTAAATACTGCTATCGCTGCTTGTTTACTGTTTTACTGCGTTACTACTGCGCGTTACTACTGCATGTTTACTTCCTACAATACTACCACCATCAACTACGCGCCAAGCACTTTTCTGGCGCCATACTACTGCTCATATATATTCATACCACTGTATTTCACTATCTCTTCGCCGAACTAGTGCACCTATTTGGTGTGTTGGGGACACAAGAGACTTCTTGCTTTGTGGTTGCAGGGTTGCATGAGAGGGATATCTTTGACCTCTTCCTCCCTGAGTTCGATAAACCTTGGGTGATCCACTTAAGGAAAACTGCTGTTGTTTCTACAAACCTCGCACTTGGAGGCCCAACACATCTACGAAGGAGGAACGTAGACATCACCTGGCCGGCGGGGCGGCAGCAGCAGCGGGCGGCGGGCAACGGCGCGCGGGGGAGGTGGGCGCGCGCGGGCTGAGCCTAGCCGGCCGAGACGCGCGGGGCGGCGCGAGTGGAGCGGGCGCGCGGGGAGGCGGCGGTCCGGCGGGAGGCCGTTCGGCGGGGGCAGCGGGCGGGCGGTTGGCCACCGGAGCTGCGACCGGACACGGGCCCAAGGCCTTGGATCAGCCGGATGGCACGGTTCCCAGGCGGTTTCGAGGGTGGGCGGCGCCCCCGGTCCCGGCTGGCCCTTCCCTTTTTTTCTTTTCTTTTTCTTCTTTTCTCTTTTCTTTAATAACTTTGCTCCGAACCGATTCGAATGAAACCAGTTTTGTTTGGAAGATAACAACAAATGCTATCCTATGGAAAGTGAAAAACACAAGAATCTATAGGAGGGGATTTTATCATGAATATAAAAGGTAGAACCTTATATCATGAATAACCGGTAAAATCACCCAACCTCGAAAACGCAATAGAAGATGCATGCGGATTCCGTTTTCGATGAACTTGGGCTTGTTGTAAAGCTAGCAACAAGCTCAAGAACCTCACACAGAGAAACACCAAGAAGCAATACGGATATGCAAAGTATGCAAAGGATTGAGCTCCCTAAGACGATGTGATCAAGTTACCCAACCGAAAGCCCCTCTTAATAGTGCGGCTATGTATCCTATAATCCGGTCTCCCATCAACCACCTTGAGACCGGTAAAAGGAAAACCTAGCAAGGCCATACCTTTGCCTTGCGCATCCCGCTTGATCTTGATGATAACACTTCACGCTCCACTCAAGCCGGAATGCATCACTTGATCATTGTCGCTTCGTGTATACTCACAAATGCTCCCCCATACACCATGATGGGAAAGCTTCATTGATGCATATCTTCACATGTCCATTATCACCAAATGGACGGCAAGCTTCAAGCATGTGATCCACTCAAGATGCTCATCTTGAACTTGCCCAACTCAACCTTGTATCTTCTCATACTCACTTAAGATAGAGCATGGCTAATATTGAGTTCCACATAAGAACTCCATCTTCATTTCTTCTTCTTGATCATATCACATATATATCTTCATACCGATGATCTTGATGCCAATACACAAGGTATATCTTTATCTTCATGGCATCCATACTTGAATCCAACACATGGAGTACAAGTAGTACCTATGGAATATTCCTTCATATAAACTTAATGAAAACATTAGTCCATAGGGGTTGTCATTAATTACCAAAACCACACATAGGGGCAATATACCCTTACACATGTAGGAGATCGAAACTAGGTACAAAGTAATTTGTACACCATGTTACCTAATGAAATCGTGACCGCCATCGTCGTCGTCCCCCCCCACCACTTCCTTCATGTTCATAAGCACATAGAGCATTATGCAATCCTTCTCTTCCCTCTCCAATCTATATTTTTGTCCTTTACCAGCCTTGCCACCGGGACATTGGAATAGTTGAAGCTTGGGGTCATTCATGGGCACGTCGACATTGTAACGAGAGACCGGGTTATGCAGAGTGGGAACTTCATCAGGATAGTACGTTGTTGCGGCATCTGCCATCTCCCGAAGGCACGTTGCCTCAGCTATGCATGCTTCAATCTTGGCTTTGTTTCCAGTTATCTTCCGAATATACTTGAACTCTCTCTCAATACAAAACTGCCACCGAAACTGCACTGGGCCACCCAAGAGTGCCTCGTTTGCGAGGTGCACAATGAGATGTGCCATCGGAGTAAAGAAGCCTGGCGGAAAGATCATCTCCAAATTGCATAGCAACTCCGGCACTTGAACTTGCAGCTTCTCAATAACCATAGGACATATCTGCTTAGCACAGAGCGTGCGGAAGAAATGGCTCAACTCCGCGAGCACTCGCCATATTTTCTCGGGGAGATACCCTCGAAGCATCACCGGCATCAGCCGCTCAATCCATATATGATAGTCGTGACTCTTGAGCCCGGTGACTTTTCCCGTCGAAAGATTGACTCCCTTGCTCATATTCGAACAATAACCATCAGGGAACATCACGACGTATTTTAGCCACCTGAATGCCTCCTTCTTTTGGATGGAATCAAGGCAGAAGTCGGCGTGCGGCTTGAACCAATTCTTTCGACGGCCAGTAGGACGCTGCATGTGTAATTTCTTCCTATCACAGAGCTTCTCAACATCGACTCTAGCCTTGACATTATCCTTTGACTTCCCGGGAATGTTTAGGCACGTGTGAAATAAGGACTCCGCGACATTCTTTACGGTGTGCATCACATCGATGTTATGGGGAAGTTCGAGGTCCTTGTAATACTCGAGCTTCGTTAAGGCTGCCTCGTGAGTCCAGTTGTGCGTTACACCATATCCCTCAAATTGGTGGCCGGGTTCCTTACTAGGCTGGAGAGCACGTAGCTCGGCATCAACAGCTATACCATCGAACTTTGGCACCTCTGTTACTTCATGCACAACTTTGCCTTTCTTGAAGTTCTTTTTGTCTTCTCTGAACGGATGCCTCCGTTTGAGGTACTGCCGATTCGTGTCAAACGCAACATACTTGCGACCCTTATTTAGCCAAAGGAACTCAAGTCGATGCCTGCACACTGGGCATGGCCATTTACCAGCTGTACACCAACCGCATGTTAGGGCGTACCCGGGCATGTCATGCATGGTATACTGCAACCAAACTTTCATGTAGAAGTTTGTCTTCGATGCTCGGTCGTACGTCAACGTCCCGTGGTGCCAAGAGTGGTTCAAATCATCCACAATCGGCTGCATGTAGACACTCAAGTTCTTCCCCGGGTAATCGGGCCCTGGAATGATCAGCGACAGAAACATGGTCTTCCTCGTCATTAGGACTCCGGGAGGGAGATTGAGCGGAATTACAAACACGGGCCAGCAACTGTAATTGGCATTCGACATACCATATGGATTGAAGCCATCTGTAGCTATCGCAATTCTGACATTCCGAGCATCTGCTGCCCTTTGGGGGTATTTTCTATCAAAGTTCTTCCATGCATTGCCATCAGATGGATGTCCCATCTTCGTCCGCCCCTGATTGTCCTTTATTCGAGTCCCCATCTTGTGCCACGTCATCTGTTTGGCGGTCTCCTCAGTCAAGTAAAGCCGCTGGATTCTTTTTATGAATGGGAGATACCGAAGAATCGACTTTGCGATCTTTGACTGCCTCACCTGACCATCCTTTCCCGTTACCTCTTCATACCTAGAGGCCTTACAAATGGGACAGTACTTGTCCTCCGCAAACTGTTTCCAGAAGAGAACGCAGCCTTTTGGACAACAGTCTATCCTTTGATAATCCATGTTGAGCGCCGACATGAGTTGCCTCGTCTCGTGCAGGCTTTTAGGCAGACAATGCCCCTTGGGCAACATGTTACCAGTTGTTTTCAGACTTGCTTCGAAGCCGTCACGGGTGGTGTTGTACCGGGTCTTGTCGGCTAGACATTGGGAGATGGCATCGAGCTGAGAAATCGCGGCGCCATCGTACAGAGGCGTCTTAGCAGCGGCTATCATATCATAGAAGGCCTTCGCGGCTGGCTCTGGTTCCTCCGGTTCTGGAGGTTCCTCCGGCTCTGGCGGTTCCTCCCGTGAAGGTGGCGACTCTGGCATGTGGGCATCGACAAGATCATCTAGAAAGTCTCTAACCCCATCATACTCATTGCCATTGAGCCGCTGCCGCATCACCTCACCTCTGTCACGTTCGTGCTCATCAAAGTCGATCTGCGTGACGTAACGAGGCATATACCCATATTGCAGAAGGTGTTTAAACATGTCATCCTTTCCACGACGGTGATGCTTCAAGCAACGATTGCACGGGCAAAGTGGCTGAACCTTCTGTTTTGTACCACGCGCCAACTCCTTCACTAAATGCCAAGTCTTCCTTATCCACTCATCTGTTTTATTAGTCGCACTAACACGGCCGGTGTACATCCATCCATTATCAGCCATCCTCTGCTCTATTGGAAGCCAAACGACAAGCATAGCATTTATATCAAATAGGAAAATGCATCATATTTTAATTTTTTTACCAGGCAAAACGAATGCATCAACCTACATCTCTACTAGGTGGGCTCCTAGCAGCCGCCGGATCCGTAGATTGAGTACGTTCTCCATGCTCTACCCCGGTCCGAGTCAAAATTTCGGCAGCACCTCCCCGCTGCTCTCCCGATACACGTCTCGCCAAAAAGACAAGAGGATGTGCATCCGGAGAACAACGGTGAGGCGCTGCCGAAATCCTGACTCGGACCGGAGCAGAGCATGGAGAACGTACCCAACTACGGATCCGCCGACTGTCCCGTAAATGCCGCAAGCGTTACGGTTGAAAATATGCCGACCACTAATGCATATTTATCCGCGTAACGCTTGCGGGAAGTGACACCTAGGTTACGCAACTTGACTTGAAAAATGAATCTAGTGACATAAATAAAATGCGGAGAAGAAGTTGGAAATTTTGCTCACCCTCGGCTGTAGAGGAAGTAGTCGAACAACCGACTGTCGATGTCCGACCGTCGAGAAGCGCGTCAAGATCCGGGATCGTCACGCCGGGGTGCTCAAGACGAGGCGGTCACGGCATGGCCTATTACAAATACATATTATTAGAAGAAATTCACATTTGTTTCTATTTCGATTATTAAACATATCATTTCAATTTCAACTACACATTTCTATTTCTTTCCAAATGTCCACTATTCTATTTCTATTACTATTTCAACTAGATTGATGGTGATAAAACTTTCTTATTGTACCACGGAAAGCGGCAGGGTTCCCGTCGGTTGCACGCCACGTAGCCCTCACCTGTCGGGTGGAGCGAGTGTATTCTATCCAATGGAGCGGCTTTGCGTGGGGCTGCCCTAGCTAGCGCTCGAGCGCCAGAGAGGAAATGAGCGCTCAGTTTCCAAGCAAAAAAAATTTCCATTTCTGGCAAATTTTGGACTGTAGTGGATGCCATTGAGGAAAGTTTTGCATGCATGTAGAAACAGACGAATTTGATGACGTAAGCGAGAATCTTTCCGAAATTGAAAATTCAAAACGTTTTATCTCACAAACGACAACTCCGATTTAAGATCTGTTTTCACCTATGAGTCGGTCTCGTCGAGATCTTCAAAACTAGCACACATGTTAATATGTTTCGACGACTTTTTTTTCGGGCTAAAAGTTATCAACCCTCTCTATTTGATTAATCAACCCTCAGTACTTGAGTGATCAACGGCAAATATATAAAATTATCAACCTGATGCGGGGTATTGAGGAAAAGTTGCATGCATGCACAAATATTGAATGTTGCTGATGTCGCGGAATCTTTTCCAAATTTCAAAATTCAAAACGTTTTAACTTTCAAACGACAACTCCAAATTAAGATCCGCTTTCACCAATAAATCCGTCTCGACGAGATCTTCAAAACTAGCACCCATGTTAATATGTTTCGACAAACTTTTTTTCGGGCTAAAAGTTATCAAGCCTCTCTATTCAACCCCTCCGTACTTGAGTGATCAACGTAAATGTATAAAATTATCAACCCCAGGGTATTGAGTGAAAGTTCTGCATGCATGCACAAATAGACGAATCTGCTGATGTCAGCGGAATCTTTTCCAAATTTGAAAATTCAAAACGTTTTAACTTTAAACGATAACTCCAAATTAAGATCCGCTTTCACCAATAAATCCGTCTCGACGAGATCTTCAAAACTAGCACCCATGTTGATATGTTTCGAGAAACTTTTCTAGCTAAAAGTTATCAAGCCTCTCTATTTGAATAATCAACCCCTCCGTACTTGAGTGATCAACGGTAAATGTATAAAATTATCAACCTGGTGCAGGGTATTGAGAAAAAGTTCTGCATGCACGCACAAAATCTGCTGATGTCAGCGGAATCTTTTCCAAATTTGAAAATTCAAAATGTTTTAACTTTCAAACGACAACTCCAAATTAAGATTCGCTTTCACCAATAAATCCGTCTCGACGAGATCTTCAAAACTAGCACCCATGTTGATATGTTTCGAGCAACTTTTTTTCGGACTAAAAGTTATCAACCCTCTCTGTTTTGAATAATCAACCCCTCCGTACTTGAGTGATCAACGGTAAATGTATAAAATTATCAACCCCAAAGTTAATTTTATTTTAAACATTTTAGCGAATCTTTTTAGTTTAGAAGCTATCAATCCGGTGTCCTGATATTTATCAATAGTAAATATGAATAACTACCAACCCTAAAAATCTAAATTCATTTCAAATATTTTGGCGACTCTTTTTAGTTTACAAGTTATCAACTCGGGCCCCGTTATTTATCAGTGGTAATTATAAATAACTACCAACCCTAAAAAGTATTCCATTTAGAATATTTTAGCGAACATTTTTTTATTTTACAAGCTATCAACCCGGTGTCTCGTTATTTATCAATAAATATAAATAAATAATAACCTAAAAAGTATTTCATTTAGAATATTTTAGCGACTCTCTTTTAGTTTACAAGCTATCAACCCGGTGACCCGCTATTTATCAATGGTAAATATAAATAAATATCAACCCTAACAATTTAATTTAATTTAAAATATGTAGCGACTCTTTTTTTGTTTACAAGTTATCAACCCGGTGTCCCGTTATTTATCAACGGTAAATATAAATACCAACCCTAAAAAGTAAATTTAATTTAGAATATTTTAGCAACTTTTGTTAGCTTACAACTTAAAAACAATACTTAATTTGAGTAGCAAGTGGTAGTTCATTTGAGTTGCAAGTGGATCTTCCCACCCGTTATTTTCCCCCTTAAAAACCACTGGCCCGAAAAAGGGAATTATAAAAATTAATCCAAAAAAACATGAATTACCGTACGAAATAACAACATAAAGGGAATTGCAAAAAAGAGAATTGTCAAAAGGGAATTGCAAATAAAGAGAATTGAAAGTATGCGTCGTGCTGAAAAAAAGAGCGAGATGCCTCTGTGCATAAGAAGAACTGGCCTCGTGCTGAAAAGTTGGCTCATTAAATGCAAACCCATGAGATACTGCATGCATGTAGTGTGAACGCTCTTGTTGTATGCAACTTGCAAGTGGGAACGTGAGCTGTTAGTGTGAACACAAAGCTACATGTGAACGTAATTAAACACTACAAGACAAAAAAGGGTGATTTCGCATGTGGCATTTGCCAGCAAAACAGATCGCTCGAGCGATCGATTGCCAGACAGTGATTTCGCTTTGCGTGGGCCGTGCGCCCAAGCCATGTGATCCCTACCGATAGGAATGGTCCCACAGACCACCAACAGGAGCAGCTGCCTGCACCGCAAAGCCGGAGGAGTTGGTGTGGGGCGAGACCGCAAATGCTTTCCGGGAGCTCGTCAACAATTGGTCCCGACAAGGCAAGTAGGCAGCGGTGCCGCCGCGCCGGCCGGATCGCTGGTTCGTGTCACGGCCGCGGTGCCACGGCACGGCCCTACGTATGAGACGAGACACCCGGTTCCTCACATAGCCAAATGATGAATGATGCAGGTCGCAAATCGCAATACATGATTCCAAGAAATAAATATGTTATTTAATAAAGCAAATAGAGTAGGAGATGCCGGCTGGTCGAGCGCCAGGGCAGAGGCCGGCTGGGCGAGGTCCTGGGGAGACGCCGGCGCTGCTACCACTACCCCTATCGCAGTCGCTAGCCCTCCCGCCGCCGTCCCCATCGTGCCTGGTCGACCTAGAGTTTGGGGCGGGGTCATGGAGGAGCGGACGCCGGTGGTGAAGCTTCTCCTACGAGGACGGCGGGGAGAAGGGGAGGAGGGCGGGGTAGGAGAGAGGAGGGAGGGTGGGGAGGACTCACCACTGCTGCTGCCGCCGCCGGCTTGCTCAGGTCGCGCGGGCGCTCGCTCAGGTGAGGAGGAGGGGGCGGCGGCGCGGGGCTCAGGTGAGGAGGAGGAGGGGGCTGCGGCGGCAGATCAGGTGAGGAGGAGGGCGGCGGCGCGGGGCTGGTGAGGAAGAGGGGGCGGCGGCGCGGGGCTCAGGCGGCGGCGGCTCGATTTTGCGGGAGAAAAACACGATGAGGATTTCGAGCGTGAGCCTGGCCGACCAGGTGAAAAACGCGATGGGGATCCCGAGCTACGCCGAGGGCCACCCTCGGCTTACACAGATACTCACGTACGCCGAGGGCCACCCTCGGCTTAGCCGTCAAGCCGGGCCGACCAGGTGGACCCTGGGTTAATGCTAGGGTTTCCCTGGCTACACCGAGGGCTACAGATACGCCTAGGGCAGCCCTCGGCATAGTGTATTTTTTTTGTTAATTTTTTTTGTTTCATTCTATTTTCTAACTGTAATATACTAGTATATATTATATTAGGTCCAGATTACCTTTTTTACCACGTCGACATTAAATTGAGTGCGCGGTCTACCCTTTGACCGACCACTCCATCGCGGTGCCCCGTGACTTTACTCTGCCTTTTTATGACACATAAAATGACGCCTGTGACTCCGCTCGAATTTTTGGCTCGTTTACTTTGCCAGTGTGCAAAACGGGCCGCGCCGGGACATGCGGTATATGCGCCGAACCGAGCGCGCGTGCACCCGTCGCCAACGCGAGAAAACATTTAGCACATAAAATGACGCGTCCTAGACCTAAAAACATTTTCCCTCCATTTATTGAGCGAAGGAAAGTGTCGCCCCGTTCAAATCCGGTCAGTTTCAGGTTAAGTGGGACACTGTGAGGAAGCGCAGGGATTCCCAGATAGCTAGCACCCACATATGGCATGTGATAGGTGGTGCGTAGGAGGTATCCTACCGCAGCGGAGTCACGCGCAATACTAAAATGCGCACCATGCAGCTCCTTCACAAAAAAAAAGCCCTTCCGGCACCGCGAAAATGGAAAAACCGTCGCCCGTGGTTGGATTGGAAATCGTGACAGTGCTTGCTTCCCTCCTAAGGCCCACACACGTGCAAATATGGCCTCGTTCGAACAAACTATGTGGTGAACGGGCCGTTTCCTAGTCATTTCCCATAAAAGCCATAGAACTTTGAGACGTGATAGCCCTATTAAATGAAGGGTTTTCAAGATAATTGCCGTATCCCGGTTCCGTCTTTTGCGGTGGTTACTAGGACACATAAAAGGATGCCACGAGGCTCGCTCGAATTTTTGGCTCCGTTTGCTTTGCCAGCTGTGCAAAGCGGGGCCGCGGGGACATCTCTCCCGGTATGGCCGTACGGGCGCGCGCGTGCCGTCATGCAGAACGGAAAACATTTGGCAAAATGACGCGTCCTAGACCTAAAAACATTTTCCCTCCATTTATTGGCGAAGGAAAGTGTCGCCCGGTTCAAATCCCGGTCGATTTCGAGCGGATGGCGGGACACCGCGAGGAAGCGGGAGGGATTCCCAGATGGCTGCCGACACGCATATGGCATGTGATAGGTGGAGCGTAGGTGGTCTACACTGCGCGGAGGTCCCACGCAATACTAAAATGCGCACCAGGTAGCTCCTTCACAAAAAAACCCTTGGAGCACCCAGTGCAGAAGAGGCCCGTCGCCTGTGGTTCGGATTGAAATCCGCGACCGGGGCCTTGCTTCTTCATCCACAAGGCCACACGCACGTGCAAATGACCTCGTTCGAGCAAACTATGTGGTGAAGCTTGGGCGTTTTCCCTACTCATTTCCCAAACCATAGAACTCGGACGTAGCCCTATTCGTGAAGGGTTTTCAAGATAATTGCCGTATCCAGTTCCGTCTTTTGAGGTGGTTACTAGGACACATAAAGCTGAGCATGCAGCTCAGCTCGAATTTTTGGCTCGCGTTTGCTTTGCAAACATGCAAACGGGCCCGCCGAGACTATGCGGTATGGGCAGTACAGAGCGCGCGTGCACCCAGATCCGCCAACGCGAAACGGAAAAAATTTAGCACATAAACGTGTCTGAACCTAAAAATATTTTCCCTCCATTTATTGAGCGAAGGAAAGTATTGCCCCAGTTCAAATCCGGTCGGTTTCCGGCTGAATTCGGCGGGGGTTTTCACCGCCGAGAGCGGGAGGATTCCAAGATGGGCTGCCGCGCGCATATGACATGTGATGGGTGGTGCGTAGGAGGTATCCTACCGTTGGAGGTCTCACGCAATACTAAAATACGCACCATGGAGCTCCTTAACAAAAAAAAAGCCCTTACGGCACCCGAAATGGAAAACCCATCGCGATGGTTGGATTGGAAATCATGTGAGACTGCTTCCATCCTAAGGCCCACGCATGTATCAAATATGGCTCAATTCAAAACAAACTATGTGGTGAAACGATCCGTTTCTGTTGGAGATATGCCCGAGGCAATAAAATGGTGATTATATATCTTTGTGTTTATGATAAATATTGTATGTATCATGCTATAATTGTATTAGCAGAAACATTGATACATGTGTGTTATGTAAACAGCAAGGAGTCCCTAGTAAGCCTCTTGTATAGCTAGCTTGTTGATTAATAGATGATCATGGTTTCGTGATCATGAACATTGGATGTTATTAATAACAAGGTTATGTCATTAGTTGAATGATATAATGGACACACACCAAAATGAGCGTAGCATAAGATCAAGTCATTAAGTTCAATTTGCTATAAGCTTTCGATACATAGTTGCCTTAGTCCTTCGACCATGAGATCATGTAAATCCTTATACCGAAAGGTGCTTTGATTACATCAAACGCCATTGCGTAAATGGGTGGTAATAAAGATGGGATTAAGTATTTGGAAGAAGTGTGAGTTGAGGCATATGGATCAATAGTGGGATTTGTCCATCTGATGACGGATAGATATACTCACTATAGACCCTCTCGGTGGAATGTCATCGATTAGCTTGCAAGCATATGAATAGTTCATAGAGATCACATACCACGGTACAGTAAAGTATCGTGCGAGGTTGAACAAAGGTATGGAGATACCGATGATTCAAACCTCGGACAAGTAAATATCGCGAGACAAGGGAATTGGCATCGTATGTAAATGGTTCAATCGATCACTAAGTCATCGTTGAATATGTGGGAGCCATTATGGATCTCAGATCCCGCTATTGGTTATTGCTCGGAGAGGAGTCTCGACCATGTCTGCATAGTTCTCGAACCGTAGGGTGACGCGCTTAAGGTTCGATGTCGCATAAGTAGATTCGGAATATGAGATGGAGACCGAATATTGTTCGAGTCTCGGATGGGATCCAAGACATCCCGAGGAGGTCCGGAATGTGTTGAAAAAGTGCAACGTGTTGTATTTAAAGAAAAGTTGTTAAATATTCTCGGAATTGGAGCCCAGGGACAAAACCGAAGTTCTTATTTTACTGTCACGAAGACGGAGTCAAAGGGGAGACGGAGAAAGGCCGGGAGTGGGCCACACCACACACACAGGCGCGGGCCACGGCGCGCCGGGGGTGGTGTGGGCCTGGCCTTGACCCTAGATGTGTTTTGTGAAACCCTACCTCCCTAGTAGGGTAGTTTGGCCGGCCATTGCTGCTCGTGCCATACTAATTTGCCACCTCTCTCCCTCCCGGTTTCTCTTTGTTAAAACTGGCGAAGCCTGCGGGAATTCTTCTCCACCACCACCACCACGCCGTCGTCCTTCTGGGATTCCGTGGAGATCACCACACCTCCACTGCCCATTGGAGGCAGGGAGGAAGGAGCTTCATGACACCGTGCGCGCGTGCCAGTACGGAAGTCTTTGCCGGATTGCGACACCGGGGGGACGATACGTCTACATCAACAACGATTAATCTCATAGGCTTTGGCATCTTCGAGGGTTAGTCTCATCTCAATCTCGTTGCCCCGATCTTGTAGATTAGATCTTGGGTGTTCCATAGATTAGATCATTGGTTTTATTAGATCTTCTTGTTGGAAATTTTTGTTTTTCTATACTCCCAGACATCGATTTTCTACTCATTTCCCCTAAAAATCATAGAACCCTGGACGTGATAGCCCTATTCGTGAAGGGTTTTCAAGATAATTGCCGTATCCGGTTCCGTCTTTTGCGGTGGTTACTAGGACACATAAAATGACGCCACGCGCTCCGCTCGGAATACAGCTCAGATTTGCTTTGCCAAACGTACAAAAGCAGGGCCCGCCGGGACATGCGGCCTTGCTTGTCTTAGAGACGCTGTGCGTGCACCCGTCATAGCAAAGCAGGAAAACATTGCTTGTGCAAATAGCGCGTCCTAGACCTAAAGTATTTTCCCTCCATTTATTGAGCGAAGGAAAGTGTCGCATTCAAATCCGGTCGGTTCCAGCAGTTAGTGGAACACATGAGAGCGGAGAGGATTCAGGAATGGCTGCATATGGCATGTGATAGGTGGTGCGTAGGAGGTATCCTACCGCCCGGCGCGAGGTCCCGCGCAATACTAAAATAGCACCATGCAGCTCCTTCACAAAAAGCCTTAAACACAGAAAATGGAAACCGTGGCCGTGGTTGGATTGGAAATCGCGGCCAGGGACCTTCCCTCTAAGGCCCACGCACGGTATCAAATGGCCTCGTTAGACAAAACTATGTGGTGAAACGAGCAGTTTCCTACTCATTTCCCTAAAAGCCATAGAACTCGGACGTGATAGCCCTATTCGTGAGGGTTTTCAAGATAATTGCCGTATCCGAGTTCCGTCTTTCGCAGTGGTTACTAGGACACATAAAATGGCACCGTGCAACTCCACGGGATTTTTTTTGACTTGTCAGTTTGTCATCTGGGCAAAACGGGGCCCCGAGGACATGCGGTATGGCCGTCTGAGTCTTGTGACGTGCCCGTCATGCTGTATTGAAACGGAAAACGTGCACATATAATGACGCGTCCTTGACCTAAAAAAAACATTTTCCCTCCATTTATTGAGCGAAAGAAGTGTCGTTGATTCAATCCGATTCGTTTCGGTAGTTCGACGGGACACCGCCGAGGGAGCGGGAGGGGATTCCCAGGATAGCTGCCACAGCGCATATGGCATGTGATAGGTGGTGCGTAGAAGGTATCCTACCGCTGCGCGGAGGAGTCGTCTGCAATACTAAAATGCTTTCACATGCAGCTCCTTCACAAAAAAAGCCTTTAAGGCACCCAGAAAATGCAAACCGTCGCCAGTGGTTGGATTGAAACCTAAGCGACAGGGCCTTTCTTCCCCACCTCACAAGGCCCATGCCGTGCCAAATATGGCCTAAATTCAGACAAAACTATGTGGTGGAAGCAGACCGTTTCTCATTTCCCTAAAAAGCCATAGAGCCTAGGACGTGATAGCCCTATTAAGTGAAGGATTTTTTCAAGATAATTGCCGTATCCGAGTTCGTCCTTTGCAGTGGTTACTAGGACATTTTATAAAATGACGCCAGCAGCCTCATTTCAATTTTGGCTCCAAGAAATAAATATGTTATTTAATAAAGCAAATAGAGTAGGAGATGCCGGCTGGTCGAGCGCCAGGGCAGAGGCCGGCTGGGCGAGGTCCTGGGGAGACGCCGGCGCTGCTACCACTACCCCTATCGCAGTCGCTAGCCCTCCCGCCGCCGTCCCCATCGTGCCTGGTCGACCTAGAGTTTGGGGCGGGGTCATGGAGGAGCGGACGCCGGTGGTGAAGCTTCTCCTACGAGGACGGCGGGGAGAAGGGGAGGAGGGCGGGGTAGGAGAGAGGAAGAGGAGGGTGGGGAGGACTCACCACTGCTGCTGCCGCCGCCGGCTTGCTCAGGTCGCGCGGGCGCTCGCTCAGGTGAGGAGGAGGGGGCGGCGGCGCGGGGCTCAGGTGAGGAGGAGGAGGGGGCTGCGGCGGCAGATCAGGTGAGGAGGAGGGGCGGCGGCGCGGGGCTCAGGTGAGGAAGAGGGGGGGCGGCGGCGCGGGGCTCAGGCGGCGGCGGCTCGATTTTGCGGGAGAAAAACACGATGAGGATTTCGAGCGTGAGCCTGGCCGACCAGGTGAAAAACGCGATGGGGATCCCGAGCTACGGCGGGGGCCACCCTCGGCCTACACGAGATACTCACGTACGGCAGAGACCCACCGCGGCTTGGCCGAGTCAACGACCAGGTGGACCACAGGTTAATGCTAGGGTTTCCCTGGCTACACCGAGGGCAGACGCCGAGGGCAGCCCTCGGCATAGTGTATTTTTGTTAATTTTTTTTTGTTTATTCTATTTTTTCTAACTGTAATATACTAGTATATATTATAATGAGTCAGGTCTACTTTTTACCATTCGACATTAAATTGAGTGCGGTCTACCCTTTGAGCCGACCTCCTGTCGTGGTGCCCCATTGACTTTACTCTGCCTTTTATGACACATAAAATGGCATACAGCAGCTCCTTTCGAATTTTAGCTCCGTTACTGCAGTATGCAAAACGGGGCAGCCGGGACATCTTGTTATGTGGCAGGCACGTGTGTAACGTGCACCACGTCATGGCTGAGAAAACATTAGCATAAAATAGCGAAGATCCTAGACCTAAAGCATTTTTCCCTCCATTTATTAAGCGAAGGAAAGTGTCGCCCCGATTCAAATCAGTCGGTTTCAGTAGTTCGGCGGGTTTCCGCAGGAAGCCGCATGAATTCTCAGATAGCTAGCCCGCACATATGGCATGTGATAGGTGGTGCGTAGGGAGTATCCTACATGGCAGTCACGCACTTAATACTCTTATTTTTCCTGGGATTATGTAGGTAACATTAGGCACCAGAAAATGGCTCCATAAGAGGAACTGGAAATCGCGACCAGATGTACTTCCCCATCCTAAGGCCCACACACGTGCCAAATATGGCCTCGTTGCGACAAACTATGTGGTGACGGGCCGTTTCCTAGTCATTTCCCATAAAAGCCATAGAATTTCGGACGTGATAGCCCTATTCGTGAAGGGTTTTCAAGATAATTGCCGTATCCAGCCGTCTTTTGCAATGGTTACTAGGACACATAAAAAGGATGCCACGAGGCTCCCGCTCGAATTTTAGCTCTAGTTTGCTTTGCCAAGTATTTGTGCAAAAGCGGGGCGCGGGGACATGCGGTGTCAGTACCAGGCGCACGCGTGCCACAGATCCGCCAGCAGCGGCTTGAACATTTAGCAAAATGGCGCGTCCTAGACACAAAACATTTTTCCACTCCATTTATTGAGCGAAAGTGTCGCCCCGGTTCAAATCCGGTGGTTCAGGCAGTTCGGCGGAACACCGCGAGAAGCGGGAGGATTCCAGATGGCTGCCCCGAGCATATGGCATGTGATAGGTGGTGCGTAGGGGGTATCCTACCGGGAGGTCTCGCGTAATACTAAAATGCGCACCATGCAGCTTCTTCACAAAAAAAGCCCTTCCTTCTGAAAATGGAAAACCATGCCGTGGTTGGATTGAAATCCGCGGCAGGCCTTGCTTACCATCTACAAGAGCCTGCCCATTATAGTGGCCTCGTTAAGACAAACTATGTGGTGAAGCAGGCGTTTCCCACCTCATTTCCCTAAAAGCCATAGAACTCCCGGACGTGATAGCCCTATTCGTGAAGGGTTTTCAAGATTAATTGCCGTATCCCGATTCGTCTTTTGCGGTGGTTACTAGGACACATAAAATGACGCCACGCGCTCCGCTCAATTTTAGCTCAGTTGCTTTGCCAAGTTGTGCAAAACGGGACGCAGAGACATCTTGACCTTGGTAAATGCACGGACGCGCGGCGTGCACCCGTCATAGCGCAGCGAGGAAAACATTTAGCACATAAAATAACGTGTCCTGGACCTAAAAATATTTTTCCCTCCATTTGTTGAGCGAAGGAAAGTGTTGCCCAGTTCAAATGGGTCAGGTTTCCGGCGAATTCGGCGGGTTACCGCGAGGAAGCGGAGGATTCCCAGAGATGGTGCCCGCGCGCATATGACATGTGATAGGTGGTGCGTAGGGGGTATCCTACCGCCGCGCGGAGGTCCCGCACAATACTAAAATGCGCACCATGCAACTGTTTAGCAAAAAAAAAAAGCCCTTACGGCACCCCGAAAATGAAACCATCGCCCGTGGTTCGGGTTGGAAATCGCGGCCAGGAACCTTGCTTCCCCATCCTAAGGCCACGCATGTATCAAATATAATATGCGTTAGACAAACTGTGGTGAAACGATCGTTTGTTGAGTATACCCCAAACAATAATAAAATGAGATTTATTATAATATCTTTGTGTTTATGATAAATGTTTATATATCATGCTATAGTGTATTATAGCAACATTGACACATGTGTGTTATGTAAACAGAAAATAGTACGCGCATCATATAACTAGCTTGTTGATTAATAGATGATCATGGTTTCGTGATCATGCATTGGATGTTATTAATAACAAAGGTTATGTCATTATGTGAGGTGAATGCATAATGGACACACACCCAAATGGCGTAGCATAAGATCAAGTCATTAGTTCAATTTGCTATAAGCTTTCGATATAGTTGCCTTAGTCCTTCGACCATGAGATCTGTAAATCACTTATCGGAAGATGCTTTGATTACATCAAGCGCCATTACATGAGTGGTTTTAAAGATGGGATTAAGTATTTGGAAAGTGTGAGTTGGTATATGGATCAATAGTGGGATTGTCCATCGATGTGGATAGATATAGTATACCCACAACAGGTGGAATGTCATCTGATTAGCTTGCAAGCATATGAATAGTTCATAAAGAGATCACATACCTGATGCAGTAAAAGTACTTGTGTACTTGAGGGCCAGACAAGGTATGGAAATCACGATGATCAAACCTCGGACAGTAAAATATGTGAGACAAAGGAATTGGCATCGTATGTAAATGGTTCAATCGATCACTAAGTCATCGTTGAATATGTGGGAGCCATTGTGGATCTCGAGATAATGGTTATTGCTCGGAGAGGAGTCTCGACCATGTACATAGTTCACGAGCCGTAGGGTGACGACGCTTAAGGTTCGATGTCGCATAAATAGATTCGAAATATGAGTTGGACGAGATATTGTTAGAGGAGTCTCGGATGGGATCCAAGACATCGCGAGGAGGTCCGGAATGGCTGGAAGAATTCTGCTGTGTTGTATTTCAAGAAAAGTTGTTAAAATATTCTCGGGTGAACGAAATAAAAATATAAGTTCTTATTTTTGTCACGTGGGCAGTCCAGGGGAGATGGAGAAAGGCCGGGGAATTAGACTACACACAGGTAGCGGGCCACACACCCGGGCATGAGTATGGTGTGGGAGCCTGAGCCTAGATGTGTTTGTGAAACCCTACCTCAGAGTATATAGAGGAGGTAGTTTGTGACCATTCTTTGCTCTGTCGCAACCCTAATTGCCACTATCTCCTCTTGGACTTCTCTGTTAAGAGCAGAAGCCTGGGGATGTCTCCACCACCACCACCCTTTGTGTCGTCTTTCTTTGGGATTAGGTGGAGATCTACCACACCTCCACGCATTTGGGCGGGGAGAGGGAAGAACTTCATGACCACCAATCTGGGCCAAATCTGAGTACTGCTGGGATTCTTTGACACCAGGGGCAGTCAATCTACATCAACACTTGAATTAATCTCGTGAAGCTTTAGCATCTTGAGGAGTTAGTCTCATCTCCATCTCATTGCTTCGATCTTGTAGATTCGGTCTTGGGTGTTCCATAGATTAGATCTGTTGGTTTATTCGTCTTTACGGTAGGAAATTTTTGTTTTCTATCTCAAGAGCCGTTTTCTACTCATTTTCCCTAAATATAGAACTTTGGGCAATGTTAAGCCCTATTAGTGAAGGTTTTCAAGATAATTAAATATTATTCGTCTTTTGCGGTGGTTACTAGGACACATAAGATGATGCCATGCGGCTCCGCTGGATTTTTTGGCTCCGTTTGCTTTGCCAGCTGTGCAAAACGGGCCGACAAGGACATGCGTATGGCCGTGCGACGACGCGCGTGCACCCGTCATAGCGAAACGGAAAACATTGCTTTGTGAAATAGCCCGCGTCTAGACCTAAAACATTTTTCCCTCCATTTATTGAACGAAGGAAAGTGTCGCCAGAGTTCAAATCCGGTCGGTTTCCGAGTAGTTCGGCGGGTTTTCTGCGAGAAGCGGGAGGATTCCCGAGATGGCTGCCGCAGCATATGGCATGTGATAGGTGGTGCGTAGGAGGCCTCTACCGCCTTGTGAGAGATCACGCGCAATACTAAAATAACACCATACGACTCCTTCACAAAAGCCTTAGGCACCTGAAAAATGATAAAACCATACTTAGTGGTTGATTGGAAATCCGCGACCGAGAACCTTCCATCTAAGGCCCAGCACGTGCCAAATATATTATCGTTCGGAGCAAACTATGTGGTGAAGCAGGCCGTTTCCTACTCATTTCCCCTAAAAGCCATAGAACTCAGACGGACGTGATAGCCCTATTCGTGAAGGGTTTTCAAGATAATTGCAGTATCCCAATTCTGTCTTTTTGCAGTGGTTAATAGGACACATAAAATGACGCCAGCTCAGCTCGAATTTTTGAGCTCCGTTTGCTTTGCCTTAAGCTGTGTTACCATGGGACGCCGGGACCTGCGGTATCGAGCGCGTCTTAAGATGTAGCCAGCGTGCACCACGTCATGCTGTGGCTTGGAGAAACATTTAGCACATATAATGACGCGTCCTAGACCTAAAACATTTTCCCCTCAATTATTGAGCGAAGGAAAGTGTCGCCCCAGTTCAAATCAGGTCAGTTTCCAACGGATTCGGCGGGACACCGCAGGAAGCCGGAGGGATTCCCGGATGGCTGCCATATGGCATGTAGTGGATAGTGCGGAGGTATCCTACCGCTGCGCGGAGGTCCCGTGCAATACTAAAATGCGCACCATGCAGCTCCTTCACAAAAAGCCTTTCCGGCCCGAAATGCAAACCGTCGCCCGTGGTTGGGGAACTCCGAGACCGGGCCTTTCTTCATCCTAAGGCCCATGCGTGCCAAATATGGCCTCGTTGACAAACTATGTGGTGAAACGGGCGTTTCCTACTCATTTCCCTAAAAGCCATAGAACTCCGGACGTGATAGCCCTATTCGTGAAGGTTTTCCAAGATAATTGCCGTATCCCATTCCGTCTTTTGTGGTTACTAGGACACATATGAGCCATGACCTCCTTCGATTTTTGGCTCGTTTGCTTTGGCCAAACGCAAACCCGCAGGCTATCTTGCCTGTGGCCGTGCACGCGCGCGTGCACCGTCATCGAAACGGAAAACATTTAGCACCTAAAATGACGTGTCCTAGACCTAAAAACATTTTCCTCCATTTATTGAGCGAAGGAAAGTGTCGCCCCCATTCAAATCGGTTAGTTTCAGTGGATTCGGCGGGACACCGAAGCGGGAGGGATTCCCGGATGGCTGCCGCGCGCATATGGCATGTGATAGGTGGTGCGTAGGAGGTATCCTACCGCCGCGCGGAGGTCCCGCAATACTAAAATACGCACCATGCAGCTCCTTCACAAAAAAAGCCCTTCGACACCCGAAAATGGAAAACCGTCGCCCGTGGTTCGGATTGGAAATCGCGCCAAGGCCTTGCTCATCCTAAGGCCCACGCACGTGCCAAATATGGCCTCGTTCCGACAAACTATGTGGTGAAACGGGCCGTTTCCTACTCATTTCCCCTAAAAGCCATAGAACTCGGACGTGATAGCCCTATTCGTGAAGGGTTTTTCAAGATAATGCCGTATCCATTCCGTCTTTAGAGTGGTTAGTAGGACACATAAAATGACACCATGCGCTCCGTCGAATTTTTGGCTCTTGCTTTGCCAACTGTGCAAAACGGGCCGCGGGACATGCGGTATGGCTGCCGGGCGCGCGTGCACCCGTCCCCAACGCGAAACGGAAAACATTTAGCATAAAATGACGCGTCCTAGACATAAAAACATTTTCCCTCCATTTATTGAGCGAAGGAATGTCGCGGTTCAAATCGGTCGGTTTCCGGCTATTCGGCGGGACACGCAGGAAGCGGGAGGGATTCCAGATGGCAGGCGCCTATGGCATGTGGGGTGGTGCGTAGGAGGTATCCTACCGCTGCACGGAGGTCCCGGCGCAATACTAAGGAAATGCGCACCATGCAGCTCCTTCAACAAAAAAGCCCTTCCGGCACCCAGAAAATGGAAACCCATCGCCGTGGTTGGATTGAAATCGCGTGGCCGGGGCCTTGCTTCCATCCTAAGGCCCACGCACGTGCAAATGGCCTCGTTCCGACAAATATGTGGTGAAACGGGCGGGCGGATTTCCACATAGGATCCTGGATTTTACCAAGTGCTAGCCCATGTATGCGGAAAGCGTCAATAGGGTACATGCAAGGTTAGCCAAACCTCACATCACACTTGTACATATATGTTGGGGCAGATGCAAGTTTTCCAACAATTCTAACGCTCCGGTGATCTCTATCTTGGAAAACCCTAGGGCGGGGACCCCGGAGATCTACCCCTATAGCTTTCTCCGTGCGAGAGTTTACCAATGTAATTTTTACTTGTTTGGGTTTATTTAGGACATATGTACATGGAAACCATAGTTTGGGCATACTTTACCATAAAATAGGCTCCATTTGAGCCGTGGCGGGAGTTTCCACATCTGGATTTTACCAAGTGTTAGCCCATGTATGCGGAAATCGTCAACAACGGGTACATCCAAAGTTAGCCAAACCTTACATCACACTTGTACACATATGTTATGGGCATATGCAAGTTTTCCGGCGATTCCTCCGGTGATCTGTATCTTGAAAAACCCTAGGGCGGGGACCTCAGATCTACCCCTATAGCTTTCTCCGTGTGAGGGTTTACCAATGGACTTTTTACTTGCTTTGGTTTTTTTAGGACATATGTACTTGGAAACCATAGGTTGACATACTTTACCATAAAATAGGCTCTTGCTGAGCAGGGGAGTTCCACATACGGATCTGGATTTTGCAAGTGCTAGCCCATGTATGGGAAATCGTCAACACCGGGTACATGCAAGGTTATTCAAACCTTACATCACACTTGTACATATATGTTAGGGGGATGCAAGTTTTCCAACAATTCTCACGCTCCGGTGATCTATCTTGGAAACCCTAGGGCGGGGACCTAGATCTACCCCTATAGCTTTCTTCGTGCGAGAGTACCAATGTAATTTTTTACTTGTTTTGGTTTATTTAGGACATATGTACATGGAAACCATAGGTTGGGCATACTTTACCATAAAATAGGCTCCATTTGAGCCGTGGTGGAAGTTTCCACATACAGATCCTGGATTTTACCAAGTGTTAGCCCATGTATGCGGAAATCGTCAACAAAGGGTACATCCAAGGTTAGCCAAACCTTACATCACACTTGTACACATATGTTATGGGCATATGCAAGTTTTCCAGCGATTCCGACGCTCCGATGGTCTGTATCTTGAAAAACCCTAGGGCGGGGACCCCGTAGATCTACCCCTATAGCTTTCTCCGTGTGAGGGTTTACCAATGGACTTTTTTACTTGCTTTGGTTTGTTTAGGACATATGTACATGGAAACAATAGGTTGGGCATACTTTACCATAAAATAGGCTCGTTTTAGCCGTACCAGGAGTTTCCACATACAGATCCTGCATTTTACCAAGTGCTAGCCCATGTATGCGAAAATCGTCAACACCGGGGTTAGCCAAACCTCACATCACACTTGTACATATATGTTAGGGGCAGATGCAAGTTTCCAACAATCGACGCTCCGATGATCTGTATCTTGGGAAACCTAGGGCGGGGACCCCCGAGATCTACCCCTAGGGTTAGGGTTAGGGTTAGAGTTAGGGTTAGCAATGTATGTGGAAACCCTAGGGTTAGGGTTAGGGTTAGAGTTAGGGTTAGGGTTAGAGTTAGGGTTAGGGTTAGAGCTAGGGTTAGAGTTAGGGTTAGGGAAACCGTAGGGCGGGGACCCCGCATCTACCCATATGTACATCGATAGCAAATGTTGGGCCTAGTGGCTCAGGTTGACCCGTCTGCGAGCGTCACTCGTGGGACCTACATATGCCATCTACCAATTCTTAAAAAATAGAACCATTTTTTACATAATTCATACTAGTAAATAAATAATACAAACATAATATAAAGTAATATAAGAGAGGAAAAAATAAAAAATAAACCCTACGGCGGGGACCATGCAAATCTACCCCTAGGGTTAGGGTTAGGGTTAGCAATGGACTTTTTTCCTTTTTGGAGGACATATGTACATCGATAGAAGATGTTGAGCCTACTGGCTCGAGTCGACCCGTCTGCGAAGTGCGTCACTCGTGAGACCTAGCTACATATGGCATCTACCATTTTTACCATTAGAAAAGAACCATTTTTACATAACTCATACTACTACGTAAATAAATACAAACATAATATAAAGTAAAGGAGAGAGAAGAAAATAGAAAAAAAAAACTAAGCTGAGGGTGGCCGTCGGCATAGGTAGGTCATGCACTATGCCGAGGGGCACCCTCGGCGCCTCGCTGACGCCGTAACCGGGCCGTCACATGCGGAGCAGCTGTGCAGTAGACGCAGGCACTACGCCGACGGGCGTTTGTACGCCGAGGGTGGCCGTCGGCGTATGGTGCTCTACGCCGAGGGTACGACTACGCCGAGGGGCTCGTTGGGCCGCTGCCCTGGACCGGACGTACGCCGACGGCCCCGACATTTGGTCGTCGGCGTACGCCACGGCCGTCGGCGCAGCGCGCCATTCCCGTAGTAAAACGAAAGTAAAACGAAATGAGAAAGAAAAAGCACAAAGAAACAAACACTTCATGAACGGAGGTGGTCGGCCACGCGGCGTTGAGCCGATGCCGAATCCGTAAGAAGGTTGACGGGGCCGCGAAACTGATATAAATCGACGGAGGGGCTCGGAGGACGAATCTTGCCGATCGACGATTAGATTTTCCGCCGAGCAGATCGATGTGGCCGTGGTGGAGCTATGGCTCGATTTCAGCAACGGTGGAAATCGACGAGCGAGTCGCAGTGCTGTTTTTTCTTTGGACGAACCATAGCCGAGTATATTTGGGAGCCAAGATATCTTGAAACTTTCTACTCCTCATAAGCCTCTGAGGTATCGCCTAGATCCAGCTTAGCATTTTAAAACGAAATTTTTATCGAGCAGTTAGCCATTCGGAGCAACAATAACGGCCCAAGTATACCTTATGATTGACACATATATACACTTGCATGAAGACATGCAAGCATGCAACATATGTCGCCGAGGATGACAAACCCTCAGTTATCTGAACCTGGTGCGCGGTGCGCCGTCGTCCACCCGCGCCGGGGCTCTCAGTGCAAGCCAGAAAAAGGTAGTTGAGTCAAATCGCCAAATCGGCACTGCATGCTAGCTAGGCCACGACGGCCAGGAGTTATCCGCTAGTTTCAACAGGGCCGGCTACCTACCTGCTAGCTGGTGCTCAGAAAAGTCAGTGTGATTTTCAAAAATAAGAAGATAAAAGTCAAAATGTTCGCAGCTCGCACAGTATTTTAAAAGCTGTAACTTGGAATGAAGATTCTAAGGGTTAATTTGATACACACTTGCATCGGATATAGGCCCGTGCAAAATTTTGATGTGCATGGTGCATGCGGCGCGTACGTTCATACGTCGTGCCGACTAGATTGTAGCACTGTTATCTGTACAAATACAGACATATACTCACTCTAATGAATACATACATACATCGTACCCTCTATGAGTATCCTGGAGAGACCGGGCACATGAAATTAATGATCCGACGAATTTTGAGATTGCGGAAACGTCGCCTCCCACTGAAAAACTATTCTGCCTTTCCGAGACATCGAAGTGTCAAACATGTATTTTGAAATTTGGTAGGCTAGAGGTGTCATTGCTCTTCTAACCATCCAACCACAGGTTAGTTCTCTCACACTATTATACTAAAAAGGAATTGTGGGCGGCTAGCAGTTACCATGAAAGGGAAAGTAAATATTTAAATAGTCAGCTATCGCCATGCTAGCAAGTGGGACACACTCGTGTATTGACTATTTTTCCAGCCCTCCCCACCCCCACTCCACCCTACCCAACACACACACATGCTTTCATAAGATTCACGTGAAGGTCCTTGCTCCAACTAAAAGAGGGACTTATGATATCAAATGCCCATTCCCTTGTGGCCCTTCACCTTCGGCTTGCTATTGTCACTTCGGAAGGAACAAGCGGACATGTTTTCATGCGTGGAGGTTGACCTAGAGTTGTTCCAACGCCTCCTAGATAGCAACAAACCTCAAGGACATGATGCCAGGGTAGGGGCATAGGGAGCGGTGGAGGAGATCCGCTATGTCGGTGACTCTTAAAATAGTTGTCTAATGAATTTCAAAGGATTTAGGTATTTTGCTAGAGTCATCTTCATCGAGTCTAGATATTGTTGTGAATAAGTGTTCTTTTGCTTGAACCTATGGATTGGCTTAATCAAGCATGATATCTTTGGACTAGACCTCGAACATCTGCTTCTATAGGAGTTCATGTGTGTCAACATAACTAGTTTGACTTCCCTTCCTATGCAGGCAGCTTCTTGCGCCTGGAGATATCAACGAGAAGCAGCTTCGCCGCACCCACAAGGCGATCTTTGACCTATCTGCCCTCCTTATCAATGACACCACTGCAGCTGCGAGCGGTGGTATCACATCCTTCCTCGCCTCCCACCGCAACCACTCCTTAAGCCACGCGCCTAGGTTTTCTTGCAAAATTACTAGCCCGGCCGTTCAGTGTGGAAACAAATTGTCCCATTTCGACTAACCTCTTTTACACTGTAAAACTAGCTTGAGGGCTACTAAAACCCATCTAGTCTCGCACTTACAGTAATTTCGTGGCTGCAGGCTGCCTCGACATTCCTAATCACTTTTGACAAAATGGGGATTGCAAATCTTTTTTGTGGTACTATAGCTTCAAAGGCGCAGCTAGCCTTGACAAATTTTCAGAAATATTAATTATTACTCCTGGTGACAAACAAGTAACTATCTATGTATAGCGTGATGATGTATGCAATTGGCAGCCTAGGCAAGACTTGCTGCATCAACTCCTTGGCTGTACTAGGAAGGACGAATCTACCCGTGTATAGCTACTAGCTATCCGTTGATTTTAACTCAAGCACTAACGTACATGGTGTAGTTGGCCTAACAAGTTGGTAGTTTGTTAACTATGTAGGTGACTCAAATCCATGCCTTCTGCCAGCAAAAGAAAAATTCCGTGTCGAGACAAGCGCCAAAAGCCTATCTACTATGTTCACATTAGATGAGGTCACCCTAGTTGTTTGACTTTCTTACAAGTTGTATGCACGCGTGCACATATGCGGGGTTAGTCAACTTATAAATTGTATATCTATTTGCGGATTAACATCGATCACATGTCAGGCCTTGTTTGGTACTAGTGTTTCAGTGGGGATTAGTGGGGATAATACTCTAGAGTATTGGGTGAATCACTGCTGTCACCCAATCCCCACAAAACCCCATCCCCAATCCACTAGGTAGGGGTAGAGTATTGGGGATTGAAAAAATTACACTAAAAATTTGGGGAAAAGTGGGGATAAGTGGGGATTAAACTCTCTCATACTCTAGCACCAAACATGCATTGGGGATAAGTGGGGATTTAAAATTTGGAGCGGATTATCCCCGCTAATCCTCACTAAAACTCTAGTACCAAACAAGGCCTTACTGGGCTAATTGCTATGCGGACAGGCTAAGAGCATGTACAGCGCTAGGCGCTTTGGTAGGCGCTTAGTTGATCAGAAAAATAGGTATAGAAAAAAAAAATCAGCCAAGCGCTATATCCTGCAACGCGAGTTTCGCATGTCTATGACACCTGTAAAACTGTTTGCTGCAGCACAAAACGCGGAGCGCCCGGCGCATCGTAAGACATCGACGCAAGACTAATTCCCAGAATCGACTGGAACTGAGCCCAACGGCCGGGAAGATGAACCTAGCATCTGGGCTAAGCGTCCGTGTTGTACATGTCCTAACAGGGCCCATTATTACCAGTACTACAAGAAATTTGTAAAATTCAAGTGGCAACTGCCTACACGGTAAAATTTGTGGTTCATTTTGGTGGAGGAACATTATGAAATTGTTTGACCTATACAGACAAGTGACACATTGCAAGATTGGGACTGGGGAGACAATTCTATTCTGGTAATTGGAATGATGGGGGTAATCGATGATATTTTTTCCAGACTCGCCTCTTTTGCAAAGGACAAACTCATTTCAGTTAAGGAGGCACTACAAATTACTGATCCTTCACAGGCTTTTCATCTGCCTATATCAACTGAGGCTGCTGCAGAGTTAATTAAGAACACTCCAACATATGTTAGCAGGGGTGGTCACATCAGATGATAATGATCAGTGGCTTATCACAAGTAACAAATCTGGAGCTTTTATTCCAAGTCAAATTTATATATTGAGCTTCCAACATATTAGTTCACATTTCCCATCACAATGGATATGGAAGAGCAAGTGTACCTCCAAACATAAATTCTTTGCCTGGCTTATATTGCATGATCGAATCAACACAAAAGATATGTTAAGAAGAAGGCATTGGCAAGTAACCTCGGACCATAGTTGTGTCTTATGTCCAGATGATGCTCTGGAGGATTGGTCACATTTATTCTTTGAATGCACTTTTAGTGTTAGAGTTTGGATATATTTACAAGTTAATTGGACATCAGGATCTGGACTAGAAATGCTAAAAAATACTAAGAGAAGATTTAAAGGTCCCTGTTTCGTGGAGATTATAATCTTGGCTTGCTGGAATATATGGAAGCAGAGGAATAACAAGATTTTCAAGAATATACAACCAACTTTTAGGAACTGGAAAGAGGGTTTCTTTTCTGATATTACCCTGCTTAAGCATAGGGTAAAAGAGAGTAATGTTCCCATTTTATCATCATGGATTGACAACTTGTTGTAAATAGTTAGTACCTAGACTAGATTAGTTTTCTTGTAAATATTGTACATACTCTTTATGTTTTTAAGTAATAAAAGGCTGTGTGGGACTCCCCTGCAGTAGTTAGCTTCAAAAAAAAAACTGCCTACATGGCTCATTCTAAGTGATATATATAAACTTAGCAAAATACAACAAAACGGGGGTCTTGTTTACATTTTTTTCAATTTGCCGCTTCTCTTTCTTTATTTGTGCAAACTCTAATCCTTGCATTGGATGACACTGCCGTCAGCCTACTCCGAGGAAATCGCCGTGGAAGTCGATAGATTTGGATGACCTTCTCATTAACGTCGACAGATCACCGTGGGGGATGTCACTGCCCCGCCATGTCAGGTTGTGGCTGTGTTTTGCTGCACGAATCCTAGGCACGCCGTCGTTCGCACTTGGGGACCCTCTCAAACTTTTTCACCCACGCATCCGGGAGGATGACGAGCTCGAGCTGGCCTTGTGGGTTGATGGTCCGCGGACGCGCCTAGGCATGCCCTCGTCCTCTACATCCGAAATGCATTTCCCGCCGATGGTTGGGGAAGATAGATCCAATAGGTGGACCCATTGGCGACAAAATGAGAAAGGGAAGGGAAATGAGTTGGGCCGGTATGTTGATGTGGCTGCGGACATTGAACTTCACCCCACTGGTCAGCCACAGTGGCTACAATAAGTATATGAATTAATATTTTCCGGAAAATAATTTTAACTTGTAATTTGCATAATTATTTCATTTGGTCTTAGAAAATTACGTATAATATATCAAAATATTCTGAAAAAATGACACCAGTGTATTTATGCAAAATACTCAAGTTCTTAAAGAACATTTTACAAAACAAAGTAATTTAAAAATTTGTGCGTTCTCGTATAGAAGCACGAAAGATTGGCATAGAAATTAGAGAATGGACTTTAGTAGCCCGGGCTACATGTAGGCCATTTTTTGAACCTACGAAAAATTCCTTTCAAACATGTTTAAAAATTCGAAAAAATACTGTGATGTAGATAATATTGTACTCTACAAGTATGTAAATTTTCAGAATCAAATGTGTTGTATTTTGGGCTCAGCAAAAATAAAAAATCTTGATTTCAGCATTGGTGAACAGAATAAACAATACACTCAAATCTGAATTTTGCATTTTGTGAGATTTTGTTATTTTTACTGAGAGCAAAACATAACGTATTTCAATATGAAAATTTACACATTGATAGAGTAAAACATTCTCTATGGCTACATATTTTCTTTCAAAATTTCTGAAACTTCAAAATCAGGAGTTTCAAAGTGTGAATCAACAAAATTGAAACCGGGCTATATGTAGCCAGGGCTACATTTGATGTTTTCGACAGAAATTAACACTATATATATGTATCCAACGAAACATCATACTATTTTACCACTGCAATATAAATTTGTTTGGCGCACATATATGCGATTGTTTTCTAAGAATTAGTGGCTGGGGCCAAAATGGATGTTTTTAATGAGGTTATCCGTGCAAGCAACGTGGCACATATTCGAATCATGACCCCATCTTTTGCAGAGTTGTGCATTTGTTCATTGCCAACAATTCGTAAACTATGGTTTTTTTGTTTGAAACAAATAAATATGATTTTTATTTTTATTAGTGGCCAAAGGGTGCTTTTTTGTGAAGTGACTGCAAAAACTAAGGTGCACACCGCCACCCTCCACTTTTCGCAGGTGGGGGACATGGTATGATGATTAAATCCAGGTTTGAATTAGTGGACAAAGGGTGCATTTTGATGAATTATCTCGGCATCCATCCATATACTGAATTACTTTTTAGCTAAATCCATTTAAATTCAAATTTAAACATGGGTACATAAGTATAATTCAATTTTTAAGGAAAGATTCGCGAGTTTCTCTGAGTGTCGAAGCCTAAAATAGTGGCCAAACATATGCGCTGCATTCACCTAGCACACATGGCGGACATCGGGAGTTTGACCTAAACTTGATATCAACCCAAAGGTGGTTAAGAAAATGGCAAACTAGCGGATGGATGATGCACTACCTAGAAAAATGTCAAACATGAAGTACCAAGTTTTTTTATAAAAATCATTCACAAATTTTGCCATTAAGTATTAGTTCACTTATCTTTTTACCCTGGAGAGCTTGGTAACTGAAAGATCCATAGCAAACTTTTGAATCTTGACCTCATCTTTCAAACAGAAATGCATATCTAACAACTTTACAAACTATTGTTTTGTTTGTCACACAAAAATTTGACTTTGACTAAAAAATTAGTGGTCAAGTGGCCACAAATGGGTGTTTTTTTTGGATAAGGTCAGTGCAAATGACATGGAAAACTTTTAAATCATGAAGCCGTCTTCTGCAGTGTTGTGCATGTTTACATTGTCTACAACTTTGCAAACTAACGTTTTCTACTTGGCACACGTGAATGCGGTTTTTTTTTATTAGTGGCCAACGAGTGTTTTTTTGTGTGTGATGTGGCTGCCAAGTGAAGTGTGCACACTGCCACCACTCTAGTTTTCACATATGGGGGAAATGGTAGGATGATCAAATCCCGTGTATGATGAATTATCTCGATCTGCGGTCATATACTAAGTTGCTTTAAAGCTCAATCAGTTTGAATACAATTTTGAACTAGGGGTACATAAAGTACAATTATTTTTTTAGGGAAAATGCATGAAGGTGCGTTGACGGTGTGGAATCCCAAAGTAATGGCAAAACATGTGCGCCACATCCAACTATCACACATGGCAGACAAATCGAGTTTTAACCTAAACTTGAGCTCAAGCCAAAGGTGTCGAGTTTTAACCTAAACTTGAGATCAAGCCAAAGGTGGCTAAAAAAATCAAAGCAAAACCAGCCCATGGAGGCATGGTTTGTGACACACTACCTAAAAATATCAAACATGGAGTACCAAGCTTTTGTAGAATAATCCTTCACAAATTCTGCCACCAAGTAGGAGGTCACTTGGCCTTCTACCCTATAGAGTTTGTTAAGTGCGAGATCTATAGATAAATTTGGAATCTTGACCCCATCTTTTGCACAAAGGTGCATCTTTCCATTCCCAAAAACTATACAAACTATTTTTTTATTTGTCACACAAAAATTTGATTTTGACAAAAAAAAATAGTGGTCAAATGGCCCAAATTGGTAAGCTATACCTCTAGGAGGACCAAAATAATCATGATCTTCATGTTCCCTAAGACCAAAATATCGGCCGCTCACTTCTCGTTGCTAAAATTAGTTTAACTCATTCTAATTACCAATTGAATCCCGCTGTAAAAAATCATAGCCCTCCCTCATGTACCAAAAATTCAATTCACGGTATTTTGGTCTGCATTGTGAATAGGCCGTGGTGGAGCAGCGCACGACGAGCGTCGACCAGGTCCGGCCCACAGAGCGCAGGGATGCCCCCGACCAAGTTCCTATGCATTGGGGATGAGCGTATTTGTCTAGCTTCAGACTGTCTAGAAGTGGTGCAGAGTGTGATGGCTTCATCTATGGGAAATTACGGTATAATTATAATGGAGATCAAGGCAAGAAAAGCGGCTTTCGATGAGGTACAAATTTGTCACGAAGGTAGAAAGAATAATACAGAGACGCATATACTTGCTCGCAATGCTGTTTCTGATGTTGTGGGGCGCCGCCTGTGGCTTTTGAATCCCCCTGATCATGTACCTCATACTATTTCTTTCGATGAATAAAGCCGTTTAAACCCTAAAATAAATGCATTGGGGATCGGCTAGACACGTTAGACACAGTTTAAGAAAACGTAACTTGACACGATTTTTTATTCTGGATCTTATTTCCGGACGGAGGAAGTATATGCACTTTAGATATTTATTTTCAGATTTAAATATAAATTTTCTCTTCAATAGGACTACTCCTATGTATCCCCTGCTTCACTACAAAATAGGTTTCGTTCTCCCTCCAAGAGAACATGTTTCATATGATATTTTTGCAGCATAATCTGCACATTTGTCGACACTCAGTTTACGCTTGAAAGGACGTTAATGCACGAAATTTTGCGTTCAAAAGTATACCAGGGAACAATGGTTGAATCAGGAGTCCAGATAAACGTTGGTAGATATTAATTTACAATACCAAGTGCATATATAAAACAATAGTGGAACGGAAAGCCAGTATGTCGTTTGCTGCATCTTAAGTTTTAAAATGGAAAACTGCTTGCAATGTGTTCACAAAATAAAATATAAAACGACTATTTCTGTTTCAGCCAAAGGTCGCCATTCCAGTTGGATCCCTCGGAAGAGCAGCATTGTGTACTCGGCTGTTGTACGCACGAGAGAACTGAAAGGCTGAAAGTGCAATACTGCAATGCAATGACAAGCAAACTAATGGAACAAGCCGACTCAGTGCACAGACAATGGTTGCACATATCCAGTCCAAGTGAGCAAGAGTCTCCTCGTGACAGAATTTACAAACCCCTCAGGAAGAAATTCAGGCAGGAACAAGAAGTGCCCAAAAAAACTAAGTTCAAGATGGAAGGTTCTCTTATTCGTTCTTCTTATCGTCACTGGAAGAAACGTTAGCGGCTGATTTACCCTGCCAAAAGTGAATATAGATCAGTATATCAAATACAATAGTGTCTCCAACTTGGGTTGGAGCACACTCATGCTACACTAAAAGGTTCTATAGTCAGTCAAGTATGCAGTTGAACATTTTATATTTTGTGTGTTTGGTCACTGGTTTGACCGAGACCAATTTTGATTCTATTTTTTTTTCTTGTAGGTTGGTGGAGTGAGTGAAGCAAGAGATAGCCAAAAGAAGAAGAGGTGCTGTAAAGGTAGTATAGTATATTGTACAAAGGTTTATACTGCAATTCCGGCGTTAGAGCATCTCCACCAGTAGCCTCCAAATAGGCGCCGGCAGAGGCGCTGGCACCTCCGTTTGGGGGGCGCCGGCACTGCATCCTCCATTTGATCCCCCGTTTCCACACCGGCGCCTCCCAAACGGCGGCCCCCAATTTTTTTTTCTTTTTACAATATTTTCAAACAATATATCGATCACATTTTATTCATACAATCACACAAATAGAATTAAATTATTCATACAATCAATCAAATAAATAGTACTTAAATTATTCATACAACCCAACAAACCAAGGTTCAAAAAAGCGCTAAGCGCTAAGCGAGCGGTGAGGCTCTGCCTAGAGGAACTATTGCTAAGCGAGCTTAAGCGCCGCTTAAGCGTGCAGGGCAAAACAGGCATATGTAAGCCTAAAATAAGAAATATTGAATAACCTCATAGTTCTATGTTGTTTTTGGTCCAACAAGAGGACCAACAAGATACCTCTTGCTTCACGCATCTTGCTTCACAGGCCCAACAAGAGGAAATACATTGATCCCCTCCAACAGGCCCAATAACCTCACGCACGTCAAATAAGTCGATCCCCTCCTGCTTCCCAGCCTTCCTAGGTCGTAGCCGCCACTCACGCACGCCGCCTCTCTCACTTCAATCCCCTCGATCTAGACTGGGAGTGGATGAGGGGAATGAGCTGCTGGAGGAAGGGATCCCTGTTTAGGCGGCCTTGAGGAAGATCTAGATGGTGGAGAGGAAGAGGAGATTGACCAGCGGCGCGGAGGAGCTCCAATGGTGCCGCCTCTTGCTTCTGCCTCGACACGGGAGTGGAATTGAACGAGTACGGGATTCCTAGCCCTAACCCTCTTGCTTCTGCCTCGAAACGGCGTGAGAGCCTGCCTCCACAACTCCTCCTTGCTTTTCCTATCGCTCGGGCCAAAAGCTGAGCGGAAGGGCTCCACTTCGCTCTAATCTACGCTTAAGCGTACGCTTAGTAACGCTTTTTTGAACCATGCAACAAATAAATAGTACTTAAATTATTCATCCAGGCAAACAAATAGAAATAAAATCATGCATTGTTGGCTGCTCCTCTCCTCGCCCACAAATGCGCAGCTAGATCCGCCTTCAGCTGTGCATGGACACCTGCATCTCGAATTTCATTGTGCATATGAAGAAAACAACAAATTCTTGGGGCACATGCTCTACCTCAGCTAGTGGCCCTTGATAATCAAATGGATGATCATCCTGCATAGGTGCGTCGCGCTCGCTCTCAATGATCATGTTGTGGATGATCACACAAGCGTTCATCACCTCCCACATTTGTGCCTCAGACCAAGTGAGAGCAGGGTACCTGACAATGGTGAAACGCTGCTGAAGCACCCCAAAAGCACGCTCAACATCCTTGCGTGCTGCTTCCTGGCATGTTGCAAAATAGGCTTCCATCTCGTTTGATGGAGAAGGAATTGTCTTCACAAATGTAGCATACGTCGGGTAGATACCATGAGCTAGATAGTACCCCTTGTTGTATGCGTGACCGTTTACCTCAAAGTTCACGGCAGGAGCTTGTCCCTCAGCTAGCCTGGCAAACACAAGAGAGCGCTGCAGCACGTTGATATCATTGTTTGTTCCTGCCATGCCAAAAAATGCATGCCAAATCCAAAGCTCCTGGTCTGTCACCGCCTCAAGAATGACACTGCACTCACCAGTATGGCCCTTGTAGATCCCCTGCCAAGCAAATGGGCAATTCTTCCAGCCCCAATGCATACAGTCAATGCTTCGGAGCATCCTAGGAAACCCTCTTGTTGCATTCTTCTGCAGGATCCGAGCTGTATCATCTGCTCTTGGTGCTCTCAAATAGTCTTTACCAAACACCGCTATGACGGCTCGGCAAAACTTGTAGAGAGTCTCTGTGCATGTCGACTCTGCCATCCGTAGGTAGTCATTGGCTGCATCTGGAGGAGCTCCGTATGCAAGACAGCGCATTGCAGCAGTGCACTTCTGAATTGAGGTGAAGCCCCAAACCTGTGCAATCTTTCTTGGCCATGAAGTACGTGTCGTACTCCCTGACGCCGTGGACAATCTTCAAGAACATGTCCTTGTTCATCCTAAACCGGCGCCGAAATTCCTTCGGCGAATGAGTTGCGTCGTCGTTGAAGTAGTCGGCGTCATTGCGCCGGCTTCACGATGTCGGTTGATGTTCCTTCTCTTGCCTGGCTTTGAGCCGCCGCGCCGAGGCACGACGAAGAAAGGCTGGCGAACGTGCAACATGTTCGTCAGAAGCAGATGTTGCTGTTGCCGCCGAACAGCCTGAGCGTTCTGCTCCTCCGTGAACAGTTGAACCATCATCTTGTCGTCGCTGTCCATCGCGGCAATCGGACGAACACCTTGCGGGCGGGGCGATACTATCGCGGTGGCGGCGGGCGGCGCCGGTCGAGGGGGTGATGGCCGTGTCGATGGACGGCGGTTCCTAGACAGTCGGCGGTGTCTATTGCAAGCAGGGTGGGCGCGGTGACGACGGCGACGGTGGCGATCTAGAGGGGTGGGAGTCGGCTCGGGCGTGTGTAGGAGGCGTGAAAACGGTGTGTCTGGCTGCCAGGCGGAGCCCACACTAGTTTTCAGACGTGCCGCGAGGTGCCAGCGCGCCCGATTCGCGCCCTTGGCGAAGGGGCCGGCACGGGGTTGCCGGCGATTTTATTGGGCTCCAAAATTGGCCGGATCCGTTTGGGGCGCGCCGGTGCGAGCCCATTTTCGCTGCCGGCCCCCAAAATGCTATCGGGGCCGCTATCGGGGGCGCCGGTGGAGATGCTCTTAATAGATATGCTATATCTGCATACCATCTTTGCAAAAAAAATGATCTGATGGTTTAGTATGGTGAGAATCCAGAGTTGCCATCATTTATTGGCAAAAGTAGAAAAGGACTTCACACTGGATTGTGATTTGGTGGTCAACAGTTAATTAGATTCCAAATGTTAGTTCTGCTGTCCATGAGATTTTTCCTGAAAGTTAGCTGAGGGGTTATTCACTGCAGCGAAAATCAAATATACTGGGGACGCTGATTTAGAGATAAGGGAAGATCCATTCATATCAAATTAAATTCTAAATGGAAAATTCTTGCTTTACTACATGCTACTTCTACAATATGGTGCTCTTATACTATTGCAGTGTTCAACATGGATGTTCAGCTGTGTGGCATTAAGTTGATTCTTTCAGTATTGTTGATCTAATGGTGACACAACACACCTCTATCTTGCCGAAAATTCGTAATTTTAATTGTTCAGAAAATCAAAATATGTACTACACTTGTAGTGGTTATTAACTTCACCGAACACCTCCATGTGGTGGAGGTTGTAATCTACTTGCTCCTGCTTTGATGGGAACAACGAATGTTCTGAAGGCATGCTAGGAAGCCAAGATTAAGTGTGTTGTCCTAAGGCCATGTTCATGGGGGGTCACTGTAGTCTGATGTCAATGGCTGGGTGAAGTCATGAAATCATGAGATGATATGTTTGTTTCTTGAAGTGCTCAATAGTACATTTCACATGTCGCAACTTAAACCTTGTAAGCATGGGATGTTCGATGGAATGACTGTAAGGCAGTGCTATATGATTAGTTGCCTTTGTGAAATAATAATTGGTTGTTACATAAAAAATTGTTTAGTGCATGTTATGTTATTTTTCACTGGAACTATTATAAAAATGAATATTCTCATGTATCCAGCTTTTAAGTTTTCCTGTTGGATTCGTGCTGACATAAACCTGCAAATTTGTGATGAAAGACAATATATGTCTTTAGCGGTCGGGTTCATTTCCACATGTTGCCACAATATTGTTGCTTCTACCTACATGTTGCCATGGGTGAACTTACAAGATATCGAGACCAAAACATATGCACTGTTGATGAAGCTAATTTTCTTCAGCCATTGCAATGGTTTTATGTCCCTTCTGAAGCCTGACATTTATTATGTTTCAGGAAATATTCCAAAAAATTTAAAGTAGCTGAAGTAATGAGTAAATTACACTCGCACGATTATTGTTGTACTTGCACTTTTTGTATTTTATTCACACAGTAACTAATATGGCATATATATTATATGACTGCATTTGTATCCCATTTGCTAGTCCTGATCAAAAAAGAGACTTATCAGGTATCCTCATTGTTCTTTTCTAACAGGAAATAAGCGGCTCAATGTTGTTAAATTTTCAAGAAAATAACTCATACCAGAATAATAAAGATGAAATACGAAAAATTGTAACCAATATGACAATAATCTCCGTTGCCGCTCACATATTCTTGATTGAGAACTCCATGCTCGTTGCTTAATCTTAGAATTTTACTTATGCTAAAAAAAGTTTCAGTGCTCAATTAGCATAAATATGCTCAGCATGTACAATAGTACAATGTATTCCGGCTATATATATGCATCTTGAGTTTGCAATGTATAAGATTGAGTTTGTCATGGAAAATAATCAGAAGTGAGGAAGTCATTCATTTATATGTATATCGAGAACACGGTTAAGTTGTTTATTGTTCCCTTTCTCACTCGATCTCAGGAACTCTAGATTAGAAATTCAGAGACAATGGCAAAGGGAATTTTGTGTTGCGTACTGCTGGTGCAGTTTTTCTTTCTTTCTCCTTTTATTGAACAGGGAAACGATCGTGCCTGTCTACATGATGCCCAAAATAAATGTGCCATCCCACGTCCCAGGCGATCGGGAGTACATCGCAAATATCGGGTCAACAACTGAACAGAATCCTATCTACCTGACCCAAAGAAAGAGCTGAAACTCTAACTATAAACTGACATGCTAATCTCTGAACTTATTGACACTAGAACCTGACAGAAAAACGACTAGATTACTTAACACTTATTTTAGAGATAAGTTAATTGCCTTAGTTTTTGCAGCAAACAAGACCAGTAAGTCACAAAAAGAACCGAGTAACAACTACTAGCAGAGAACATGGACAACGTAGAAGTTAGAAGCCACAGAAAGTTCACCTGATCCAACATATGACTTCTTAAAATACTAGAGATATTATCCTGTGCCTGTGAAATGGCCTATAGGAAGGCCATTTTTTGTCAAATTTGGCATATTTCAACAAACAGTCATAAATAATGTTGGCTAGGAAATCATAAATGCAAGCACCCTGTACCTCAATACTGTCCTTTATCTTACTTACACGCGCCGATAACTCCTTCCTGCCCCGTTTCTGTCCCACCGAATTAAGCCGCCGGGGGAATCTTGGCTATTGAACACATGTTAACACACTAGTTACAACACACTTTAAATATTATTATGCCTTTGGACTCAAATGATTATTAATTATACTAAAATGTGAAAAGTATGGTGGCTATCATTTCAGTAGAGAATTACCTGATTGAGATTTTCTGGCTTGTGCTGCAACACCTGATTGAGTATTGTGCGTAGATGTTCAGATATGGCATGAAACTTATCTGCGAAAGGCTGATACTTTTTAACAATTTTTTCTGCGATTTCCTACAAGTTAGCAGTTCGTCAAATCTTTTAGAAAAAGATATTCATCAAGGCGAATAAAGTTTGGCCAACATACAGATAAGTGATGCTCCTGTTTTTGGCTGTAGCCCCACAACTCCTCTAGCTCGCGAAGATTATGCTCCCATGCCTCCCACTTCTTCAATTGCCAGCCTACTTGCTGTTTTGGTCTACGCACAATGCTAGCCTTCTTGTATACATCTAAACATACAAGTGACTTCACACAGATGTAGGATTGCATGTTGTACAGCTTACGGGGGCTGACATCTAACAGCTCTTTCATCTTACTGAAGCCAATCTCAATGTTCTCACCAATCAACTCATACGAATATACGTTGCTGCTGCTCAATTGTGTGAGGATCCTATCCCAGTGAACAAAATGTGGACCTGGAATGTAATTTGGTGGATTCTTAATATTGTACTTCTGGCTCCACCTTTGCTCTGCCATGTTGTCAAGTGTCCAGATCTGTAGCTCCCCAACAAGAGATCTGGCATCATAACGACCGGTTTGAGCAGTAACCATACACAATTTCCCATCTATATCTCTGATCCAAAACTTACGAGGGCCATAATGATCATGATCTTCACGTGCTGCTGGCAGTGCTATGATCGCAAAACTTTCTTCCCTGAGATCAAAGGACATAACTGCATGCTGCCAGCTAGCTATCATATCTTCAGTTAACCAATACATTGTTCCATTGACATTGACAACCCCAGAGTTCCTAACAGTGTTCAAGCTAAGAGCTTCTGGTGTTGGGATATCTTTCCATTTCTCATCACCAAGCGTGTAAACTTGAATAACACTAAACTTATCTTTATTACGGGGGCAACCCTCAACGCAGTCACCAAAGAAGTGTGTAATCTTGTATTCTTTTGTCACGGGATGAAATCCAAAGCTGTAGAAAGTGAAGTGATCACCTCTCATATTCTTGGCAGGTTTAGCTAGATGCATACATTCACCAGTTGCAAAGTTAGCTATCTTGATTGTTGATGTCTTTGTGTATAAGCCAAGAAGACCATTGCACGAACCAAAGAGGAGATCGTCAGGCCCAATCACTGGCACTGCATATGTAGACGGCGACCAGGCTTTGTCAATTAGGATAGCATCACTAGGATGGGGCTCGCCTGAAACCAAACCTTGTGGGAAGAACATAAGGGCATAACGGTGCGCATTCTGGAGGTGTGATGCGACAAACTGGGGATCCCGGATAAAGTTGTACCAGTGCTTGCAGACACCTGTGCACCTCAACAGAGTGCTAACTGGAAGCCTAAAAAATATCCGCTCAATGAGGTCTCCTGGGAGGCAGTTTATGATGCATTCCTCATTGATTTGCCTCTTTGAATTGGTTTCTCCAGTAACCATAGTGAGCACCCAATGCCAAGGCAGCTAAGCTACCAGATCCCGCTGCAAACACATATTTCAATAAATGAGATAGGGCTTAGTACTGCTTGAAAGTTTGGCTCAAAGAATACTAGATAGAAACAGACGATCAAATAATATTGTGGGCAGAGAATGAGCACGAAATGTATGCATGTTTGTCTCAGCTTAAACAATCTTTTTATCAAACCATGTGTCAAGGAACAAACTGATGGCATCTCGACATTTCCTCCATGTAAAAAGCGATTATATTAGATCAGAATAGATTGGTAGTTCCGTCGTTCAGCGGCTCGGCGCTTCATCTCCTTGTCCCAGACGCTCTCGTTGTCCTGATAAGCGATTGGAATCCAGCCAGGACATATTGGCAAACGGGCAACCACCAGATGACCAGAACAAGGTATATTTCTTTTCTGCCTAATCTGAACTTTTATGTGCCAGAGTTTGAGTGTTTGAAACTTAGATTTTTTTAATTTATTTGAAAATGATGTTCTAAAGAAGACTAATTATGAATATACGATTGAAGATTTTATTTGAAAAAAGATTAGATAGATTATGATTTTAGTGCAAGCTGATGTCAGAACTTCTTTTTTTATAGAGATTTTGTTTGCTGAAGTTTTGTAATGTTGTCATATGAATGAACTAAATTATGGTTTAGTTGCTCAATAATTCCGCACCATTTCGCGTTTTAGGACCCCATTTTGCATTTCGCACCAGGGACACAAATTTCTAGGTCCGTACTGCTTAGAGTTTGGCTCAAAGAATACTACTGATAGATAGAAACAGACGATTAAATAATCTTTTGGGCAAAGAAAGAGCACGAAATGTATGCATGTTTTTGTCTCGCTCCAAAGATCTTTTTACTAAACCATGTGCAGAGGAAGAAACTGATGGCATCTCGAAATTTCCTTAGAAAAAAACTAACTTCTCGTCGCTAAAACGAAGTTTAACTCGCTCCAATTATCAAAATCTTAATCCCGCAGTTTTTTTTTTTTGTTGAGGAACACAGTACAAATGCAGACGCTCACATACACGCGCATACACTCACCCCTATGAAGGCACACACGCACACCCTACCTCTATGAGCACCTCCGAAAGACTGAGCCGGCGGATTGGATCTTGAAATTGACGAAGTCACCACAGGCGCCTCGCTGTCGACGGGACGTCGCCTCCACTGAATGAATATTCGCCTTTATAGAACAGATGTCAAACCTGGGATTTGAACTCTGGTGGGCTGGGGATACAACCATCCTCCTAACCACCCAACCTCAGGTTGGTTCTCTTAATCCCGCAGTTTAATAACACGGTAGTGGTATTTATCATCCAGTCCATTCATCATCTCGCATGTACTACCCAAAAATTACTGTTTATGAGTTCGCGCCCTCCCTGCGGGCTCCGGTATGCACGCCCTCAAGTCCTCAACCAAAGGGCAAGTAACTAGAAACCCTAGCCGCCATGGCGCCATTACAGACAGAGAGCGTGGGCAAGAAGGGCACCGGGGAAGGAAGAATCCCGCTAGCAAAAGAAGAGATCGAGAGAGAGGACTCACGAGCGCGATTAGGATCAGGCGATCTCCGCGGTTGCCGCCAAGCGAGGGCTCTCCGATCGACTTCCCGCCGCCCCTCGTCTCAGGTGGTGAAACGAATTCCCGCCGCTTTCCCCATCGTGGCTGCGGTAGTGCGGTCGGCAGTTCCGAGGATTCGCCGAGGAGGAACAAGAGTAGTGGATGCGGAGGCCCAGGTTCGGCCCAGTTAACCGAATACTACGACACTGCCTTTCCCCATTGCAGAACCATGTATTCTGGCAGGGTCCGCTAAAAAAAGTATTCTGCCAGGTTTTTTTGAAACAAAGGCAAAAGTTTTACCTATTTCATTGATTAAGATAAGTTTGATTACTAGCCTAGCCAAGATGCTAGGGAAACAAAATCCCATTTCATTGATTAAGGGAAGTTTGATTACAAGCCTAGCCAAGATGCCAGTGAAACAAAAGGCTAGTCTCGTGGTAAAATAGCGCTGAAACGTTTCGCCCCCGCGGCGCTCCAAAGGGCGGGCGTTCCGCTTAATGGCCTGTAAAAAAATGTTCGACATCGAGGCAAGATTTCTAAAGACCCTCGCATTGCATTCGTTCCAAATCTCACAAGCGACGAGCATGAGTAAAGGAGAGAGCCCCTTGCGATGTCGGCCAACGAGACTGAGATTGTGCACCACCACTCCTCCACTGAGTTGTAATTGCTCCGCTGATAGGTGTCGAAGTCTACCAAGCCAAGCCATTCATTGATGCTGTAGGGATTCGTTGCATAGAAAACAAAAATTTTCCTACCGCGAACACGCAATCCAAGCCAAGATGCAATCTAGAAGACGAAAGAATATCGAGTCTCACCCTTGAAGAGATTCCAAAGCCTACAAGATGAGGCTCTTGTTGCTGCGGTAGACGTTCACTTGCCGCTTGCAAAAGCGCGTAGAAGATCTTGATCACGATCGCGCCACGAACGGGCGGCACCTCCGTACTCGGTCACACGTTCGGTTGTTGATGAAGACGACGTCCACCTCCCCGTTCCAGCGGGCAGCGGAAGTAGTAGCTCCTCTTGAATCCGACAGCACGACGGCGTGGTGTCGGTGGTGGTGGAGAAATCCGGCGGAGCTTCGCTTAAGCGTGCGGGATGTGGTGGAGGAAAGAGACCGCTAGGGTTTGGGGAGAGGGGGGACGGCCAGGGGGTGCGGCAAGCTATGGCTTTTGTGTGTACGGCCCCCTCCTTGGCCCTCATTATATAGGTGGAACACCCAAGAGTTGGTGTACAAGTCTTCGAATAAGACCCCAACCCAAAACCTTCCATGTGTAGAAACCTACCCAAGGTGGGATTCCCACCTCAAGTGGGACTCCCACCTTTCCATGAGGGGTGGCCGGCCACCTGGGGAAGTCCACCTTGGACTTTCCCCTCTAGGGTTTGGCTGGCCAAGCTTGTGGAGTCCTTCCGGGACTCCACCTTCCATAGTGTTTCTTCGGACTTTTCTAGAACCTTCTAGAACACTATAAATGCACGGATCATTTCCAAACTTGGAATATGACTTCCTATATATGAATCTTATTCTCCGGACCATTCCGAACTCCTCGTGATGGGGATCTCATCCGGGACTCAGAACAAATATTCGAACTCCATTCCATATTCAAGTTCTGCCATTTCAACATCCAACTTTAAGTGTGTCACCCTACGGTTCGTGAACTATGTGGACATGGTTGAGTACTCACTCCGACCAATAACCAATAGCGGGATCTGGAGATCCATAATGGCTCCCATATTCAACGATGACTTTAGTGATCGAATGAACCATTCACATACGATACCAATTCCTTTTGTCACGCGATATTTTACTTGTCCGAGGTTTGATCTTCGGTATCACTCTATACCTTGTTCAACCTCGTCTCGACAAGTACTCTTTACTCCGTGGTATGTGGTCTCTTATGAACTTATTCATATGCTTGCAAGACATTTAGACGACATTCCACAGAGAGGGCCAGGAGTATATCTATCCGTCATCGGGATGGACAAATCCCACTATTGATCCATATGCCTCAACTCATACTTTCCGGATACTTAATCCCACCTTTATAACCACCCATTTACGCAGTGGCGTTTGATGTAATCAAAGTACCTTTCCGGTATAAGTGATTTACATGATCTCATGGTCATAAGGACTAGGTAACTATGTATCGAAAGCTTATAGCAAATAACTTAATGACGTGATCTTATGCTACGCTTATTTGGGTGTGTCCATTACATCATTCATATTAATGATATAACCTTGTTATTAATAACATCCAATGTTCATGATTATGAAACTAATCATCTATTAATCAACAAGCTAGTTAAGAGGCTTACTAGGGACTCTTTGTTGTTTACATATCACACATGTATCAATGTTTCGGTTAATACAATTATAGCATGGTATATAAACATTATCATAAACACAAAGATATATAATAATCATTTATTATTGCCTCTTGGGCATATCTCCAACAGATGCCCCTCCAAACAAAAACGGAATATCCACATTTAAACCAAGTGATTTTGACGGATCAACCAAGTGAAAAACTTGCATTTACGGGTGTGGGGGGGGGGGGAGGGAGGCAATTGTCCCACACGGTCGGATTCATGAACAAGCTAGTGGGGGGCTCGAATTGCACCAAATTGGCCGATGCTGCGAAGTACTTCCCATCATTTCTAAGCTTCCTACTTATCTCATCCCCGGAGCCATCTGTGAGATGAGTCGCTTGGAGCTTGCTCTAAAGTGCATAGAACTCGGAGACGTGAAGGACCGAAATGCTACCTCCAAAGTCAAGGTCTCTTATCCAAAAGTCCTCACATAGCGCCTTGTGAACTGAGAAGTTCTTTTGCTTGGAGATAGCAAAGATTGAAGGAGCGATATCTTTCGGTTTGACCTCATCGAGCCAACTTCATGCCAAAATTTTGCGGCCTTCCCATCATCGATGGTAATGTTGATGGAGGCATATAGAACAAGTCCATGCCTTATCGTTGAACGAGTGCCCCAACCCCCACCCAAGTGCGGTCAGGCTCCGTTCATCCATACCAAGGCCAACGTAGCCCCAAAGTCCTCGAACATACCAAGGCCAACGTAGCCCCAAGGTCTTCTCAACGTAAAAAAAAAGAGGCAGGACGACACATTTGTTTCTCTTTTGACCAAAATGCAAAGTTTGCCATTTTTCCTTGATAGTATATAGGGGGTAGCATGCAGAAAAGATACAAAGTCCACTACATTAGTGTATGAACAAAGCTGGAAGATCATAAAAAATAGTTCTGAAAAAGTTACAATAGCCAGTTGCTTAGAATTCATCCAATATTTACATCATACTTCATGTTTCAGACATGATCATCATCATGTTATAAAGATGCAGAACGATGACCTCAAAAGGCAGATGCACAACTCTACTTAGAAAATTCAGAATGCAAGGCTAGCACGACTTCAAATACAAGATCATGTTGCAACCTAATATAAGAAGGGAAAAGTTGGACAGAGCACGTGCATGAGGGACTCTATCGAACGCCAGATCGATGTTGTGCTTCAGGAACCACATGTCTTCAGTCTGGCTCTCGAGCATCTAAACATACACCCTCCCGGTGACCTCGGCGTTGTAGGGTCACCACCGTTCATCGAGCAGCACCGCAGCTGAACGGAACAATCACAAACTCACAAGGCACACCTCTATGTCTAGTCACATAGTAAGGGAGGCCGGGAGCGTCGCATGGTCTATCTATCTCCTCTCGGGCCTTTAGTGGTGTATCTTCGAGAGACTAGGTCAAGGAAACTGATCTGACGGGTTTAACATTTTAGCCAGTGGATTGATAATTGAACTGTGTGTCGGGCGATTAGGGTTTCGGCGACCACGCATTTGGAATCTACTCGGGTGTGGGTTTTCTGATCGCTCTCCGCTGGAATATGCGGGTTTCGTTCGGCTTGCTGCTCACTCTCTCCCATCTGCTGGTCGTGGGTTTAGGGTTTTGGTTCGTGGTGGCGGGGTGTCTGATTCTGAGAGTTTGTCTGCGTGTTTTCTGGCATGGCGAGTCCAGCTACATCTTCAAATCAAGGAGAAGCTTCTGGCTCAGAAAGATGAGTACATCGGTGATCTATCGCAGAGACTTGATCTGGATGAAGAGGAACTGAACGATCTGGTTTTTGAGGAGGAAGAGACGGCGTCTAAACAGGGGCTAAAGTGGATGGCGCTTCTGAAAATTCATACCACAAATCAATTCAGCCCTATCACCTTTGAGCAACACACGAGGAATGATAAGGGGTGGCCCGATCTTCTCAGTAAGCAACGGTGGTGATGATGATCACGGGGTGATAGCAGTGGAGAAACACGACGATGTAGTGGATGATAACTTGTATGACGCAACGAGATCTTTCGATTGGTCCCAGTGCAACAACTCTCAACCTGCAAGATATTCGCAACTCCACACACGCACGTAGCCGCCGAACCACGAAGCGGTAAGTTGCAACCGTCTAATTCCCAATGGAACAGCAAATCACACAAGACTTTAACAAGATCTACACAATATCAAGCAATATGGTGTAGGGAATTCAATAATTTTGCAGAGCAAACAACTAAGAACTAGGGTTTATCTTAAACGTGGTCTAAAGCAACTTGTGGGGCGTCCCGGGGGACTTATATAGGCGTCGGGACGACCTCAGGTCCAAAAGTACAAAAATAACCGACCTAGAATAGATCTGGTCGAGCAGACTCGGACACGTCCGGTCTAGAATCCGGTCAACGGGCACAGGGGAGCCGGCCGTCAGGTCCGGTCAGCCGGGTCTTTGTAACAGGCTTCGCAACACGTCCGGTTTGACCCCGGCATCAACCGGACCGAGGGCCAAGCGGGCGGTCGAGCGCGGTCGGCCGACGGGGCGCGGCGTGGAGCCGGTCGACCGGGTCTTGGACCGGCCTGACTTCTTCTTCTCCTCTCGCGCATGCCTCCTGCTCCTCCCTCGCGCGGCCATGAGATATCTTCATGTCCAGCTCCATGTCCAGCTTCACGTCCATCTTGACGTCTGTCTTCATGTCCAGCTGCTCCTCTCCTCCTCGTGCGATGCTTGTCTCCTCTTCATACTGATGATACATAAGTAATAGGACTTAGGTAGTATAAAGTTCTCATCAATCAAGGTATCGTTTAGGAACAAGTTCACCTGTTGCTTAAGTAGCACGAGCTCGTGTCATTGGTCCAATCCTGACTTCATTGGACTTGAGCTTCACAGCAGGTTCATCTTAAATTGGTAATGACGGAGGTAGTAGTGAGGTAGGGATGTCCTCATCATCTCCCCGCCCCCCTTCAAAAGGCATCGACCTCGACGCTCCAAGGTCTTCTCCGTCATATGGTGTCAAATCAGCTACATTGAAAGAATTGCTGACACCAAACTCATCTTCTGGAAGATCTATCGAGTATGCATTATCATTGATCTTGGCAAGCACTTTGTAAGGACCAGCACCACGAGGCTTCAACTTACACTTCCGCAGCTTCGGGAACCTATCCTTGCGAAAATGTACCCAGACCATATCACCAGGCTTGAACAACATCTCCTTGCGCTTCTTATTCATCCTTGCAGCATTGCTCTTGCCTTTCTTCTCGATCAACTCTTTAGTCTTCACATGAATCTTCTTCACAAAATCTGCCCTCTTGGATGCCTCCATATTAACTCTCTCATGTATGGGCAAAGGCAACAAATGGAGTAATGGGTTTGAAACCATACACCACCTCAAAAGGACATAGCTCCGTGGTAGAATGTACCGCCTGTTGTAAGCAAACTCCACATGCGGCAAACACTCTTCCCACTCCTTCAGTTCTTCTTGATCATGGATCTCAACAGTTGTGACAATGTTCTATTCACCACTTCGGTTTGACCATCGGTTTGGGGATGACAAGTAGTGCTAAACAGCAGCTTTGTCCCCTTTCTCCAGCGTCTTCCAAAGTAGCTCATAAACTTCACGTCACGATCGAAACAATAGTCTTCGGGACTCCATGTACAATTTCCCTGAAAAATAGGTTAGCAATATACGACGCATCGTCGCTCTTGTGGCAATAAAATGTGACATTTTAGAAAATCTATCCACTACCACAAATATAGAATCATGGCCTCTTTTAGTACGCGGCAATCCCAACACAAAATCCATACTTATATCTTCCCATGGTGTAGTAGGTGCCGGTAAGGAGTATACAAACCGTGAGGCTTCAGCTTGGACTTGGACTTGTTGCAAGTAATGCATCTCTTCACATATCTATCCACGTCCCCTCATCTTTGGCCAATAAAAGTGGTCAGCTAGCATGAGTAGCGTCTTCTCACGCAAAGTGACCCATCAAACCTCCAGCATGTGATTCTGCAATAAGAGCAAACGCACAGACGATTAGGAACACATAGTTTGTTAGCTCGAAACAAGAACCCATCATGTATGTGATATTTTTCCCATGCTTTACCAAGAGCACATAAGCGATATGGTTCAGCAAAATCATGATCAGTAGCATACAAATCACATAGTATCTCTAAACCAGAAATTTTAACATCAAGTTGAGTTAATAGCATATTCTTCCTAGATAGAGCATCAGCAACAATATTATCTTTTCCCTTCTTATGCTTAATAATGTATGGAAAAGACTCAATGAACTCAACCCACTTAGCTAGACGCTTATGCAAAGTAGATTGAGCTTTCAGATATTTTAAAGCTTCATGATCAGAATGTATGATAAATTCTTTTGGCCACAAATAATGTTGCCAAACCTCAAGAACTCTAATTAAAGCATACAATTATTTATCATATATAGGATAGTTCAACTTAGCACCAGAAAGTTTCTCAGAAAAATATGCAATTGGCGACCCTCTGCATCAACACACCACCAATTCCAATACCACTAGCATCACATTCAATCTCAAATTGCTTATTGAAATCAGGAAGTGCAAGTAACGGTGCAGAAGTTAACAATCTCTTTAGTTCATCAAAAGCATGATCTTGGGCTGCCCCACTCAAATATTACACCCTTTTTAGTTAAGTCATTCAAAGGTGCAGCAATAGTACTAAAGTTGGGCACAAATCTGCGATAAAACCCAGCTAGACCATGGAAACTTCTTACTTGACTCACATTCATGGGAGTAGGCCAATTTTGAATAGCTTCAATTTTAGACACATCTACTTCTACTCCATGCTTAGAGACAACATAACCAAGAAATATGACCTTATCTTTGCAAAATGTGCACTTCTCAAGATTACCATAGAGTTGATTATCACGCAACACTTGCAAAACATGTCGAATATGTATAGTATGATCAGATTCATTGCGGCTGTAGATTAATAAATCATCAAAGTACACAACCACAAATTTGCCAATAAATTCACGCAAAACATGGTTCATCAGTCTCATGAAAGTGCTAGGTGCATTAGTCAAACGAAAAGGCATTACTAACCACTCATATAAACCAAATTTTGTTTTAAAGGTTGTTTTCCACTCATCCCCTTCTTTCATCCTAATTTGATGATAACCACTACGCAAATCAATTTTAGAGAAAATATCAGCACCACTCAATTCATCTAGCATATCCTCTAAACGGGGAATAGGATGATGATATCGAATAGTAATGTTGTTTATAGCTCTAAAATCTACGCACATACGCCAAGTACCATCTTTGTTAGGAACTAAAATAACAGTAACAACACAAGGACTAAGGCTTATGCGGATATAACCTTTGTCGAGTAGCGGTACTTGCTTTATCTCCTTCGTCTCTTCGGGATTAGTGCGATATGGCGCCCTATTGGGCAGCGATGCTCCGGGAATCAAGTCAATTTGATGCTCAATACCTCGCAATGGTGGTAGTCCTGCGGGTACCTCCTCCGGAAACACGTCGCCGAATTCCTGCAAAACATTAGAAACACCAAGAGGAAGAGGGGTCATGTCGTTAGAAACCAAAACCGTACCCTGTACAAAAGCACAAGAGGCATGGCCGTAGGATCCTCACTAAATTCTCTCATGTCTTCTTTGGTGGCTAATGAAACTAAGGAATTCACTCTCTCACTTTTCGTTATATCACTCACGACATGACAATTCTCTCGCATATCTAGAGGTGCATCCTCCAAATTTACTTCAATCTTCTGACGAGACTCATTGACAATTTGTTGTGGTGACATAGGCTGTAAGTTAATTTTCTTGCCATTGTACTCCATATGTATTGGCACGGCCATTGTGTTGCACAGAACGGTCATAGAGCCAAGGCCGACCCAATAGTAGGTGACAAACCGTCATAGGAACCACATCAAAGTCAATGCAATCCTTATACGGTCCAATCTCAAACTCAACACGCACCATGTGGTTTACCTTCATCTCACCATTGTCGCTCAACCACTGAATATAATATGGATGCGGATGCGGTAGATACTTCAACTTCAGCTTGGTGCACAACTCTTTGCTTGCTAAATTGCGGCAACTCCCGCCATCAATAATGACCTTGCAAGCCTTGTCAGGACCAACTAAAGCTTTGGTTTGGAACAAATTGCAACGCTGAGTAGATGCACTAGGCAACACATTAAGAGGACGCTGCGATACAACAATGGTGCGAGCATCAGACGGATATGCATCTTCACCATCAGTATCATAGTCATCATCTTCTGGAGCATTAGGATCTACATCATCTCCAGTCTCATACTCATTATCCTCATTGATAATCATGACTTTGCGGTTAGGACAATCTCTCTTGAAGTGACCCCTGCCACCACATGTATGGCAAAGCATATCGCGATTGCGCGCTGTAGACATGCTAGAACCACTCGTACTTGCAGCAGATTCGGACTTCTTTGCATTAGATACATTGGAGACCGGTTTGCTAGGCGGAGTAGAGTAAGGAGCGGAGCGCGTCGAAGGCGCTGGCGCCGTAGATGAGGGCGCACGGGGTGTAAAACGCCCAGCTCTCGTAGTATGTCCCTTAACCTTTGCTTCTTCAGCCAACTATGATTCAGCTTCTCTTGCATGATGTAACAATTGATTCATATTGGTGTAGCTGTAATGACGAACAATGCCTTTAACATCATACTTCAATCCATTGAGAAAACGCTGTATTGTCATCTCTAGAGACTCACGGACACGCCACGCTGCATAAGCATCTCCATCTCCATGTAGTATTCATCGACAGTTTTCACACCTTGCCTCAATAATGTTAGCTTATCAAATATATTCCGCAAGTAATTTGTAGGCACAAAACGAGAAGTCATTGCTTCCTTCATAGCACGCCATGTGCGTATAGGTTGCTCACCATCTTCGTCGCGGTTGCGAACAAAAGCATCCCAGCATAATGCATAACCATCAAATTGAAAGAAGCAAGCTTGATCTTCCTATCTTCAGAGTAATGTGGATGCAAAGTCCATAGCTTCTCAATCTTGAGCTCCCAAGTGAGGTATTCTTCAACATCAGCTCCTCCTTCAAACTTGGGTATAGAGAACTTGGGCTTACCCAATCCATCTTCTTCATCTTGTCCACGATCATTGCGGCCAAGTGGAGCCCAACCACGAGGACGATTACCACGGGGCGCACCACGAGCATTGTGTGCGTCATCTTGAAGCTCAGGATCTTCGTCATCGTCTTGTTGTTGTTGTGCAGTCAAATTCTCAATAGCGAGGCGCATATCTGCAAGACTGCGATGTATATCCGTCACTTGATCAGCCATGGTGGTGACGGTTTCATTAGTAGTATCCATCGTTTGTTTGATCTCTTCAACCTTTCCATTAAGCACATCGTCTTGAGCACGGAATTCACGTCGCATCTCATTACGAAGAGCCTCAAACTCCCTCCATGTAATAATATCTGCAGAATCCTTGTTCTCCTTGTTAACAAGCTTATGATCACTAGCAGACATGATTAGTAGGTTAGTACACTAAATCAAAATATATGGTGGTACTCTCACAACTCACTGATAAGAAAAGGAAATCTTACCGTTCCAAAGTAAATTAGTGTTGCTTACCACTTGTAGTAACAACTAGTGCACGGATGTAGCGAAGCGAATATCAAGGGTATAAGAACAATCACACGGCAAAGCAGGGTATATGTGGGGCTGTAGGTAGGCTACCTATTTGCACCAATAACAAGCTCTAGCGACCGTAGACAACCAAAGATACTCACACAAGGCGATAAATGTGGCAATGCAACTATTTGGAATGAAAGGTTGCAATGCACTCGAGAGACGCTAGCAAAGCTCAACGAGACAGGCACAAGATTGCTCAACTACCGGTGCAGTAAAGAAAACTTAGGCCTTCACTTGATTCTACTAGCACTTCACTTGTATTTTTTTTGTATTTTTCTTTTGCTAACGCAGCTATGTAGCTCTTTTTACTTATTTTCAATTTTCTATTTTTTTGATTTTATGACTCAACTCCTTGATAACACGGCCAACAAGATATGCAAAGCACCAAAACCCTAATGAGCAGCCTGTCGAGCGGTAAAACTAGTCTCTTGGGGGAGTTCCTAGTCACGTATATGAAAGGTTGTAGCTATGGTTTGGACAAACACACTTGTATGCTATGTGGACTCGGAGTAAACAAAAACTGACTCTAGATGATAAACTAGATGAAAAGAAAACACAAACCCTAACAATTCTACTAGACGAAAGATAAAGGTACGCAAAAACAACTACGAAAAGCAACTAAAACTCGAAATTAGTGCAATCTATGGCTATGGCAAACCCTAACCCTAAATTTTTTTGGCTTCTGGATAGGAAAACACTCACAACTCAACTATGGGGTGGATTGTGGATGGCTTACCGAGGAAAACCGAAATCTTACCAAGATGATAAGGGGTGGCCCGATCTTCTCAGTAAGCAACGGTGGTGATGATGATCACGGGGTGATAGCGATGACACGACGATGTAGTGGATGATAACTTGTATGGCGAGATCTCGATTGGTCCTGTGCATGTTGTGCAACTCTCAACCCTGCAAGATATTCGCAACTTGTAACATCCCAAATTTCAATAAAAGAGAAGAAAGAATTCAGAGATCCAAAATTGAGAACCAACAAAAACTTTTAAATTGCATATAATGCCGCATAGGACTTGTGCATTTTGAGTGATATGCCATGATGATTGTTTTGTTGTTTATGTGATGAACTCTAAAACACTAAAGTGATCAAGAGAAGATCACCAAACAAATAAACCAAAAAGAAAGAAGAAATCAAATAAGAGCTAAACCCTAAAAACCCTAACATATGGCCTATGCCATTTTTGCAAACTTTGACCTTAGACCATTTTGGTATTCACCATTACTTGCTTTATGTTACTAAACCTTGATTACAACTTTGGGAATCAAAGAAACACCATTTAAACCAAAGTCAAACTCAAGATATGCTCACATAGGATAATGGTCATTTTTGACAATTACAATCTGGTCACCACTTTGAGCCCCTGGATTTCAAAAAATTTAAACTAAACAACCCCAACTCTTTGCATGTCATCCAAGTACACAACAAGGTGAACAACTTCTGTAAATATCATCACCCCAAAATCTTCTTGGATCAAAAGTTATGATCAAGCCAAGTGGGAACTTTTTAACAAAAGCAAGATCATCACTTTTCAAAATTTGATCAAACCTTGCTCTCTCTTGATCATTTCTTGGCTCAACCAAGTCCCCTGGACCCCACCCCACTTAGCCCATGCAAGGAGACACCATGGACACGACCAAAACATGGCCGGCCATGGCCATGCCGGCCACGTTCTCCATCGACACGCCTCCCCTCTTTCCTCTCCACGATCTGCACGACCACCATGCCCAATGCGTCGCCCACGACCTCCTGGGATCGCCCGTACCCGCCATGGATCGCGAGGACGTCGACACGCCCCGGACGGAGCGCGCCCACGACGCCCCTGGCACGCCGCGAGCGGCATGGCGACGTCACCGTGCACGGACGCGCGCGACACGGCCACGCGTCATTCGCCGCACCTCGCCGTACCCCGACCATCTCCGCTCGCCAGGGTACCTGTCTCGCCACGTGTAGCTCGCCGGACCTGCTCGCGTCACCCCCTAGCACCTACCGGCGCCGGAGAGGACGAGCGCGCCCGCCACGGCCGCGCCAGTACACGCAAGCGCCCGACCACCCTATGCACCCCCTTGCCGCGCCGTTCACGCTCGTAGATTCGCCATGACGTCGCGAACACCGCGGCGTCGTCACCTAGCTCGCTAGCCCACCGGAAACGCCGTGCCCTTGTCGCCATTGCCGCAACCCCACGGCCAACTCCGCGCCTAAAAGGAGGCATCCCTTCGTCGATCGAGCACACCACAGCACTCCCCTCTTCTCCCTCAAGCTCCTCGCCACCGTAGCTCGCTCGATTCCCTGCCGCCGTCGACGCCTCACCCGCGGAAGCCTGCGCAATCGCAGGAGAAGGAGGCCGCCCACACGCGCCATGCTGGGCGCCTGCATCCTCGTCTCCGACAACCTCGCCTCGACCACACGGCCGGCCGCCGGGCTCCGACGAGCTCTCCGACCCTGCCGTCGCGCTCGTAAATCCCCATCTTCTGGAGGCAGCGACCTCCCTCGGTTGATCGGCTTCTAATCGCACGGCCCCATCGCTCGTACCGCTTCGCCGTTTAAAAGCCCGCGGGTGGTCCCCACCCGTCAAGGCAGCCTGCATGCGTGGATGCGTGGTGGGCTGGCTTGGGCGTTTTAATCGTTTAGGCCCGAACGCTTCATTGACCCGTTTAATTCAAATCTCGTTTAATAAATAGAATTCAAATTCAATACTGGCCCTGACTTTGAAATTTAATAGAATCTGTTTGGCTTGGCCAAATTTATATTGATGGAATGCTAGAGAAAAGTTCTACAACATGCCACTGGTGTCATCTCAAGATTTGATGTAGAAATAAAATGATAAAATAAACAAGACAGGGTCTTTTGTGAATTCAAATAATATATAAAAATCAACCAAAAGTGATATGAAGTTGATTCCAACTCTCATATCTCACATTGGACTCACACTAATTATTTATGCAAGAAAATGGTGTGGTCACTTTGCATGATCATGCCCTAGTTTAACTAATGGGCAATATGGCTATTTTATTAAAGTAATATTGTCCAAAACTATTGTGCAATTGGTATGAAGTATTTTACTTCATTTAAATCTTGTCCCAAATGAATTCATGTGATGTTTGTACCCCTGGTCAAACTCTCTTATATGAAATACTTGGAGATTTAAATCATTAGTAGAAATTATTAAATTGTATGAGGTGGTCTACCTCATTTAATTCATTTTCTCAAATGATGATCATGAATGGTTGACTTATGTCAACATAAATTCATGCCTGATTGTTTGAGAAATTAAATCTTAATAAGATTTCAATGAGAGGAAATTATTTCTCAAGAACCATATGGAAATTATTACTTACATATGTAATGAGAGGAAATTATTTTTCCTCAAGTAACCCCACCAATGCACCTTATTTATGTTAATTGTGTACTTAGAGTAGTTTGTGTGAATATATGTGATGTTTGGAATAGCCTTTGAACTAGTTGAGTGATTATACCTCGTATCCAAATTTAGACGCTAGTACCGGAGAATACCTGGAGGAAGAAGGTTGCTACCAAGAAGAGGAGGTGGAAAACTTAGAGAACTACCAAAGCAAGCTAATATTTTTGCAAAGTGCAAAACTCTATCAAGAGCAAGGCATACTCATCTTTTCTTATGCCTCATAAGCCATCCCAAGTTTTATTACAAGCTTTTACTTCCAAGCTTTAATGCTTTTGTTTTATCAAAGCCCTTTTAGATTTATGATTCACTTGGTCTAGAGTAGAACAAGGTCATCAAAGTTAGCCTAAAGCAATCAAAACTATTTAGCACCCCTCATGATTAGTTGCTAGTGCTAATACTAAAATTTGACTACTCTAGATGGGAACATGTGACTTGAAATAAAATTGAAACTTTGGTATGATGATGCATTCCATTGAATGAATTTTGAAGATGAATATGACCAAGAGAAGATAGTGATTTTTGATTAAAAACTAATATTGGTTTGGATGCGATACCTTTCCAATTCTTGAGTACCCCCACAATACCTGATTATGGGTAAGGGCTTAACTAGAAGTTTATGTATCTTAGTATGAGTTCCTCCGAACACACATCATAGGGGTTATGCCGAGGCTGCCTCCGTTGTTGAGAAATGATGTGAATTGAGGTGAATTGTAGGCCAAGCCCTGTGCGGTTCCCGGGTTGACGCTTGGTCAACAAAGGCCAAGCTCACAGAGAGGTGCTCATAGGGTTTGTAAATGAAGGTTATGGTTGATGATCCGCGTACTGTGTTACGATGATTCGGGGTTATCCCGACGGATGAAATCAAATGTTGTGGCACAAGTGTGCAACCTCTGCAGAGTGTAAACCTATTCGAATAGCCGTGTCCACGGTTACGGATAGTTGGAAAGGCCATACATTTTCCAGTGTTAAGATCTTGAAAATATTGATAAAATGAATGGTGAATGGTGAATTGAATTTTGAATCACAACAATGTTGTGGGAATGACACTAATGTTCCCACTTGAGTTAGTTAGCAGATGAATAAGTCTTTATTAACTAATTGTGAACTAAAATTGGCTTTATGCAAATAAACTAGAGCTTAGCACCCTTACTAAAACTACTAGCACTTACATTAGTATTAGTTTGCAAGTACTTAAAGTACTCACGGCTTTGTCCCTGGCTATTCAAATGGCAGAGTATGAAGCAGAACAGAACTATCAAAGTGATGACCAGCAGGCGCCTACGACAACTAGGAGTTTCCGACGTCAAGCGTTGGCCTAGAGAGTCCCATTTATCTTTACGCTTCCGCTATAAACTTGTGTTTGTTCGTTGATCAATAGATCAACTATTCGTGTAATATGGATCATGTGATTCAAGTTGTAAGACAATATGGTTTGTAATAAATGATGACTGTGATACTTAACTATTATGCCTCGCAACAACAATATTCCTGGGATTGCGATGAATGACATAATAGGCATCCGGACTTAAAAACCCGGGTGTTGAAAAGTTGGTATCAGAGCCATTGTTTGACCTTAGGAGACCCTAGTTTAGAATGGACGTTCCGACAAATTTAGTTTTACAAAAACAAAGGAAATGAATACTTGCAAAAATTTATACCCCTCTTTTCCTTGAGATCTTTCGAAAAAGATATGCCATGCTCTTCCTTATAAAAGTACTTAAAATTTTGCCACACTTGTTCACTCTCTAACTTACCCATCCAATTCACTTTCAGATGGAGCCGACCAACGTGAAGTTTTACCAGCTCGGGAACGGCGGGGACTTGATCTTCGAGAGGGACCTTGACGGTCTGTCGGAGCACCTTGGAGCGCCCCACCCCGGAGTTTCAGGAGTCGAGGTCAACGACCAGCACGGAGAGGGAGCTTCAGTGGTTATCACCGCTGACTTGAGGGGAAAGGTGGAGCCTCCTACTTCTGAGAGGATCCTCTTTTCCTTCAGGGAGAGCAGCTGGCTGGACGGACGGACTCGCTCGTGCCCTTCAGGAGGTACTTGCGCGTCTGTGCGGACAGAACGTGGTAGCCGTAGTCGCATCTCACTTTGCTCACCATGCGAGGCGTGATGCCTTTGGAGTACCATGGCGGTACAGCTGCACCCCCAGCCGAGGCACCATGTGGACCATCTGGACTACATGCTGTTTCAGACCCAGAAGGAGCTGGATAACTCCCGTGGATACGCGAACCAGACCACTTTGCACTGACCCAGCATGGTGAGGCCATCAGGATGCTCAACAAGGACCGCAAGTCACTCCGCTTGCAGCGTGCCAAGAGGGATGCTACCATAGTGCGCCTTCGCGCCAAGATAGCAGCCTTGGAGATCACTGTCAAGGCCCAGGAGGACCAGCTGAGAGAGATTGAGGAGGATGATGGAGGCATCGACCTTCAGGGAGGAGGAGCCTTCCTGAGTGACGACAACAACTTTGAGGAGGACGAGGACCCCGAGGAGGTGGACTACGAGTTCCTGGAGGCCGCAGAGGATGGGATCATTCCCATCGATGTGGACGTCGATGTTGAGGAGTAGTTGCACTAGTACACTTATGTAGGTGTGAGTTGTATCTCGTCCCTTGTATCATAGCATGAAGGGTTCTTAAAACCCTGGGTATGAGTTTGTATCCCGTCCCTTGTATCGTAGCATGAGAAGAAGGGTTCTTAAAACCCTGGGTGTGTTAGTATGTAATATGTGATGAATGAATGAATGAATGTTTGTGTGTTATCATGAAAGACTTCAAGTTTTCAAGAATTTCAAACTTACCCCAAACAAGCCATAGAATTTCCCTCTCATCTTATGTCTACATGTTCAGATGGCTCGCCCAAATCGCAACGCGAATCCCGATGCGATGATGCAACTGCTGCAGACCCTGATGAGACAGGGAGACTGTGAGCTGAACGCCAAGCCAACATAGCAGCACTGCAGCAGCTGGCCAACAACAACTATGGCCATGGCAACCATGATCACCCTGGGTCCAAACTTAAGAACTTCGAACACCAACCCCTATTTTCAGCAAGACTGAGGCCCTTGGATGCGAATGGTGGCTGCGAACATGGAAAACAACCTTGAAGTTGCAGTGGAAGCCAATGAGAAAGTGTTGTTTGCCACGCACTACTTAGCAGGAGAGCTTGGTGGACCGTGCCGTGCCATGAACGGAGGTCAAGTGATGACTTGGGAAGATTTCAAGCTCAAGTTCAGCAAGTACCATGTGTCCCCGGGTCTTATCAAGAAGATGAGGGATGAGTTCCGTGAACTCAAGCAAGGCCGGATGACGGTGGTGGAATACCGCGACAGATTCCTTACTCTGTCAAGGTACGCCCCCGACGAGACTGACACTACTGAGAAGAGGCGGGAGAGATTCCTGAACGGACTGCATGACGAGATGTAGACTGTCCTTGTCAACATTCCCTTTGCCGACCTTGAAGCCCTTGTAGACTCTGCCATCCAGATGGAAGGCAAGCTGAATCAAGCCAATGAAAACCGCAAGCGCCGAATGATGCACCAGAGTGGGCCCAGCCATGCCCCGAAGTATCGCTCTAGCTCAAGCGGAGGTTTCTCCGAGAAACAACAAGCCCCGATGCGGATGTCCGTCCGGCTTTCAGAACTAGAGCGGAGGAAACCCAAGGCCGGGAGGCCACCACAACAACCACAACTACAGAACAACACCAACAACTAACGTGCCCAGGTAAGCCCCAACACAACAACAACAACACCAACAACACCAGCACCGCCCCGAACCGGAAGCATCCCCGTTGCCCCCAAGGACAAGTCCACCATCACATGCTACAGTGTGGGGTCGTGGGACACTACTCCAACGAGTGCCCCAAGCTCGCCAAACTGCGAGGCAATACCGCTGCACCTGCTCGCGACAACGCCATGTCTCCACCGGCAAAGTTCACCCCCAACAACCCCAATAACCGTAGCGGCCGTCTCTTCCACAGAGAAGAAGCCCGGGGAAGCACCAGACGTTGGGGTATGTTTCCGGTCAGGAGGCTGAGAGTTGTTTGATTGGAGCATCTCATTCATTTGTCACTTTGAAGACTTTGCATCAACAGATAAAATTCAACCTATCAGTTTGAAACATGTTATGATAGTTCAAATTCCCAGATCGACCACCAAAGCCAGAAAATTTTGCAAAAATGTACACATCAAAATCCATGAAGTAGATTTCTATGCCAATCGGATTGTTCTGGGAACCAAAGGTTTGGAAGTTGTACTAGGACTGGACGTCAAAACACCATGGACTGATTGACTGTGCCAAGAAAGCCATCACCATGACTAGCAGCACCGTATCCTAGTAGTGCATATATCGAAAGACTACCCAAGAAAATTCACCTGCAACCAAAGTGTGGCCAAACCAACTCTGGATCAGATCGGGGTCGTCTGTCGATACTGATGTGTTTCTGAGGGTCTACGGTATGCCCCGAGATCGGGATATCGAGTTTTCATGTCGAGATAATCCCTGGAACAGCACCTATCACCGAGCCTATAGCATGAACAGCGAGTTAGTGGAACTGAAAAAGCAACTGGATGAACTGTTAGCCAAAGGTCTGATCCGACCAAGTGTGTCGCCTTGGAGATCCCCAGTTTTGTTTGTGGATAAGAAGGACGGTGCCAGTCGTTTATGTACGGATTATCGTAAGCTTAACGATGTCACCATCAAAAACAAATACCCCTTGCCAAAAATAGAAGACCTGTTTGACCAGTTGACCGGTGCCTTGTGTTCTCTAAGATTGATCTTAGGACTGGTTATCATCAGTGAAGATCCGTGCCACGGATATCCCAAGAGCGCCTTCACCACCAGATATGGGTTGTGCGAGTACAACGTCATGTCATCGTTGGATTAACCAATGCTGACTTACTTCATGAACCTCATGAATAAGATCTTCATAAACATTTTGGATAAGTTTGTCGTTGTTTTCATCGATGACATACATATCTACTCCAAAACCGAAGAGGAACATGAGCAACATTTGGAAATCATCCTGAGACCCTTAGACAGCACAAGTTGTATGCCAAGTTCGGGAAGTGCGAGTTTTGGAAAGTAGGATTCCTGGGACATATCTTGTCAGCAGGAGGAATTCGTAGATCCCTCTAAGATCAAAACCGTGGAGGAATGGAAAGCCCCAACCACCTAGACCGAAGTCCGTGCCTTTCTCGGATTGGCCGGATACTATAAATAGTTTGTTGAAGGATTTTCAGCATAGCCGACCAATAACTCAAGCTCTTTGAAGAAGGACAAGAAGTTTGAATGGACGGAGAAATGAAGAAAGCTTCCGAGACACGAAAACAAGTGACCACGGCCCCAATCCCGATCATGCCGGATATCACCAAACCATTCGATGTCTACTGTGATGCATCCAAGATTGGTCTTGGTTGTGTGTTGATACGAGGGGGCAAGGTGATATCTTATTGTCTCGGCAACTAAAGCAACATGAGCGAACACCCAACCATGACCTCGGGCTTGCAGCCATAGTCTTAGCATGAAAGTATGGCGTCATTATCATGGGCAATCGATGCGAGATCTACACGGATCACAAGAGCTTGAAGTATATTTTCACCCAAAGGAACTAAACATGAGGCAAAGGAGATGGTTAGAGTTGATAAAGGATTATGATATGGAAATCCATTACCACCCACAAAGCCAATGTAGTTGATGCCCTGGTAGGCTGCCTTGTCAGTTGAACTCCATGATAGCATCAGAACAACCTAGCCTACACCAAGAGTTTGAGCAGTTCAGAATGGAACTAGTTAGTGATTCCTAGCCGGCATAGAGCTTCACACACCTTGATGGGTCAGATCAAGGAAGCCCGAGAAGGAAATGCCAGTTGACGAATCAGCGGAGATAGTTGCGGGGAAGCAGGGGATTCACCATAGATGGAGAAGGAGTTCTTTGGTTCAACGGACGCTTGTGCGTACCATCGGACTCAGAGTTGAAGCAAGTGATTCTGCAGGAAGCCCATGATACTCTTTATTCTATCCACCCCGGAGGCACCAAGATGTACCAGGATTTGAAGGAGCAATTCGGGTGGCATGGAATGAAGAGAGAAATTGGAAGCTACATCGCCAAGTGTGACATGCATCGAGTAGTCAAGGCAGAACATCGGCGAGCGGAGGCTGCAACCGCTGCGAGATTCCGAATGTAAGTGGGACTCGGTAGGAATGGACTTTATCACGGGTTGCCCAAATCCAGCAAGGAAATGACTCCATACGGGTAGTTGTCGATAGTGACCAAGGTAGCCCATTTCATCCCCGTCAAAACCACTTATCAAGGCCCAAAGTTAGCTGAATTGTACATCTCGAGAATCGTAGCCACATGGAACCACGAAGTCGATAGTGTCAGATAGAGGATCACAATTCACCTCAAGATTATGCGAGAGAAAGTGCATGAAGGACTTGGAACTGGCTGAATTTCGGCCTTTTATCTGCATGTTGATGGACGAGATGGAAAGAGTCAACCACATCTTTGGAAGACATGTTGAGCAGCATTGTGCTAGAGTATGGATCCAAGTGGGAAGACTACACCTTATGCAGAATTCTCATACAACAACGAGTTACCAAGCAAGTTCCTGAGATGGCCCCTTTGAAGCCTTGTACGGAAGGAAATGACGTACCCCTCTGGTCGGAAGTCGGAGAGAGTCAAGTCTTCGGACGAGATGTTCTGGCCAGAAGAGAAGGTGCAAGAAATCCAGTACCTCAAGGCTGCTCGATCCAGACAGGAAGTTGCAGCAGACAAGGAGCAGAGATGACCTTTGAGATCGGGGACTTTGTCTACCTCAAAGTGTCACCCCTAAAAGAGATACGAGATTCAGTGAAAGGCTTGCTCCCCGATACGTCGGACCTTCAAAGTTCTCAGCCGACGCGGTGAAGTCACTACAAGAAAAGTTCTGATAGACAACGTCTCAAAATCGTCCGCTAAGGGTATTTTTCGTCGCCTATGGGCCTAACCCGACGATATGGGTTGTGTTGTCGAAACTGCGTCAAAAAGTCCTACGATGATTTTTTCGGTCCGTTGCGCTTGGGCGCCCTTCAGCCACGGAAAATCGGACCGTTGCGCATGTGTTTCGGGGAGCCATTGACTGCGACGTCATGCAAAGCGGCACGTGTGACACCGTTAGCGCGGTTGCGTTAACAGCTGACTCCGTGGTAGATGGTAGGCCCACAGAGGGCTGCCACGTCTTAGCGGGCCGGGCAGTGACATAGTTTCACCGGTCAACTATATCATTGGGTGGTCCATTAGTTACGTGGTAGGGCCTAACCTCTAGGGTTATTTGGTCAAAACTTAAATGGGCGGCCCATTTAACATGTGGGTCCACCTTACGGCAAATGGGTGCAGCCCCAGAAGCAAGTGGGCGGGCCAAAATACGGTGGGTCCAGCTTTCGTTAAAAGGGCCCATTTAGTGTGTGGGGTCCACATATAGCAAGTGGGCGGACCAAAAAACAGTTGGGTCCCTTTCCGGTTAAAGGGCAGCCCATTTAGTGTGTGGGGTCCACCATATAGCAAGTGGGCCGGCAAAAACTACAGTGGGTCCCACTTTCCGATTAAAGGGCCGGCCCATTTAGTATGTGGGGTCCACCATATAGCAAGTGGGTCGGCCCAACAAGATAGTGGGCCGGGCCAAAAAACACAGGTGGGTCCCTTAAAGGGCCGGCCCATTTGATGTGTGGGGTCCACCATATAGAAGTGGGCTGGCCCAACAAAAAGTGGACCGGGCAAAACAGGTGCGTCCCACTTTCCGGTTAAAGGGCCGGCCCATTTAGTATGTGGGGTCCACCATATAGCAAGTGGGTCGGCCCAACAAGATAGTGGGTAGGGCCAAAACACGAGTGGGTCCCACTTTCAGTTAAAGAGGCCCATTTAGTATGTGGGGTCCACCATATAGCAAGTGGGCGGCCCAACAAGATAGTGGGCCGGGCCAAAAACACAGGTGGGTCCCACCTTCCTGTTAAAGGGATGGCCCATTTACCATGTGGGACCACCATATAGCAAATGGGTTGGCCCAACAAGATAGTGGGCGCCCAATAAGCATGTGGAGCCCGCTATCGTGTAGCGAGGCCGGCCTACTAAAGAAGTGCCGGCCCAAAATGAAAGTGGGTCCCACACTACTGTAAGTGGGCCGGCCCAATCGGTTGTAGGGCCCTACTTGTTTGACTAGTCAACTTGCATTAAATTTCATGAGCCTAAAATCTGATATCAATGATACACACAATTACATACACAAATAAAACAAGTAGGAAAATTACAAGGCAATTAATGTGCCCAAATAAAAAAATTACATAGAATCATTGAGGACTTCTATTAGCATCATCAATAACACGTTGACATTTGGCAATCGCCTTGATTGAATCTTGTGTACTCTTTGTCAACATATCAGCTACAGATCTTAAAGCAGCAATACCATGTCTTTTATAAAGTACAGCCTTGAGATATTTATTGTTTGATGAAAGAAATGGTCTAGGTTAACGGCTATGAGAAGATGCATGAGAAGAAAGATCAGAACTTTTTGTGGGCCTCACTTCTAATGAAGATTGCTTCATCACAACTGCATTCTGAAAAAAAAAGTTAAGCGATGAACTATGCAAACATTTATTATGCAATGTAGATATAAAGATAATAACAAGTTGCATAAATGAGACAATGTATGGAACTTGTACTAAGCACAAACTTACATCATAATGTTGCAGAGGGTCGCTACAGATCCTTTTTAGCGACTATCTTCTAATGATACTGCTTCATTAAAACTGCATCTAGTAACATTGCAAACATAGTTACAACAATTAACTATTCAAACATATATTATGCAATGTAGAGATCAGATAACAGCATGTAGCAGAAATAAGCACAAGATAAGATAAGATGCATGTACTAAGCTTTATCTGGCTGCGCAGGTCCTTCTCTTGCGTGCACTGATCGTGGTCAACATGCCTGTCATTTAGGTTCAGCCATCAAGTGAAATGCTAATCCTCCTGCTCCATTGTCCTTAATCTGTGTTTAGATATCACATTTAAGACCAAGTCAGCTGGTTTCAAATAACAAAAAACTTGAGCTGCCAAATGCCAATATTTACCGGATATCAGATTAAAACCAACTAGATATTGCTTTGCATGAGATCAGACATTCAGATTTAGAGTAGGGTAATGCCAAGGTTTTCCACATAAAATAAACTGGCATTAAGAATGACCAAATGTCAGGTTCAAACCACCTTCGCAGTTTCTTCAAGACAAGCATATCAAATAGGCAGAAACATAGTAAAGCATGAATGGCATTGCTATGGCAGGGTTCCAAGTGTTAATCTCTTGCATAAGGAACAATGCATATAGGTTATAGATAATAACGGAGTAAACTGCCAAAATTACCAACCAAGAACTCAGATTCCAGCACTTCTAGCGTCCACTGTTAATGTTGGATGTTCTAATAAGTGGTTAGCATGATCAATCCTAGGAAAAATAACATTGACAAGTCAGTCTACGATAATACAAAGACCAGACATGCACGCATAACTATAAGCTAAAGACGAGGTATAAGAGCAAGCATATTGGAAATGCACATAGCATGATTATAAAAGCAGTGTGAGAATAGCAGACACGAGAAAAGCTAGCTAGCGGTGAGCTAATGACGTGGTATAAGAACAAGCAGATTGGAAATGCCCATAGCATGACTATAAAAGCAGTGCGACAATAGCATGCAGTACAAAAACAGTTGGCAGCAAATGAATGGGTATAAGGCTATAAATATGTGGATGCACAGGTGTCAGTAGAATGAACAGGATGGTAGCGACCGGATAATGCTTTTGTACTGTACAATATTTAAACAAACTTCATGCGAAGCAACACATCAAGAAAGTTAACGGCATATGAGATCTTCAAATAACTACACAAAACATGGCTAAAAACACCGCGATCTAACGACCAGCGTACTAACCAAGCTATGGCGAGGTGGACGGGGCAACTTGCATTCGGCGGCGAGCGCGGGAACGATGAATCGACCACTGTTTCGATGAGCGGGCGTTAGTGAAGAGATGCAGATTTGGTGGCAAGGGATTCGGTGAAGTTGATACAACATTGCGGCGAGAGTAGTCGGTGGCGGGTCGGCGGTGAACGGATCCGTCGGTGGCGGAGTCGCGGTGAAGCAGATCCGTCGGTGGCGAGGTCGGCGGTGGCATCCGTCGGTGACGAGGGCGGCGGGGAGCGGATCGGGTGGGTGGACAGCCAACACTATCAAGGCTGTGTGTGAGAGGAGTATGCGGCGGCGAAAGCAGATCTAGTCTTGTAGAGTCGAGCTTTGGCGTGTGAGTATTTTTGAGCTAATGGGCGAATGGTTGGTGGGTGGGTGTGGGCATGTGGGGAGGGTTCGGGATCTAGGCAAGATATTTCATTGTTACCGAATGAGCCCTCCATGGTCGGTGGGTTGTAGCTTCCGGACCAGGGTTAAAGGGTAAAACTGGTCACGGGATTTTCGAATGGATGCGGCGGGATGATTTGGCGCGGCGAAATTTTCAGTTTCAAGCTACGAGCAGAACGACAAAAATAATGTTCTTCCCCGAGGGAGCTCTCATTTCTTCTCTTCTCTTTCTCTCTCGAGTCTCTCCCACTCCCCGGCTCCTCTCCCCCTTCTCTCCGGCGGCCTCGCCGGCCGGAGACGAGGCCGACTTCTCTCTGTATATTGTACACCCTCCGAACTAAATTAATTGATTCAACTTTCCTTAGACGTGTATGTATCTAGAGTAAAAACATGTGTGGATACATCCATATTTAGATAAGCAAAGTTGAGTCAGCTAATTTGGATGAGTTAGTGTTGTTGTAGCTTAGATCCAGTGTTTCCCATGAGCGAATGGCGCAATGGAGTCGGGGATCTCGTCATCGGCTTCAGATCGGCCTATGGTGAATCTGGCGGATCTTGCCGGCCAAACCCCGATCCGGTGCCATCAATGTGATGGCGCTAGCGGTGAGGCTTGCTTTGGTCGATTGCTTGAGATCTGGCCAATGGGGAAGTCTAGCTGCTAAAGTTCACAAGCTCGGGGCATACGCGGCGTCATCCGTCTTGCCGTGCACATCAACCTTTCAGCGGCCCTTCCGGAGCCAATATGCGTTCTTTGAGGCCTTCTTCTCTTCGTCACGCGACTACGGCGACACCGTCCCAAGTGGTGCGTCCACGGCGAGGCTTGGGAAAGGATGCGGAGCAGAGATCCGATGTGCGGTCGAGAAGGACTCGATTGATTTTCTTCTATATGTTTTGGGGTCCTTTTTGTAAAGTTGCAGGTTCTATTAGTTATTGTCTAGTACTTTTGGTCCTCTATGTAATTTTTGGACTAGTTTCCATTGGCACTGATAAACTTGAATTTTGACAAGTTCACGGGGAAAAAATTCCTTTGCACATATGGCCTATCATGTATAAACATTCTTGAGATTTAAACTATATGTAATGTGCCATGCATTAACCCTAAACCATATATATGTAACTAACCCTAGCTGATCAAACCCTACTTAATTAAAACAAATAACCCTAAACTATACGCATGCACTTTATGCGCAAAGGCGGGTGCCTCTAATAATGTGTGTGCGCACTCGATCGATGATCCTAAACCTTATACAACCCTAAACCCTAATCCCTAATCCCTAAACCCTAAACACTAAACCCTAGACCCTAAACCCTAACCCTAACCCTAAACCCTAATTAAACCCTATATATAGGCCAACGACACTTAATTGTGCATCAAGCAGGCCAGGGGTGCCTCGCGGTCCTCTAATTAAATTAAATGTGCCATGCATTAACCCTAAACCATATATATGTAACTAACCATAGCTAATCAACCCTACTTAATGAAAACACATAACCCTAAACTATACTAGCTATAACCCGATCTAATAAAAACATGCTCTATATATAGCAGCTAGCAAATAGTAGATTAACACCAATTAAAATATACATGGCCTATATCGATCATGTTGTATAACATATCCCTGAGATTCATTAATTAATTATATAATTATCGTGATAAATTAATTAACTTTAATTTTGACAAGTTCTCTCGAATGAAAACACATTTGATTAAGTTGCCTCATAATATATATATAATTAGTGTGCATGCATGGCCTACCATGCATTCGTGCATATATTTTAATGTATATTTGAACATATTCTTGGGGATTTCAATCTCTCTCTCTCGATCATCTATATATCGTTGGTGGCCAAAAAACACACATATATATGCATGCAATTTATGCGTAAAGGCGCGGGTGCCTCTAATAATGTGTGTGCGCACTCGATCGATGATCCCTAAACCTTAAACAACCCTAAAACCTTAAATCCCTAATCCCTAATCCCTAATCCCTAAACACTAAACACCCTAAACACTAAACCCTAAACCTAGACCCTAAACCTAACCCTAAACCCTAGCTAACCCTAAACCCTAATTAAACCCTATGTATAGGCCAACGACACTTAATTGTGCATCGTCCAGGGGGTGCCTCGCGGTCCTCTAATTAAATTAAATGTGCCATGCATTAACCCTAAACCATATATATGTAACTAACCCTAGCTAATCAACCCTACTTAATTAAAACACATAACCCTAAACTATACTAGCTAGCTATAACCCGATCTAATAAAAACATGCTCTATATATAGCAGCTAGCTAGCAAACCGTAGATTAACACCAATTAAAATATACATGGCCTATATCGATCATGTTGTATAACATATCCCTGAGATTGATTAATTAATTATATAATTATCGTGATAAATTAATTAACTTGAATTTTGACAAGTTCTCTCGAATGAAAACACATTTGATTAAGTTGCCTCATAATATATATATAATTAGTGTGCATGCATGGCCTACAATGCATTCGTGCATATATTTTAATGTATATTTGAACATATTCTTGGGGATTTCAATCTCTCTCTCGATCATCTATATATCGTTGGTGGCCCAAAAACACACATATACGCATGCACTTTATGCGTAAAGGCGCGGGTGCCTCTAATAATGTGTGTGCGCACTCGATCGATGATCCCTAAACCTTAAACAACCCTAAAACCCTAAATCCCTAATCCCTAATCCCTAAACACCCTAAACACTAAACCCTAAACCCTAGACCCTAAACCCTAACCCTAACCCTAAACCCTAGCTAACCCTAAACCCTAATTAAACCCTATGTATAGGCCAACGACACTTAATTGTGCATCGAGCAGGCCAGGGGTGCCTCGCGGTCCTCAAATTAAATTAAATGCGCCATGCATTAACCCTAAACCATATATATGTAACTAACCCTAGCTAATCAACCCTACTTAATTAAAACACATAACCCTAAACTATACTAGATATAACCCGATCTAATAAAAACATGCTCTATTATATATAGTAGCTAGCTAGCAAACCGTAGATTAACACCAATTAAAATATACATGGCCTATATCGATCATGTTGTATAACATATCCCTGAGATTCATTAATTAATTATATAATTATCGTGATAAATTAATTAACTTGAATTTTGACAAGTTCTCTCGAATGAAAACACATTTGATTAAGTTGCCTCATAATATATATATAATTAGTGTGCATGCATGGCCTACAATGCATTCGTGCATATATTTTAATGTATATTTGAACATATTCTTGGGGATTTCAATCTCTCTCTCGATCATCTATATATCGTTGGTGGCCCAAAAAACACACATATATACGCATGCACTTTATGCGTAAAGGCGCGGGTGCCTCTAATAATGTGTGTGCGCACTCGATCGATGATCCCTAAACCTTAAACAACCCTAAAACCTTAAATCCTAATCCCTAAACCATAAACACCCTAAACACTAAACCCTAGACCCTAAACCCTAACCTAACCCTAACCCTAAACCCTAGCTAACCCTAAACCCTAATTAAACCCTATGTATAGGCCAACGACACTTAATTGTGCATCGAGCAGGCCAGGGGTGCCTCGCGGTCCTCTAATTAAATTAAATGTGCCATGCATTAACCCTAAACCATATATATGTAACTAACCCTAGCTAATCAACCCTACTTAATTAAAACACATAACCCTAAACTATACTAGCTAGCTATAACCCGATCTAATAAAAACATGCTCTATATATAGCAGCTAGCTAGCAAACCGTAGATTAACACCAATTAAAATATACATGGCCTATATCGATCATGTTGTATAACATATCCCTGAGATTCATTAATTAATTATATAATTATCGTGATAAATTAATTAACTTGAATTTTGACAAGTTCTCTCGAATGAAAACACATTTTGATTAAGTTGCCTCATAATATATATATAATTAGTGTGCATGCATGGCCTACCATGCATTTGTGCATATATTTTAATGTATATTTGAACATATTCTTGGGGATTTCAATCTCTCTCTCTCTCGATCATCTATATATATCGTTGGTGGCCAAAAACACACATATATACGCATGCACTTTATGCGTAAAGGGTGCCTCTAATTATGTGTATGCGCACTCGATCGATGATGATCCCTAAACCTTAAACAACCCTAAAACCCTAAATTAATTATCGATCTCCCTGTGATTCATTAATTAATTATATATATAATTATCGATGATAAATTAATTAACTTGAATTTTGACAAGTTCTCTCGTATGAAAACACATTTGATCAAGTTGCCTCATAATATATATATATATATATATATATAAAATTAGTGTGCATGCATGGCCTACCATGCATTCGTGCATATATTTTAATATATATTTGAACATATTCTAGGGGATTTCAATCTCTCTCTCTCGATCATCTATATATCGTTGTTGGTGGCAAAAAAACACACATATATACGCATGCACTTTATGCGCAAAGGCGCGGGGTGCCTCTAATAATGTGTGTGCGCACTCGATCGATGATCCCTAAACCTTAAACAACCCTAAACCTCCCCTAAACCCTAAACACCCTAAACACTAAACCCTAGACCCTAAACACCCTAAACACTAAACCCTAAACCCTAGACCCTAAACACCGTAAACACTAAACCCTAAACCCTAAACACCCTAAACACTAATTAAACCCTAAACCCTACACCCTAAACACCCTAAACACTAGACCTAAACCCTAGACCCTAAACACCCTAAACACTAAACCATAGACCCTAAACACTGGACCCTAAACGTACCCTAGACCCTAGCTAAACACCTAAACACTAAACCCTAAACCCTAAACCCTAATTAAACCCTATATATAGGCCAACGACACTTAATTGTGCATCAAGCAGGCGAGGGTGCCTCGCGGTCCTCTAGTTAAATTAAATGTGCCATGCATTAACCCTAAACCATATATATATAACTAACCCCTAGCTAATCAAACCCTAGTTAATTAAAACACATAACCCTAAACTATACTAGCTAGCTATAACCCGATCTAATAAAAACATGCTCTATATATAGCAGCTAGCTAGCAAATTAAACGGTAGATTAACACCAATTAATATATACATGGCCTATATCGATCATATGTTGTATAACATCTCCCTGAGATTCATTAATTAATTATATAATTATCGATGATAAATTAATTAACTTGAATTTTGACAAGTTCTCTCGAATGAAAACACATTTGATTAAGTTTCCTCATAATATATATATATAATTAGTGTGCATGCATGGCCTACCATGCATGCATTCGTGCATATATTTTAATATATATTTGAACATATTCTTGGGGATTTCAATCTCTCTCTCTCTCTCGATCATCTATATATCGTTGGTGGCCAAAAACACACACACATATACGCATGCACTTTATGCGCAAAGGCGCGTGTGCCTCTAATAATGTGTGTGTGCACTCGATCGATGATCCCTAAACCTTAAACCCTAAATAAACCCTAATCCCTAATCCCTAAACCCTAAACACCATAAACATTAAACCCTAAACCCTAGACCCTAAACCCTAACCTCCTAACCCTAAACCCCAAACCCTAATTAAACCCTATATATAGTCCAATGATACTTAATTGTGCATCAAGCAGGCCAGGGGTGCCTCGTGGTCCTCTAATTAAATTAAATGTGCCATGCATATATATATGTGTTTAATTTGGGGATTTCAATCTCTCTCTCGTATGTAGCTCTCTCTACCTCTCTCTCTCTCTCTCTCTCTCTCTCGTTAATTGGTGGCCAACAACACACACATGCACTTTGTGCGCAAAGGCATGCGCCTCTAATAATGTGTGCGCAGTCGATCGATCTAGTTTTGATTAATCATAGCACACAAATAAAGAAGTTGTATTTGAATCCACACAACCTAATCTAAAACACATAACCCCTAACATGGCCTAATTAATTAACCCCTTCTCTCTACCTAATTAGTGGAAATTGCACAAAATCAAAAGGGGTCCCTCACTAATATCTGCTAGATTGTGATAAACTTTTGCCCCATATATATTTGGTGGATGGGTGCATCTTGGCATGTAAAACAATTAGTGTTTGCAAATGGCGTTGTCAAAATTTATGTACAAATGATTTCTTTCCATCCAAAGTGCATAAAATGGGAGTTTTAATGAAGAAAGTACAAATAAAACAGCTCAACATGCTTCCACACCCCGATTTTCACACGAAGTAGAGCATATTTAAAGGATAATTCCAGAGTTTTACTATTTTTCAAGCAACTTTGCTAATTTTCCCCCACTCACATGACTTTATGTCGATTTAACGAAAATATGGCGAATTTAAACTACATGGGCGGGATAGTTTGAATTGTGCGCGCGGCAAAGGGAACCGCCTATTCCTCAACCTTGTGCACGGAAAATTAAACATGCAACTCCATTAAACGCCACCTACCGACCTTAATTATCACCCCGCGGCCCAGCCGCATGACCCCCCACCCACCCCTACACAACTTATCCACGTCCGTGCGAAGAGCTTCCCCTCGTCCGTCCGTGCGAAGAAGAAGCTTCCCCTCCCCGTCGTTCTTCTCGAGACGCACCGGCGGTCAAGTTGATCCACGGTAGGGCTATCTCTAGCTCAATCATGTATCGGGCAAGACGCCTAACGATTTATATTTTCTTGATGCTGCTAAAAAAATTCGTCAGTATGCTCGAACTAATTGGCACTTTATAGTTTTCCGCTCGATTTGTCATCGATCAATTTGTTCATTTGCGTGGGCATATAGAGTCAGTTCTGCACTCGATCCGTTAATTTGCTGAAATGCCATGGCAGAGTTTTGTACACGATCTGTTTGCTAAAATGTCGATGGGCATTTTTTGTTTTGTACTCGACATGATTGCTGAAATGCATAATCATGTAGTATAGTTTTGTACTCGATGGATATACATTTCCTACTTCGCCTTAAATTAATCACCAACCACTGTATCTCATAATTAAACAGATGGACAGAACTTGGATACTGCATGGACACTTATGTTCCCCTTCATATATAAATGGTGTTCAACCCTTTATGGGGTTTATTAGAGCTCATGAAGGTCACAACCTGGACGTGTATTGCCCGCGCTGCACATGTATGAATGGTGAGAAGAGGCCTCACCCTGTAGTGGCAGATCATTTACACATTTTTGGGATGGACCGCACATATGTTAGGCGGGTTTAGCATGGTGAACCATATAATGATCCTTTAGCGGGAGAAGCAGATCTTGCTCACACTGTATGTGTGCTGGCATATGTAGTTAATTATTTATATTGATGATGCCGCTGTTTCAATCAATAGTTTGCATTGTGTGCAAGGTTCTGTACTCAAATTTAACTTGTTGCAGATGGATGGACGGGAAGGAGAGAAAAAGCGCTTGCTTCAGGAAACGGGTTTCAGCTCTGGACATGTGCTGTGCCAGATGAGAAGGTAAATATGTAAAACAGTATTTGTTCAGGTTGCATCCCTTAGATGTTTGTCTAATCGGTTGATGTACTAATTGCAGAAGCATAGAGTTGAAGAGGTCTCTCAGTTTGATGGGAGATTTGAAGATGAATCTCAGTTTGATGCACCTGTGGATGGTACTGATGACGAGCCTTTCATAGACGAAGGTCTTGCACCTGAGATTATCCAGCCTACAGAAGGAGGCCGTGGACCGACTACACAGCTTTGCGTTGAAGTGGATGCACGCCCGGAGATCATCCCGGGCGTCCGGGTAGTCTCAAGACCACCCAGCCCTGATGCACCTGTGGATGGTACGATGACGAGCCTCTCATGGACGAAGGTCCTGCACCTGAGATTATCCAGCCTAGAAGGAGGCCGTGGACCGAGTACACAGCTTTGCGTTGAAGAGGATGCACACCCGGAGATCATCAGGGGCGTCCCGGTAGTCTCAAGACCACCCAGCCCTGATGCAAAATGTTGAGCTACTTTATGATTCGTACTCTTATGTTCTGGTGCTGTAGTATGTTATGATTTGTACGCCTTTGGCGCTAGATTAAGCATTCAGTGGATGATCGCGTTGCAAAATTCGACACCCACACAATCAGTTCATCGTATGAGTAGTAGCACAATTACTTCTACAGCGATTCCTGCCAGCGCATTAGTTAGTAGCATGAAACACTTTCAGGTACTCCCCTCTGATTCATATTAATTGACTCAATTCTGTCTAGATATGGATGTATCTAGATGCATTTGTTAAATAGACTAACAAACTTGAGTCAGTTAATATGAATCCGTGTAAACCGCCCAAGCCTCTCGCGGCAAGCCATCGACGAAGCTTTGACCAGATCTTGGCCCGCAATTTTTTTTTGTGTGGCGAATAGCAAAGCTTTGACCAGTTCCTCTCGGGATACAGCACGCCGGTGAGCTTGCACGGTTGCCATGAGCACTTTCCGGCGGAACTTCCTCTTCAGCGCCCTCAAGCCGCTGCTGCGAGACAGCACGCAGTGCCTCGAGGTGGACGGAATTCTGGATCTCGGGCGGGGGGTCCGCATCGTGGGAACGATCTCCAGCGGGTTAACGAGGACATGCATGGCGGCCGGGGATTTGTTTTTTTTGGTTTGAGCTTGGGATTTGGGGTTTTTTCGGATAGGGGAGGAACCGAGGAAGAGGAAGGAACAGCCGCGTGCTTGGCGCATGGCGGTGTGCTTGAATTTCGAATTTTTGTGAAATGTTTCATTTCCCCGCTACAATTCGGGGGTTTCTTGACGCGCCAATGCGTCCCGCCGGGCAGCTTCAAGTGAATTTGGGGTGCCACACTATGGGCCCTAGTTTCAGTGAGACATGTAATGACTAGTCACATCAGTAAGTTCACTGTGTAATAAAATATGTTACCCCTCCCCTTTATGTAGCACCCTTCTCTCCCGATCGAGTGCCGATTGCCGACGGATGCAAGCATCCAGCTTGGAGGGGCAAGCTGCATCTAGACCAAGCGGATTAGGTAGGACTAGTAATGTTCTTTCCTTTCTCGAGATCGGTTCTTTTTTCCTCTCCTCGATATCTTGCGCATCTCTTTCCTATTCTGGGCGAAGGGGTGTCTTTCTGGTCACCCTCGAGCTGGGAGTGATTGATGGGGGTGGGGGCGGGGGCTACCTTTGCTTGGATTGGGGTGTTCTTCCTTTATTTGTCGACATTTGCAACCTTTGTAGTTTCTGCTGATCCTCACTGTATCTTTTGTCAGCTTGTACAGGAAAGGTAAGACCTCGGCGGTGGGGGCAATGGAGCGTAAGGCCACCACGCATGTGGGCAGTTGGCTGAGCTTGAGCTGCGTCCCCAGCCCCGCGAAGCAGGTACTCCGTTTGCTTATCCACTCTTTACCTTTTAAGTGTCTCTCTGCATCCTCAATCTGTTCCTGTTCTGGAATATGCTTAAAGTAGCACATGTCTTCAGCTGTTTGTGCGTAAAGCCTCTGTGACACCATGCTCTATATTCTCTGTATCAGGTTGGTACCTCCAGGTTCCGTGCTGAGGCTATGGGGAACGAGAATAGCGCCCCACCTGCTGCAGGAGCATGGCCCGATCTGCAGCACAAGAAGCGAAATGCCACTGCCGAGCTGGGCAGGGACCGCCCAGGAGTAATTTTTTTAACCAACTTACCATGATGTAGTCTGAATCTGATACTCCCTCAGATCCAAATTAATTGACTCAACTATCTGTAGATACGGATGTATCTAGATGTGTTTTAGCTCTAGATACTACTGCCTCCATCCCAAAGCTTTGGGCTTATATTATTTTTAGAAAGTCAAACTATACCATGTTTGACTAAGCTTTTACCAAAAATCAGTAACATGCAAAATACAAAATTAATATCATTAAATAGATAATAAAATATATTTTCCTACGGTATCTACACAGTATTATATTTGTTGATAGAACGTTCTAAAATTTTGGTCAAACTTTGTTTGTTTTGATTTCTCAAAAATAAATAAGGCTTAAGCTTTTGGATGGTGGTAGTACATTCATATCTAGACAAAGCTGAGTTAACTAGTTTTTTTTCTGTCCATAGCTAGTGTTCACGCTGCAAAAGGCTAAGAGCATCCACTATATGCATCAGTCTATCTCATACAGTAATTCAATATCACTGCTGAGGTCTACCTTTTGTTTTGCTATTCATATGCAGACTGAAACTTTAGGGCCTTTACTCAAAAGGAAGATCAAAACTGCGGCTGATCAGGCTGCCAGTATGTTGATGCCGCCCCCATCTTCTAAATGCCTCTACAAGCACAAGGCCACGCGCCAGCTGGGTGGTGATCTTTTAATGAATATGGTATATTTTCTTAATCCACAAAACATGCCTTGATTTTTCTCTGTTTATTGTCGGTTTTTCTATGCTTGCCAAAAGTTTACAACAACAACAACAACAACCAAGCCTTTCAGTCCCAAACAAGTTGGGGTAGGCTAGAGTTGAAACCCATAAGATCTCGAAGCCAAAAGTTTAGAAACACCAAATTCGTTTGCTTACAATCATCATACAGTAATGTTCATCTACTCCAGTTCCCCTAACCCAACAAAAAATGATGTTAATTACGATTTTTAGATTAAAAGAGCACCATTAGGCGCTGTTAATTACGACTTTGAGATTAAAATGTCATTTGCAATTGTTAATTACAATTTTGACAAATGGTTAGTTTAACCTCGATCTCTTCTGCTCTCCATTTTTCCCAACCGAACAAAAATGTAACCATTCCATTCCTCTGAAATGGAACCATTCCATTCCATTCCACGTTGTTTCAGAACCGAACACACCCTTGCATTGTTGTGAACTGTTGTCCATACACGGCCATACCCTTCCACTTACATCCAGCACTATATGCATCAGTCTGTCTCAGAGTCATTCAATATCACTGCTGAGATCTATTCCCATTCTTATGCAGGCTGAAACTGCTGCGCCTTTACTCAAGTGGATGCAAAATGAGGCTAATGAGGCTGCTGTGAGGACGATGGTGCCGGCACCATCTTCCGAAAACCTCTACAAGCACGAGGCCATGGGCCAGCTGGGTGGTGACCTTTTAATGAATCTGGTATATTTTCTTAATCCACATACATGATTTCATTATTATCTGTTTAATTACTGTTGGCTTTGTCTAATGCTTACCAAAAGTTCAGAAACACTGCGTTTGCTTACAATCATCATACACTAATTTTTCACTTTTCAGTCTGTCTCATCCAGTATATAAACTGTTGATTTCCATTGGCTTCTTTTGTAATCATTTGCATTGTTGTCAACTGTTCTCTATGCACAACCCTATTCTTCCACTTACACCCCGCACTATTTGCATCAGTCTATATTATAGATTTATTAAATATCAATGATGAGTTCTGTTGCTATTCATATGCAGGATGAAACTTCTGTGCCTCTACTCAAATGGATAAAAAATGATCCTGATGAGGCTGCTGTGAAGACGATGGTGCCGCCACCATCTTCGAAAACCTCCTCAAGCACAAGGCCACGGGCCAGCTGGGTGGTACCCTTTTCAGTAAGCAGGTATATTTTCTTAATCCTCATACATGATTTGATTTTTGTCTGTTTATTGCCGGCTTTGTCTAATGCTTACCAATAGTTCAGAAACACACACTATTCTTCCACTTACATCCAGCACTATATGCATCAGTGTCTCATAGATTCATTTTATATATCACTGCTGATGTCTTTGCTCTTCAATTTTTATATGCAGACTGAAACTGCTAAGCCTTCATTGGTCAAAAGGATTGCAACTGCTGCTGATGAAGCATCACAGAGCTGCCACCAAGTTACTGTCAGCCCCACCTTCTGGATGCTTATATAAGCTCAAGTCCAAGGACCAGCCGGGCCGTAACCATCCAAGGGTTCGGGTATATTTTCTTAAGACACATATACATGCCATGATTTATGTCTGATATTATCACCGGCTCTGTCTAATGCTTTTTGGAATTCGGAAACACCAAATTAGCATGCTTATATTCATCATACACTATTTTTTCACTGTTCAGTTTGTAACATAGTGTTATGCACTCGCTTGTCAACATTTGCATTGCTCTGAACTATGCACTTTACACAACCTAATTCTTCCACTTACATTCAGCGCTACGCACCAGTAGTACCTCCCATGTTTCCTTCACCATCCCGATGCCGAGCTTGCGGGAATATGGCGGGCCCATGTACATACCCCGCATATAACACCTCCTATGGCTCTATCTGCCTTTCTAGTAGCTCCTTCACAGAGTTACAGGTATGTATTCTCAGTGGTTTAGCATGAATTGGCATATAGTAAAGTCTTGTTTTTAATCTTCTGCTTCTTACATTTGTATCAATTTTCACATGCAGACTGTACCTTGTGAACTTCGTCCAATGATTAACCAGATGTGTCCGCATGAAGGGTCTTTCACTATGCATGGCAATGGCAAATTGATGAACACCTACACGGTCTATGAGGTGTATGTCTACAAGACGCAGGCCATCACATATTTGTATGGACATGATTGGAGTAAGTTTGCTTTTGACTACGGTCTGAAGAAGGACGAGCTGAGGATCGAAACTCAAACGGGCAGATATACGTAACTGCTTACAGAGTTGGAGACACTTCCAAATATATAATATGTAACTTTTTTCTACTCATATCTTTTGATAACTGCATTCTGAGCAGTTGTTCTAAACCATTCCCTCTGTTCTAGCTTGCTGGGTTTAACATGATCAAAGCTGCAGATCCCGATGGAACAGGAGCGGATGTCACAAAGGGCAACCACACCAGCCAAACGCTTCCCACTCTCTGCATCGGCACGGTTCTGTGCCAGCTCCGTTTCCATCTGCCAGTCCCCTCAGCATTGGTTCTGTAGAGGCCCATACTACACCTTGTGGGCTCTGCATCAACACGGTTCCTCTAGTTGCACCGTTCTGCACCTGCCCAGAGTCTCTGTCAATACCGGTTCCTCTAGAGGCACCGTTCACTACACCTGTCTCTGCATCGACCCGGCTCGTGTACCAGCCCGGGCTCCTGCACCTGCCAGGATCACCGAGGTCTCAGCTCATTGTTGTGGCCACCCGTGTGGGTGACCAGGACGCATCTGAAAGGCTATGTTCGTGAGTATATGACAACATAACTGCTCTTATCTTGATGTCTTCTCTGCTCAAAGTCTCACATGGTTGGTGCATTGGTGCCATTGACTAATTTTTGGTGGTATCTCTTGCTTTGAATCAGAAATTGCCTAAAAGTATCTCCAAGGATCTCAATGCTGGCCGAAGGGGCAAGATTTCCCTCGTCATGGAGTGAAGGTCTCACCGTGGAGGGACGGTACTCCGTCAGTCCCCAGAGATGGCCGCTTGGCTGTTACTTCCAGGTGGAAAAAGTTCATTGACGGTGCCAAACTTCGCATTGGATCAAAGTTGAAGGTCAAGATCTTTCGATGCCGCTGTGACATGCTGGTCATAAAGTTCGCGGTTGTCTAGTTCTGTTGTCCCATGAGCCCTTAGCAAATGCATTTGTAGTTATACTTATATAAGGTTATCTTATCTGAACTGCTAATTAATTGTATGGGTGGTAAAACTCTGGCAAGCCTTTGCTCTTAGCAAGTATGTATGTATGATCGGCTATTATGATAACTAATGTTTGTGTTCATCTTAATTTGCATTCCCGTTTTAGAAAAAAATTTAATTTCTATTTTTGTGACCTGTAAGAACTATCAGATTGAACCCACAACATGATTCAAATAGATTCATTACAGAGCCACATGTCTTGACCTTGCTATACACTACTTCCATTAATCAGTGCAAGAAGGCTTACTGAGCCTGAACCATGGCAGATTCGAATCCACCTTATCTATCTAGAAATACAACCTTTGCAAAAGAGGATTTGCAGTATGGAAGGCTGACATTGGGGACCCATGAGCAGTCGTCAACGTTTAAAGGTGGCGGAGATCGAAAAAAAAATAAGCCAAAAATCGGTTGGTAAACAAATTCAAGAAAAGAAACATTTACCTTTAGAGAGGATGACATGCGGGACCCATGAGGCAGCATCCTCAACTATTTCAAGGCGGCGAGGATCAAAATAAAAAGGAAATAGCCAGAAATTAATTAGGGTCAAAAATAAATCCATCAAACGAAACTTTTATTGTTCATAGAGGATGACATGTGGGACCGACTTGCCAGGCGTCGTCATCGTTTCAAAGGGGGAGGATCAAAAGAAAAAGGCAAATAGCCAGAAATTAAGGGAAAAAAATAAATCCAACAAAGGAAACTTTTTATTGTTCATAGAGGATGACACGCGGGACCCATGAGCCGCAGCTTCCTCAACGTTTCAAAGTCGGCATGAGATTGAAAAAAGGCAAGTGACATAATATCAGGGAGCCAAAAATAATCCAAGAAAAGAAACTTTATTGTACATAGAGGATGACATGCGGGTCCCATTTTGTGGCGGTCTCAACGCTTCAAGGCGACACGGGACCGAAGAAAATGTGAAATCGGGGTGTGAAAAAATCCAAGAAAAGAAAGATTTCAATTGGGCTGTCGGACATCCCTTCGAACTATCTTTCTGGGCCTTTTGACTCGTACAATTTCAGCCCACTCCAAAACGGAAAGGTCGGATTTTCTCAAAAAAAAAAAGTCCTATGCTTCGCAAAAACAAAAAACAAGATTCAACATATAAGTTGGTTTATGTAGATATAAAGATTTAATTTATCCGTTTGCAATAGCTTAGAGCGAAATACAACGTTTATTGTCTGCAAAATAAAATATCACATGTTTCTTGTACGGGAGGCTGACATCGGGGACCCATGAGCCAGACTTCGAACGTTTCAAAGGCGGCAGGGGATCAAAAATAAAAAGCCAAAAATCAGTTGGTAAAAAAATACAAGAAAAGAAAACATTTATCGTTAGAGGATGACATGCGGGACCCATGAGGCAGCAGCATCCTCAACGTTTCAAAGTCGGCATGAGATCGAAAGAAAAAGCCAAGTGACATAATATCAGGAGCCAACAATAATCCAAGAAAAGAAACTTTATTGTACATAGAGGATGACATGCGGGTCCCATTTTGTAGCAGCGGTCTCAACGTTTCCAAGGGGCACATGACCAAAAGAAAAATGAGGCAGCAGCATTCTCAACAATTCCAAGGCGGCGGGGATCAAAAGAAAAAAAGGAAATAGCAGAAATTAATTAGGGTCAAAAATAAATCCACCAAAGGGAACTTTGTTCATAGAGGATGACATGTGGGACCGACCTGCCAACAGCGTCCTCATCGTTTCAAAGGGCGGGGATCAAAGAAAAAGGCAAATAGCCAGAAATTAGGGTCAAAAATAACTCCAAGAAAGGAAACTTTTTGTTTTTAGAAGAGGATGACATGCGGGACCCATGTTAACTCAACGTTTCAAGGCGGCATGAGATCGAAAGAAAAAGGCAAGTGACCAAATATCAGGAGCCAAAATTAATCCAAGATTTATTGCACATAGAGGATGACATGTGGGTCCCATTTTGCAGCAGCGGTCTCAATGAAGAAAAAGAAAGTAGCTAGTAATTAGGGGGTGAAAAAAAATCCAAGAAAAGAAAGTTGATGGACATAGAGGATGACATGCGGGTCCCTTGAGCCAGCTTACTCAACGTTTCAAAGGCGGGGGATCAAAAGAAAGGCAAGCCAAAAATCAGAGGGTGAAAAAAATCCAACAAATGAAACTTTTATAGCACATAGAGGATGACATGCGGGTCCCATGAGCCAGCAGGTTCCTCAACGTTTCAAACGTGGCATGAGATCGAAAGAAAAAGGCAAGTGACCAAATATGAGGTGCCAAAAAAAAAGAAAAGTTGATTGCTCATAGAGGATGACATGCGGTCCCATTTAGTGCAGCGGTCTCATTGTTTGAGGCGGCAGGGATCAAAAAGGCAAGTGACCAAATATCGGGAGCCAAAAATAATTCAAGAAAACAAAGTTTTATAGTCCATAGAGGATGCGGGTCCCATTTAGCGGCAGCGGTATCACCGTTTGAGAGGCGGGGGATCGAAAGAAAAAGGCAAGTGACCAAATATGAGGTGCCAAAAAAATCCAAGAAAAGAAAGTTTTATAGTACATAGAGGATGACATGCGGGTCCCATTTTGCAGACGGTATCACCGTTTGAGAGGCGGCGGATCAAAGAAAAAGGCAAGTGACCGAATATGAGGTGCCAAAAAATCCAAGAAAAGAAAGTTTTATAGTACATAGAGGATGACATGCGGGTCCCATTTAGCAGCAGTATCACCGTTTGAGAGGGCGGGGGATCGAAAGAAAAAGGCAAGTGACCAAATATGAGGTGCCAAAAAAAACTCCAAGAAAAGAAAGTTGATTGCTCATAGAGGATGACATGCGGGTCCCATTTAGCGCAGCGGTCTCAACGTTTCCAAGGCGGCAAGGGATCAAAGAAAAGGAAGAAATCAGGGGTCAAAAAAATCCAAGAAAAGAAATAAATTTGGTTCATAGAGATGACAAGCGGGACCCATGATCCTGCATAGTAAACGGCTCGATCGGAGAGCGTTGAACGAGATGGCGCGATCGAGAAAAAAACAATGCTAGAGAGGCTGCCATCTGGGCCCTACATCCCTGGCGGTGCGGTTGCGTTGACTCGGCCGGCGGAGAAAGTCGCGATGCACCACGTCTCGGGCCACCATGCTACGTTTTGGCCGCTTTCGTCGGGCTAGGTGGCCTCAAAAACGAGAAAAAAAGTTTTGACATGAACCACGGAGGGACCAAATCGTCGGCCATGGTGCACAGCAACCACGCGACTTCTTTCTTCGGCCATGGCAACTTTTCTTGTAGTGAGTATCTTATCAAGTGGAGCTACGGAAGAAATGGCGAGGTGCACAACGTGTTTCATATCCTCCTCAGGAAGTGGAAGTCACTGAGAAGACCGAAGTGTTCAAGAACATCGATCACCGATCGGTGGATATCAACACGGACTTGACATCCGCAAGGTGCCTATTCGCATCTGGAGGAAGCTTAATCACCCGCAAAGCATCAAGTTCCTGAAGATAGGTGGAGTAACCATACGAAGACGAAGCCACTTGGGAGCGGGAGGAAGATATGAAAGAGAATACCCAGATCTCTTTAGTACCTAATTTTATTTTAAGATCTCGGGACGAGATCTTTTGTAAGGGGAAAGGTTTGTAACATCCCAAATTTCAATAAAAGAGAGAAAGAGAAGAGATCCAAAATTGAGAACCAACAAAAACTTTTAAATTGCATATAGTGCCCTGCATAGGACTTGTGCATTTTGAGTGATATGACATGATGATTGGTTTGTTGTTTATGTGATGAACTCTAAAACACTAAAGTGATCAAGATAAGATCACCAAACAAATAAACCAAAAAGAAAGAAGAAATCAAATAAGAGCTAAACCCTAAAAACCCTAACATATGGCCTATGCCATTTTTGCGAACTTTGACCTTAGACCATTTTGGTCTTCACCATTACTTGCTTTATGTTACTAAACCTTGATTACAACTTTGGGAATCAAAGCAACACCATTTAAACCAAAGTCAAACTCAAGATATGCTCACATAGGATAATGGTCATTTTTGACAATTACAATCTGGTCACCACTTTGAGCCCCTGGATTTCAAAAAATTTAAACTAAACAACCCCAACTCTTTGCATGTCATCCAAGTACACAACAAGGTGAACAACTTGTGTAAAGATCATCACCCCAAAATCTTCTTGGATCAAAAGTTATGATCAAGCCAAGTGGGAACTTTTTAACAAAAGCAAGATCATCACTTTTCAAAATTTGATCAAACCTTGCTCTCTCTTGATCATTTCTTGGCTCAACCAAGTCCCCTGGACCCCACCCCACTTAGCCCATGCAAGGAGACACCATGGACACGACCAAAACATGGCCAGCCATGGCCATGCCGGCCACGTTCTCCATCGACATGCCTCCCCTCTTTCCTCTCCACGATCTGCACGACCACCATGCCCAACGCATCGCCCACGACCTCCTGAGATCGCCCGTACCCGCCATGGATCGCGAGGATGTCGACACGCCCCGGACGGAGCGCGCCCATGACGCCCCTGGCACGCCGCGAGCGGCATGGCGACGTCACCGTGCACGGACGCGCGCGACACGGCCACGCGTCGTTCGCCGCACCTCGCCGTACCCCGACCATCCCTCTCGCCAGCCACGTGGAGCATCGCCGGACACTCGCGTCACCCCCTAGCACCTACCGTCGCCGGAGAGGACAAGCGCGCCCGCCACGGCCGCGCCAGTACACGCAAGCGCCCGACCACCCTACGCACCCCCTTGTCGCGCCGTTCACGCTCGTAGATTCACCATGACGTCGTGAACACCGCGGCGTCGTCACCTAGCTCGCTAGCCCACCGGAATCGCCGTGCCCTTGTCGCCATTGCCGCAACCCCACGACCAACTCCGCGCCTATAAAAGGAGGCATCCCTTCGTCGATCAGAGCACACCACAGCACTCCCCTCTTCTCCCTCAAGCTCCTCGCCACCGTAGCTCGCTCGATTAGCCACTGCCTCCGCCCAATCGACGCCTCACCGCCGCGGAAGCCCTGCAGCAACCGCTAGAGAAGGAGGCCGCCCCTGACGACGCCACTGCTACAGGCTGCATCCTCGTCTCCGACAACCTCGCCTCGACCACCGCAGCCGACCGCCGGAGCTCCGACGAGCTCTCCGACCCCCAACCGTCGCCGCCCGTAAGTCCCCATCTCACAGGAGACGACGACCTCCCTCGGCTGTTGATCTGGCTTCTAATCGCACGGCCCCCATCGCTCGTACCGCTTCGCCGTTTAAACGCCGCTGATAGGTGGTCCCCACCCGTCAGGCAGCCCACGCGTGCGTGGACGCGTGGTGGGCTGGCTTGGGCCGTTTTAATTCGTTTAGGCCCAGTAACGTTCCCGCCAGCCCGTTTAATTCAAATCTCGTTTAATAAATAGAATTCAAATTCAATATTGGCCCTGACTTTGAAATTTAATAGAATCTGTTTGGCTTGGCCAAATTTAGCAAACTTTATATTGTTGGAATGCTAGAGAAAAGTTCTACAACATGCCACTGGTCTCATCTCAAGATTTGATGTAGAAATAAAATGATAAAATAAACAAGACAGGGTCTTTTGTGAATTCAAATAATATATAAAAATCAACCAAAAGTGATATGAAGTTGATTCCAACTCTCATATCTCACATTGGACTCACACTAATTATTTATGCAAGAAATGGTGTGGTCACTTTGCATGATCATGCCCTAGTTTAATTAATGGGCAATATGGCTATTTTATTAAAGTAATATTGTCCAAAACTATTGTGCAATTGGTATGAAGTATTTTACTTCATTTAAATCTTGTCCCAAATGAATTCATGTGATGTTTGTACCCCTGGTCAAACTCTCTTATATGAAATACTTGGAGATTTAAATCATTAGTAGAAATTATTAAATTGTATGAGGTGGTCTACCTTATTTAAATCATTTTCTCAAATGATGATCATGAATGGTTGACTTATGTCAACATAAATTCATGCCTGATTGTTTGAGAAATTAAATCTTAATAAGATTTCAATGAGAGGAAATTATTTCTCAAGAACCATATGGAAATTATTACTTACATATGTAATGAGAGGAAATTATTTTTCCTCAAGTAACCCCACCAATGCACCTTATTTATGTTAATTGTGTGCTTAGAGTAGTTTGTGTGAATATATGTGATGTTTGGAATAGCCTTTGAACTAGTTGAGTGATTATACCTCGTAGCCAAATTTAGACGCTAGTACCGGAGAATACCTGGAGGAAGAAGGTTGCTACCAAGAAGAGGAGGAGGAAAACTTAGAGAACTACCAAGGCAAGCTAATATTATTGCAAAGTGCAAAACTCTATCAAGAGCAAGGCATACTCATCTTTTCTTATGCCTCATAAGCCATCCCAAGTTTTATTACAAGCTTTTACTTCCAAGCTTTAATGCTTTTGTTTTATCAAAGCCATTTTTGATTTATGATTCACTTAGTCTAGAGTAGAACAAGGTCATCAAAGTTAGCCTAAAGAAATCAAAACTATTTAGCACCCCTCATGATTAGTTGCTAGTGCTAATACTAAAATTTGACTACTCTAGATGGGAACATGTGACTTGAAATAAAATTGAAACTTTGGTATGATGATGCATTCCATTGAATGAATTTTGAAGATGAATATGACCAAGAGAAGATAGTGATTTTTGATTAAAAACTAATATTGGTTTGGATGCGATACCTTTCCAATTCTTGAGTACCCCCACAATACCTGATTATGGGTAAGGGCTTAACTAGAAGTTTATGTATCTTAGTATGAGTTCCCTCTGAACACACATAATAGGGGTTATGCCGAGGCTGCCTCCGTTGTTGAGAAATGATGTGAATTGAGGTGAATTGTAAGGCCAAGCCCTGTGCAGTTCCCAGGTTGACAGTTGGTCTTCTTGGGAGGCCAAGCTCACAAGGAGAGGTGCTCATACTAGGGTTTGTAAATGAAAGGTTATGGTTGATGATCCGCGTACTGTGTTACAATGATTCGGGGTTATCCCGACGGATGAAATCAAATGTTGTGGCACAAGTGTGCAACCTCTGCAGAGTGTAAACCTATTCGAATAGTCGTGTCCACGGTTACGGACAGTTGGAAAGGCCATACATTTTCCAGTGTTAAGATCTTGAAAATATTGATAAAATGAATGGTGAATGGTGACTTGAATTTTGAATCACAACAATGTTTTGTGGGAATGACACTAATGTTCCCACTTGAGTTAGTTAGCACATGAATAAGTATTTATTAACTAATTGTGAACTAAAATTGGCTTTATGCAAATAAACTAGAGCTTAGCATCCTTACTAAAACTGCTAGCACTTACATTAGTATTAGTTTGCGAGTACTTAAAGTACTCACGGCTTTGTCCCTGGCTATTCAAATGGCCAGAGTATGAAGACGAACAGAACTATCAAGGTGATGACCAGCAGGACGCCTACGACAACTAGGAGTTTCCTGACGTCAAGCGTTGCCTGTGGACTAGAGAGTCCCATTTATCTTTACGCTTCCGCTATAAACTTGTGTTTGTTCGTTGATCAATAGATCAACTATTCATGTAATATGGATCATGTGATTCAAGGTGTAAGACAATATGGTTTGTAATAAATGATGACTGTGATACTTAACTATTATGCCTCGCAACAACAATATTCCGGGATTGCGATGAATGACATAATAGGCATCGGACTTAAAAACCGGGTGTTGACACAACTCCACACTTGCGCACGTAGCCGCCGACCACGAAGCGGTAAGTTGCAGCCGTCTAATTCCCAATGGAGCAGATCACACAAGACTTTTTCAGGGATCTACACAATATCAAGCAATATGGTGTAGGGAATTCAATAGTTTTGCAGAGCAAACAACTAAGAACTTGGGTTTATCTTAAACGTGGTCTAAAGCAACTTGTGGGGCGTCAGGGACTTATATAGGCCAGGACGACCTCAGGTCCAAAAGTACGAAAATAACCGACCCGAGAATAGATGCAGTCGAGACAGACTCGGACACGTCCGTGGAATCCGTCAACCGGGCTGGGGACAGACCGGCGGTGCAGGGTCGGTCAGTCTTTATGTGGGGCTTCATAACGGCGTCCGGTTTGACCCGGTCGAGGCTTCGTCAACCGGACCGAGGCCGAGCGGGCGGTCGAGGCGCGTCGGCGAGTCTTTATGCCGGCGCGCCGGCGTGGAGGCAGGTCTGACCGGGTCTGGACCGGCTTTGGACTTCTTCTTCTCCTCGCGCCTCCCGCTCCTCCTCGCGCGTCCATGAGATATATTCATGTCCAGCTCCATGTCCAGCTTCACGTCCATCTTGACGTTCGTCTTCATGTCCAGCTGCTCCTCTCCTCCTCGTGCGATGCTTGTCTCCTCTTCATACCTGATATACATAAGTAATAGGACTTAGGTAGTATAAAGTTCTCATCAATCAAGGTATCGTTTAGGAACAAGTTCACCTGTTGCTTAAGTAGCTTCGCACGAGCTCGTGTCATTGGTCCAATCCTGACTTCATTGGACTTGAGCTTCACAGTAGGTTCATCTTCAATTGGTAATGACGGAGTTAGTAGTGAGGTAGGGATGTCCTCATCAAGGAACGCTTGGTTGCCCGCCCAACAGGTGGAATTCAATCACCTCGAAGGTAACTTGTTTACGGTTCAATGTTTTTGCTTAGGTGATTGGCTAAAACTCACCGAAGGAGGACCATGGCTGTTTAGACAGTATGCCTTTTGCATTGAGAAGTATGATGGATTAACTGATCTGATATAATTGATCTCAATCATTTTGAAACCTGGATGCAAATCCACAAACTCCCGGTGGGGTATAGGAATGAGGCTTTAATCAAGAATCTCACGGAGAGGAATGTTGGGAAAACTAGCAAAGTGGAGACTACTGTCAATGGTATGGGGGAATTTTGTCTGGGTAAAAGTGAAATTGGATGTTAGAAAGAAATTGGCCCGTGTCGTCAGTATCTCAAGGGAGAAGAAAAGGGAGTACTACCAGATACAGTATGAGAAAATTCCAAAGTTCTATGGTGCGTGTGGCTTTTTTCGACATTCTCACTTGGAATGTGGGTCTGGTGAACATGACGAAGCTATGAGGGTTTGAGATATCCCGAGGTGGTGGTCATAGCGGAAATCATGGTGGCAGGTCCTTAGAAGGAGGAGGAAGAGGGAGATCTGGACCCCTTGGACGTGAACGCTCTCTTGTCCCTTGGAGTTTTAACGCTCAGGGGTTTAATGTGCCCAAAATAACGGACCCTGATTTGGTGGATACGGCTTCAAGCCCAGGAAAATAAAAAGATATGGAGGTTGATAAGTGTGACCTGATAAATCCAGTTGCAAAAAGATCTCTAGATATGAATGAGGATGTAATTGAGGAATTAGATAATACAGAGGTCGATGGGACTTCTACTAGGGGTTTACCTATGATTATTGAGGACCCGGTTGATGGTGGAAATGTTGAGAATGAGAAGGATAGGAACAAACGCACAAAGAAGGACGGAGCTGACTCCCCTTCATTCGGATCGGCGGGCTCGTTCGACGGGCATGTTCGGTCGCAATGAGAATCCTAGTTTGGAACTGCCACGGATTGGGGAACTCTGCGGCAATCCTTTCGCTTCTGGATGTGAAGAGGCACCATAAAACCCCGAGGTGGTGTTCTTGTCAGAAACCCATCTTGACCGTTATCCGGCTGAATGTCTTGCGATAAGATTATGGATGGACCATTCTATTATACAAGCAAGCGATGGCAGAAAAGGAGGAATTGTTATGTTTTGGAAAAGAGAGGTAAAGCTATTTCAGATTTATGCATGTCCTAATTATATTGATGTCGGAATTGAGGAGGAGATTAACAAGACCTGGAGATTGACCGGGATGTATGGTGAATTTAAATGGGCGGACAAGTACAAAACATGGGACAGGTTGAAGGATATATATCGCCAGAATAGTTTGCCTTGGCTGGTAATGGGCGATCTAAATGAAATTTTGTACAACCATGAAAAAGAGGGGGGTTGGGTTCGACCAGAGTGATTCCATATTGCATTCCATAATGCCCTAGATGAATGTGAGCTGGAAGATATGGGTTTTGTTGGCGACCCTTTTACGTGGCATAGAGGATCCATGAGAGAGAGATTGGATAGGGGCCTGGCTAATCAGCCATGGATCCAAATGCATGATAAAGCTGCCGTCATCCATCTTGAATATAACCATTCGGATCATCGTCCTCTTCTTTTAGACACGTGTTTCTATGTGACATCTCCTAGTGCTAGTAGTCCGGACCAGAGAAGATTTGAAGCTAAATGGTTCAAGGAGGATGGTTTTCGGGAGGTGGTGCAAGATCAGTGGGAAGCTGCGAAACTGAGCACGATCGACGTGCATGCTAGGTTACGGGCCATGCATGATGGGCTCCATGATTGGGACTGCCGTGTGTTAAAAATCCCAAAAAAGAATCTACACAAGGCCCAACATGAACTGGATGTTCTAATGATAGGTCCTTTAAATCCTGACAATGATCAGAAGAAATATGAGGTAGCTAAACCGATTGAGAAGCTGTTAGAACAAGAAGAGATGAAGTGGTGTCAGCGTTCCCGTGCTAACTGGTTGCAGAATGGGTATAAGAATACTTCCTTTTTCACAACTTTGCATCGGCAAGGAAAAAGAGGAATCACATAAAACAACTAAAGGATCCGATAGGTAACTTTGTAGAAGGAACAGACCTCTTAAATCCAATTATTCTGCAATACATTTCGAATTTATTCACTTCTGATAACCCGGTGATTGATTATGAGTTGCTTGAGAAGGTTACCCCAAGGGTTTCAAGGGATATGAATGATATGCTTATAGCTCCCTTCTCGACAGATGATGTAAGGAAGGTAGTGTTTTCTATTGGGGACCTCAAAGCATTGGGGCCGAATGGTCTTCATGCGATTTTTTACAAAAAATTCTGGCATCTAATTGGCAAGGACATTACTTATGTTGTTCTCCAGGCGATTAGTGATAAGGTCATTCCACAGGGGTGGAATGAGACCATAGTTGTGTTGATTCCAAAAGTGGAGAATCCTGAGGAGATTTCACAATTTAGGCCAATTTCTCTCTGTAATGTGGTTTACAAGATAATATCCAAAATGTTGGCTGCCAGGTTAAAGGTGACCCTCCTTACATTATTTCCCCTACGCAGAGTGCTTTTGTTCTGGGGAGGCTTATCATTGATAATGTGTTGGTAGCATATGAGTGTGTGCATAAGATTAAAAATAAGAGAAAGGGTAAGAATGGGATGTGTGCTGTAAAGCTTGACATGCATAAGGCCTATGATAGGGTGGAATGGAGCTTTCTTAAAACCATGATGATCAGATTGGGTTTCCATGAACAATGGGTTGAGTTGAGCATGGCTTGTGTTAGTCTCATATTATGTCAAATATAACACAGTTGACTGACAAGGTTTTATTCCTTCTGGAGGGATTCGGTAGGGAGACCCCCTCTCTCCATATTTGTTCTTATTATGTGCAGAAGGTTTATCAAGTTGTTTGCTGCATGCTGAGGAGGTTGGTGGCATTGAAGGGATTAAGGTGTGCATAAATGCACCATCAGTTTCACACCTATTTTTCGCTGATGATTATTTAATTCTCTTGAAGGCAGATTTGAATAATGCAATCTCGTTGCAGCAAGTGCTTGATTCTTATTGTGCAAATTTGGGATAATTGGTCAATGTGGGTAAGTCCGATATTTTATTTAGCCCAAATATAGATGTGAATATTAAAGTGGATATTTGTAATACCCTAAATATCAATACTGAGGTGATTTTAGATAAGTACCTAGGCCTCCCTGCGATAGTCGGTGCGGATAGGAGTGATTGTTTTCTGCACTTTGTAGAAAGGATTCTCCATAGAGTAAAAGGGTGGAATGAAAAATTCTCTCTATTGGTGGTAAGGAAATCTTAATCAAGGCTGTTCTCCAATCGATTCATGTTTATGCTATGCCAGTTTTCCTTCTTCCTAAGAATGTCTGCAAGAAGATCACTGATATTATTTCTCAGTTTTGGTGGGGAGATGACGATCATGGGAAGAAAATGCATTGGTATGTGTGGTGGAAATTATGTTTCCCTAAGAAAATAGGGAGAATGGGCTCAAGTTTATGTGCTAAATATTATCCGGATGGTGATATCCTTAAGGCGGGGCCTAAATCTGCATCATCTTTCACTTGGCAGAGTATAGTGGCTAGGATTCAAACCTTTAAGAGGGGTTGTATATGGAGAGTGGGCAATGGAGACCGAATTGAGATCTGGAGGGACCCTTGGATTCCATCGAGTCCTAATAGAAAAATTATTGATCCTCGGGGAAATTGTATACTTACAAGAGTGTCGGAACTTATTGATCCGATGACAGGCAATGGGACCATGATATTATTCAAACTAATTTCCATCATATTGATGCTTCTCGAATTTTGCAGATTCCCCTGAATATTAATGGTTTTGATGATTTCCTGGCATGGCATGGTGAAAGGACACGGATGCCGCCTAGAGGGGGTGAATAGGCGGTTTGAAACTTTTACGAATATGGCTTAACAAATGCGGAATAAAACTATTGTTTAAGGAGAGCATAAAAAATGTACTTGAGGTTCAGAATGAGACCTTAAGTGAGAAGTATCTTGGGATGCCGTCGGGGGTGGGCAAGTCCAAGAATGGGGCCTTTAAATATCTCAAAGACAAGGTGTGGAAGAAGGTGTTGGGTGATACGTCTCCAACGTATCGATAATTTCTTATGTTCCATGCTACTTTATTGATGATACCTACATGTTTTATGCACATTATATGTCATATTTATGCATTTTCGGAACTAACCTATTAACAAGATGCCGAAGCCAGTTGCTGTTTCTGCTGTTTTTGGTTTCAGAAATCCTAGTAAAGAAATATTCTCGGAATTGGACGAAACTTTCGCCCGGGGTATTTTTGCACGAAGCTTCCAGAAGACCGAAGACCTAACGAAGTGGGGCCACGAGAGGCCAGGGGGTGGCGGCGCGGCCCAGGCCCTGGCCGCGCCGACCTATCCTGGGCCCCTCGTGTGGCCCCTGCGTTGACCCTCCGCCTACTTAAAGCCCCGTCGCGAAACCCCCGTACCGAGAGCCACGATACGGAAAACCTTACAGAGACCGCGCCGCGGATCCCATCTCGGGGGATTACGGAGATCGCCTCGGCACCTGCCGGAGGGGATTCATCTCCGGAGGACTCTACACCGCCATGGTCGCCTCCGGAGTGATGAGTGAGTAGTTCACCCCTGGACCATGGGTCCATAGCAGTAGCTAGATGGTCGTCTTCTCCTTGTTGTGCTTCATTGTTGGATCTTGTGAGCTGCCTAACATGATCAAGATCATCTATCTGTAATACTATATGTTGTGTTTGTCGGGATCCGATGGATAGAGAGTACTATGATTATGGTGATTATCAATCTATTGTTTATGTGTTGTTTATGATCTTGCATGCTCTCCGTTATTAGTAGAGGCTCTGGCCAAGTTTTTGCTCTTAACTCCAAGAGGGAGTATTTATGCTCGATAGTGGGTTCATGCCTTCATTGAATCTGGATCGTGACAAGGTTCTAAGGTTGTGATGTGCTGTTGCCACTAGGGATAAAACATTGATGCTATGTCTAAGGATGTAGTTGTTGATTACATTACGCACCATACTTAATGCAATTGTCGTTGCTTTGCAACTTAATACTGGAGGGTTCGGACGATAACCTGAAGGTGGACTTTTTAGGCATAGATGCGGTTGGATGGCGGTCTATGTTCTTTGTCGTAATGCCCGGATTAAATCTCACTATATTTACCATGTCATGTATATGCATTGTTATGCCTTTCTCTATTTGTCAATTGCCCGACTGTAATTTGTTCACCCAACATGCTTTATCTTATGGGAGAGACACCTCTAGTGAACTGTGGACCCCGGTCCTATTCTTTACATAGCATACAATCTACTTGTTTTACTGTTTTCTTTGCAAACATCTTCCACTCGATACGCTTAATCCTTTGTTCAGCAAGCCGGTGAGATTGACAACCTCACTGTTTCGTTGGGACAAAGTACTTGGGTTGTTGTGCAGGTTCCTAGTTGGCGGAATCCCTGTGTTGCGCCATCACATTTCGACCATCAACCTTCAACGTGCTTCTTGGCTCCTCCTGGTTCGATTAAACCTTGGTTTCTTTCTGAGGGAAAACTTGCCACTGTGCGCATCATACCTTCCTCTTGGGGTTCCCAACGAACGTGTGAGTTACACGCCATCAAGCTCTTTTCGGCGCCGTTGCCGGGAGATCAAGACACGCTGCAAGGGGAGTCTCCACTTCTCAATCTCTTTACTTTGTTTTTGTCTTGCTTTATTTTATTTACTACTTTGTTTGCTGCACTAAATCAAAATACAAAAAAATTAGTTGCTAGTTTTACTTTATTTCTTGTCTTGCTCTCTATATCGAAAACACAAAAAAATTAGTTACTTGCATTTACTTTATCTAGTTTGTTTTATTTACCGTTGCTAAAATGGCCAACCATGAAAATACTAAATTGTGTGACTTCACAAATGCAAATAATAATGATTTCCTATGCACACCTATTGCTCCACCCACTACAGCAGAATTCTTTGAAATTAAACCTTTTACTGAATTTGGTTATGAGAGAACAATTTTCTGGTGCTAGTTCTGATGATGCTGCTGCCCATCTCAATAATTTTGTTGAACTTTGTGAAATGCAAAAGTATAAAGATGTAGATGGTGATATTATTAAATTGAAAGTGTTTCCTTTCTCATTAAGAGGAAGAGCTAAAGATTGGTTGCTATCTTTGCCTAAGAATAGTATTGATTCATGGACTAAATGTAAGGATGCTTTTATTGGTAGATATTATCCTCCCGCTAAAATTATATCTTTGAGAAGTAGCATAATGAATTTTAAACAATTAGATACTGAACATGTTGCTCAAGCTTGGGAGAGAATGAAAACTTTGGTAAAGAATTGCCCAACCCATGGACTGACTACTTGGATGATCATCCAAACCTTCTATGCAGGACTAAATTTTTCTTCGGAATTTATTGGATTCAGCTGCTGGAGGTACCTTTATGTCCATCACATTGGGGCGGCTACAAAACTTCTTGATGATATGATGATAAATTACTCTGAATGGCACACGGAAAGAGCTCCACAAGGTAAGAAGGTAAATTCTGTTGAAGAAATCTCTTCCTTGAGTGATAAGATTGATGTGATTATGTCTATGCTTGTGAATGGTAGATCTAATGTTGATCCAAATAATGTTCCTTTAGCTTCATTGGTTGCTCAAGAAGAAAATGTTGATGTGAATTTCATTAAAAATAATAATTTCAACAACAATGCTTATAGGAACAACTCTGGTAATAACTATAGGCCATATCCTTCTGCTAATGGTAATGGTTATGGTAATTCTTATGGGAATTCTTACAATAATAATAGGAATGTACCCCTGGTCTTGAAGCCATGCTTAAAGAATTTATTAGTACAAACTGCTTTTAACAAATCTGTTGAGGAAAAGCTTGATAAAATTGATACTATCGCTTCTAGAGTTGATAGACTTGCCTCTGATGTAAATCTTTTAAAGTTGAAAGTTATGCCTAATAATGATATTGATAATAAGATTACTACTACAGCAAATGCCATCCAAGTTAGAATTAATGAGAATATAAGATTAATGGCTGAACTGCGTGCTAGGTGGGATAGAGAAGAAAATGAAAAACTAGCTAAAGAGAATAATGTAGCTAAAGTTTGGACTATTACCACCACTAGTAATGCTAATTCTTCACATGTTGCTGCACCTCCTACTATCAATGGTAAAATAATTGGTGTTGGCAATGTTTCTACTCCTAGTGCAAAGCGTACAAAACTGCCTGAAATTGCTAAAACTGCTGAAACTGCTTGTGATAAAACTGCTGAAATTTTTTCCAACCTTGGGAACAATGATCCCATTGCTGTAGCTCATAATGATTTAGATTTTGATGATTGCCACATCTCTGAAGTTATAAAGTTCTTACAAAAACTTGCTAAAAGTCCTAATGCTAGTGCTATAAATTTAGCCTTTACAAAACATATTACAAATGCTCTCATAAAAGCTAGAGAAGAGAAACTAAAACTTGAAACTTCTATTCCTAGAAAGTTAGAAGATGGTTGGGAGCCCATCATTAAAATGAAATTCAATGACTTTGAATGTAATGCCTTATGTGATCTTGGTGCAAGTATTTCTGTTATGCCTAAAAAGATTTATGATATGCTTGACTTGCCACCATTGAAGAATTGTTATTTGGATGTTAATCTTGCCGATAATGTTAAAAAGAAACCTTTGGGGAGGATTGATAATGTGCACATTACGGTTAACAATAACCTTGTCCCCGTTGATTTTGTTGTCTTGGATATGAATGCAATGCATCTTGTCCTATTGTGTTGGGAAGACCTTTTCTTCGAACTGTTGGTGCTGTTATTGATATGAGGAAGGTAATATTAAATATCAATTTCCTCTCAAGAAAGGTATGGAACACTTCCCTAGAAAGAGAATGAAGTTGCCTTTTGATTCTATTATTAGAACAAGCTATGATGTTGATGCTTCTACTCTCGATGTTACTTGATTTACACTTTCTGCGCCTAGCTTAAAGGCGCTTATGGGAGACAACCCATGTTTTTACCTACAGCAATTTTTTGTTTTATTGAGTCTTGGAAGTTGTTTACTACTGTAGCAACCTCTCCTTATCATGTTTTTGTGCCAAGTAAAGTTTCTATGTCAAAGTTGATGTTATATTTGGGATCGCTGCGCAGAAACAGCATTGCTGTCTGTCACGAATCTGGGCATAATTCTCTGTAGAAAATTCGAAAAAATCTGCCAATTTACGAGCGTGATCCTCAGATATGTACGCAACTTTCATTAGTTTTGAGTTTTCCATTTGAGCAAGTCTGGTGCCATTTATAAATTCGTCTTTACGGACTGTTCTGTTTTTGACAGATTCTGCCTTTTATTTCGCATTGCCTCTTTTGCTATGTTGGATTTATTTCTTTGATCCACTAATGTCCAGTAGCATTATGCAATGTCCAGAAGTGAAAATAATGATTGTGTCACCTCTGAATGAGTGAATTATTAATGATGCACTAACCCTCTAATGAGTTTGCTTGAAGTTTGGTGTGAAGGAAGTTTTCAAGGGTCAAGAGAGGAGAATGATATACTATGATCAAGAGGAGAAAGCTCTAAGCTTGGGGATGCCCCGTGGTTCACCCCTGCATATTTTAAGAAGACTCAAGCGTCTAATCTTGGGGATGCCCAAGGCATCCCCTTCTTCATCGACAACATCATCAGGTTCCTCCCTGAAACTATATTTTTATTCAGTCACATCGGTGTTCTTTACTTGGAGCGTCGGTTTGTTTTCGTTTTGTTTTTGTTTGAATAAGATGGATCCTAGCATTCACTTTGTGGGAGAGAGACACGCTCCGCTGTTGCATATGGACACATGTGTCCTTAGGCTTTACTCATAATGTTCAAGGCGAAGTTTCTTCTTCGTTAATTTGTTATATGGTTGGAATTGGAAAATGCTACATGTAGTAATTCTAAAATGTCTTGGATAATGTGATACTTTGCAATTGTTGTGCTCATGTTTAAGCTCTTGCATCATATACTTTGCACCCATTAATGAAGAAATACATAGAGCTTGCTAAAATTTGATTTGCATATTTGGTTTCTCTAAGGTCTAGATAATATCTAGTATTGGGTTTTGAACAACAAGGAAGACGGTGTAGAGTCTTATAATGTTTACAATATGTCTTTTATGTGAGTTTTGCTGCACTTGTTCATCCTTGAGTTTGCTTCAAATAACCTTGCTAGCCTAAACCTTGTATCGAGAGGGAATACTTCTCATGCATCCAAAATCCTTGAGCCAACTACTATGCCATTTGTGTCCACCATACCTACCTACTACATGGTATTTCTCCGCCATTCCAAAGTAAATTGCTTGAGTGCTACCTTTAAAATTCCATCATTCACCTTCGCAATATATAGCTCATGGGACAAAATAGCCTTAAAAACTATCGTAGTATTGAATATGTACTTATGCACTTTATATTTTATTAAGTTGCTGGTTGTGCGATAACCATGTTTCTGGGGAACGCCATCAACTATTGTTGAATATCATGTGAGTTGCTATGCATGTCCGTCTTGTCTGAAGGTCTATCATTTTAGTGGTTGGAGCATGCAAAATTGTTAGAGAAGAACATTGGGCCGCTAACTAAAGCCATGAACCATGGTGGAAGTTTCAGTTTGGACATATATCCTCAATCTCATATGAGAATAATATCTTTGCTACATGCTTATGCATTTAAGAGGAGTCCATTATCTGTTGTCCATGTTGTCCCGTATGGATGTCTAAGTTGAGAATAATCAAAAGCGAAATCCAAATGCGAGCATTCTCCTTGGACCTTTGTACAGGCGAGGTACCCCTTGTGACACTTGGTTGAAACATGGCATGCGAAGAGTCCAAGTTAAGTGGACGAGTGCGGGCACTATTAGTATACTATGCGTGAGGCTTGCAACTTGTAAGATATAATTTTCATAACTCATATGCTTTATTACTACCGTTGACAAAATTGTTTCATGTTTTCAAAATAAAAGCTCTAGCACAAATACAGCAATCGATGCTTTCCTCATTGAAGGACCTTTCTTTTACTTTTATTGTTGAGTCAGTTTACCTATCTCCTTCCACCTTAAGAAGCAAACACTTGTGTGAACTGTGCATTGATTCCTACATACTTGCATATTGCACTTGTTATATTACTTTATGTTGACAATATCCATGAGATATACATGTTACAAGTTGAAAGCAACCGCTGAAACTTAATCTTCTTATGTGTTGTTTCAACACCTTTACTTTGATTTATTGCTTTATGAGTTAACTCTTATGCAAGACTTATTGATGCTTGTCTTGAAGTACTATTCATGAAAAGTCTTTGCTTTATGATTCAGTTGTTTACTCATGTCATTACCTTTGTTTTGATCGCTGCATTCATTACATATGTTTACAAATAGTATGATCAAGATTATGATGGCATGTCACTTGAAATTATCTTTGTTATCGTTTTACCTCATGAGAGAAGACTAAGCTTGGGGATGCTGATACGTCTCCAACGTATCGATAATTTCTTATGTTCCATGCTACTTTATTGATGATACCTACATGTTTTATGCACATTATATGTCATATTTATGCATTTTGGAACTAACCTATTAACAAGATGCCGAAGAGATTCTTTTTTCTCTGTTTTTGGTTTCAGAAATCCTAGTAAAGAAATATTCTCGGAATTGGACGAAACTTTCGCCCAGGGTTCTATTTTGCACGAAGCTTCCGAAGACCGAAGACCTAACGAAGTGGGGCCACGAGGAGGCCAGGGGTGGCCGGCCGAGGCCCTGGCAGCCGACCTATCCCCTGGGCCCCTCGTGTGGCCTCGCGTTGACCCTCCGCCTACTTAAAGCTTCCGTCAGGCCCGTCTGAGGAGCCACGATGGAAAACCTTACAGAGACGCCCGCCGCGAATCCCATCTCGGGGATTACGGAGATCGCCTCCGGCACCCTGCCGGAGAGGGGATTCATCTCTGGAGGACTCTACACCGCCATGGTCGCCTCCGGAGTGATGAGTGAGTAGTTCACCCCGGACCATGGGTCCATAGCAGTAGCTAGATGGTCGTCTTCTCCTTGTTGTGCTTCATTGTTGGATCTTGTGAGCTGCCTAACATGATCAAGATCATCTATCTAAATACTATATGTTGTGTTTGTGGGATCCGATGGATAGAGACTATGATTATGGTGATTATCAATCTATTGTTTATGTGTTGTTTATGATCTTGCATGCTCTCCGTTATTAGTAGAGGCTCTGGCCAAGTTTTTGCTCTTAACTCCAAGAGGGAGTATTTATGCTCGATAGTGGGTTCATGCCTTCATTGAATCTGGATCGTGACAGAAGGTTCTAAGGTTGTGATGTCTTTGTGCCACTAGGGATAAAACATTGATGCTATGTCTAAGGATGTAGTTGTTGATTACATTACACCATACTTAATGCAATTGTCTGCTTTGCAACTTAATACTGGAGGGGTTCGGACGATAACCGAAGGTGGACTTTTTAGGCATAGATGCAGTTGGATGGCGGTCTATGTTCTTTGTCGTAATGGATTAAATCTCACTATATTTACCATGTCATGTATATGCATTGTTATGCCTTTCTCTATTTGTCAATTGCCCGACTGTAATTTGTTCACCCAACATGCTTTATCTTATGGGAGAGACACCTCTAGTGAACTGTGGACCCCGGTCCTATTCTTTACATAGCATACAATCTACTTGTTTTACTGTTTTCTTTGCAAACATCTTCCACTCGATACGCTTAATCCTTTGTTACAGCAAGCGGTGAGATTGACAACCTCACTTGTTTCGTTGGGACAAAGTACTTGGTTGTGTTGTGAGGTTCCTAGTTGGCTGAATCCTGGTGTTGCGCCGCATCACATTTCGCGACCATCAACCTTCCGTGCTTCTTGGCTCCTCCTGGTTCGATTAAACCTTGGTTTCTTTCTGAGGGAAAACTTGCTACTGTGCGCATCATACCTTCCTCTTGGGGTTCCCAACGAACGTGTGAGTTACACGCCATCATTGGGCTGGCTGGAGATGTTGCTCTCGGTGGGCGGAAAGGAGGTTCTGATCAAATCCGTCACCCAAGTTGTGCCAACCTTCTCGATGTCATGCTTTAAATTACCACGAGGGTTATGTGATCACATCAATGCTATGATAAGGATGTTCTGGTGGGGCAGCCACGAGGGAAAGAGAAGAACGTGTTGGGTTTCTTGGGAGACAATGACTCAACCTAAATATGGGAGGACTGGGTTTCCGCGACATTGAACTGTTTAACCTAGCCCTTCTAGCGCGACAAGCATGGCGTATCCAGGAACCATCTGCGCTGAGTGCACGTGTGCTCAAGGCGGTCTATTTTCCTTCCACGGACCTTCTAACTGCTCAATTGGGGTCACACCCGTCGCAGGTTTGGAGGGCGATCATTGAAGGGCGAGACACTCTGAAACTCAGCCTAATCAGAAGAATAGGCGATGGCACTACGACCGCGGCCTGGAGAGACAACTGGCTTCCCCGAGACGAGCGGCTAACTCCGGTCGCTCCGATCAAAGCTGATGCCCCTGAGCTGGTGAGTGGCTACATCGACAGGACTTCAGCCACATGGAATATGGAGAAGTTGGAAGAGTTTTTTCTCCCTATGGATGTGGAGGTGATTAAAGGGATCCATTATGTACGCGGGGGCCTAGCATTTCGAAAAGTCTGGAGTGTTCACAGTACGATCAGCGTATAGGACTCTGGTGTCAGTGAAGAAAATCAGAGAAGACTATTTGGAGAATAGATCAGCGGCTTTGAGCACAACAGCTGAAAGTAAGGAATGGTCGAAACTCTGGAAATGTAAGGTACCCTCCAAGGTGCGGATTTTCCTGTGGACGTTGGCCCAATGCTCGTTGCCTACAGGTGATGTTCGTCAGAGACGGAATATGGCACCGTCATCAAGCTGCTCGGTGTGCGGCCAAGCAGACTCCTGGCGCCACTCTCTGATAGAGTGTAATATGTCGCGCTGCGTGTGGGCGCTGGCAGACCCGGTCATTGTTGAGCATATGTGCCTCGCGACCGAACCCTCTGCGAGACAATGGCTGTTCCTGATGCTCAAGGCAATGGATTCATGCAGAATTCATTAGGATGACGATCACTTTGTGGGCAATCTGGCACGCCAGGTGCAAAGTGATCCATGAAGAAATCTACCAGAGTCCATTGGCAACTCACCTCTTTGTTGAGTCCTTTGTCAGGGATCTGGATGAGAGCAAAGAGAAGATTGTGAAGCCGAGAGGAGGAGTGGCAGCGGCTACACCTCGGTGGATACCTCCACCAGTGGGCTCTTGCAAAATCAACGTTGATGGTGCAGTGGCAAAAACAATACGCAGGGCTCTGTTGGAGCGGTATGCCGGTTGCAAACCGGGGAGTACCTGGGAGCATCGGCACTGGTATTTGATGGCGTTACGGACCCTGGCTGCCTGGAGGCGATGGCCTGTCGGGAGAGCCTGGCGCTGGCGGCTGATCTACACATTGGTGAAGTCATGGTGGCTTCAGACTGCGCAAAGGTGGTGCAGAGTCTCAAGGGTCCATGCATGGGACGTTTCAGCCATATCACTCGGGAGATCAAAGCAACAATGCAAAACCGAGGAGGAATTTCCTTTCGCCACGAGGGCCGACGATCGAATGGCGAAGCACACAGCTTGACTCGTATGGCGACCACGCTTTCTGTAGGGCGTCATGTTTGGTTAGCTACCCTCCCTGAGGGCTTATCTTTTTCTGTAAACTCTATGATTCATGATGAATAAAGTGGACAGACTGCTAAAAAAACATAAACCTAACTAAAACTTCCAATTTAGCCTACTACGTGTCATAGGGTAGTGGGGGGGTGGGGGGGCGTTGGTGTTGCCGGTTTTGTACAGGGTCTGTGGTAACTCTTTTATTCCCTGCGGGATAGGATGGTTCAGGAGGGGGAGGGCGAGATAGGCAAACACCTAGTTCATGGGTTTCGAGTGGTGAGAAGATAAGATTCAACTCAGGGTTCGCACGATTTTGTATTAGGGATTTCTATTTTCGTGCCCCTGCTTCGTTAGTTGTACTCAGTTTTCCCCAGCTCGTTAGTTTTTCCTCAGTTTTTCCCTCCCTCTAGTTTGAAACCCTCGCAGACCCGGGTTGCCGTCAGGTCGAGAGGCCTTACTGTTACCGTCAGTCGGTTCCTCTCCGACCGTCTCGTGCTGTGGGTAGCCATCCATCTACCGCTGACGTGGGCCGTTTTATTTCTGATTGTATACGCGGTGCTGCCAATGACAAATGGGGCCGCTCATGGGGCTGCCGCAGCCAATGACCAGTGGGTCGTCTATTTATTTATAGAAAATTATATATTGCCGCTCTATGGGGCCTCCGCAGCTAATGACCGCTGTGGTCGTCTATTTATTTAGAGAATATAATATAGAGCCGCTCTGTAGGGGCCGCCTCAGCCCATGGCAGGTGACTATTTTCGCAGCTTAATCTAAAGTGACTCTTATGCTAAACATTGTGCATCCCGACGTTGACCTAGCAGTGGCGGCGAGCATAGCCGTTCTGACCATGCCGATATCGGCATCGGCATCGGCATCGTTTGGAGGATGTGGTGCTCGAATAATAGTGGAAATGCGATATTACTTTTTACATCCATAATATATAGAAAATAGCTAGATCTCTAAATCGAGGCATATGAAGCTACATATATATTCTTGGTCATAATCCCCTTATCTAAAGGGGATGGATGCATGGCTTCACGTCGTCGTCGCTTTCATCGTCAGTATCTTTGTCGTCTGAGTAGTAGTACCTCCTGCACATTGTTCCGTCGAACACATTCACTGTGAGCACATCATCGCCTTCATATTTGAAGTGTACGTAGCAGCCAAAATCCACACCGTGCGCGATGGCGAATTTCTCCCAGCCCTTGTCGAGGTACATCCGGCCTTGTCCGTCAAATAGGACCTCCACGGTCCAGAGACAGGACCGCAGTCAGCTGCTCGCAGATACACCTTAGCTGGCTCCTGGCCGTCAAGATAGTCCACAAATTTTTTTGGGAGTTCCTGCAAAGAGATCGAGCGCCGATCGTTTGAAATTAAAGGTTTTTTAGAACATGCCCATAATTAATCACATGCATCATATATGTGGGAACGCGTACGTACCTTCTCTACCAAAGGGTCTTCATAGACGACGATGAAGAACTCCTCTATGATCAATGGCAGTGTTGACGGTGGTGGTGGCAATGATGATGATCCACTTCCCTTCCCCTTCCCCTTCCCTTCCTTCCCCTTCTCCTTCCGGTCCGTGTCCGAGACGTGGAAGCCATGGCAATGGATCAAGTGTATGTGAACGAAGAAGAGAGGAGAACCTATTGACACAAGGGATGGCCGTGTGGGTGTTTATAAGGGAGAGATGACCGTTGTAGGGGTTTACACAATAAAATAAGGAGGAGGTGAACGTTGGTGGGGGTTTACACAATAAATTAAGGAGGAGATGACCGTTGTGGGGGGTTTATACACAATAAATTAAGGAGGAGACGACCGTTGTGGGGTATATATCTCAACAAAAAAGTAATGCGGACTATCTTGACGGAAATGGAACTTCGTGATATAGTTTATCATTTTACCGTGAAAAGTAATGCCTAAAAGAAATGGTAATTCGTGATAGTTTATCATTTACCGTAATGGCTACAAAAAATCGTTGATGGTTTATCATTTTTGGGGTGAAAAGTAATGGCTACAAGAAATGGTGATGGTGTATCATTTTTTGCGTGAAAAGTAATGGCTACAACAAAATCGGTGATGGTTTATCTTTTTTGCGTGAAAAGTAATGGCTACAAGAAATGGGTGATGGTGTATCATTTTTTTGCGTGAAAAGTAATGGCTACAAAAAATCGGTGATGGTTTATCATTTTTTGCGTGAAAAGTAATGGGTACAAGAAATGGGTGATGGTGTATCATTTTTTGCGTGAAAAGTAATGGCGACAACAAAATCGGTGATGGTTTATCGTTTTTTGCGTGAAAAGTAATGGGTACAAGAAATGGGTGATGGTGTATCATTTTTTGCGTGAAAAGTAATGGCTACAACAAAATCGGTGATGGTTTATCATTTTTTGCGTGGAAAGTAATGGCTACAAGAAATGGGTGATGGTGTATCATTTTTTGCGTGAAAAGTAATGGCTACAACAAATCGATGATGGTTATCATTTTTTTGCGTGAAAAGTAATGGCTACAACAAATCGGTGATATGGTTTATCATTTTTTGCGTGAAAAGTAATGCCTAAAAAGAGTTTATAATTTAGCTCGTGAAAAATAATGCAGAAAACCAAACTTTAGCACTAACCGCCCTTTCGCATACATAGAGGGTGGAAGCTAACCGACGACAGAGAGAGAGAGGGTGGTGGCCTCGACCAGAGAGAGATAGGGTTATCCTGCCCGTTAGATCATACGATCAACGGTCGGCGGGCACGATCCGCGTGACATGGGCTAGACCAATCAGGGCAATGTTGGGCGTCTGTGAGAGTTTGTGAAGGGAGAGGGCAAAACTGAGTATCAAGAAACCAAGGGCAAGTGAGTAGTAAACAGACTAAGGGATTCAAATATGAGATTAAAAAATGGAAAATGCGTGTTTTGTACAATGAAACCCATCTTGGCCTACCTCAAACTATTTGCAATACAAATCTACATGAGTGTGAAAATTATGGCCTCATTCAGACAAAGTATGTTTGGGGGAAAGCTGTTTTGGGTAGGGCTTATTATGGAAAACCATGCACCTTCATAGCTACTAGGTGATTTGAGAAGTGGCAATTTGTAGTGAAACTTGATTTATCTATGATTTGAGAAGCGGCAATTTGTGGTAAAGACTCCATGAGTAAGTGCCACACTTTTTCGGAATTTTTTGCACATTAAATAACTCATTTAACTAGTTAATCTCATTTGTTGACTCTCTGTTGACCAGCCACTTGAGGGTAAAACTGAGTATATTGCACTAGCCAGTATTAGCACTCAAGGAGAAAAGTGAGCACACAAAAAATGCTAGTATATGACTCGAGGGTATACCTGAGTATATCTAAATTTCCAGGGTTAGACTCGAGGACGCGTGTTGCGGTGCGAAGTGGAAGACGTGCCATTGTTGACGCGTGTCACGGTGCAGACGTGCAAATAGTGGACGCGTAGGACGCGGGTCGCATTTAGGACGCGTAAGCCTCCCTCCCTCCCTCTGCACACAGTCGTCTCATTCTCGCTCACGCACGAAACCACCCCTCTCACGTCCCATCAACTTCTCCAAATCGAAAAAACCCCAACCGCCGTACGCACGCTCCCCTGCCGGCGATGGAGAAGAAGAATGCGCCGGCGGCCGTCGCCTCCGAGCCCCGTCGCCTCCGCCTCCGGAGCCCGTCGCCGCCGAGCCGTCACCGCCCGTCGCCGTCGAGCGTCGCCTCCGAGGGCACATCCAAGCGCGGCTCCTCCGTGAATGGGCCTCTCTCTCGGCTGATAGACCACTTCACAAGATCGGATGCTTCTGGCGAACGAGGACGCGACACCTACTACTGCCATGAGGCAAGTCTGTAGAAATTGGCGCTCAGGTTTGCTGAGCCCAAGGTGCACCTGGACGAATGGATCATGCTAGACCACGCCTTTCACGCGTCGCTGAGTTCACCTTCCTCCAACTCGGCACATCACGCTACGTCACCATAGATCTATCGGAAGTTCATACAAGGTTCAAATTCCTCCATATCTACCTTTTTATTTTCAATCTTAAACATCTTAGTGCTGAATGTTATCGTGCTTGCCCAGATACTACTTCGTCGGCTTTGCTGTGGCGTCATCGTGCTTGCCCAAAGAACCCGCCGCACAAGATACGGCTTCAACCCACTCACAAAGAAATCGAACACTATGTTTGAGGCGTAGATGCCATCTGTTTGTCTGAAATCAGTCGCTGTTATCAAATCCCCGACTATGGTCTTCGTTGCCGCACATTACCCGTCGGAAATTGGTTGGGTCGATGAGAGCACTCCAACTAAGGATATACATGAACATTGGGGAGAAGAAAGATTTTCCATCAAGAACCATTGTCTGCGTTATATTACCCCGTTCAATGGTGAACTGTATGCAGTAGCTGCGGACAATTTTGAGAACGGAAGAATAGTGTGCACCAATATACAGTTGCAGCAGCGAGCACTGTCAAGATGGAGACACTAATTTCATTTCCAGAATTTGGACATCAGAAGTTCTACCTTGTGAAGTCGGATGGTGATCTGCTTGTGTTGTTGGTCAGCGTGGCTTTGGCGGGCAGACCATTGGTGTACCGTGTGGACCCTCAGAGCCGCTCTCTCTATCCGGTCAGTAACATTGGCAGTAATGCCTTCTTCGTGAATTATATCTGGTGTATCTCCGTCGACACCAGAGTGTACCCGACACTTCGACCTGGCTGCATCTACTACACGGATGTGGGTTATATCAGAGAGTACTCTCATTATACAAAGGCCTGGGATGAGTGGCCAGTACGTGTGGATAGAATAGGAAGCTACGGTATGAGAAATGAACACAAGCCATACCGTTTGGAGGATGTATTGGCCGCATACTGCAGACGGAGGAGTTCAATGAATATTTCCTTGGGGTAATGCACGAATGGAGCGAAAGAAATATATGAGGAGGAATGAAGAACAAATTCATTCATCCTAATCTTCTTGTTGTCCATACATTGTGTGCGTCTTGTATATTACAACGTTATTGGCTGCTTTTGGCTGCTGTATGCAGTTTCCCTATGTATTATACTTAGTTTTCTGATTATGCTGTTGTGAATTTATCATATACTAGCTTCTAGATTTGTTACTAGATGTGCTGCCATATTGGGCAAAAAACGAGGGCCAAAAGGCATAAATAACCCCAGAGATTTGCTACTAGATTTGCTACCATATTGAAGAAAGACAAAAATAGAAGCTTCTCTAGATTTGATACTAATTTGGTGAAAAAGATAGAGAAGAGGGGAAAAGGTGCTCTTAAAAATGCCAATTTGGGCCGAGAGACAAAACCCCTGCTCACGTGCAACCAAACGCTTCTCGTCCTGTCCCACGCGGTCCCTTTTTACCAGCCCCACACGACGCGGCCCCACAGACGCGGCACACGTCAGCACAGAACGTCCAAATAAACGGATTCCTTCCGTCTGAGCTCCTTCTGCGGGTTTCATAGGCTTGGGAAAAGCGAGGAAAAACTAAGGAGTTGGGGAAAACTGAGTACAACTAAGGACCCGAGGGCACGAAAATAGAAATCCCTTTGTATTATAGATGAAGTCACGCCGTCCAGTAGGACCAAAGGCAGTCCAGAAGTACCCGGAAAACCTTTCGTGATCTTTTTTCAGTAGCTTTTGAAAGACATTTGCAATATCTTTTCTTCAAAATGCAGATAGGAATTTCGAGTTCAGAGGTATCTGTACAACAAACGGTTTTCGAAGTCTGCAGCTTGTCCGGAAGTTCCAAGCATTGATCATTCTGAAATTCCGAATGTGCAGTAAAATTATCCATTATGAAGAATTGAATGGAGATAAGTTTTAGCATAGGTAATATCTAAAAAAGTTCCACAGATCATTGCCACATACGGTTGGTGAAACATTCACTCACGCCCGATGTGAGTAGAAGAAAGTTCTCAGGCGTTTGCAGGATTGTGACACACGAGAGATCTAAGGTATCTGATACCCCGAGTCGCCCCGCATGGCAGCCAGGAGAAGCCTAAAAACCGCGCCGCCGCCACCCCTCTCCCCCTCCCATCCCTCGCCGCCGCCAGGGGGTGCGGCCAGGCAAAGCCTGGTCGTCGGCGGCGGCGGGGACTTCTCGTCCTCTCGCGTGCGGGGGTTGGATGCGGGTCTACCTCCTCGGGCCAAGGCGCGGTCCTCTTGTCGGGGGGCCTCGGTGGCGGCGCTCGGGCTCGGCTCTGTGGCGGCACGACGGGCGACGAGGTGGTGGTGAGCCATGCCTGCGGCGGAGGGATGGGTGGGGGCGGGCTGCAAGGGGAAACCCTAGGTCCTCTTCTCCTCGCCTCTCGGCGGCCGGCGGTGGTGGGCTGGCGTTTCGGCTGCAACACTGCCCAGGCATGAGCGGTGTCTCCGGACTACGCGATCTGCGCTTGGTGTCTCCGGCGGCAACCTTGGCTAACCTAGGATGGTCGCCGGCGTGGGGGCCTGGCCTGAATAAAGGCGGCGGTCCTAGGGTCTCTCTTGGGCGAAGATGAAGACCTTCCTGAGGCCTGCCCTTATCGATCTGGCCGGAGTGTTGAGTTCCGGAAGGCGCCGCTGGCGAATGCAGTGCTTCTATTGCCTAGAGTTTGCTAGATTGGTGGTATTCGATCATGTGCACCCATGCTTTTATTCCGACCGTTTGGTTCTGGAGGGAGCTGCGCGAAGCTCTGTTCTGTGTTGACATCAAGTGACATTTGGTCCATGGTGAAGTCAGAAGAAGAGAATATCATAAAGGCCGGATTGAATGACTATCTAAGGGAGGTTCAAGTCTCTGTTGAGGAACTTGCTTGGTGTTCCGGGCTTCGGCAGTGGTATAAAAGTGGGGGTGACAGCACATGTGAAGTTTGGAGTCTTACCTTTCATGGTGAAAACCCAAGATCTGGCCTTAACTGGTTGTGCCTGGCAATATTTTTGTTGAAGGTATTGTTTGAGAGCGGGGACTACCAAGGGTGAAAACCTAAGATCGTTGATCGGGCGACGACAGCGGCTGGTGCACTGTTCCCTTCTTGGACGTGTCGCTTTTGGAGAGTCTGAATTTCACATGTTGTGTTGGTGGTGAATGTATTGTTGTTGCGAAGACCGGGATATTGTGGCGAGACTTTTATTCTTAGTTTTCTTTTTATTAAAGCTGATTGTAACTGGTATTTTTTGATATTAATATATTTCTTTTATCGAAAAAAGGAGTGTCTATCAGCCTTCTACCTACCTTGAGTCTGATTTAATCGACGCGGGCCTTACCTAGTTATACCCATGATCTGAGGGAGTAGAAGTACCATAGACTCCACACAAATAAATCAAGAACATTATCTTCTCATACTAGTCAATAAGTGTTGTATCAAATATGTAATTAAGTGTAATAAAATTTTGGTATTATGTTTCTAAAAAAGCAACGATTCTCATAAACATATTTCGATTGTCACGAGGCACACACGGTAGAGTACACAAAGCCGTTTGCAACAGACCTCTTTATCGCGAAATGTTTCTGTAAACTTAGCATGTGTGACACATGTCCGATCGCACACGGCTCTAAGAACAGTGTGCTTTGTTTGGGTGTATCACCCACCCTTGCATAGCATCGGTTAGGTTTAAAGTGTGCGACAGACCATTTCAGCCGTGTGCGACAGACCATTCTATACGAGTGCAATGCTAGGGTGTTCTGTAATATCGCCACTATGCCGCCTATTGTTGTTTCTAAAATTAAGAATGAGGCGGTTCTTTGAAGCTTGGCGGGCACCAGACATTTGGATTCACTCATGCCGCGAGAGTGATTCTTTTATTCCCAAGCTTGGCTTGGTTTGCAACAAACTTAAACCTCTTAATGAATAAATAGGGAAAAGCTTTTGACCTCTTTAAAAAAAAAACTGCTTACCATCTTCCCATATCCAATTGATCAAAGCATACAATTCGGGCCAACTGCACCAATAACATTTTAAGAATCTACGGGTGACGCGGTGCCATGATAACTAAACTAGTAGCAGAGCATTCATAGTATCAGAAGCAATGTAACCCAGTTTTTTGCAACAGTAAATAGGACAAGTTGTACAATGTTAAGGGACCTATCAAGGCTTCTCTTCTACTTGCTCTTGATCTTGTTCAATCTCACCCTTGCCAACAAGCTGCCAACATCCAATCAAATAATAAACTATAAATTAGATCTCATAGACAACATCAGATGTTCGCTGTTCAATTTGAAGTAAACTGAAGTGAACTATTACTTTGCTGTCGTAGAAATCATAGCAGGGCTAGTTCAAATAGTCAACCATGTAAAATTGTTACCTGACATGGGTTTGAGTAACTCACCTAAAGTAAACAATGGGATATACTACCTATGTCCATAAAAGGATGTCCAACTTTGACAAAATATGCATGTATCTGAACGTGTTTTAGTGTGTAGATACATGCAAATTTAGACAAAGTTGGGACATCCTTTTTATGGACGGAGGGAGTATTATTGAGGAAAGAGCCGTATAATGATAAGTCACCATAGTTTAACAAAAAAAAAATCAATAGGATATCCCGGGCTCATGCAGAATGATGAATACAAGAAACCAAAGGTAACATTTAAACATAGTCCAAGAGATCAGACTAGACAGCTGTTCAACTGGAAATAACAGAATCAGTTCCAGCCTTCCAGGCCTGACCTAGTTCAGCGTTTGGATCGTTTTCTAAAAAAAGTTCATAGAAGTACTAGTTTACAGAAAGATGTGCAGAGTTCTGACTGAACAATGGCCCAACAAGCTATGCGCAGAGGGACGACCATCAAACATATTTGTTTCTGGCAATAAACCAGTACTGGATCCCACCGATGATCTGTTGTGCTTTCATGCTTAGTACAGGCATGCAACTACTCAAATACCCCTACAGAGCCCAGGTTCCAACAGTTGGGTGAAACAACAAACAGGGCGGTATGTGGTGCACTTACCAGTTTGATATAAAACATGGGTTTACAAGAATGGTTATAAGCAACTTCATGGTCATGCGTGACTGTCAAGAGAACAGCGGCAAATCTACATGGCAATATTGACCCATTGTTCTGTAACCTCTTCCTAGCGCTGTTTCTTTCCTTCCAAATTAATATCGAGTTTGAACATAAATGTTTCAGGTCCGTACAATAGCATTTCTCTAAAGACCAACATTTAAAAAATTCTTCAACACTTAAATCAAAGTTAACACGAGTTTAACCAAACAACTAATTTAGAGCTTTTGTCGATGCCAAAAATTAACTGAATGCGGAAATTGAACATCAGGAGGACTGACCGAGCAAGAAAACAAGATATGCAATTCTAGCAAAGTATTCAATATTTAAGCACAGCAGAATAAAATATAGGCATACTAGAAGTTTAGTTGTATACCAGCGAACCAATCAATTCATATGCTCCCACCACTTTCAAGTCCTCTTCGTCTTCATAACCAACTTCCAGTATCCGTGGCCCATTGACTGACCAAAACGCCTTTCGTCCATCGTCCTGGCATGAGAAGAGTACAGAAGCAGGTCTTGATTAACATGCAAGTATGATTGTCATGGTTCTGTCATTGCTGTCTATTTCATTTACTCTGCTCGTTGATGTTGATTTGGCCTCGTTGCCTTGCATCTACTTTAATAAAATATGTCTACTTGCATCCATGGATGCATAAGCTGGGAGTTTTGACCTTACTATTCGAAAAAATGCAAGTATTATATTCAAAACATGCAGATCATCATTACTCTGAGATTTTTATTCCAAGCAAGAAACTGCAAACAAAATGTAGGTATCATCCCTTTTTTTTTATCAAGTAGGTATCATCCCTTCAGTTTAAAAGAAAGAAATATACAGCATCATGAAGATTAGACCTTGCCAGGCCCTGCTCGTGTCAGTCCGGCTCAACCAGAGCCATCGCAGGGGAAGAGCGAGTCTGGCTCTCTCAATGTTTTGGATGCCCAACCCCCGTGCTTGATGGGTCGACAAACCCGGTTCCAATTCACGTGACAGCTACCGCCGTAAGCCTTCTTGCGCCCTGCCCAGAGGAATCCCCTTTTGATCTTCTTGATTACCCTCAGGGTCTTTTTTGCCGGCGCATAGACGAGTAACTGGTGGATGGGTATAGCGCTGAGGACAAACTTGATCAATTCCAGCCTTCCAGCCTTGTCCATCAGGTGGGCTTTCCAAGTGCGGAGTTGGGCTGCGACACGATCCGCGACTGGCTGAAGCGGCGCACAAGTTGAGCGCTTGATCATCAGAGCGATACCCAGGTAAGTTATGGGCAGCTCTACGATAGGGCAACGCAAACCAGCAGAAACGATTGCCATGCTGTCGGTCGAGCAGTTGATCAGGGCCGCGGAGCTCTAGTTGTAGTTCACGAGGAGGCCAGAGGCAGGACCGAAGAGATGCAGCTCGAACGGTGGCGGTGTCGTCGTGGGTTGGCCAGCAGAAGAGCACCACGTCGTCGGCATATTGGGACATCTCAGGAACGTGGCGCCGCGGGTGTAGTTCCTGGAGGATGCCCAGGGTAATGCTCTTTTGTGACTTATACATTACTATATAGTCAATTACAGACAGGGCCGGCCCTGGCATGTCAGGGGCCCGGTGCATGACAAAAAAAAAGTGGGGGGGGGGGGGCTATACACAAATAAGTCATACAAGTGTTTTATGATTTTTCAGTAGCAACTTACGTATTCAACACAATTCTCTCAAAATTCTCAATACATGCATAGCATAACACGAACTACTCATGGTCTAATTGGTGATGTTCAATTTATAAAGTAACTATATTTGTATTCCTTAAAAATGTATTTTTTCCTAGTGAACTTGTTGAGTGAAGATGGCACACTATAAAGTAACTATATTTGTACATCTTAGCACACTATATTTGGGGAAGGAAAAATGAAGGGGCGAGAGGAGAAATCAATGGCCTGGAGAGTGGAGACGATAGCTAGCTGCAGCGGTCGGTCCCTTTTTTTAGCAAAAGCCACCAAAGGCCTAAGCCGCTGGCTCGCTACTGAGCTGATTTAGTTCATCTTTTCTCCCCCAAAGGTAATGCGCCTGCATGTCCGTTTCAAAGTTGGGACCCCTAACGATCGGGGGCCCTGTGCGGCTGCACCGCATGCACCGGCTCAGGGCCAGCCCTGATTACAGAGTAACTAAGTTGTACTCTAAGAGTGCTCAGGAGAGAAGTTTCCATAGTATTCATAGACTTTAATGTGTGGGAATCTGAACAGTTGGATACAAGCATGCAAAATATCCTCCGTTTCGAAACAGATGACATCCTACCAAGTGTGTAGTCAAACTTTCTTAGTTTGACTGACAATATATTTGCCATGTGAAAATATCATCATTAGCTTTATCATGGAAAAAGTGCAATATGTTAACTTTATATATCTTATTACCATATTCATACGAAAAGTAATTGTCAAAGTTGTATCTTAGAGGCTATGCCCATGTCCAAAACGACATATAGCTGAGGAGTAAAAACATAAGCCATTCCCTTGGAATATCAGACTCACCTGCATCACAATCATATAAATAGCCTCCAGTGCCCGTTCTCGAATTTCAGAATCATCGACAGCTTCCCGTTCATGAGAAAGTGCATTTGCAATTTCCAGAGGCATTTTAGATCTATCTTCTTCGCTATAGATCTGCAATATCATGCAATATAAGCCACAGCGGTACAAGTAATAGGTACCACATGAACATTCATCACTTGGCACAAAAAAAAAGAGAAAAGCAAGTTCGCACAGGCCTCTTGCATACTTCGAAGCAGATTCACACTTTTAGTAAATATATGGCATGTTCGAAGGAGTAAGGGAGCACTGCAGTTCGCACAGGCCTCTTGCATACTTCGAAGCAGATTCACACTTTTAGTAAATATATGGCATGTTCGAAGGAGTAAGGGAGCACTGCAACATGACAATGAAATTCTAATTGAAATATAGAAGGATGGCCTTTTTCTGAAAGAGTACAGCTCCCAAATCTTTCGGTTGACCAGGTTTGCTGATGATCAGGTGGTGAGGGTTCAGCTAGGGAAACTTTCTGCAGTGGCAGGATGCAGGTAATGAGGGGCATGGATCTGGGTAGGGCAACTTTTTCTTAGCTACACGAAAATGTACTAGGGCCGCTTAGCTGTACCTGTTCAATGAAGCATTTGGGAGCTGTAGCCCTCTTTCAAAAAAGGGCCATTCTTCTATATTTTATTTAGAAAGGACCATACAAGAAAGGACCGGATAAGGAACGAGGTAATACGTGATAGGCTAGGGGTGGCACCGGTCAACAAGAAGCTAGTCCAACACCGACCAAGGTGGTTTGGTAACAGCGTAATTCTAAGGAGTATGGAGAATACAAGGAGGGGCAGAGGACAACCAAAGTTGACATGGGCGGAGGCGGTAAAAAGAAACTTGAGGGACTGGAATGTCCCTAAAGGTTTGGCCTTTGATAGGACCGCATGGAAATCAGCAATCCATGTGCTGGAATATTAGTTTCCTTGTTCCTTTTTCTCTCTCCTTATTTAGCCTACCCCAACTTGCTTGGGAAAAAAGGCTTTGTTGTTATTGTATAGTCCAGATCTGTAGAGAAAACATGCATATTGTTGTGATGCACCCATGCTAGTTGTTTGGGTTCTCGTTTTGGCAAGAACATTTTAGTGAAGGTTCTTCTTGGTGCTGCCATGGAGCGATACTTCCATACGGGGTCTGGATTTTATTTTTTTATTTTTGCAACGACAACTAGCCAAGCTGCTAATATCTTTTCTGAGCTGATATCTGATGTAGATGACAATTGTGTGTTCATACTACAGACAATGTCTTTATTCAAAGGATTGTTCATGGACGTTACTTGTGTACTTGTGTTGGTTACTATTTTCTGTTGATGCATGTAGTTAGTGCTGGTAGTTAATGTTTTACTGAATCCTTTGTACTATGGCTAACTTGCAAGATCATGATTTTTCCTCGCTCATAAATAAAAAATTGTATGCTGCTATGTTCCCTTGCCTTCTCAACTGTCATGCTTTCCTTACTTTTTTCCAGCTCTACAGGTTTGCACCGCAAGAGTGGCTGCATGTATCTTCGACTTTTTTTTATGTTGTCTTTCAGTTGTATTGATTGCCAGAAGAGTGGCTTGGAACTAGGGACCGAACATGCACGTGGTTGTCCTGCGAGGAGAAGTATGCCATGTAGTGATTGTCCTAGGTTGCCTTAGCTTAGACAGTGGTTTTAAAGAATAGTAGTGTTCATGAATCAAATGATTGATATGATATTTTCTCTGAATGGTGCCCATTGGTTGATGTTCAGAATCTTTTTTTTGTTAGGTCGATACTGCCATCAAGGCTACTCCACAGCAGAATGTCTTCCAAATTTGCATGTCTACATGGATCTTTAGAAATCATCATGAGAACACAGAAAGCTTGTTTACCATAAGAGAAAGGAGCTACTTGTCAGTTATGATGTTGTCTAATTCCATACAATTGGTGTGCTTTCGTGCTCCTCAAAACTGAGATGCTATTTTCAACTTATGGATATATTTATTGATGATTCTTGCATTCAGACTGTAGATACTGTTGCAGAAATGTCAGCCTGGTTTAAGTTGCTAGTACTATATTGAGATGTTGTTTTCCTTATGTGGACATACTTATATATACTGTAAATATTCTTCCGGACAATTTTTTTCCTGTTGGCAATATGGTAATCTCCCATTGATTTTGCCCAAAAGATACATTGTGCATTCACTAAATAGAGTGATGATGTTGTGTCAACCTCTAGAAAATCAAATGATTCAGTGAAGACAGAAAATCATTCATTGTGACTTTGAACATGCTTGGTTAGCTGCACCGCGGCTCCCATGCCATTGAGACGCAGGCTCTTCTTCAACCCGTGGAAACTGCCGGGCTCAAACTTCGAAAAAACAGTTGATTATGGGCTGGGTTTGGTTTACACTGAACGCTAAAACCATGTGTACACAGGATTAACGACTGCAGCTAAGTTGGAGCTTTGACAGTGCACGAGGAGGATGAATCTTCTAAGATTTCAAGCAGGATTTCGAGTTAGTAAAGAGCCCAGGCTTGAAAGGTAATTCCTACTGATGGGGAAATTACTACTGCAGTGGCGCAGTCGGTCTTCTAATACGTTAAGAGTCTTCTTTCTACACCAGTTTGAGTCAACGTGCAAGGAAGCCCTTTATGTAGGAGGAAGCCACCCATAATATTATAAGCAAAGAATAAGAGAACAGGAAGAACAAGTTAGTAAACTTTTCACAGAAAAAACCCTGAATCTAGAGCTAACCTCCTACCCAAACAATTTGTTAAGCTCCAGATTTGTGAGATGGAGTTGATTGAAAATAAGTAATGGACCTACTGGCGGAGCCATCACCCAGAGACCCTGGGCAGCTGCTCGTGGTCTAGCAGCAAATCTCTACTGAAGTTGCTGGAGGAATCAGGATTATATCAGATGATTTCATGGGCAAGCACAATCTAAGTGGTGGCAGTTAGACTTTACCTGGGCTCTTTAAACCAGCCAGCACCACCACTAAGAGTACCACTCCCAAACAGTGCCTAAGTCTTCTACAGAATAATCTATTTTCAGGACAAATGAACACATTCTGGTCCCAAAATTATGGCCACGAAGTGGTTGTAAGAGAATGCATACTGAGATTGTGTGGGTGTTCAGTGCATCAGTCCCTGTATTTATGGTTCTGGCAGACTAGGGCATGGGACTTAAAATCCATCTACCACATATAAATGACAATTACCAAAAGGGAGAGGGGGATGCAATGCGCTCAAAAGCTAATTTCATATAAATAGTGATTCACACATGTTAAAAGAACATCACCTTCTTTCCCGCTACAGGCAAAAGTAGAGCCGGCCAAAGATATTCTGCTATAGAAAGCAGATTTTGTATCTGAGTATCAGCTTCAAAGCAACAGTTACGGATGGTGCCAGCAACCTGCAAATATATTCACAAAAGTAATTAGGAAGGAACATTGGTAGAAGTGCGCAATAATCCAACAAGATCTGACACCATGAAATATCAATATGTTAGTACTATCAAGCATCTAAGCTGACAGAACACACTTGTTGCTCAACACATATGAATATAATTCAGATGCCTAGGACAATCAAATCTAGACATTTTGCAAAGAACCTAAAACATCGAAGTGAAAAATAATCAACACATATCCTGGGTATGAATTCAAAAGGCAAATGCGTGAAAAAACATCATGAGTTATAAATCAATAAGTATGATTCCAATTTACAAACTAAACCACCAATACATCCTATTTACTGAGATTCCCTCAATAAATACTCTAGGACATCAAATGGTATGTGAAACAGTGAAAGAGATTAAGTGAACCGAGTATCACTTTTACCCGCCCACTGGGGTTTGGCTCCCATGGGCGGGATTTACTTTCCGGAGTGACTGGTATCTTGGTCGCTCTTCTTTAAACAAGGTCACTAGGTGCCAGTGCCTAGTTGGCCTAGTCTTTAGAACCAAGCATAGCACAGTTGGTTAGGGTGTACCAGCGCCAACCCACCGACAAGGGTTTGACTCCCATGGAGGCCTCGTTCGCTTGCTCGGGAATGAATCCATGTCTGGAATTGATCCAGGTGTGGATTTGGTGAATCCACGTGCTTCACCCAGTCTAGATCTGGATAATTTCACCTAGCAATTGAATCCATAGCATCGTTCGTTTGTGCCCTGATAGAAAGGAGGGAGCCAAGCGGTGGACGTCGCTGACACTAACGCCAGGCAGAGCTTGCTCGCTCCACGCGCTCCCTCTCGTGGAAATTATTCCACGCGTCAGATGGCGATAATTTTTTTTCAGACCGAGTTCTTGGTAAATTGACCGGGATGGGCTGGGCTGCAATACCGGGCGTGGTCTAAACGAAGGGTGAAAAATTGGTGGCCTGGAAAAATTACACTGTCGGGCTGGAAACCAGGGATCGCGGCACAATCCAGATCGATCCATACCTCCACGGGATTAAACGAACGAGGCCGGAGCGGAGTTCATTCCACAGAGTGGCAAGCGTCTCGTCGTCCAACCTTCTCCATCAGCTTAGACTATTAGTTCTACTGTTGGTGCATGAAACTTAATATGGTGTCAGAGCAGAGGTCAGGTTCAAGTCTCGGCTTCTGCAATTAAGAAAAAAATTGCTTGCTCTCTTTCTGTCCAAGTTTAGGCCTTACCGAACCACACGTGAAATGGGGTGTTGAAGTATACGTACATTTCCTACTATGTACAAAAATCATGTGATACGATCATATCACGCTAACACCAGACTGAGAAAAAAAATCTTGTCAACATATGTAAGAAAATCATGTACGGCGCAGAGCATGTCCCACTAGCACGAGCATCAATGTCAAGATTGGAAATAAGAGATAAGTTGCACATACCCCTTTCTTTCTAAGTTGGTTTGTTGAATCAAATTGTCGTATAATCTGCTTTAGAAAACCTCTCTTAGGCTCCATCAGTACTCTCCGTCCAGCTTCGACCTTTGAGATATTCACAAGTATAGATGCAATGTGTTCAAAAATGTCTTCATCTGCATATCAAAGGCAAAACTAAGTCAATACTACCTCCATCCCAAAGCTTATGTCTTATATTATTTTTAGAAATTCAAACTATATCAAGTTTGACTAAGTTTTTACCAAAAAGTCACTAACATGCAAAATACAAAATTATTATCATTAGATAGATAATGAAATATATTTTCGTATGGTATCTACAAAATATTATATTTGTTGATAGATTGTTCTAAAAGTTTGGTCAAACTTTATTTGGTTTGACTTTTCAAAAAATATAAGCCTTAAGCTTTGGGATGGACGTAGTATATGGGTGAACTGGATGATGACTCCTCAGCTAAGTCAAATAATAAAAAAGGCGACCAGGAGGATAGAAAATGGATTAGTTTGCAAAGAAAATACAATCTAGATATCTCCTTGACGAGAAAACCAGTATCCAATAACATGTTACAAGACCAGAGTGTGAGGAATGTTTGCTCATCCCATTGAGATGGCAAAAGACACATCCACTGCACCTTTTTAAGGCTGGCTGATTGTAGTACAAAAGTTGCATTGCTATCATTTGATTGAGGTAGCCACTGCATTAGTTATTTGATTAAATTATCATACCTCGCTGATATAAAGAGAAGAAATGTGTTCAGAAGGCAAACAGTAACAAATAAGAGGTTTCCCCTCATCCGAGTCTTCTCACTCACCTATGGTTATTGATATCTCCCTATTCTAGTTCCCTGCCCCCTTCAAGCTGAGCCGTACAGGACTACCGGCCACATTATGTAATGTATTTGTACTCCTACTAGGAAAAATGCCTGTGCCTTGTTACGGACTAATTTCAATTGAATATTTTTTGGGCCACGAATAATTTGGTGGTCTCCATTTGGTTCCAGCTAGCCGATGTAGAATTTCACATTGTCCAGACCACCGCATCAACTCACAAATAAATGACTTCCAACTAAATTACTAATCTAAAGAATAAAATTGTCCATCCCCTTCTGATCTGGTTTGAACTGAACCCAATAATACACACAAAAACAGTGAACCTTTCGTCTCCTCAGAACTGAACCACTTACCTTCTCTGAAATGAACCATGAAATGTTCAAGCACCGAAACATAATATACACCGTGTGCACTATTAAGCCATAAATTCTTTTTTTGGTAGGCGATGATTCCGTCAATGGTGATGTCGTTAATCTTGAACTTACGCATTTCCGGTGTTCAGCAGGCATAATGTGAGTGCATGCTTTTTGGGTTTACGTTGTAGAAAAATGGCATGTTGAGACATTAAAAAAAAGGCAGAAAAAAGAGTGGTGTAACGGGCTTGGGCCGTCACATCCAAGGCAATGCACACGTAGCTTAACCCAGCCCAGCTGCCGTTACACTGTCTGTGAATCATCCATCCCTAAATCCAACGCCTGATTCCCGACGCCTCAAGCAGAAATCGACGCCAGCACCACTTCTGTCTCACTCGTGTTGTGCCCGCTGCCTCTCTCCAGCCCCCACCTCCTCACGGCCTCAGCTCTCCCGCCTACCAAGCAGCCTTGGCGCCCATCCCCTCTTCTCGTCGACTACGTCTACGCGTGTGGAAGCTGGACACCCTCAGTGGCAATGTAATCCCTTCCTCATTCATCCGCACCCTTCCGATGTGGGCAGTGGAGCAGAGCCACCGGTCCGTCCGACGCGGGCCACATGGTTCAATATACTTGTGACTGTTAACCGGATTCATAGAAATGCATGAATATCTAGCTAATTTACCCTACCATATAATATTCGCTGGCAGTATTCTAGGTTGATTGCCACAATTTCAGGATTTCCATTTATCCAAAGTCTACAAACTACTTTTGCAGAATTCGAGCGATCAACAATGATAAGATAAAGCACAATTGTCAGCTAACATCAGAAATAACATGGTGAAAATAAGGAACAAAAGAACAGAACACATTCACCTTCAGAGTCACTGGATGATCTACAGAATGACCGCACAAGCTTCGCAACATACAACCCTTGCACCTTTTCATCACCAACCTTTCATACAGAAAAGAGCTACGTTCAGTAACCTGAAATCTATTCATTTCAATTACAAAGGGGAAGAAGAAGCAGCATATCCATTCCACAAGTTTTCCTCTGTGTTACCGTTACCCTTCCCAATATTTACTGATCTGAAACCAGACTTCACTCAAAATTCAACTCAAGAAAAAGATAAGGATTTACCAAAGAAACTCGAATATCATCATTGAAAAGGAAAACTCAGAAATGCAGGTCTTAGTGCACAGTAGCCAAACCTAGTGACGAAAGGGAGCTCGCTGCTCACCAACACAGGAATGTTGAAAACTTGATTAACCGAAACAAAGGAACATGTAACTTCATCAGTTGTCAAGTGTCAGGTCATAACCAGTAAATCAAACAAACCGAACAGATGTCAAACTTCCACTGTTTCTGGACAAAACTTGCCTAATGTAAAGATTTGACCAACACCAGGAGTTGAAAATTTTACCAACAGGATGAAATCATCGGAACGATTGACAGCAACAGCACATGTAAAGGGCGTACCCAGTGCTGAAAGCTCCCACAGACTATAGAGTCTGGGAAAGGGTATTATTTCTAGGCAGCCTTTCCCTTGCATATTATTATTCGAGGAGGCTGATTCGAACCCAGGACGTCCAGGACACAAGTGGAGATACTCTTTCACCACAGTGCCAGGCTGGTCCTTCTTCAGCAACAGCACATGTGCTATACCAAATTCCAGGCAATGCAACTCCAGTGGATGTTTACTGGTTAGAATTCGAACCTTTATTATGTACTTTTTTTCGAGACATTAGTGATCCTAAATCATACGCTGATGACAACTCTATTTAATCGAGTTTCAAGCATTGTTCCATTAGGAAGTTGGTGGTCAGCTCGATAAGGTGATTGTAATAACGCCAGTAATAGATCAGATTGCCACAGATAGAGGAAAGATAAGAATTGGCAACCTCACAGGCATACCAGTGACTCGTATATTATAGGATGATGATAAAAACAGCAAGTCTCGAGCTAATTTGGGAGACAAGAGGCGGGCGGGTGGACCTGGAGGAGTGCCGCGATGCCCGACTCGACCTGGGTGAGGTTGACGAGCAGCATGACGAGGCTGCGCGCGAGCTTGGGCTGTTCGGCGCCGCGCTTGACCATGACGTCCATGGCCGCCGCGACGGCGCCGAGCGCGACGAGGCGCGCGGCGAGGTCGGCGTCCTGGCTGAGGTTGACGAGCGAGTCCGCTGCCGCCTCGCCCGCGCCGCCCCCCGCGGAGGCGAGGAGCCGGAGCAGCGCCGGGAGCGCGCGGTCCGCGCGCGCCGCGAGGGAGCGCAGGCCGTCGCCGTCCCCGGTGAGCCCCCGCACGATATCCGCCGCGGCGCCGCGCACCTGCGGAGAAGCAAGGAAGGAGCAAGCGTGGCTAGTTAGAGGGTATGGGATTCCGGGAAGGTTGGGGTTCAGGGAGGCAGCACGCGCACCTGCGGGGAGGTGTTGGAGAGGAAATCGAGGAGTTCGTCGAGCTCGTCGGCCATGGCAGGAGGCGGCGGCGGGCGGCGGCGGTGGTTTAGTTTTTTTTTTTCTTGCTTGCCTGTATGGTTGGGGGAATTCTACTGTGACTTGCATTCGCGTGATAGAACACAGCAAAAATTGAAAAGCATAGATCTTTCTCGATCCCTCACACATCACGGGCTGTCTACTTGGGCTAACTCTCAATTGGGCTGGTCTGCCAGTTCCACGCTACATATTTTTATTTGCAAAAAGGCCAGCCCATGGGCCTAGAACGAGCGCTGTATATTTTATTTTTGAAAATGAAGTTTTTTCAATTTGAACTTTTTTCAAGTTTTGAACATTTCTAATTTTAAACCTTTTCAAATTTGAACACTTTTCAAGTTAGATTTGAGTTTTTTCAACTTTTTCAAATTTTGAACACATTTCAAATTTGAAAATTTTCATGTTTGAATTTTAAAAATTTGAACATTTTTTTCAAATCTGAAGTTTTCAAAAAAAAAAATCAAGTAAAAAAACGCCAGGGAACCGTGTGTACGACTGAAACAGAGAACGAAGCGAGATGTCGTACGCGGACGAAATATGGGTCTGGCCAATTTGTGAAACCTCAACGAGGCACCGAGCTGTTTCGCCGCATAAAGCAATGAAAATGAGGCCCCCTCGCTTGTCACTAGGCATGACATATACTCTGTAGTATTCAATGGGAATTTCAACATCGACTTTTTAATTTGTAGTCTCGATTTTATGTGCAAAAATGCAATACTAAATGATTGGAGGCAGAGTTACAACTATTAATAATTTATTATTGTATTGTTGTTACTTGGATTTTCTAATGAGAGCATTCTCTTTGGGAGCCGTTGCTAGATGGTGTTGGTAGGACGTGGAGTGGCATACTTCTACCACGTCGACGATGGCGAATCTCGGCGGTATGGTGCAGCGAGGTCTCGGTGACGGTTGCGGTGTGATGGACTCGCACATGGTGGGGTGTTGTCTGGCACCATGGTGATATCGATGTCAGGCCTACCAAGGATTATTCAAAGCTCTGCCCTAAAGGTTGACCAATCGCTGATGACGGGGCTTCTGAAGTGAGTGGCTCGCCAAAAGTATGCTAGGCCAGATGTTTACGTCTGTTTCGCCATATGTGATGTCTGAATTTTAGCTAGTGAGGCGTTGTTTTGTGTGTTTAGGGCATATAAGCGTTGATAGCATGTTCATCACTCATTATCAAACTGTAGATGTTGAGTGATGCCTTCGAGTTTTTGATGTATGCTCTGGAAAATCTTTGTTGTATAAATTTTAAATAAAAGCCATATGCAACTTACAAATGTAGACGTGGGGTCTCACCCTCCATTTCAAGAAAGAATTGTTGTGCTGTGAGAAAAAGAATCTGTAACGTTGCACAGTCAATAGGTTAATCCTGACTCTGATGCTGCCCATTTACAACACGTACAGCCTAATGGGCGGAAGCTAGAGCAGAATTTTGTCTGGCTCAGATATATTACGTGTGATGTATTCTTCCAGCAATAAGCAATCTTACAAGACTAATTTGATGAGGAAAACATGAATTTCGTTGGGTTCAGCTGAACCCAACTCTTCTATACATATCATGTTGCGTACGTTTATCATGTCACCTTTCCATTCCTCTATGGGTTTAATAGAAGCTCCAGGCAATTCAAAGTCACAATTACATTCAAGCTGCAGCAACTTCGTCTAGCTATCCAGAGTTCCGGACCACAGAAGATAGCTGAATGTCTGAAGAAGATGAGCGGGTGATGAAACAGCAACATTACCAAAACTGATGTCGAAATCAGCAAATCACAATCACCGAATCCTTCTTTATATCATGGCAAACATCAGCAGGGCTAACAGGAATCAAACTGGTAACTGATACACAATTACTCCACAACAGATTTGATGCACGCTGACAGCGACACTAGGACCGGAGATACCCTGGCCTCTCGCCCCAATGATTAGCCAAACACTGCTATCAAACAGGAGCAATGACACCTTAATTATACCTCAAGCTCCACATAGCATTATAGTATTTTGTTGCAGGTCACATCATGCTTACCTGAATCGGAGTTGTAATGTCCTGGCCTGGTCAGGCCTTTGGACGAGAGGGCACCAACTACTGCTGATTGATTAGAGAGAATTCAGACAAAGATTGCACGGAGGTGTTTCAGCTTTAGGTTGTGAGTTTGTTAATTAGCAACTGGATGGTGGCTTCGCGACTAAGTGGACTCCCATTTTCAGCTCCTAGAGAATTAACAACTTTGATGCTAGACAAAGTAGTACTACGTCGATTAGCAATTGAGCAATCCGTTGTCATCTCTGGGCCCATGGGAATAATGTTGTCCTATCCACTCTGAATTATATATAACGATACATTCTTATCATCATATTTTGTTGATGAAAAAGAAACGCTGTGTTATCATAACAGAGAGAAAATAAGCTGTATTCTGGTCCCACATGATCATTGGGGACAAATGAAGATGCTTATCTGAAACATCTATACAAAATCATGGCACTGCTCTCTTGGGTCCTATTTGTTTATGGAGAAGTCATGTCTCTACCAAAAGTGGTCAGATACAAGTGGAGTTTTTTTTTTGTCCCATCAACTTGACGAAAGTCTTCCAATGCCGGAAAAAAAAAACTGTAAACAATCACATACAGATTTTTGTTCTTTCTTTGGGCGAGTTGGGGTGACGCAGCTGACAGGGAAAACCAGGCTCCGACTTTGATCATGGCGGGTGACGAGTTCACGTTATTACGTTGTTGAAAGCGTCGTCATTGCAGTCTATGACCAGTCACTTGTGTATCTCCTGGAAAACCCAAGATATAGGTATCCTGGGTCGGATGGTGGTAGCGATGTTGGCTTCGCTCTCGCTCATGAGTGTATTCTTTTGGAAACAGCTGCCAGATGATGGAGGTACGAGGTGTAGTTGTGTGCTTCTATTGCTTCGATGATGGCTAGTCTTGACGGCGTGGTCCAACGGAGGTTCGATGAGGATCGCAATATAATGGACTCGCAATGTAAAGGTACCGTTGAAGATTAGAATTTTTATGTGGTTTCTCCATAAGAAGGTCATACTCACGGTGATGTAAGGTGTTGTTTCTTTGATAAGAAAGAGACAATACAACACCTCTTTGTTTCCTGTCCATTCACACGCATGATTTGGAGAATTATTTTTATGACCTTTAATATACCTCCTCCTCAAAATATTGCAAATATGTTTGGAAATTGGTTACATGGGAGCCAAAAAAGATAAATCTCACATTAGAGTGGGTGTATGTGTTGTTCTATGGGCGATATGGAAAGTTCGTAACGATTGCATCTTTAACATAAAAGTTTCCCATCATTTTTATAGGTTAATCCTTTGGTTACCCACTCGATCCGTATGTAGTATTATCTACAGTCGAAGGACGGGTGTTCGGCTATGGATATTGGGTCCAACCGGCTGGAAATGATTGCACGGTATTTCTTCAGACGGTGCGGATAGCGTGCTGACCGACGCTTGACATATTAATGCAAAGGCGCTTCATGTATTTTTTTTGGTGGCTCATCTTTGTTGAGACCCTTTGTGATCCGTGATTTGTAATAATGTTTTGAGATGCTCATGCGTAAGACTGTTTTTTCTGTTATAATAAAAAAAAGTCATATGTATCATTCTGATGCAGAGGCTGGGGTGACCCATTTCGAAAAAAATAGGGTGGGGACACCATCTGGCGCAATGGCGGTATAAATGGTAGGCCTGCCAAGGACTATGCGGAGCCAGGGCGGAGCTAGCGAGAAAATTTCCCTGATGCATCTTCAAGACTTAGCTCAACTTTGTAACGATTTATGGCTTCCATGATGCATATTTCTAACTATACCTATGTAGCTCCATCCTGTGGGGAGATCTACCCTAAAGATGGATCAACGGTTGATAGCGATGACGGCTTCTGAAGCAAGTGTATAGGCGCTCACCGAGAGTCTGCTAGACCAAACATATGCTCATATTTTCTCCATAGGGTGACTGATGCCCCGGTATAGATCTGGTGGGATTTTTTTTGTGATTTTCGGGCATGAGGCCTTGATGACATGTTTATTCAAGAGTACTCTTTATTCAACCATTGTCGAGTTTGTAGATGTTGAGTGGTGATTTCGAATTTTGTAATGTATGATTTTGGCAGTTATTTGCTGCAAAAACCCTAAATAGACATTGTATGCAAGAATTGATGCAAAGGTTGTGGCTTTCCCTTTTTAAAAAAAATTGTCAGACATATTACCAATTTAGTGAAAATTCTACCAAAATACACATTTCAGAAATTTTTAAACACTATTCTACCCCCATTTTAGCATTTTATATGTTTTGTTTATAAAGGCTGGCACGCTAGGACAATATGTTTTGACAAAATATGTAAAGATCTAAGTGAATAATATGTATGTAAAAAGACCGGCATTCTACATGTTTTGTTTAAAAATACCGGCATGCTAGAAAAATATGTTTTGACAAAATATGTAAGATTGAAGTGAGTCAAAGAAGATCGTGTTCAGCATTCTCTTTACTATTTGGTCCTTTTCCCACCGGTGTCCTGGTATTTTTGAACATCAATCATCATCTCACAACTTGCACAATGGACATGTACAAAAAAAAAAGGGGGGGGGGGGGGCAAAGTTTCTAAAATGGCTAATCTAGATAATTTTTCAGTTGATAGAATAATTAGTGTGTGAAATGCATAACTTGGAGTTAAAAAGTATAATCCACATTAAGAAGAAAAAAAAAGGAGTTCGTTGATGAGGGAAACTGCCACTATTGTTCAGCGCTGACGTCCTACAGCACGATCCGGCTTCTGAACTTGTCCATTGCACTCTTGGTCTCGAGATCACACATACGAGTCTTCACCGGCTACCAAGTTGGTGACCACATTTAGTTAACCAGCATATCCAGATGTACTAGCTTCAACCCGTTGATGCCCCCTGTGACGTGCGTATGTCTTTTACATTATTCATATGATGTCGCAACAGACCTCAAACTTGTACTAGATTCAACCCATTGATGCCCTGTGAAGTGAGCATATGTCGTTGGAACTGTTAAATAATGGACTGATGGTACGGTACAACATCTATAATCTGTACGCTAATATACAATCAAGGGATTCAAGATTCCATATGGGTGGTTGACAAATTGACATCCTAAACAGGAAATAATAAATTCAGCTCGAGTGTGACAGGTGGCTGAACACACTCTCTCCTAGCAAGACAACGTTGCTGGGTTGCGTCGGACATTCTAACCCAAATTAAAACCAGGTGGAATGAAGTGAGGATGAACGATGGCCCATTAACTATGCTCACCTATCAAACCTCGCACTCAACCAATGTTATTCTTGCCTGGAGTGAGTAATACAGTTTGGTGCACCAAACGTTATAAATGAACATTCAGTATTGACAACCATAGGTTTTCAAACGTGGAGTATGGTTGTACTCCCTAGATGGTTATAAAAACAGAGGAAGTAATTGTTTAAAATAAAAATTCTAGATACCTCCTCGGAGATGTCTGATTCACAAGCCGACATTGAGTCGCAAGTGTAAGTGTTGGATGTCTCGGCCAACGAGGGGTCTGTGGCTTCCATTGTGGCCAATGTGGTGGCGGCAAAGATGGCCGCCACAAAGAAGATGAAGGCCAAGAACCGCACTGACGCGGAGAAGGCCATGAAGACGGAGCAAAAGGAGACCATGAAATAGCCCCCCTTCATGTCCATCTTGTCTCTCTGAGGTCAGCGAACTCTCGCTCGGTGAAGGAGGGCCTGACGGGGCGGTGGCTACTTGATGTGGGCCCGGACTTGGGCTTTGAGACCCTCGCCGAGTTCTTCATACTGTGGCATAGGCTCGCCAACATCGTCATTATCCCAGAGCGAGAGGACATGTTGGTTTGGCGGTGGTCTGCGCTGGAATTTGGCCTTGGGTTGTGTAAAAAAGAGTTGTGAAAAAAGAGTTGTGGAAAAAAAAGTGAGAAAAGAAACAAAAAGAGTATGAAAAAGGGGAGAGAGAGTTAGAAAGGATGCTCAACATCTGCTGTCCATGTTGTCATGGTATGGATGGCCTATAGTTAAGATGTACATTTCCTTTGGTCCTTTGTACACGTGGCATGAATATACTCGTGATACTTGTTTAAAACATGTATGTCAAAAATCTCGGTAACCCGGAGTTGAGTAACAAGAGGTGTAGTTAGGGCTGGACAAGAAGCTCGAAGCTTGGCGAGTTAAATGAGTGCTCGTTTGCTCGACTCGTTTGAGCTTGGCTCATTTTGTTAACGAACCGAGCTGAGCATCAGTTTTTGCTCGTTAAGGTTAACGAGCTAAACAATCGAGCCAACTATGTTCGTGAGCTACTCGTTAAGATCGGTAACAAGGTAGGCTTCACCAGTTTTGACCGCGAGTCACTTTAGTTATCTCAAATATTTGGCAGGAAGGGGCCAAGCAAAGTAATGTTCTTTAACCATGCTTGAAACTCCTACATTAGGATCTAAAAACATATGCTTCCTCTCTTCCTCACCAGGCAATGCACACATGTTTGTTTTCTATTGCCTCCTTAACAATCCTTAACGAGCGCTCGCAAGAACATAACGAGCCGAACAATTATTTCAGCTCGTTATTCTGTACGAGCTTAACGATTCGAGCCTTAACGATCGCGATCTTAACGAGCCGAGCCTTAACGATCTGAACAACTCGTTCGTCCACCTATAAGTGTAGTTCCTTAGCATTCAAGAAACTAAGGCAACACTTACTCATAAGAGGTCAAACTCATGACACATAGATATCTTTATATACGAGATACTTGGTACCTCATCCTTATTATTATTGTTGACATGAATTGCATAGCTCAAAACCATGTTTTATGCTCTTTACTTTTATTTTATTGGAGGTTTAGGACATACATTCCATGCTTTTTTTATTATGTTTAAGAGTCAAAAAAAATATTCCTAAAAAAAGAGGACAAAGAGTCTTCCAACAATTCCATAGTATTCTTCCAAACATGATGTATGATTCATAATACTTATCATTATATTGCATACATTGCTATTTACTATTATGCATTCTTTGTAGAGTAATCACTTGATTAGTTCATATTACTTATTGTTATTCTTTATTGCTTAAACCTTGTGATACTTTGCATGATTATTACAAGCTATATATTACAAGCTGCCATGGGTGAGATGTGTGAGAGAGAAATCTGTATAACTAGGGTATGAGATGTGGCCCTTCCATCATTTCCATCCTACATATAGCGACAACAATGGCGGGAGACGGTGAAAAGGACGGGAAGATGTTGGCGGGAAGTGGTGAAACTGGTGGAAAGATGTAGGCACATCTCGCTGCCAAGGCTTCCCTTCGAACTGTGTTCATCCTAGGGGCGCCGGACCGCGCCGACACGAAAAATAAATGGAGCCCGCGGTTGGACGCGAATTTTTGCACCGGCATTGTCCGAAAAACTATAGGATATCTTTGAGAGGACGAGTGGAGATGCTTTAGGCTGTAAAACGCCAACATGCCACGTCGCACAGAGACCGGATCGGAGAGAGCGCTTCATCCGGTGGAGAAACAAGTTATTTTTTGCATGGTGGAGAAACGAGTTGAGCATAGCGCCCAGCATTGCAATGACCACGGCACAGGCATATGCAGAGAGAGGAATCAAACGGTCCGCGCAGGTACTGTACGTTCCCCCCGGGCATTGCTCCCCGGCAGGAGGAAACTGGTGCCTCCCGTCCCTGCCATGCGGGGCCCCCCACGCACATACTACTCTCGGATTGTACACCCAGTCTCTGCGCAGGCCCTCGTGGGTCGCCGTGCGGAGTTGACAAGTGGTCTCGCCCCAATCCTGCGGTCCTTATCCACTTGGACCGTAGCGCAAACGGAACCCACACACAAAGTGTCTACCCAACATTCACTGTCACATGGGACCAAGACACGCAGCGGCCAACGTGTCAGTGAGTTGGCAAGACCCAGGCTGGGGCTCTCCGCGCGAGGACAGGCGGAGGTGGGCACTGGCGCCATGTGACGGGGCCCGAGGCACCGCAGCAGGCGCACGCGCACCCGGGTCCAGCCAGATACGGTCGCGCACCTCCGGGCCCCACCGCCCGCCGGCCCCACTGGTCAGCGAGCCTCGTCAGGTTCCAGCGCGGTGCGGGGTCCGGCGCGCGCATGCCACCCCCGCCACCCCATGTGAGGGGCACTGACACGGAGGACGGAGCGTACCCGCCTGCGAACGACGGGAGACGGGGGTGGTGGGCCCCGCGGGTTCACGGAAATGTGGGCCCGTCTTCCATGCATGGTTGCATGCCTGCGTGCGGGTAAAGGTGCAGAAGCATTCTGGTGGTACTGCATTGCATGCCGCGGTAAAAGAGGTTATTCGTGTGAATGAATAAATAAAATATGTTTCAGTGTGTTCTTCTGGGGTTCAGACTTCAGAGTGTGCAGCATCGAGATGAAATCCGTAGGAACTCACGAAAGGCGCTCCACTGCTGCTCTGCTCTGTTTGCGCTGCCAAAGCCATTCATCACTCATGCGTGCGGCAGTGGACCTGTGCGCACGACCAAGTTTGAACAGGACCTTTTTCGAGGTTTGAAAATATACTACTACTTCTTTGGTTCTCGGAAAACTTATGTAAGGTTTGTTCAAATTTAAATAATATACTCCCTCCGTCTCAAATTAGTTGTCCCAAGTTTTTTAAAATATGGATGTACCTAGACATGTTTTAGTGTCTTGATGCATCCATATTTTAATAAACTTGAGACAACTAATTTGGGACGGAGGATAGTATATATGTTATCTAGTAGTAATAGTGTCTACTTATAGCCCAATCAAAATAAATTTAAGATACTTTTAGTAGGACGGAGGGAGTAATAGCCATCTAAGCAGGCTCCGTAATTCGGACATTGATACTCTAGTCTCGGCACCCATTTTATCAACACTTGGAAAGTCTAGGCCAATTTTATGTACTGCTTCCATCCATAAAAGATTGCCGAAAGTTTGTCTAAATTCACCTGATTGCCACTGGGGGCACCCCGCCAGTGCCGCCCATGATAGGCCGGGAGTGCCGCCCAAGGCAGGCTGGTAGTGTCGGTGACGTCTTCTTCCTCCTTCGCGCCTGCCTCCCTCTACTCCCTCGCGCGTCTGTGGAATGTCTTCACGTCCAACACCATGTTTAGATGCTCCTCTTCTCCTCGTGCGATGCTTGCTCCATCTTCATACCTAATCATACATAAGTAAAATTACTTAGGCATTATAAAGTTATCATCAATCACAGTATCATTCAAGAGTGAATTCACATGTTGTTTAAGTAGCTTCGCACGAGCCCTTCTAATGGGTCCTATCCTAACTTCATTGGATTTGAACTTCACAGCAACATCTTGATCAACTTGTAATGACGGAGGTAGTAGTTTTGTAGGGATGTCCTCATCAAACTACATCGTCTTCGTCTTGGCGTCGCCTAGTCATCCTCGTCGGAGTGGTAGTGGCGGAGGCACATGGTCTCGTCAAATAACTTGACGCTGAAGCCGACGTGGACGTCGTACTTGAAGACCACAAAGTGCTCGGCGTCGATGGTGTGCGAGCGCCCGAAGCGCCTCCAGCCGTTATGGAGGAACATCTGCCCCTCGTCGTCGAACATTACCTCCTCGAGCCATAGGACGGTCGCGCCGCCGGACACGCGTAGGAGGACATGGTGGGGCTCTTTCTCGTCAACGATCGAGGCAAACCTCTGGGGCAGGCGCAGCCTGTCCCAGCTCGTGCCCTGGTGGATGGCCACCCAAACTCGACGCCGGAGAGGTCGATAGCGATCGGATCGAGCGACGATGGCGGCGACGGTGACAATGGTGGCTGACTCTGGCCTCTCCCGCTACCTCTTCCTCGTCTGCCTCGGATGCGGCCTCCCCCACGCCCACGCCCACGGCCCGAAGATCGTCCTAGGCGCCCTCCTCTCGAGCCTATGCCGCCGACCATGGTTGTGGTGATGTTGCGCTGGTGGTGGTGGTGGACAATGGAAGATGAGAGATGGGAGAAGTAAATGGCCGGCGTTTGTCTACTTATAAAGGGCCGAAGCATTGGATGCCTGCGCGTAAAACAAAACACCGGTATTGATGGACGACAAGCGGCGTGGCCAGAGTAGGAGCGCAGGCGTCGGGCGGCACAACCAGAGTGGGAGTGTAGGCGTCGGGCGGCGCGGCCAGAGTGGGAGCGTAGGCGTCGGGCGGCGCGGCGAGAGTTCTTTCATTGATGGCGAGAGGTGGAAGACCGTTGGGTCGCTTCCTTGCGGGCCCAATATGCACGCGGGTGGACACGGGAGGACATGCTCGTTATCCGCGTCGACGCATCGGTTTCCCAAATTTAGGGCGCGAATGCGTCGGAGCGGACATGTCGTTTCATTTGCATCGCTCGGTTAGAGAGTGCGCGGGCTGTCCGTCAATCCGCGCGGATGGAAATGAACAACCTAGGACTGTTTAGGTCGGCCCATTGGAGATGCCCTAAAAGAAGTGGAGAAAGGTCGAAGAGGAGTGGTAGCATTTTTAGTACTGCATGCCGCGGTAAAAGAGGTGGACGGACGAGGTTATTCGTGTCAATTAATTAGATTTCAGTGTGTTCTTCTCGGGGTCATAGTGTGCACCAGCGAGGTGATCCTGCTAAAATCCATAGGAACTCACGAAAGCCGCTCCGCTGCTGCTCTGTTGCGTTGCCCCCACTCAGTCGTGCGTGCGGCAGTGGACCTGAATGTGCACGACCAAAGTTTGAACGTGACCTTTTTCGAGGTTTAAAAATATACTTCTTCGGTTCTAGTAAACTTGTGTGAGGTTTGTTAAAATTTAGTTATATCTATATGCTATTTGTAGTGTTTAAATATATCTGAATCTAGATCAATTTTACATAATTTTTGTAGAACGGAGGGAGTATTAGCCATCCCAACAGGCCCCTGTAATTCGGACGTTCATACTGTCTGTTTCGGTTAATGGTCCCGGCCACAAATTGATCCACACTTGACCAGTTTAGGCCAATTTTTATGTAGTTTTTTATTTATTTTTCCACATAGCAACAATATTGTGAATAAAACATAACACCCTAGTTTAAAATTCATGTACAAAATCAAGTGAAATGCATAGTTTATTACAATCATTTTGAACTAAACTAGAATAAATACGAAAATACTATTGGTTTCCAACATGACTCCATGTATGTTGGGTTAAATCTTTGACCGCACAAGCAATAGCCAACGAGACACCAAATGCATGCTCCATATTCTTCCTACCGTATTATTGTTCTTTATCAAACCTACTCTTTTTCTCGCCTTTAGATTTGCTTATTTGTCTTCAAAAATGTGATTCGGGGAGGAGAATAGATACCGTCGGCTAGATAGTATCTTTTGCGATAGTGGTGGCCATTGATCTCGTAGTTCACCATTGAAGCATTTTCTTTCAAAATTCTAGAAAAGCACATTAATGTTATTGTGAGAGCATGTCATTGCCGAAAAGTGTGTATAATTCAAGGATCTTGTGATGTAGCCGCCTCTAGTGTGATTTGCACACTTTCGCATGGTCTTGGTATTGCCTTGCCACATAAACGGACATTTCTTTCATTTCTAGTGCATGCAATATATACTTGCAATCATACCAACAAATCCTCTTGACTTGGTGATTGACAATAGTCGAGCAGTTTCAGTATTGGTTACCTTAAGTATTCTTTAGCAAACACCTGAACCACTGTTTTGCAGGACTTGTACATTAACTTAAGGCAAGCAAACCTGCTCAGTCGAATGTACTCATCCACTAGGTCACCTGATACTCCTCACACAAGCATCTTCGCAGCTGCAATGTATTTCCAGTACAAAAGTGAAACCAAATTTACATGTGGTATCCTTCTTCAAATTGAAATAATCATCATAACACCTCACTTTTGTTACTTCTTTTTTAATGGTCAAAGTTGAACATCTAAATACATGTAGGCATGTAAATTTGGATGGAGCTAGTACGAGAGAGTGTATATAATTTCCCAGGTTTGGTGAAGTTTGACCGAAAACATTACGAAGTATCACAAGATTCACTATAAATTAAGAAGGTAGCCTAGTTCACTTGGTTAGGAACGAGTTACCAAGGTTTAAATCTTCATGCACGTATATTTGGATTCTTATCTTTTTTAAAAATATCACTGTAAGGGGTTCCCTACCGAACTACTTTCAATAAAAAGATTCACTATAAATTAGAAGAACTCTTGAGGATTTCAATCCATCAAAATATATATAAAGTTTCTTTGAATTATAAAACTAGCTTAAAAATTCACGTAAGGATCTAATACTCTAAAGGATGCCGCTACTTCTCGGCCCACCTAGAACTGACTTAATTCTTTGTCAGATGACCTAAAACTAACCAATTTTATATCCATGTGTGTCTAGAAAAGAAATATGCAATTCTCCTGTACAAGGATCATGATGCAAATCTATCGATCTTAGAGTCCATCATGATGCAAATTATGCTGGGTCCGGTAACTTTTGTCTGAGTTTTTGCCTTCTTTCAAAATGAAGCAGTGATGAATGTGCATTTGTGAATACTAGTATGTGTGAACCCCTTTTGAACAATAAAATCAGAAGAAATACTAGAACAACTAAAAAAATACGGCATAAATCATACATGTAGAGAATATATACAGGTATATGCATGTCAAGCTTGACACTTTGATATGAAAGTTTGTAAGTTGCCCAAAAAGACAAAAGGCCCCGGTCACAATATAAAAATTGCACCACGAGCAGAGCAAATGGTCCTCGCTAGGTGGACATCGTCATCATCCACTAGAAGCAGGACTGGAGGGGGGAGCAAAATCAAGAAGGTGAAGGAGTATCTCAAAACCAAAAGCAAGAGGGGTGACGCCACAAGAAAGGCGTCTGCAGCTGCTTGATGGATAGTCTGCAAAGTGTTCTAGTTCTTTGTTCATGTGTTTTTCAGTGGGGTTTCCTCGTTGATGTGGTGTTTAATGTTAAGAGTTTGCGGTTGTAACATCTGGGAGGGTTAGTGAAGCAGTCGGGTAGGTTCATACTTTGGTAGCAGTCCGCATGTGATTAGTGTCGTAGCGGTTTTCGTCCGGTTTTCCGTTAATTAACTGGGCAAGAATTTTTTTTAATTAATAGATTGAGGCAAAGCTTTTGTCTCCATTTCAAAAAATTAAATTAGGTCATATATGGCAGTATTTTTTTGTTAAAATTTGGCACAAGTAACTAACAAGATAATGTGTACGTGCTTGAATTCTTTAATTTTTCCAAAAAAAAAACGTTGAAACAACAATTTTTTGGTTTCTTAGAAGTCGGGTCCATCTACACCGGGTTCCAATATTTCCTTGTAGGTGTAGCAGTGTTACCAGTTGAGGCACCAGATCAAGTATCACGTTCTCCCGACATGCATGCCAAAACTAGCTAGAGTATTACTATTTGACTAGGATGAGCAGGATACATGACGTGACCGAGATTGCTAGTTTTGCTGCTCTGAAAAGGCAAAAGGAGAGAGCATGGCATTGATCGGTCGGAACTGTCTTTGCCGTAGTGGATGGAGCAAATCATCATTCTTTCATGCTCGCATATGCATGGATCTATCGATCGATCATGGGATACGAGAGCAGGGTGTATCGGAATTCTCGGATGATTGATGAGTGGGTTCAAAGCTCGAATCATATCATGCACGCACCATATGCGTACGTACCTAGTCCTACACCCTTAGGGCATCTCCAACCCTACGACCCAAACGGACGCGCTGAGACGTCCAATTTTGGTCGTTTGGGTCAGCCTCCGGACACGCGGATAGACGAGGATGTCCGTGGCATTTTTTGTTCCCCAACGCAGTGGCAGACCCAAATCACAATTCTTCTTCCCTGTTCATACTACTACTAGGCCAAGAACCAGGTGACCTGCGCCCTGCCCCGCCCCATCGAGCCCCGGCCCGGCGTCCTCCGTCCCCGGCCCGGCGACCTGCGCCCCCACCCTCCCATGGCCCGGCGAGCTACGCCCCGCCGCCCCACGGCTCGCCCCGGCACGGCAGCTTCAGCGCTCAACACAGGCCCGTTCGCCGCCGCGGGCGCCGCCCGCGGTTCGCCGCCGCGGGCGCGGGCCATAGAAGGAGGCCTGGCGCACGGGACGACGCGAGGTGGCGCGGCCCTGGGCGCGCGGGGCGGCGCGAGATGGCGCGCGGGCGGCTCGCGTCTTGGCCTGGGCGCGCGGGGCGACTCGCGTCTCTGCGGGGCGCGGCCGACTAGTTCCAGTTCCAAGTGTGGCCGGAGCCTTTGCCGTGGCAGCGGAGTCGTCCACGACGTCCTCGGCGTCGATGAGCGCACTCGCGATGCGGCGCCGGCCCTGAAGCGCGCGTAGTCGAGCCGCGGGCGAGGTGGGCGGCGGCGCGACCACCGCAGCGAGGCGGCGGCGGCGCGGAGAGTGGTGCGTCGGGGGCAGCGGGGCGGGCTCCGCGCCAGCGAGACGCGCGGCGGCCACGGCGGAGTGGCGGCGGCCGGCGGCGAGGCGCACTGCGTCGTCGCTCCGATGCGTGTGCGACCTCGTCGCGCGCGGCGACGGGACGCGCGGCGCGCGCGCGGGTGATCCCGCGGTTCTCCGTCTGGCCGCGGCGACCGGACGCGCAGCCACGCGCCCCCCGCGCTGCTCTGCGCCGCGTGTAGCCGGCGTTGTTCCTGGAGCAGCGTGTCGCGCGGCGGCGGCGGCAGCGGGGCATGGGCGGCGGCGGCGAAGCGCGAGGCGCGACGACGCGCGGCGCGACGAGGGGCTCGCGGCGCGCGACGAGAGGCTCGCGGCGGCGGCGGCGAGCGCGCTGGTCGAGGCCGTCGCGGGCAGGCGGCGTGGCCGTCGAGAACGGCGGCGAGGCCGTCACGGAGGCCGTGGGCGGCGCGGGCGGCCGGCACGGGCGGCGACGGAAATGGAGGAGAGAGGGCGGCGCGGAGGGCTCCTGGCGGAGGGATCGCCGCAGGAGAGCTCCCGTGGCTGGAGATAGAGGAGAGAGAGAAGGCACATGGATGTGTGGCTGCAAGTGGGGTTCATCCGGACACAGACGGACAGAGGACACGCGAGGACACGTCCGTGCGTCACGCAAAAGCTTCCCAATTTTGCGCCAGCTTTGGGTCGAGCCGGACAATAATTGCTGGCTTTTTGGGTATGGGTATCCCCGTTGGATGCAGTTTTTACCAAAACGGACGCATGCGGACCATATGGGTCGCTCGGTTGGAGATGCCCTTAGGTCATCTCCGGGTCCTAACGGACCAACGCTGGCCGTCCGTTTTGGCTGTTTGGGTGGCCGAACGGACACCGGACAGCGGCCCGCGTCCGCGTGTCCGTTGGGTCGCATGCGTAACGCGGAGCATCGCATATGTAATAAAAAAAACATAAATGAAAATGAAAAATAAAAACAACACAAAATAAATATAAACTACTGGTTAGTTAAACTTAGCCCTATTTTGGGCAATTTTTACACAAAAGAAAGCCCTATATGGACTTTAAACTATAAAAAAAGAAACCCTAGACAGGGTTTGCGAGCATGGTGGCCGCCGGCAGTACTACCCCCAGTAGTACTCGTCGTCGTCGGCGTCGATGACGACGACGCCCCCCGGCGGCGACGCGCTGTTCCGGCTCGAACGCCGGAGGGCACCGGGGACTCGGCCAGGGCTCCCACTCGCCCTTTCCCAGGCGGAGTGCGGGTTCGGCGGGCTCGCCGGCTGCGCGATCGTGCCCTCCGCGCGGACTCTGCCGGAGCTGCTCTCCGCTGCGGCTGCGCTCCGCCCAGCCGGACCGTGGCCAGGCGCTCCTCCTCCGCGGGCGCGCGGCCCGGCGCTCCTCCTCCACCCGGAGCGCCGCCTGACGCGTTGCCTCCTCCTGACGGCGCGCCAGCTCGAGGAAGGCCCACGCCTCCGCCTGGCGTCGGGCCTTCTGGCCGCCTCCTCCCGCGGAGGTGCGCAGCGTCTCGGCGAGGTGCGGCCATTTGGCTAGCTCGTCGAGGTCCTGCTGCTCGCGGGACGCCGCGAGCGCCGCCTGCAGCTCCGGGTCATTCTCCTCCTCCTGGGCCTCGGGCTGGTGCGGGGCCTGGGGCTGGGGCTGCTCGCCGATGTAGAGGCCGCCGGGGCGGCGGCCTGCCCGCGTTGCAGGTGTGCGCGGCTGCGCGCGCGGCCGCGCCGTCGCGGATGTGAAGCACGTGCGCCGGCGCGCATCGTGCTCCACCTCGAACCACAAGTCCCAGTTGGGACTTGCGTCGCTGTACGCGGGGTCCTCCTGGAGGTCCGCCGGCAGCTGCGCGCGGCGCCTCCGGATCTCCGCGACGCGGGCGCGGCCGGAGCCCGGGATGGGCGGCACCGGAACCCGATCTGGGCTCGGTGCCATGGGGAGGTGCACGTCCCCACGGCATTGGGACGCCGGCGTGTCTGCGCCACCGTAGACGAGAGGAGGAGTTTGTAGGCAACAACAAGCCCCATTGTGGATCACCCAAGGTTTATCAAACTCGGGGAGGAAGAGGTCAAAGATATCCCTCTCAAGCAACCTTGCAATCACGATACAAGAAGTCTCTTGTGTCCCCAACACACCTAATACACTTGTCGGATGTATAGGTGCACTAGTTCGACGAAGAGATAGTGAAATACAAGTAGTATGGATGTATATGAGTGGTAATAGCAATCTGAATAAAATATGGCAGCGAGTAAACATGCAGTAGAATAGTAAATAAGCGGTGTTTGCAGTATTGGAAACAAGGCCTAGGGATCATACTTTCACTAGTGGACACTCTCAACATTGATCGCATAATAAACAACTCTTTCTCATATGTGCTACATACACTCTTGTTTGATAATGAACACCATTCGTTGCGTAGGATTACACGAACCCTCAATGCCGGAGTTAACAAGCTCCACAACATTTGATATTCATGTTTAAGTAACCTTAGAGCATAATAGATCTTTGCAAAATAAACCGAGTACTAACATAGCATACACACTGTCACCTTTACACTATGAAGGGGAATAGATCACATCAATACTATCATAGCGATAATCAACTCCATAACCTACAAGAGATTATGATCATAGCCTACGATAAGAACTACACGATGCACACACTGTCACCATTACACCATGCAGGAGGAATAGACTACTTTAATAACATCACATGAGTAGCACATAGACTAGTTGCGATACAAAGCACATTGCAATCGTAAAGGGATTTAAATAAGCACTTCACTATGCCATTCATAATAGTGAATAAGTATTCTGTGAAATATAACCTAAGAGACCCACACGGTGCACACACTGTCACCTTTACACACGTGGGACAAGGAGTCTCCGGAGATCACATAAGTAAATCCACTTGACTAGCATAATGACATCTAGATTACAAGCATCATCATATGAATCTCAATCATGTAAGGCAGCTCATGAGATTATTGTATTGAAGTACATAGGAGAGAGATGAACCACATAGCTACCAGCCCCGAGCCTCAATGGAGAACTATTCCCTCCTCATGGGAGACAGCGGTGATGAAGATGGCGGTGGTGTCGATGGAGGAGCCTTCGGGGCACTTCCTGGTCGTGCGAACGAGACTCCTGTCCCCCGGATCTTGGCTTCGCGATGGCGGCGGCTCGGAACTTTTCTCGTGGCTTCGTATCGATGTTTTAGGTCAGGGAGCTTATATAGGCGAAAGGGGAGCCTCGGAGGGGCCCTGGTGGGGCCAGACAACGGGGCGCCCGGGCGCGCGCCACCATGTGTGGTGGGCCTGTGGCTCGTCTCTGCTCCTCTTTGATGTTCTGGAAGCTCCCGGGAATTCTAAGATGCTGGGCGTTGATTTCGTCCGATTCCGAGAATATTTCCTTACTAGGATTTCAGAAACCAAAAAGAACTGGCACTTTGGCATCTCGTCAATAGGTTAGTTAAAAATGCATCAAAACGATATAAAGTGTGAACAAAACATGTAGGTATTGTCATAAAACAAGCATGGAACATCGGAAATTATAGATACGTTGGAGACGTATTAGCATCCCCAAGCTTAGTTCCTACTCGCCCTCGAGTAGGTAAACGATAACACAAATAATTTCTGAGGTGACATGCTACCATCATAATCTTGATCAACATTATTGTAAAGCATATGACATGAATGGAGTAATTCAAAGCAATGATCTATAGGTTGCTAACAAATAGATAACATATAGCTAAACTTTTCATGAATAGTACTTTCAAGACAAGCATCAATAAGACTTGCATAAGAGTTAACTCATAAAGCAATAAATTCAAAGTAAAGGCATCGAAGCAACACAAAGGAAGATATAAGTTTCAGCAGTTGCTTTCAACTTTCAACATGCATATCTCATGGATAATTGTCAACATAGAGTAATATGATGAATGCAAATAAGCAAGTATGTAAGAATCAACGCAGTTGACACAAGTGTTTGCTTCTAAGATGGAAGGAAATAGGTAAACTGACTCAACATAAAGTAAAAGATAGGCCCTTCGCAGAGGGAAGCAGGGATTAAATCATGTGCTAGAGCTTTTCAAGTTTTGAAATCATATAGAGAGCATAAAAGTAAAATTTTGAGAGGTGTTTGTTGTTGTCAACGAATGGTAATGGGTACTCTAACTACCTTATCAACCAGATTTTCAAGAGCGGCTCCCATGAAGGACGTTATCTCTACCAACAAGGTAGATCATCCCTCTTCTCTTTTGTTTACACATGTAATTTAGTTTTATTTATTAGATGACACTCCCCCAACCTTTTGCTTACACAAGCCATGGCTAACCGAATCCTCGGGTGCCTTCCAACATTCACATACCATGGAGGAGTGTCTATTTGCAAATTTAAGTTGCTTACTGATAAATCAGAGCAAAACATGTGAAGAGAATTATTAATGCAAGTTGTAATTAATTGGGGCTGGGAACCCCGTTGCCAGCTCTTTTTACAAAATTATTGGATAAGCGGATGAAGCCACTAGTCCATTGTGAAAGTCTGTCAGAAGTAAATGACAAGATCGAAAGATAAAACACAACATACTTTCTCATGAGCTATAAAACATTGACACAAATAAGAGATAATAGCTTTTGAATTGTTTTAAAGGTAGCACATGAAGTATTTACTTGGATGTAGGATAACGTAGCATAGAAAACAAAAATTTTCCTACGGCGAACACGCAATCCAAGCCAAGATGCAATCTAGAAGACGGTAGCAACGAGGGGATTATCGAGTCTCACCCTTGAAGAGATTCCAAAGCCTAAAAGATGAGGCTCTTGTTGCTGCGGTAGACGATCACTTGCCGCTTGCAAAAGCGCGTAGAAGATCTTGATCACGGCGCCACGAACGGGCAGCACCTCCGTACTCGGTCACACGTTCGGTTGTTGATGAAGACGACGTCCACCTCCCGTTCCAGCGGGCAGCGGAAGTAGTAGCTCCTCTTGAATCCGACAGCACGACGGCGTGGTGTCGGTGGCGGTGGAGAAATCCGGCGGAGCTTCGCTAAGCGTGCGGGATATGGTGGAGGAGCGGGGCGCTAGGGTTTGGGGAGAGGGGGTGGCCGGCCACTATAGGGGGCGGCCAAGGTTTGGGTGGCCGGCCCCCTCCCCTTGGCCCTCATTATATAGGTGGAAGCCCCAAGTGTTGGACTACAAGTCTCCGAATAAGACCCGAACCCAAAACCTTCCATATGGTGGGAAACCTTCCCAAGCTAGGACTCCCACTAGAGGTGGGAGTTCCACCTTCCATATGGGGGGGTGGCCGGCCCCCTAAGGGGGAGTCCACTTGGGACTCCACCCCACTAGGGTTGGCCGGCCATGGAGGTGGAGTCCCATGTGGACTCCACCTTCCTAGGTGTGTTCTTCCGGACTTTTCTAGAACCTTCTAGAACCTTCCATAGAACCTTCCGAATCATTTTAATTCACATAAAATGACATCCTATATATGAATCTTATTCTCCGGACCATTCCGGAACTCCTCGTGATGTCCGGGATCTCATCCGGGACTCAGAACAAATATTCGAACTCCATTCCATATTCAAGTTCTACCATTTCAACATCCAACTTTAAGTGTGTCACCCTACGGTTCGCGAACTATGCGGACATGGTTGAGTACTTACTCCGACCAATAACCAATAGCGGGATCTGGAGATCCATAATGGCTCCCACATATTCAACGATGACTTGTGATCGAATGAACCATTCACATACGATACCAATTCCCTTTGTCACGCGATATTTTACTTGTCCGAGGTTTGATCATCGGTATCACACTATACCTTGTTCAACCTCGTCTCTGACAAGTACTCTTTACTCGTACCGTGGTATGTGGTCTCTTATGAACTTATTCATATGCTTGCAAGACATTAGACGACATTCCACCGAGAGGGCCCAGAGTATATCTATCCGTCATCGGGATGGACAAATCCCACTGTTTGATCCATATGCCTCAACTCATACTTTCCGGATACTTAATCCCACCTTTATAACCACCCATTTACGCAGTGGCGTTTGATGTAATCAAAGTACCTTTCCGGTATAAGTGATTTACATGATCTCATGGTCATAAGGACTAGGTAACTATGTAACGAAAGCTTATAGCAAATAACTTAATGACGTGATCTTATGCTACGCTTAATTGGGTGTGTCCATTACATCATTCATATAATGATATAATCTTGTTATTAATAACATCCAATGTTCATGATTATGAAACTAATCATCTATTAATCAACAAGCTAGTTAAGAGGCTTACTAGGGACTCTTTGTTGTTTACATATCACACATGTATCAATGTTTCGGTTAATACAATTACAGCATGGTATATAAACATTTATCATAAACATAAAGATATATAATAACCACTTTTATTATTGCCTCTTGGGCATATCTCCAACAGTCTCCCACTTGCACTAGAGTCAATAATCTAGATTACATTGTAAGGTACCTAACACCCATGGCATTGGTGTTGGTCATGCTTTGCCCTAGGGAGAGCTTTAGTCAACGGATCTGCTACATTCAGATCAGTGTGTACTTGCAAATCTTTACTTCTCCATCTTCGATGTACTCGCGAATCGAATGATAACGCAGCTTGATATGCTTCAGCCTCTTGTGTGACCTTGGTTCTTGTGCATTGGCGATGGCACCCATGTTGTCACAGAGATGACTAGTGGGTCCAATGCACTAGGAACCACACCGAGCTCTACAATGAACCTCTTCATCCATACCGCTTCGATGAAGCCTCTGAAGCCGCTATGTACTCCGATTCTGTTGAGGATTTCGCCACCGTGCACTGCTTCGAGCTTGCCCAGCTTACTGCAGCACCATTCAATATAAACACGTACCCAGATTGTGACTTAGAGTCATCAGGATCAGTGTTCCAACTTGCATCGGTGTAACTTGTTACAACGAGCTCTTGGTCACCTCCATAACAAAGAAACATATCCTTAGTTCTTTTCAAGTACTTCAGGATATTCTTGACCGCTGTCCAGTGTTCCATTCCTGGATCACTTTGATATCTGCTAGTCAAACTAACAGCATGTGCTATATCCGGTCTTGTACATAGCATGGCATACATGATAGAGCCTACTGCCGAGGCATAGGGGATCTGACTCATCCTTTCTCTTTCTTCTGCCGTAGCCGGACCTTGAGTCTTACTCAAGACCTTGCCTGGTAACATAGGTAAGAATCCTTTCTTACTTTCGTCCATTCTAAACTTCTTTAGAATCTTGTCCAGGTATGTACTCTGTGATAGCCCTATTAGACGTCTTGATCTATCTCTATAAATCTTGATGCCTAATATATATGATGCTTCACCAAGGTCTTTCATTGAAAAACTATTATTCAAATAACCTTTTACACTGCTTAATAGTTCTATATCATTCCCAATCAATAATATGTCATCTACATATAATATCAGGAACGCTACAGAGCTCCCACTCACTTTCTTGTAAATACAGGCCTCTCCATGACACTGTATAAACCCGAAGTCTTTGATCACCTTATCAAAGCGTCGGTTCCAACTTCTTGATGCTTGCTTCAGTCCATAGATTGAACGCTGAAGTTTGCATACTTTGTCAGCATTTTTAGGATCGACAAAACCTTTGGGTTGTACCATATACAACTCTTCCTCAATGTCTCCATTAAGGAACGCCGTTTTGACATCCATATGCCAAATCTCATAATCGAAAAATGCAGCTATTGCTAACAAAATCCTCACAGATTTTAGCTTCGCTACAGGTGAGAAAGTCTCATCGTAGTCAACACCTTGAATTTGTCGGAAACCCTTTGCGACAAGTCGAGCTTTATAGACAGTAATATTACCATCGGCATCTGTTTTTCTCTTGAAGATCCATTTATTCTCGACAGCCTTTCGGCTATCAGGTAAGTCTACCAAAGTCCATACTTTGTTGTCATACATGGATCCCATTTCGGATTTCATGGCTTCTTGCCATTTGTTGGAATCTGGGCTCATCATCGCTTCTTCATACGTCGCAGGGTCTTCATCATTGTTATCCACAATCATGACATTTAGACAAGGATCATACCAATCAGGAGTGGCACGTTCCCTTGTCGATCTGCGAGGTTCAGTAGTTATCTCATTTGAAGTTTCATGATCATTATCATTAGCTTCCTCTGTTGCCGTGTAGGCGGCACAGGAACATCTTCCGGTACTGCGCTACTCGATCAACAGCAGAGATTCTTCAATCTCATCGAGTTCTACTTTTCTTCCAGTCACTTCTTTAGTGAGAAATTCTTTCTCAAGAAAGGTTCCGTTCTTAGCAACAAAGATCTTGCCTTCGGATCTGTGATAGAAAGTGTACCCTATAGTTTCCTTAGGGTATCCTATGAAGACGCATTTCTCCGCTTTGGGTTCTAGCTTGTCCGGTTGTAACTTTTTTACATAGGCTTCGCAACCCCAAACTTTTAGGAACGACATCTTAGGTTTCTTATTAAACCATAATTCATACGGTGTCGTTTCAACGGATTTTGATGGTGCTCTATTTAAAGTGAATGCGGCTGTCTCTAATGCATAACTCCAAAATGATAACGGCAAATCAGTAAGAGACATCATAGATCGAACCATATCTAAGAGAGTTCGATTACGACGTTCGGACACACCGTTTCGTTGTGGTGTTCCCGGCGGTGTCAATTGTGAAAGTATTCCGCATTTCTTTAAATGCATGCCAAACTCATAACTCAGATATTCACCTCCACGATCAGATCGTAGAAATTTAATCTTCTTGTTACGTTGATTTTCTACTTCACTTTGGAATTCCTTAAACTTCTCGAAAGTTTCGGATTTATGTTTCATTAAATAGATATACCCATATCTACTCAAATCATCTGTGAAGGTTAGAACATAACGATAACCACCGCGTGATGCTACACTCATTGGTCCACACACATCTGTATGTATGATTTCCAATAAGTCAGTAGCTCGCTCCATCATACCCGAGAATGGAGTCTTAGTCATTTTTCCCATCAGACATGCTTCGCATCTATCAAGTGACTCAAAGTCAAGTGATTCAAGTAATCCATCGGTATGGAGTTTCTTCATGCGTTTCACTCCAATATGACCAAGACGACAGTGCCACATATAAGTAGAATTATCATTCAATTTAATTCGCTTAGCATCAATGTTATGTATATGTGTATCACTACTATCGAGATCTTGATACGTCTCCAACGTATCGATAATTTCTTATGTTCCATGCTACTTTATTGATGATACCTACATGTTTTATGCACATTATATGTCATATTTATGCATTTTGGAACTAACCTATTAACAAGATGCGAAGAGCCATTCTTGTTTTCTGCTGTTTTGGTTTCAGAAATCCTAGTAAAGAAATATTCTCGGAATTGGACGAAACTTTCGCCCAGGTCCTATTTTTGCACGAAGCTTCCAGAAGACCGAGAGATACGAAGTGGGGCCACGAGGCAGCCGGGGGCTAGGGCGGCGCGGCCAGGCCCTGGCGCGCCGACCTGCCTCTGGGCCCTCGTGTGGCCCCCGCGTTGACCTTCCGCCTACTTAAAGTCTCGTCGCGAAACCCCGGTGCGAGGCCACGATACGGAAAACCTTCCAGAGAGACGCCGCCGCCGGTCCCATCTCGGGGGATTCGGAGATCGCCTCCGGCACCCTGCCGGAGAGGGGATTCATCTCCCGGAGGACTCTACACCGCCATGGTCGCCTCGGGAGTGATGAGTGAGTAGTTCACCCTGGACCATGGGTCCATAGCAGTAGCTAGATGGTCGTCTTCTCCTTGTTGTGCTTCATTGTTGGATCTTGTGAGCTGCCTAACATGATCAAGATCATCTATATGTAATTCTATATGTTGTGTTTGTCGGGATCCGATGGATAGAGAGTACTATGATTATGGTGATTATCAATCTATTGTTTATGTGTTGTTTATGATCTTGCATGCTCTCCGTTACTAGTAGAGGCTCTGGCCAAGTTTTTACTCTTAACTCCAAGAGGGAGTATTTATGCTCGATAGTGGGTTCATGCCTCCATTGAATGGGACAGTGAGAGAAAGTTCTAAGGTTGTGGATGTCTTTGTGCCACTAGGGATAAAACATTGATTCTATGTCTAAGGATGTAGTTGTCGATTACATTACGCACCATACTTAATGCAATTGTCTGTTGCTTTGCAACTTAATACGGAGGGGGTTCGGATGATAACCTGAAGGTGGACTTTTTAGGCATAGATGCGGTTGGATGGCGGTCTATGTACTTTGTCGTAATGCCCAATTAAATCTCACTATATTTATCATATCATGTATATGCATTGTTATGCCTTTCTCTATTTGTCAATTGCCCGACTGTAATTTGTTCACCCAACATGCTTTTATCTTATGGGAGAGACACCTCTAGTGAACTGTGGACCCCGGTCCTATTCTTTACATAGCATACAATCTCTGCAATTGTGTTTACTATTTTCTTTGCAAACATCTTCCACTCGATACGTTTAATCCTTTGTTACAGCAAGCCGGTGAGATTGACAACCTCATTGTTTCGTTGGGGCAAAGTACTTTGGTTTTGTTGTGCGGATTCCACGTTGGCGCAGGAATCCCCCGGTGTTGCGCCGCATCACATTTCGCGACCATCAACCTTCAACGTGCTTCTTGGCTCCTCCTGGTTCGATCAACCTTGGTTTCTTTCTGAGGGAAAACTTGCCATTGTGCGCATCATACCTTCCTCTTGGGGTTCCCAACGGACGTGTACATTTACGCGCATCAAGCAACATTTTTGGCGCCGTTGCCAGATCAAGACACGCTGCAAGGTCTCCACTTCTCAATCTCTTTACTTTGTTTTTGTCTTGCTTTATTTTATTTACTACTTTGTTTGCTGCACCTAAACAAAACACAAAAAAATTAGTTGCTAGTTTTACTTTATTTATTGTCTTGCTCTCTATATCAAAAACACAAAAAAATTAGTTACTTGCATTTACTTTATCTAGTTTGTTTTATTTACTGTTGCTAAAATGAATACTCCTGAAAATACTAAGTTGTGTGACTTCACAAATGCAAATAATAATGATTTCCTATGCACACCTATTGCTCCACCTGCTACTACAGCAGAATTCTTTGAAATTAAACCTGCTTTCTGAACTTGGTTATGAGAGATCAATTTTCTGGTACTAGTTCTGATGATGCTGCTGCCCATCTCAATAATTTTGTTGAACTTTGTGAAATGCAAAAGTATAAGGATGTAGATGGTGATATTATTAAATTGAAAGTGTTTCCTTTCTCATTAAGAGGAAGAGCTAAAGATTGGTTGCTATCTTTGCCTAAGAATAGTATTGATTCATGGACTAAATGCAAGGATGCTTTTATTGGTAGATATTATCCTCCCGCTAAAATTATATCTTTGAGAAGTAGCATAATGAATTTTAAGCAATTAGATACTGAACATGTTGCTCAAGCATGGGAGAGAATGAAAACTTTGGTAAAGAATTGCCCAACCCATGGACTGACTACTTGGATGATCATCCAAACCTTCTATGCAGGACTAAATTTTTCTTCGCGGAATTTATTGGATTCAGCTGCTGGAGGTACCTTTATGTCCATCACATTGGGGGCGGCTACAAAACTTCTTGATGATATGATGATAAATTACTCTGAATGGCACACGGAAAGAGCTCCACAAGGTAAGAAGGTAAATTCTGTTGAAGAAACCTCTTCCTTGAATGATAAGATTGATGTGATTATGTCTATGCTTGTGAATGGTAGATCTAATGTAGATCCAAATAATGTTCCTTTAGCTTCATTGGTTGCTCAAGAAGAAAATGTTGATGTGAATTTCATTAAAAATAATAATTTCAACAACAATGCTTATAGGAACAACTCTGGTAATAACTATAGGCCATATCCTTCTGCTAATGGTAATGGTTATGGTAATTCTTATGGGAATTCTTACAACAATAATAGGAGTGTACCCTCTGGTCTTGAAGCTATGCTTAAAGAATTTATTAGTACACAAACTGCTTTTAACAAATCTGTTGAGGAAAAGCTTGATAAAATTGATACTATTGCTTCTAGAGTTGATAGACTTGCCTCTGATGTTAATCTTTTAAAATTGAAAGTTATGCCTAATAATGATATTGATAATAAGATTACTACTACAGCAAATGCCATCCAAGTTAGAATTAATGAGAATATAAGATTAATGGCTGAACTGCGTGCTAGGTGGGATAGAGAAGAAAATGAAAAACTAGCTAAAGAGAATAATGTAGCTAAAGTTTGGACTATTACCACCACTTGTAATGCTAATTCTTCACATGTTGCTGCACCTCCTTCTATCAATGGTAAAATAATTGGTGTTGGCAATGTTTCTACTTCTAGTGCAAAGCGAACAAAACTGCCTGAAATTGCTAAAACTGCTGAAACTGCTTGTGATAAAACTGCTGAAATTTTTTCCAACCTTGGGAACAATGATCCCATTGCTGTAGCTCATAATGATTTAGATTTTGATGATTGCCACATCTCTGAAGTTATAAAGTTCTTACAAAAACTTGCTAAAAGTCCTAATGCTAGTGCTATAAATTTAGCCTTTACCAAACATATTACAAATGCTCTCATAAAAGCTAGAGAAGAGAAACTAAAACTTGAAACTTCTATTCCTAGAAAGTTAGAAGATGGTTGGGAGCCCATCATTAAAATGAAATTCAATGACTTTGAATGTAATGCCTTATGTGATCTTGGTGCAAGTATTTCTGTTATGCCTAAAAAGATTTATGATATGCTTGACTTGCCACCATTGAAGAATTGTTATTTGGATGTTAATCTTGCCGATAATGTTAAAAAGAAACCTTTAGGGAGGATTGATAATGTGCATATTACGGTTAACAATAACCTTGTCCCCGTTGATTTTGTTGTCTTGGATATCGAATGCAATGCATCTTGTCCTATTGTGTTGGGAAGACCTTTTCTTCGAACTGTTGGTGCTGTTATTGATATGAGGGAAGGTAATATTAAATATCAATTTCCTCTCAAGAAAGGTATGGAACACTTCCCTAGAAAGAGAATGAAGTTGCCTTTTGATTCTATTATTAGAACAAGCTATGATGTTGATGCTTCTACTCTCGATGTTACTTGATTTGCACTTTCTGCGCCTAGCTGAAAGGCGTTAAAGAAAAGCGCTTATGGGAGACAACCCATGTTTTTACCTACAGCAATTTTTTGTTTTGTTGAGTCTTGGAAGTTGTTTACTACTGTAGCAACCTCTCCTTATCATGTTTTTGTGCCAAGTAAAGTTTCTATGTCAAAGTTGATGTTATATTTGGGATCGCTGCGCAGAAACAGCATTGCTGTCTGTCACGAATCTGGGCACAGTTCTCTGTAGAAAATTCGAAAAAATCTGCCAATTTACGAGCGTGATCCTCAGATATGTACGCAACTTTCATTAGTTTTGAGTTTTTCCATTTGAGCAAGTCTAGTGCCAGCTTTAAATTCGTCTTTACGGACTGTTCTGTTTTTGACAGATTCTGCCTTTTATTTCGCATTGCCTCTTTTGCTATGTTGGATTTATTTCTTTGATCCATTAATATCCAGTAGCATTATGCAATGTCCAGAAGTGAAAATAATGATTGTGCCACCTCTGAACATGTGAATTATTAATTGTGCACAAACCCTCTAATGAGTTTGCTTGAAGTTTGGTGTGAAGGAAGTTTTCAAGGGTCAAGAGAGGAGTATGATATACTATGATCAAGAGGAGTGAAAGCTCTAAGCTTGGGGATGCCCCCGTGGTTCACCCCTGCATATTTTAAGAAGACTCAAGCGTCTAAGCGACAACATCATCAGGTTCCTCCCCTGAAACTATATTTTTATTCAGTCACATCTTGTGTTCTTTACTTGGAGCGTCGGTTTGTTTTTTGTTTTTGTTTTGTTTGAATAAAATGGATCCTAGCATTCACTTTGTGGGAGAGAGACACGCTCCGCTGTTGCATATGGACACATGTGTCCTTAGGCTTTACTCATAATGTTCATGGCGAAGTTTCTTCTTCGTTAAATTGTTATATGGTTGGAATTGGAAAATGCTACATGTAGTAATTCTAAAATGTCTTGGATAATGTGATACTTGGCAATTGTTGTGCTCATTTTTAAGCTCTTGCATCATATACTTTGCACCCATTAATGAAGAAATACATAGAGCTTGCTAAAATTTGATTTGCATATTTGGTTTCTCTAAGGTCTAGATAATATCTAGTATTGAGTTTTGAACAACAAGGAAGACGGTTTAGAGTCTTATAATGTTTACAATATGTCTTTTATGTGAGTTTTGCTGCACTGTTCATCCTTGAGTTTGCTTCAAATAACCTTGCTAGCCTAAACCTTGTATCGAGAGGGAATACTTCTCATGCATCCAAAATCCTTGAGCCAACTACTATGCCATTTGTGTCCACCATACCTACCTACTACATGGTATTTCTCCGCCATTCCAAAGTAAATTGCTTGAGTGCTACCTTTAAAATTCCATCATTCACCTTTGCAATATATAGCTCATGGGACAAAATAGCCTTAAAAACTATCGTAGTATTGAATATGTACTTATGCACTTTATATTTTATTAAGTTGCTTGTTGTGCGATAACCATGCTTCTGGGGAACGCCATCAACTATTGTTGAATATCATGTGAGTTGCTATGCATGTCCGTCTTGTCTGAAGGATCTATCATTTTAGTGGTTGGAGCATGCAAAATTGTTAGAGAAGAACATTGGGCCGCTAACTAAAGCCATGAACCATGGTGGAAGTTTCAGTTTTGGACATATATCCTCAATCTCATATGAGAATAATAATTGTTGCTACATGCTTATGCATTTAAGAGGAGTCCATTATCTGTTGTCCATGTTGTCCCGGTATGGATGTCTAAGTTGAGAATAATCAAAAGCGAGAAATCCAAAATGCGAGCATTCTCCTTAGACCTTTGTACAGGCGGCATGGAGGTACCCCTTTGTGACACTTGGTTGAAACATGGCATGCAAAGATCCGGTAGTCCAAGCTAAGTAGGACGAGGTGCGGGCACTACTAGTATACTATGCATGAGGCTTGCAACTTGTAAGATATAATTTACATAACTCATATGCTTTATTACTACCGTTGACAAAATTGTTTCATGTTTTCAAAATAAAAGCTCTAGCACAAATACAGCAATCGATGCTTTCCTCTTTGAAGGACCATTCTTTTATTTTTATTGTTGAGTCAGTTTACCTATCTCCTTCCACCTTAAGAAGCAAACACTTGTGTGAACTGTGCATTGATTCCTACATACTTGCATATTGCACTTGTTATATTACTTTATGTTGACAATATCCATGAGATATACATGTTATAAGTTGAAAGCAACCGCTGAAACTTAATCTTCCTTTGTGTTGCTTCAACACCTCTACTTTGATTTATTGCTTTATGAGTTAACTCTTATGCAAGACTTATTGATGCTTGTCTTGAAGTACTATTCATGAAAAGTCTTTGTCATATGATTCACTTGTTTACTCATGTCATTACCTTTGTTTTGATCGCTGCATTCATTACATATGTTTACAAATAGTATGATCAAGATTATGATGGCATGTCACTTCAGAAATTATCTTTGTTATCGTTTTACCTGCTCGGGACGAGCAGAACTAAGCTTGGGGATGCTGATACGTCTCCGTATCGATAATTTCTTATGTTCCATGCTACTTTATTGATGATACCTACATGTTTTATGCACATTATATGTCATATTTATGCATTTTGGAACTAACCTATTAACAAGATGCGAAGAGCCGATTCTTGTTTTGCTGTTTTTGGTTTCAGAAATCCTAGTAAAGAAATATTCTCGGAATTGGACGAAACTTTCGCCCGGGGTCCTATTTTTGCACGCTTCCGAGAGACCGAAGAGATACGAGTGGGGCCACGAGGCAGCCAGGGGCTAGGCGGCGCGGCCCGGGCCCTGGCCGCGCCGACCCGCCTCTGGGCCCTCGTGTGGCCCCCCGCGTTGACCTTCCGCCTACTTAAAGTCTCCGTCGCGAAACCCCCAGGAGCCACGATACGGAAAACCTTCCGGGAGACGCCGCGCCGCGAATCCCATCTCGGGGGATTCGGGAGATCGCCTCCGGCACCCTGCCGGAGGGGATTCATCTCCCGGAGGACTCTACACCGCCATGGTCGCCTCGGAGTGATGAGTGAGTAGTTCACCCCTGGACCATGGGTCCATAGCAGTAGCTAGATGGTCGTCTTCTCCTTGTTGTGCTTCATTGTTGGATCTTGTGAGCTGCCTAACATGATCAAGATCATCTATATGTAATTCTATATGTTGTGTTTGTCGGGATCCGATGGATAGAGAGTACTATGATTATGGTGATTATCAATCTATTGTTTATGTGTTGTTTATGATCTTGCATGCTCTCCGTTACTAGTAGAGGCTCTGGCCAAGTTTTTACTCTTAACTCCAAGAGGGAGTATTTATGCTCGATAGTGGGTTCATGCCTCCATTGAATCTGGACAGTGACAGAAAGTTCTAAGGTTGTGGATGTGTTGTTGCCACTAGGGATAAAACATTGATTCTATGTCTAAGGATGTAGTTGTCGATTACATTACGCACCATACTTAATGCAATTGTCTGTTGCTTTGCAACTTAATACTGAAGGGGTTCGGATGATAACCTGAAGGTGGACTTTTTAGGCATAGATGCAGTTGGATGGCGGTCTATGTACTTTGTCGTAATGCCCAATTAAATCTCACTATATTTATCATATCATGTATATGCATTGTTATGCCTTTCTCTATTTGTCAATTGCCCGACTGTAATTTGTTCACCCAACATGCTTTTATCTTATGGGAGAGACACCTCTAGTGAACTGTGGACCCCGGTCCTATTCTTTACATAGCATACAATCTACTGCAATTGTGTTTTACTATTTTCTTTGCAAACATCTTCCACTCGATACGTTTAATCCTTTGTTACAGCAAGCGGTGAGATTGACAACCTCACTGTTTCGTTGGGGCAATACTTTGGTTTTGTTGTGCAGATTCCACGTTGGCGCAGGAATCCCTGGTGTTGCGCCGCATCACATTTCGCGACCATCAACCTTCAACGTGCTTCTTGGCTCCTCCTGGTTCGATCAACCTTGGTTTCTTTCTGAGGGAAAACTTGCCACTGTGCGCATCATACCTTCCTCTTGGGGTTCCCAACGGACGTGTACATTTACGCGCATCAATAAGCCATTCTTTTCAGGTGCTCGACCATAAAAGATATTATTCATAAAAATAGAACAACCATTATTCTCAGACTTGAATGAATAACCGTCTTGCATTAAACAAGATCCAGATATAATGTTCATGCTTAACGCGGGTACAAAATAACAATTATTTAGGCTTAAAACTAATCCCGAAGGTAGATGTAGAGGAAGTGTGCCGACAGCGATCACATCGACTTTGGATCCATTTCCAACGCGCATCGTCACTTCATCCTTCAGTAGTCTTCGTTTATTCTTTAGTTCCTGTTTCGAGTTACAAATATGAGCAACCGAACCAGTATCAAATACCCAGGTACTAGTACGAGAACCAGTGAGATAAACATCTATAACATGTATATCAGATATACCTTCTTTCTTCTTCTTGACAAGGCCGCTCTTCAGATCCGCCAAATACTTGGAGCAATTACGCTTCCAGTGTCCCTTCTCCTTGCAGTAATAGCACTCAGCATCAGGCTTAGGGCCGTTCTTAGGTTTCACAGGAGGCGTGGCAGCTTTCTTGCCACTCTTCTTGTTCTTGCCTTTAGACTTGCCCTGTTTCTTGAAGCTGGTGGTCTTGTTGACCATCAACACTTGGTGCTCTTTCTTAATTTCAATCTCAGCAGATTTTAGCATGGCGAAGAGTTCAGGTAACTCTTTGTTCATGTTCTGCATATTGTAATTCATCACAAAGTTCTTATAACTAGGTGGCAGTGATTGAAGGACACGATTAATCCCCAGTCTGTTAGGAATCACTATTCCCAAGTCACTGAGTTTCTTCGCATGCCCGGTCATGGCGAGCATGTGCTCACTAACGGAGCTGCCTTCTTCCATCATGCAGCTGAAGAAGTGTTTCGATGCTTCATAGCATTCCACGGCCGCATGAGTCTCAAAGATAGTTTTCAACTCATTGATTAACTCATGTGGATCGTGGTGCTCAAAACGTTTTTGAAGATCGGCTTCCAGACTGCACAGGATGGCACACTGAACTTGAGAGTACCGAGTTTTCCGAGTCGCGTAAACATTCTTTACTTCATCGGTTTCAGTTTCTGCAGGAGGGTCACCTAGCGGTGCATCAAGCACATATTGCAGGTTTCCGCCATTGAGGAAGATCCTCACATGACGGAACCAGTCGGTGAAGTTGCTACCGTTGCTCTTAAGCTTTTCTTTCTCTAGGAACTGGTTAAAATTGATTGGGGACGCCATATCTACAACATATTTGCAATAGTTTAGACTAATGTTTATGACAAATTGAGTTCAAATTTTAATTTAACAAAATTAAAAACTAGGTGAACTCCCACTCAAAACAATATCCCTCGCATTGTCTTAGTGATCACACGAACCAAATCCATCACACCTATGCCCGATCATCACGAGACAAGATGTAATTTCAATGGCGAACACTCAAAATGTTCATCATATCAATCATATGATTCATGCTCTACCTTTCGGTATCACGTGTTCCGAGACCATGTCTGTACATGCTAGGCTCGTCAAGGCCACCTTAGTATCCGCATGTGCAAAACTGACTTGCACCCGTTGTATGCACTTGTTGATTCTATCACACCCGATCATCACGAGATGCTTCGAAACGACAAGTCTTGGCAACGGTGCTACTAAGGATGAACACTTTATTATCTTGAAATTTTAGTGAGAGGGATCATCTTATAATGCTACCGTCGCGATCTAAGCAAAATAAGATGCATAAAAGGATTAACATCACATGCAGTTCATATGTGATATGATATGGCCCTTTTGTCTTTGCGCCTTTGATCTTCATCTTCAAAGCACGGACATGATCTCCATCATCAACGGGCATGATCTCCATCATCGTCGGCGAAGCACCAAGGTCAATGGCGCCGTCTTCATGATCGTCCTCCATGTAGCAACTATTACAACTACTTTGAAATACTACTCAACATGAAATTTAAAGACAACCATAAGGCTCCTGCCGGTTGCCACAATACAATAATGATCATCTCATACATAGTCATCATCACATTATGGCCATATCACATCACCAAACCCTGCAAAAACAAGTTAGACGTTCTCTAATTTGGTTTGCATATTTTACGTGGTTTAGGGTTTTCGAGCAAGATCCAATCTACCTACGAACATCAACCACAACGGTGATACTAGTGTTGTCAATAGAAGAGTAAATTGAATCTTCACTATAGTAGGAGAGACAGACACCCGCAAAGCCACTTATGCAATACAAGTTGCATGTCAAGCGTGGAGCAAATCTCATGAACGCGGTCATGTAAAGTTAGCCCGAGCCGCTTCATCCCACTATGCCACAAAGATGCAAAGTACTCAAGCTAAAGATAACATAAGCATCAACGCCCACAAAACCATTGTGTTCTACTCGTGCAACCATCTATGCATAGACACGGCTCTGATACCACTGTAGGATAACGTAGCATAGAAAAAAAAAATTTCCTACGGCGAACACGCAATCCAAGCCAAGATGCAATCTAGAAGACGGTAGCAACGAGGGGATTATCGAGTCTCACCCTTGAAGAGATTCCAAAGCCTACAAGATGAGGCTCTAGTTGCTGCGGTAGACGATCACTTGCCGCTTGCAAAAGCGCGTAGAAGATCTTGATCACGGCGCCACGAACGGGCAGCACCTCCGTACTCGGTCACACGTTCGGTTGTTGATGAAGACGACGTCCACCTCCCCGTTCCAGCGGGCAGCGGAAGTAGTAGCTCCTCTTGAATCCGACAGCACGACGGCGTGGTGTCGGTGGCGGTGGAGAAATCCGGCGGAGCTTCGCTAAGCGTGCGGGATATGGTGGAGGAGCGGGGCGCTAGGGTTTGGGGAGAGGGGGTGGCCGGCCACTATAGGGGGCGGCCAAGGTGGTGGCTTTGGTGTGGCCGGCCCCCTCCCCTTGGCCCCTCATTATATAGGTGGAAGCCCCAAGTGTTGGACTACAAGTCTCCGAATAAGACCCGAACCCAAAACCTTCCATATGGTGGGAAACCTTCCCAAGCTAGGACTCCCACTAGAGGTGGGAGTTCCACCTTCCATATGGGGGGGTGGCCGGCCCCCAAAGGGGGAGTCCACTTGGGACTCCACCCCACTAGGGTTGGCCGGCCATGGAGGTGGAGTCCCATGTGGACTCCACCTTCCTAGGTGTGTTCTTCCGGACTTTTCTAGAACCTTCTAGAACCTTCCATAGAACCTTCCGAATCATTTTAATTCACATAAAATGACATCCTATATATGAATCTTATTCTCCGGACCATTCCGGAACTCCTCGTGATGTCCGGGATCTCATCCGGGACTCCGAACAAATATTCGAACTCAATTCCATATTCAAGTTCTACCATTTCAACATCCAACTTTAAGTGTGTCACCCTACGGTTCGCGAACTATGCGGACATGGTTGAGTACTTACTCCGACCAATAACCAATAGCGGGATCTGGAGATCCATAATGGCTCCCACATATTCAACGATGACTTTAGTGATCGAATGAACCATTCACATACGATACCAATTCCCTTTGTCACGCGATATTTTACTTGTCCGAGGTTTGATCATCGGTATCACACTATACCTTGTTCAACCTCGTCTCCTGACAAGTACTCTTTACTCGTACCGTGGTATGTGGTCTCTTATGAACTTATTCATATGCTTGCAAGACATTAGACGACATTCCACCGAGAGGGCCCAGAGTATATCTATCCATCATCGGGATGGACAAATCCCACTGTTGATCCATATGCCTCAACTCATACTTTCCGGATACTTAATCCCACCTTTATAACCACCCATTTACGCAGTGGCGTTTGATGTAATCAAAGTACCTTTCCGGTATAAGTGATTTACATGATCTCATGGTCATAAGGACTAGGTAACTATGTAACGAAAGCTTATAGCAAATAACTTAATGACGTGATCTTATGCTACGCTTAATTGGGTGTGTCCATTACATCATTCATATAATGATATAATCTTGTTATTAATAACATCCAATGTTCATGATTATGAAACTAATCATCTATTAATCAACAAGCTAGTTAAGAGGCTTACTAGGGACTCTTTGTTGTTTACATATCACACATGTATCAATGTTTCGGTTAATACAATTATAGCATGGTATATAAACATTTATCATAAACATAAAGATATATAATAACCACTTTTATTATTGCCTCTTGGGCATATCTCCAACATTGGAATGGCAGGAAATACCACATAGTAGGTAGATATGGTGGACACAAATGGCATAGGTTTTGGCTCAAGGTTTTGGATGCACGAGAAGTATTCCCTCTCAGTACAAGGCTTAGGCTAGCAAGGTTATTTGAAGCAAACACAAGTATAAACCGGTACAGCAAAACTTACATAAGAACATATTGCAAGCATTATAAAACTCTACACTGTCTTCCTTGTTGCTCAAACACTCTTACCAGAAAATATCTAGACCTTAGAGAGACCAATCATGCAAACCAAATTTCAACAAGCTCTACAGTAGTTCTCCACAAATAGATTTAAACTACATGATGCAAGAGCTTAAACATGATATATGAGAGCTCAAAACAATTGCCAAGTATCAAGTTATTCAAAACCATATGAAGCATTTTCTGATTCCAACCAAATAGCAACAAGTGAAGCGATCAACTTTCGCCCTTGAACATTAAAAGCATAAACGAAGAACACTAGTGTTCATATGAAAAAGCGGAGCGTGTCTCTCTCCCACACAAGGATGAATTTATTCAGAGAATGAAAATAACAAAACGAAAATAAAAGCACACAGACGCTCCAAGTAAAGTACATAAGATGTGACGGAATAAAAATATAGTTTCACTAGAAGAAACCTGATAAGTTGATGAAGAAGGGGATGCCTTGGGCATCCCCAAGCTTAGACGCTTGAGTCTTCTTGAAATATGCAGGGATGAACCACGGGGGCATCCCCAAGCTTAGGCTTTTCACTCTTCTTGATCATATATCACCCTCTTCTCTTGACCCTTGAAAACTTCGGCCACATCAAACTTCAAGCAAACTCATTAGAGGGTTAGTGCATAATAAAAATTGACATGTTCAGAGGTGACACAATCATTATTAACACTTCTGTACATTGCACAAAACTTCTGAAAGTTAATGGAACAAAGAAACCCATTCAACAAAGCAAAAGCGGCAATGCGAAATAAAAGGCAGAATCTGTCAAAAACAGAACAGTCCGTAAAGATGAATCTAGCAGGGGCACTTAACTTGCTCAAACGAAAAACTCAAAACTAATGAAAGTTGCGTACATATCTGAGGATCACACACGTAAATTTGCAGATTTTTTTGATTTTTTTATAGAGACTTCTGCTCAAATTCGTGACAGACAGCAAATCTGTTTCTGCGCAGTAATCCAAATCTAGCATCAACTTTAAGATAGAGACTTTACTTGGCACAAAAACATGATAAGGAGAGGTTGCTACAGTAGTAAACAACTTCCAAGACTCAACAAAAACAAAAATTGTTGTAGTAAAATAAACACATGGGTTATCTCTCAAGAAGTTCTTTCTTTATAGCCATTAAGATGGGCTCAGCAATTTTAATGATAATGCTCTCATAAGGATGAGAGTTGAAGCAAAAGAGAGCATCAAGAAGCAAATTCAAAACACATTTAAGCCTAACCCACTTCCTATGAAAAGGAATCTTGTACACAAATAAATTCATGAAGAACAAAGTGGCAAGCATAGAAAAGCAACACAAGCGCAATTTCAAGATTCTCAACATAAAGAGGGGAAACTTAATATTATTAAGATGAATATAACCATGTTTCACTCTCTCATAATAACTTTCAGTAGCATCATGAACAAACTCAACAATATAACTATGACATATAACATTCTTGTCATGAGCCATATGCATAAAATTATTACTCTCCACATAAGCATAATCAATTTTATTAGTTGTAGTAGGAGCAAATTCAACAAAGTAGCTATCATTATTATTCTCATCAAGTGTAGGAGGCATAGTATAATCATAATAAAATTTACTCTCCATAGTAGGCGGCACCAAAAGACCACTATCATTATAATCATCATAAATAGGAGGCAAAGTATCATCAAAGAAAATTTTCTCCTCAATGCTTGGGGGACTAAAAATATCATGCTCATCAAAACCAGCTTCCCCAAGCTTAGAATTTTCCATATCATTAACAACAATGGTGTTCAAAGCGTTCATACTAATATCATTGCTACTAGCATGCAAATAAGATTCCATAGGTTTTTTAATTTTCGCAGCAAACAATCCATGTCTTAACTCAGGAAATAGAATAAGAAGCTCATTGTTACTTTCCATTATGCCTAACTAGTGTAAACAAGAAACCAAAAGATGCAATTGCAGGATCTAAAGGAAATAGATTCGAGTACTTACAACGGCGCCGGAAAATAGCTTGGTAGCCGAGATCCGGAGTGTGAGTACCTTTTACCTTTCCTCCCAACGGCGCCAGAAAATAGCTTGATGTCTACGGGTGCTTCTATTCTTGTAGACAGTGTTGGGCCTCCAAGAGCAGAAGTTTGAACAACAGCAAGTTTTCCCTTAAGTGGATCACCCAAGGTTTATCGAACTCGGGGAGGAAGAGGTCAAAGATATCCCTCTCAAGCAACCCTGCAATCACGATACAAGAAGTCTCTTGTGTCCCCAACACACCTAATACACTTGTCAGATGTATAGGTGCACTAGTTCGGCGAAGAGATAGTGAAATACAAGTAGTATGGATGTATATGAGTGGTAATAGCAATCTGAATAAAATATGGCAGCGAGTAAACATGCAGAACAGTAAATAAGCGGTGTTTGCAGTATTGGAAACAAGGCCTAGGGATCATACTTTCACTAGTGGACACTCTCAACATTGATCGCATAATAAACAACTCTTTCTCATATGTGCTACATACACTCTTGTTTGATAATGAACACCATTCGTTGCATAGGATTACACGAACCCTCAATGCCGGAGTTAACAAGCTCCACAACATTCGATATTCATGTTTAAGTAACCTTAGAGCATAATAGATCTTTGCAAAATAAACCGAGTACTAACATAGCATACACACTGTCACCTTTACACTATGAAGGGGGAATAGATCACATCAATACTATCATAGCGATAATCAACTCCATAACCTACAAGAGATTATGATCATAGCCTACGACAAGAACTACACGATGCACACACTGTCACCATTACACCATGCAGGAGGAATAGACTACTTTAATAACATCACATGAGTAGCACATAGACTAGTAGCGATACAAAGCACATTGCAATCATAAAGGGATATAAATAAGCACTTTACTATGCCATTCATAACAGTGAATAAGTATTCTGTGAAATATAGCCTAAGAGACCCACACGGTGCACACACTGTCACCTTTACACACGTGGGACAAGGAGTCTCCGGAGATCACATAAGTAAAATCCACTTGACTAGCATAATGACATCTAGATTACAAGCATCATCATATGAATCTCAATCATGTAAGGCAGCTCATGAGATTATTGTGTTGAAGTACATAGGAGAGAGATGAACCACATAGCTACCGTACAGCCCCGAGCCTCAATGGAGAACTACTCCCTTCTCATGGGAGCAGCAGCGGTGATGAAGATGGCGGTGGTGTCGATGGAGGAGCCTTCGGGGGCACTTCCCCGTCCGGCGGCGTGCGGAACAGACTCCTGTCCCCGGATCTTGGCTTCGCGATGGCGGCGGCTCTGGAACTTTTCTCGTACCGTGGCTTTCGTATCGATGTTTTAGGTCAGGGAGCTTATAGGCGAAAGGGGAGCCTCGGAGGGGCCCTGGTGGGGCCAGACAACAGGGGGCGCCCCCTGGGCGCGCCGCCACCATGTGTGGTGGGCACGTGGCTCGTCTCCGGCTCCTCTTTGATGTTGGAAGCTCCGGGAATTCTAAGATGCTGGGTTGATTTCGTCGATTAGAGAATATTTCCTTACTAGGATTTCTGAAACCAAAAACAGCAGAAACAGGAACTGGCACTTCGTCATCTCGGTTAGTTCCGAAAATGCATCAAAACGATATAAAGTGTGAACAAAACATGTAGGTATTGTCATAAAACAAGCATGGAACATCAGAAATTATAGATACGTTGGAGACGTATCAGCGTCCCAGAACATCTGCGCCACCGCTACGGTGACGTAGATCCGCTCGCGTCTGGGCGTCGCCGGCGGCCCCATGGCGAACGGCGCCGGCGCTGGCGCGGCTGGCTGCTGCCGGCCTCGTGGTCGTTCGCGGATGGCGAGAACTCGCGCTTCGGGGCCATGGCGGCGGAAGCCGAGCTCGCGCGTGCGGCCGGAGTGGAAAGTGGGGACTGGATAGGGACAGTCCCCTTCCCATCCACATTTAATAGGGCCGGGGCACGGCCAGTGGGCCAGCCACGCGGACCGAGGCGGACACGTGGGACGCCGCGTGCCATCCGCGACCACGCAAACCGGCCAAGATTTGGGCGGGTTTGCGTCGTTCCGGCGCCGCGGCCGTCCGCTTTTGCGGTGCGTCCCCGCGTTGGGCCGGGATTTTGTCCGGATCGACCCATCCGGACGCGCGGGCGCGGATGGGTCGCCCGGTTGGAGATGCCCTTAGTACAGGGGTAGGGCATCTCCACGAAACACAAACGGACAAACGGACATCGATTGGTCGTTTAGGTAAAATCTGCTCCCGCGGACCGACCCAAATTAAAAACGGACAGTGTGGTGTCGCGACAAAGCCGGACCAAGTTTGGGTAATTTGGGGGCGGCCGGACGCGTGTGGCGTCGTGGTCATCCGCGCGTGTCCTCCCAAACCCCACATGGCAGCGACACTAGTCAACACCACCTAGGCCCGCACAGCATTCTCTCTCCTCTCTCCTTCTTTTTCTCTTCTGCCATGGATATGGCATCGCTCCCCACCGGAATAGGCTCGCCGGCCAACCGCCGCCGTCGAGCTCGCGTGGAGGATCCCGTTGCTAAGCATGGCCCGTTTTTCGTCCACTGCCGGAGGTCGCCGCGGCCGAAACGGTGATGAGCGGCGCCGCCGCCCTGTGGAGCTCCGCCGCCGCGCCCGCGAGGAAGCTCCGCCGCTGCGGAGGCCGAGCCAGCCGGGAGCGCCGCGTTGACCGCGCGTGTACTCGGACGCGGAGCAGGGGCTCACGCGTCGCGCCGCCATGGGCGGCGGACCGGGCGAGGCTGCCGCGGCGCCGCGCTCTGGAGGAGCTTGCTGCCCCGTGGCCGTCGCCAGCCTCGCCAAGCCCGTGCGCGCGTCGCCGGCCTCGCCAAGCCCGTGCGCGCGCCACCAGCCTCGCCAAGCCCGTGCGCGCGTCGTCGGCCTCGCCACGCAGCGCCGCCAGCCTCGCCAGGCCCGTGCGCGCGTCGCCGGCCTCGCCACGCAGCGCCGCCATTAGTACCTTTGAGGAAATCTTCAGACTCAAAACAGCAAATTGTTTCGATCGGGAGCGCATATTCGAGTTCGTGGCTATCCGGCGATCACTTCTTCCTTTCCGCTGGCTCGCTGGACGCCCGGACGGTAGCGGCTACCGTCGCACTCTGCCGCGTCCGGTCGCTGCCCGCCTCTCCTCGTCGTCGACTCGTCTCTGCCTCTGCCGCGGCCAAGTCCGGCGGCGCGCGGGCGACGTGGACCTCAGGACCTCCGGCGCCGGTGGGTCGTCCTCCGCCTCGGCCAAGTCCGGCGGCGCGCGCACGGGCTCCTGCTGCGCGGGCGCACGGCCTCCTCTCCCTCCGCCGCGGCCCTGCGGGATCTCGCCGTCGTGCGCCTCCGAGTAGTACTAGTACGAGCAGATTTTGGGTATTCGCGTGCGTTGGGGAACAAAAACGAAGTAGGACATCCGCTGCTATCCGCATGTCCGTCTCGCGACCCAAACGATCTATAACGGACGTCCGTTTGGGTTTGGGGCGCAGGGTTGGAGATGCCCTAACTCTGTTGAGTCCGGCACCACGAGAGTAAATGCGCACGCCAACACCCAACAGAAGCTAGCTAGCGCCCGTATGGCTGCTTAATTTGATCATTCGCTCATGAAAAGCACGTACGAAATCTATCGCACTGCATTGATGCTTCAACGCCGTATCTTGGTCGGTGACCTTCGGTGCAGTGCAGAGTCCGATGAAAACGTTCAAGTTTATACTCGAGCGTGGACTTCTTCCACCTAAATGGTCTCTTGACAAACTGTATGACAAGCATTAGCTTTGCCGAGTATCATTAAAAAACACACAACAGAGATTAAGAACTCGGTAAAAGCCAGAACTATTTGGATATGCTAAACGGGTATACCCTTAATATAGTCTGATACCAGCAAGTTTGGGTGACCCATAAATGGTGGTTGGGTCTATAGCCTAACCCGCTAGCCCAGTTGTTGATTAATCAAGATGAAGAATTCGGAATTAAAAGTTGTATCTCGATCTACACCGACATAGTTAGCTGGATTTGTACCAACATAGGTTAGCCGGATCCTTATGTGTATGACAAGATGTATCTTGTTTAGAATAGTGCTAGTAGTGACCGATCCAGACTTCTTTGTGTAACTCTAGATCCTGGTGCCTTTATAAGTCGAACCCAGGAGCCGTTGATGCAGAACCAAACCTCTAATTGGAATCACACACTTGTTGCCTTTATAGTAAATTATAGCAACACGTAGGGTATCGTCACTGTTGCGAGAACTGAAACTGGGTAACTCGCATCTCACCCCTGGTAGCTCCCCGCCGTATGCGCACCTCTCTTTCTCCATGCCGTGAGGTACCCTACATGGCGTACTTGTCGATAAAGCAACAACATGGACAAAACACACGACAAACACTTGAACTCGGAAAAATTCGGGAACATATAACAAAACCTTGTGAAAAACTCCCACGTCGGATCCATCAGAGAGAATCTTGCGAGATCTTGGGATCAAGCTTGGTTTTCTTTGTTCTTATGACCTAACCAGACACAAACCAAGATAAAATTGTTTGCTATGTTTGTTTGTTCTAGGTCTTATTTGCCCAATATTTTGCACCCTCAACAAACTTCGTTTTCAGAAAGCGAATTTTTTTGCTTCTCTTTTTTCCTTTTTTTTAGATCATGGCTTGTAATAACTATGTCGGTTTTTTATATGAAATCGACGAGGAGAGCTTGTTTAAAAAAAATCTACGACTTAGATTACATATGCAAATATACTCAAATGCGACAACAACTACATTTACCATTATAGAATTGATGCACTAACCAACTATTTCAGAATTTCAAAGTGATAAAAAAAGGCTAAGCAATATATTTATTTATTTAACAGTCCCTCTCACATTTGGGTTATTTTGTTCAAAAGATGTGGGTTTAATGTAGACCGCAGATTATTTTTTTACTAAATCCAACACAGGAAGTGCCGGGGTAGGTTTACGTACGCCAACATATTTGTCGCTAAACATCCTTTGCAGCTAGCTTATTTAGCTTACTTGTACACGCACACACAATTATGTGAACCCGACGCCGAGATCGACTGGACCACGAAACAAACTGCATGCATACATCCAAGTTAACCCCACGCATGCTTGTAGTTATAGCTTAATTTCGATGCACCTAGCCGCTATAATACTCGCGTCGTCACTGCTCCAGGCAGCTCATTCGTATGTTGCTGGCATGGGACAAAGCCAGATCATCCGCATATCAGCATATGTGACTAGCTACACACGTATACTTTGAAAAAATGTACTGTAAAGATTGTTTTGTTTACGTGCTTGCTAACGTGGATGACTAGAAACTGCAAATAGCTAGCGCGGCTACGTGTGAGGTGTGGACCTAGTAGAGAGAATTACTCATGGTTTTAACTAAATCAGTTTGCCGGAGCTACAGCTACTCCTTCATGTTTTTAGCATAAATTTAAACTAAAACCATGACACAAATTATGAAACAGAGTTAGTAGTACTCAATTCGATTCATATCAATTAGAACTAAAATATATCTAGATACATCTATATTAATGGCAACTAATATGGATCGGAAGAAGTACTATTCGTTATAGTCTCTCTTATTCTACGAAGTAAAGCATATAAGTGAAAACTTTTTACTACAAAAACCTTTTAGCAAGAGAGTAGGGAGGCGCCGACAAACACCTTCCGATCGCCTCCACTTCTTCTGCTGCCGTTTCTTGTCGTGTCGCGCAGGGGAGCTTGGGCGATGCATCAATTCTCACCAAGCATGGGGCAGCTGGTTGTTGCCGTGACCTGCAAGCGTCTGCATAGCCCGGCTACGGCCAAAGCCAAGTGGAAAAAAGGCACGGCCACCATGCGCTCACCCGGACTCGGCCGCATCGATCGAACCGCCGTTCCACTGGAGCTCCCGACGAGGAACTTGGAGCCAAGCGCGCGCTACGTACGTGGCATATACGCTGGTCCGTGGCCGAGGCGGAGCCAAGGCCAGTTTTGGTTCGTTGCGAGGCAGCCCGGAACCGAAAGCTAGCGCGGGCTCTCTCCACCGTCACCAGCCAGCCACTACTGACCTCACTCCGGTGACCTCATACGGCAGCGCGCGTTCGCAGGCGAGCTCGGGAAATGATGAGCGCGTTTGGTAGCATGTAGAACGTCCGGTTTTGGCTGGGAGAGAAAAAATCGGTTTGTTTGGTTTGCTACAGGATTTTCAAGTTGTAGCTAGCGCAAAGTTTAAAGCACCCCGGGTACGCCCAAGAACAATCAAATTGGGTGTTTCTATGGAGTATCTTCTATGGAGTATGTCCCGGGCGAGCGTAAAATGGGCTCCAGCCACCCAATTCCACACGCGTGGTGACCCGTGGGAGACAACGCAAAAAGCTCCCTTGCATGTTCCCATTCTCTCACTCTATCGTCACCGCCTCTCTGTCGACTCACCTTCTTAGTCTCTCTCGGAATTGCATAAGAAAGACCGATGGTCTCCTTGCCTCCTCCACCGCCACCTCCCCCATCGGATCTGGCAACGAAGCTAGTGCATGATGGCAGCAACTTCGTGTGCACCAATTCGTTGGAACTCGAAGTGCAGAGAATATTGTAGCAAGCGTCTTTTTCCTGCAAGGATGACTTGAAGGTTTTATCGAACTCTCGGGAAATTGGCTTAGAGTTGTCTTTTGCTTCTCCTCTTCAATCAACCTACAAAACAATGTAATTAACTTGTGTCCCCAACTCTACCGTGTGGTTGCCACGCACAAGATTTTATATTAGTAAAATAGGGATAAATTGTAAATAAAGTAAAATAAAACAATCTATGAGTAGGAGAGAAAGGTAAAATCAATAGTAAAAAAGGTGTTTTTTTTTGTTTTGATATGTGTTTCCTAATAGTAAAAATATTTTTGTATTTTAGGAATTAATTAATACAAGAAATATAAATGACAGTGATGGTGTTGAAAAGTTGGTTCTTATGATTAAAACTGGACTGGGGTTCATGGGTTCACTTGACTACTCTCTCGGAAAGTTGTAGTGGACATAAAATAATTCACAAGCAATACAATATTAATGAAACTTCATTATGTTTATGATTAGTATTCATATGGGCATCATATCCTATCATAGAGATGCTGCAACACATCTCTCTTGTACTCCTCTAGAAAAGGAAAACTACGAGCAATCTAAAATTAAGAATTAACAGATCGTAGCTTTAGTTACTTTGACATGATGTCTAAAATACAAATATGATACCTTGATCAAACAAGATTACCATAGTTGTCACTAGATAAATATAGCACATAACTTCACTTAATCCCTAGTGAGGTAACAAAAGATAGGTAAAAACCATAGCAGATCTCGAATTTGTTATCACTATTTAATCACTACCACCATGTTACTCCAACTAATACACACTTTTCCCCACATATGTTCTCGTATACAACTTGGATCAAAACAAGTACTTAAGAATGAGGTACATGATATGCATCTACTTATACATCTTACACATAATAGGATTTCAATCTCAAAATATCGACTCATAGAATAAAAATTCACCACATAGAAATTACATATATGACAATAATGATGTTGGGGAGCTCATATGTTACTATATCAATGATAGAACAAGAGAGGAATAGATCAGGCTACTGCCACAAACCCATAGTCCAGAGGTGGACTACCCCCCCCCCACTCATCATGGTGATGATGGTTGAGATGTTGGAGAAGATAGAGAACCCTCCGGCGGCGGCTCCGGTGGAGTTTTCCCTTCCGTTCTTTGCTGCTAGTAGTACCTCTGTTTCTTTGTTTCGGTGTTTCTGCGGCGCTCTCTCCCGAGATGCGTATGGGAGCCTTTATTTAAGTATTTTTAGGTCAACACGTTGCTCTGGAGATGAAGACGGATGACTGGTGACGCTCGAGGAGCAAAGGAAATAATGAAATATTGCCTTTTCATAAACAAAGAAAGAAAAAGTCGAAGGTTTTGTCTATGATACGTTGCAAACATATCTACAATTTTTTATGATCCATGCTCGTTTTACATCAATTGCTATATGTTTTGTTTATAATTCGTGGCACTTTTATACATTTTCTGGCACTAATCTATTGACAAGATGCCACAGTGTCAGTTCCCTGTTTTCTGCGTTTTGTATTTCGAAAAGTTGTACGAAATATTCTCGGAATTGGACGAAATAAAAGCCAAAGTTTCTATTTTCCGAAACGAAGACGAAGTCGAGATGAGAGACAAAGGGAGCCACGGGGGTGGCGGACCTACCCTAGGCGTGGCTGGTTTTGGCCCGCGCCTAGGGGTGGTGCAGGCCACCGAGCCTCCACCGACCTCGCCATACCGCCTATATAAAGCCCAGACGCAAAAACCTAAATATACAAACCTCCTCCACGGAAAGTTCGTAGCTCCGCCGCCATCGGGAACAAGATCGAGGGACGAGAGTCTGTTTCGGCACCTGCCCCGGGATGGGGAAATCGCCCGGGCAATGCTCCATCGACTCCACCGCCATCTCCATCGCCATTGCTGACTCCCATGATGAGGAGTGAGTAGTTCTTCCCCGGGGCTGAGGGCTCTACCGGTAGCTACGTGGTTTATCTCTCTCTCCCATGATGTGATATTTATGTGACCATGAGCTTTGTAATCTAGATGTCGGTATGCTATTCAAGTGGATTTTACTTATGTGATCTCCTGGGGCTCCTTGTCCCACGTGTGTAAAGATGAAGTGTGTGCATCATGTGGGTCTCTTAGGCTATATTTCACATAATACTTGTTCACTGAATTATGATTTGAGTTGGATGTCTTTATGAAATTATGGTGTGTTAGTACCTCCTATGAATTCTCAAAGTGCAGCGTGGGGAGTTCATTAGTACTTGGGAATACATCTTTCAGATTTGCTTTTGCAGTCCTACGCGGTGAATTAGTGTTCGTTTATTCAACTGGAGAATAGTTCAGAGTAGCATAGTTAAGTGCTTATATTTATATTCTTTTATGATATCATTGTTGAGAGTGACCAATAGTGAAAGTATGATCCCTAGGCCTTGTTTCCAAGCATCGAATCACCGTTTATTTATTGTTTTACTGCATATTTACTTGCTGCCATATTTATTTTAGATTGTTATTACCACTCATATTCACCCATATCACTTGCATTTTACTATCTCTTCACCGAACTAGTGCACCTATACATCTGACAAGTGTATTGGGTGTGTTAGGGACACAAGAGACTTCTTGTATCTTAATTGCAGGATTGCTTGAGAGGGATATATTTGACCTCTACCTCCATGAGTTCGATAAACCTTGGGTGATCCACTTAATGGAAACTTACTGCTATCCTACAAACCTGCGCACTTGAGAGCCCAACATGCCTACAAGAATAGAAGCGTGCATAGACATCAAGCTCTTTTAAGCGCCGTTGCAGGAAGATAAGGTAAAAGGTACTCACATGTTGTGGCTACTAAGTTTTTTAGTTGCTGGTGAGCGCTCGAAGTTATTTGCTTTAGATTCTGCAATTACATCTTTTTGTTTCTTGTTTTTATTTTCACTAGTTAGGTTTAATTGAAAACAACAAAAAAAATAGTGAGCTTTATAATATTTATCTTGAGTTAGGACATGAGGTGTTTGAAGAGAAAATTAAAAAACCTAAGGAACTTTACTTGCATGCTGGTAGCAATGTTATTAGTATGAATTCTTCGAACAACATTATTGCTAATGTTATGGAAAAGTCTAAGCTTGGGGAAGCTAGTTTTTATGAGAATGATGTTTTTAGTTCCCCAGCTTTTGACGAGGAAATTTACTATGATGATATTCTTCCTCCAATATATGATGATTACAATGATGATTATGTTATTTTCAGTCCACCTACTATTGAGGAGAAAATTAATTATGATTACAATATGCCTCTTATATTTGATGATTATAGTGATGAGAATAATAATGATAGCTATTTTTTTTTTTGAATTTGCTCCTACTACAATTAATAAGAATAATTATGGAGAGTAATAATTTTATGCATGTGGCTCATGATAAGAATGCTTTATGTTGAGTTTATTCATGATGCTATTTGAAAGTTATTATAAGAGAGGAAAATATGGTTGTATAAGTTTTAATGTTACTAAAACACCTCTCTATATGCTGAAAATTTTGAAGTTGCACTTGTTTTGCTTTCCTATGCTTGTTACTATGTACTTCTTTGATTTTTTTTCTTACAAGATTCCTATGCATAGGAAGTGGGTTATAATTAAATATGTTTCATATTTTCTTATTGATGCTCTCTTTTACTTCAATTCATATTTCTTATGTGAGCATCTTCTCAACCTACTGCGCCTAGCTGAAAGACATTAAAGAAAAACGCTTATGGAAGACAACTCATTGTTTTATTTCTGTAATTTTTATTTTATGTTGAGTATTGGAAGTTATTACCTCTGTAATAACATCTCCTTATCATTTTTATTTCGTTTTTGTGCCAAGAATAGCCTCTAATAGGAAGAAAATAAGATTTGGGGAAGTTGCTGTCCTGAAAACAGATTCTATGCTGTCACCATAAAATTTCGTAAAAATAGGCAGAGCGTAATTTTGAGCTGTCATTTTCTATGCATATGCCCCAGGTTATTATCTAACTTTCGTTAGTTGACCACTTTCCAAGATAAGCAACTAGGCCTGTAAGTGGAAGCGGCTGGCCACGGGGCCGCCAGCCCAAGCCCGCTAAACTCCCTAAGTGAACGCCCACGGAAATGGATAAAACCGTGGCGGAAAGTCACGATGCGCCCACTACCGCCGCCGCCGCTGTGACGCATCGTGACCCCCTTCATGGCGATGGAGGTGGGCGTCATGCCCAAGGATATACCCCACCGTCGCAAACCCATCCCTCCCTCTCCCTCAGCTCGTCTGATCCCGCCTCCTCCATCCCGTCGCTCGAGCAGCCGGTGTCCGGCGAGATCCGTAGGGAGTAGCCATCGTCCGGCGAAGTCCGTGGGGAGCAGGGCGGAAACGGGGTTCTCGTCGACCTTGCAGAACCGCCGCCCGCGGTCGCAGCGCCCTACGGCACTGGTGGCAGTGCGGCCGTCCCTAGTCGCATAGCGGCGCCGCCGGCTTGAAGCGACAAGGCCTATGGGCTGTGGAAATTCTGTGTCGAGCGCCTGGGGAAGAGAACGGAGAACCAGAGGAAGGGAAAGTAGAGCGAAACGGATGGAGTAGAAAGCATCCCGAATAGATAAAATATGGTGGTGGGCCCGCACCTCTTAGTTGTGTCACACGTTAATAGAAACGTGGAACGCGCACACGGCAGAGGACGGGAGAGACGGGGATCCTCTGGGATGACTGGATGAGTCGTTTCTATGGAGCTAGCGGGCGTAAAGCGGGCGCAGCGGCCGGCCGCTAAACATGATGGTATTGTACGGGAAAATCGGAGCCTACCGTATAGTTTGAACGGCGCAAGTGATCACTTGGTGGGTCGCCGTGGACGTGTCCACTTACAGGTATATAAGCAACATAGGATTTTCAAAAAAATCAATCCTTACCTGCTTTTCTGTTTTGACAGATTTCTGCACTATTTGCATTTGCCTCTAAATCTCTTTCTTTTTGAGTTCTTTTGATCAAAGAGCTTTTTGAAAGGTTGATACAATAGCTAATGCTTTAATAGTTGTTTGACACATGTTAGTACCAAACCCAGGTGAATTTGTTTATTTTGATTGTACTAATTCTGCTAATAAAGAATTGTGTGAAGTTTTGTACGAATTAAGTTTTCAAGTGTAGCGAGAGAAGAATGATGTGATGAGATGAGGAATGGATAAAAGCTCAAGCTTGGGGATGCCTCTGCACCCCAAGAAATGTCCAAGAGGTACAAATGTCAAAGCTTGGGGATGCCCAAAGCATCCCCTCTTCGTCGACAAAACAACAGGTCATCTCTCTATGCGCTATATTTTTATTGCTTCATACACTATGTGTTGTTCTTGGAGCGTCTTTATTTTTGTTTTTAGTTTAGTTTTCTTTTTTTACTGTAGCACATGGTTGGATCCTAGCATTCTTGTGTGGGAGAAATACACACTTCGTTTTAATTGCATAGAACACTGTAGTTTTCGATGTTATTGTTCTGCGAGTGTTCTAGTTTTCTGGTACCGCGTTTAGCTCTTGTTCTTTCACTAAATTTTTTTTCAGAGCTCGTTAGTATTCTTTATTTATGTATGATTAGCTCTCTGGTCCATATTGATTTTCATCTCTCAGAGGTACTTCAAATAAGTTGATTGGTGTTGGAGACAAGTAAAATGTTTCATGCTTATAGTGATGCAAAAAGAAGCTTGTCTAGACTGTGGTATAGACTTTGACATTTTATGTTGGATGTTATTCTTGTCACATCCTTAGTATTTATTGTTGTACCATGACTTGTCTCAAATATCTGATAGTGCGTACTGTGTCATTGAAATAATCATGTGTTGTTTCCATCATAAAAGCATAATATTGTGGTATTCTCCTTTGATGCTTTATTGGGTTGACTTGGCGCATGCTTACACCATGTTATGACTATAATCAGTCAACTAAAGTCTCCATGATCATTTAGTTTTTGACTTGTAATATCACTTTATGCTTTGATTGATAATGTTTTGTCGCTATGCATGATTATGGCCATTATTGCTCTCTTAGTTGGTCGCTCCCAGTCTTTTGCTAGCCTTCGCATGTGCTGAGTATGATCTCTACTCGTGCATCCAACCACCATGAAACAAAGTTTGCTAATTGTGTCTACCATATCTACCTAGTAGCATTATTGCTATTTGATACGTCTCAAACATATCTATAATTTCTTATGTTCCATGCTACTTTTATGATAATACTTGAATGTTTTATACATACTTTACAGCATTATTATACATTTTCCGGCACTAACCTATTAACAAGATGCGAAACGCAGTTGCTATTTCTGTGTTTTTGGTTTCAGAAATCCTAGTAAGGAAATATTCTTGGAATTGGACGAAATCAACGCCCGGTCCTATTTTTACACGAAACTTCCAGAAGACCGAAAGGGAAACGAAGTGGGGCCACGAGGTGGCCACACACCAGGGCGGCGCGGCCCAAGCCCTGGCCGCGCCGGCCTAGTGTGTGGGCCCTCGTGACGCCCCCTGACCTACCCTTCCTGCCTACATAAAGCCTCCGTCGCGAAACCCCCAGTACCGAGAGCCACGATACGGAAAACCTTCCAGAGACGCCGCCGCGAATCCCATCTCGGGGGATTCAGGAGATCGCCTCCGGCACCCTGCCGGAGAGGGGAATCATCACCGGAGGGCTCTACATCATCATGCCCGCCTCCGGATTGATGCGTGAGTAGTTCATCCTTGGACTATGGGTCCATAGCAGTAGCTAGATGGTTGTCTTCTCCGCTTGTGCTATCATTGTTTAGATCTTGTGAGCTGCCTAACATGATCAAGATCATCTATTTGTAATGCTACATGTTGTGTTTGGCGGGATCCGATGAATATAGAATATTATGTTAAGTTGATTATCAATCTATCATATATGTGTTGTTTATGTTCTTGCATGCTCTCCGTTGCTAGTAGAGGCTCTGGCCAAGTTGATACTTGTAACTCCAAGAGGGAGTAATTATGCTCGATAGTGGGTTCATGCCTCCATTGAATCTGGGATCGTGACAGTAGGTTCTAAGGTTGTGGATGTGCTGTTGCTACTAGAGATAAAACATTGATGCTTTGTCTAAGGATATTTGTGTTGATTACATTACATACCATACTTAATGCAATTATCTGTTGTTTACAACTTAATACTGGAAGGGTTCGGATGATAACCTGAAGGTGGATTATTTAGGCATAGATGCATGCTGGATAGCGGTCTATGTACTTTGTCGTAATGCCCTGATTAAATCACATAGTAATCATCGTTGATATGTATTGAATCTTTATTTGTCAATTGCCCGCCTGTAATTTGTTCACCCAGCATGTTAGTTATCTTATTGGAGAGACACCTCTAGTGAACTGTGGACCCCGGTCCATTCTTTTACATCTAAATACATTCTACTGCAATCATTGTTTTTACTGTTCTTTGCAAACAAACACCATCTTCCACTCGATACGTTTAATCCTTTGTTTTTAGCAAGCCGGTGAGATTGACAACCTCATTGTTACGTTGGGGCAAAGTACTTTGATTGTGTTGTGCAGGTTCCACGTTGGCGCCGGTTTCATGGTGTTGCGCCGCATTTCATTCCTCCACCAACAACCTTCACGTGCTTCTTGGCTCCTAGGTTCGATAACCTTGGTTTCATACTGAGGAAAACAACTGTGTCATCATACCTTCCTCTTGGGGTTCCCGCGGACGTGTACATCTCGCGCAACAGCATCTTTTTTGAAGCGCAGATTGCCGGGAGATCAAGACACGCTGCAAGGGAGTCTCCACATCCAATCTCTTCTTTTTTTTGTCTTGCTTTACTTTATTTTATTTTCTGTCTTGTTTGCTTTCTTTATATCAAAAACACAAAAAAATTAGTTACTTGCATTTAATTTATTTTGTTATCATGTCTAGTCATGTACTTGTTTTTATTTTCACTAGTTAGGCTTAATGGAAAACAACAAAAAAATTAGAGATCTTTATGAACTTTATCTTGAATTAGGACATGATGTGTTTGAAGAGAAAATTAAAACACCCATGGAACTTTGTTTGCAAAATAGTTGTAGCAATGTTATTAGCATGAACTCTTTGAACACCATTATTGCTAAAGCTATGGAAGAATTTAAGCTTGGGGAAGCTGGTTTTGAGGAGCATGATATTTTTAGTCCCCCAAGCATGGAGGAGAAAATTTACTTTGATTATACTTTACCTCCTATATATGATGCTTGCAATGATGAATATGATATTTTCAGTCCACCTACTATTGAGGAGAAAATTAATTATGATTACAATATGCCTCCTATATATGATGATTATGGTGATGAGAATAATAATGATAGCTATTTTATTGAATTTGCTCCCACTACAACTAATAAAATTGATTATGCTTATGTGGAGAGTAATAATTTTATGCATGTAGCTCATGACAAGAATGTTGTATGTGATAGTTATATTGTTGAGTTTGTTCATGATGCTACTAAAAGTTATTATGAGAGAGGGAAACATGGTTATATGCATCTTAATAATATTAAGTTTCCCCTCTTTATGTTGAGAATCTTGAAATTGCGCTTGTGTTGCTTTTCTATGCTTGTTCTTCATGAATTTATTTGTGTACAAGATTCCTTTTCATAAGAAGTGGGTTAGGCTTAAATTTGTTTCATACTTGCTTGCTGATGCATCATCTCTTGATGTTACTTGATTTGCACTTTTTGCGCCAAGCTGAAAGGCGTTAAAGAAAAGCATTTCTTGGGAGATAACCCATGTTTCATTTTATTTACTGTATTGTTGAGTCTTGGAAATTGTGTAATACTGTAGCAACCTCTCCTTATCATGTTTTTGTGCCAAGTAAAATTTCTATGCTAAAGTTGATGCTATATTTGGGATTGCTGCGCAGAAACAGCATTGCTGTCTGTCACGAATTCTCGCAGAGCTCCTGTAAAAAAATCGAAAAAATCTGCAAATTTACGAGCATGATCCTCATATATGTACGCAACTTTCATTAGTTTTGAGTTTTTCCATTTGAGCAAGTTAAGTTCCCCTGCCAGATTCATCTTTACGGATTGTTCTGTTTTTGACAGATTCTGCCTTTTATTTCGTATTGCCGCTTTTGCTATGTTGAATGAGTTTCTTTGTTCCATTAACTTTCAGAAGCTTTGTGCAATGTCCAGAAGTGTTAATAATGATTGTGTCACCTCTGAATATGTGAATTTTGATTATGCACTAACCCTCTAATGAGTTTGCTTGAAGTTTGTGTGGAGGAAGTTTTCAAGGGTCAAGAGAAGAGGATGATATACTATGATCAAGAAAAGAGTGAAAGGTCTAAGCTTGGGGATGCCCCGGTGGTTCATCCCTGCAATATTTTAAGAAGACTCAATCATCTAAGCTTGGGGATGCCCAAGGCATCCCCTTCTTCATCGACAACTTATCAGGTCACTTCTAGTGAAACTATATTTTTATTCCGTCACATCTTATGTTCTTTACTTGGAGCGTCGGTTTGCTTTTATTTTTGTTTTGGTTTGAATAAAGTTGGATCCCACCATCCTTATATTGGAGATATTACGCTCCGCTTTTTCATATGGAACACTTGTGTTCTTAATTGTGCTTTAATGTTCATGGCGAAGGCTGAAATTGCTTCGTTAAATTGCTATTTGGTTGGAATCAGAAAATGCTGCATATGGTTTGGCAACTTGGCAATTGTTTGAGCTCTCATAGATCATGTTTAAGCTCTTGCATCATGTAGTTTAATCTATTAATGAAGAACTACCATAGAGCTTGTTTAATTTGGTTTGCATGATTGGTCTCTCTAAGTCTAGATATTTTCGGGTAAAGTGTTTGAACAACAAGGAAGACAGTGTAGAGTCTTATAATGCTTGCAATATGTTCTTGTGTAAGTTTTGTTGTACCTGTTCATACTTGTGTTTGCTTCAAACAACCTTGCTAGCCCAACCTTGTACCGAGAGGAAATGCTTCTCGTGCATCCAAACACCTTGAGCCAAAACCCATGCCATTTGTGTCCACCATATCTACCTACTATGTGGTATTTTTCTGCCATTCCAAAGTAAATTACTTGAGTGCTACCTTTAAAATTTCACTCCTTTATCTTTGCAATATATAGCTCATGGGACAAATAGCTTAAAAACTATTGTGGTGATGAATATGTAGTTATGTGTCTTAATTCTTATAAGTTTCTTGTTGAGCGGTAACCATGTTTCTGGGGACGCCATCAACTTTACCTTTGTTGGATATCATGTGAGATGCTATGCATGTTCGTCTTGTCTGAAGTAAGTGCGATTTCATGATCAAATGGTTTGAGTATGCATATGTTAGAGAAGAACATTGGGCCGCTAACTAAAGCCATGTATCATGGTGGAAGTTTCAGTTTGGACATACAACCTCAATCTCTTATGAGAATATTAACTGTTGTTGAATGCTTAAGCATTAAAAGAGGAGTCCATTATCTATTGTCTATGTTGTCCCGATATGGATGTCTAAGTTGAGAATAATCAAAAGCGAGAAATGCGTGCTTTCTCCTTAGACACTTGTACATGCGGCATAGAGGTACCCCTTTGTGACACTTGGTTGAAACATATGTTATGCAATGATAATCCGTGTTTTCCGAGCTAAGTAGGACAAGGTGCGAGCACTATTAGTACTCTATGCATGAGACTTGCAACTTGTAGGAAGTATTATGCATAGCACATATGAATTATTACCACCGTTGACAAAATTGTTTCTATGTTTTCAAAACAAAAGCTCTAGCACAAAAATAGTAATCCATGCTTCCCTCTGCGAAGGGCCATTCTTTTACTTTATTGTTGAGTCAGTTTACCCACTTTTTCTATCTTAGAAGCAAACACTTGTGTTAACTGTGTGCATTGATTCTTACATGTTTACTTATTGCACTGTTATATTACTCTATGTTGACAAATATCCATGAGATATACATGTTACAAGTTGAAAGCAATTGCTGAAACTTAATCATCCTTTGTGTTGCTTCAATGCATTCTACTTTGAATTTATTGCTTATGAGTTAGCTCTTATGCAACTCTTATTGATGCTTGTCTTGAAAGTACTATTCATGAAAAGTTTTGCTATATGATTCATTTGTTTAGTCATTATCTTTGTTAGCAATCTTTTGTTCAGATCACTCCATTCATCTCATATGCTTTACAATAATGTTGATCAAGATTATGTTGGTAGCATGTCACTTCAGAAATTATTTGTGTTATCGTTTACCTACTCGAGGGCGAGTAGGAACTAAGCTTGGGGATGCTTGATACGTCTCAAACGTATCTATAATTTCTTATGTTCCATGCTACTTTTATGACAATACTTGAATGTTTTATACATACTTTACAACATTATTATACATTTTCCGGCACTAACCTACTAACAAGATGCCGAAGCACCAGTTGTTTTTCTGCTGTTTTTGGTTTGAGAAATCCTAGTAAGGAAATATTCTCGGAATTGGACGAAATCAACGCCCATTTTTACACGAAGCTTCCGGAAGACCGAAAGGGAAACGAAGTGGGGCCACGAGGTGGCCACACACCAGGCGACGCGGCCCAAGCCACGGCGCGCCGGCCTAGTGTGTGGGCCCCTCGTGGCGCCTGACCTACCCTTCTATAGCATTTGTCGCGAAACCCCACAAGAGCCACGATACGGAAAACCTTCCGGAGACGCCGCCGTCGCGAATCCCATCTCGGGGGATTCAGGAGATCACCTCCGGCACCCTGCCGGGGAGGGGAATCATCACCGGAGGGCTCTACATCATCATGCCCGCCTCCGGATTGATGCGTGAGTAGTTCATCCTTGGACTATGGGTCCATAGCAGTAGCTAGATGGTTGTCTTCTCCGCTTGTGCTATCATTGTTTAGATCTTGTGAGCTGCCTAACATGATCAAGATCATCTATTTGTAATGCTACATGTTGTGTTTGGCGGGATCCGATGAATATAGAATATTATGTTAAGTTGATTATCAATCTATCATATATGTGTTGTTTATGTTCTTGCATGCTCTCCGTTGCTAGTAGAGGCTCTGGCCAAGTTGATACTTGTAACTCCAAGAGGGAGTAATTATGCTCGATAGTGGGTTCATGCCTCCATTGAATCTGGGATCGTGACAGTAGGTTCTAAGGTTGTGGATGTGCTGTTGCTACTAGGGATAAAACATTGATGCTTTGTCTAAGGATATTTGTGTTGATTACATTACACACCATACTTAATGCAATTATCTGTTGTTTACAACTTAATACTGGAAGGGGTTCGGATGATAACCTGAAGGTGGATTATTTAGGCATAGATGCATGCTGGATAGCGGTCTATGTACTTTGTCGTAATGCCCTGATTAAATCACATAGTAATCATCGTTGATATGTATTGAATCTTTATTTGTCAATTGCCCACTGTAATTTGTTCACCCAACATGTTAGTTATCTTATTGGAGAGACACCTCTAGTGAACTGTGGACCCCGGTCCATTCTTTTACATCTAAATACATTCTACGCAATCATTGTTTTTACTATTCTTTGCAAACAAACACCATCTTCCACTCGATACGTTTAATCCTTTGTTTCAGCAAGCCGGTGAGATTGACAACCTCACTGTTACGTTGGGGCAAAGTACTTTGATTGTGTTGTGCAGGTTCCACGTTGGCGCCGGTTTCACTGGTGTTGCGCCGCACTACATTCCTCCACCAACAACCTTCACGTGCTTCTTGGCTCCTCCTGGTTCGATAACCTTGGTTTCATACTGAGGAAACTTGCGCTTTGTCGCATCATACCTTCCTCTTGGGGTTCCCATATCTACGTAGTAGCATTATTGCTATTCCAAGTAATTCATCATGTTTTTATTTATCTTCCAAATTAAATTTTGGCATGAGAAAATTAGTTAGTAAAGCTCTCACGAACTTGATGGCACATTTACTTTCTTGCACTTAATAAACTTGATCATTGTGCCTATCTTATGAAGTTTATATGTTTGCAAATTGCGAGTTGGGAGTTAGTAGAACCATGCTTTCATGGGGAACACTTTCGACATTGCACTTATATTTAGTTGATGTCATGTTCTTTTGTTTATGGATGCCTAGCGGTGCGAAATAAAATGGAAACTTATAAGTCCATGGAGTTTGTATATGAGTTAGAGAAACGCCTGGGCCGCTAATCTAAGCCATGCATCATTCATGGTGGAAATTTACAGCTAAACCATAGTGAGCATTCTATGAAGCATTTGCAATAAAAAGCTATACCCATAGTAAATAAAAAATTGCTGAGATGCTCATTGTCTGTTTGTCTTGTCATTTTGGCATGGGATTGCTCTTACAAGAGTACCTCCATATCATCGGGCAAGAGGTACCCCGTTGGCGGTTCTCAATGATACATGTATACTTACAATGACAAGAACTTATTTGGGACCTAAGTTGAGTAGCATGAGGTTTAGGTACTCGCATTCAAGGGGCATGAGATTTTCAACTTGTGATTTGCAAGCATATAGCTCATTTTTGACTCACATTAACTTTAACCATTCAAGATGCTTATGATAGGGGCAATGAGAGCTCAAAGCTAATAAGTACCATACTTTTTGGAAGGTTTATAAAACTTGTTTATCTTGCTTACTCTGCAAAGAGTCTCTCTTTTACTTTTATGTTGAGTCTTCACCTTCTACTTTATGCACCAATTAAGAGAGCATAGTTGTCATTCTTAGTGCAATGTGCATAGTCCCAAAATTATTATTGATTGATTCATGATTGTGCTATTACTTGCTCTCAAATTACTTGTATCTAGTCACCCTTTGAACTGTGAAGGTGTCCTAGCATTTATGTTTTGTTATTCCATAAAGAACATGTTGAGTACCATTTTGTTATGTTTATCTATACTCATAAACAAACAGTTGCTTTCAGTGCACAATTATTCATGATCCTTTGTTTGAGTTACTCTTCGTGTTGTAACATAGTTGCCAAGTTCTATTGTTAGAATTATATCTATCATGTCTATGTTTATAGTACTTTGATCCCAGCTTACAAGTCGTCATTTATCTATGTGGATGGTAATCTCCGTTTATGTGTCTTCCATGGTTATCTATGTGTGCATGATTCTATTATCCATATGCTTATCACTATGTTGTATTGCTAACCCATGGAAGACGGATGCTAGATATAGGGGGAGCTTCCTATACTGCTCATATCTAGGGGGAGCTCCTCTATATCTTTCACTTTGTTGACTTACATTATTCATTCCTTGCAAATACGTGTGTTGTCATCAAACACCAAAAAGGGGGAGATTGAAAGAACATTTCCCGCCCTTTTGGGTTTTGTGTGTTTGATGTCAACACTAGGTATACATTCATGTGTGTTGATGTAGACAGGTACAAGTTCTCGATAAACATTGTTGATCGGTAAAATGGTATGGCAATTCTGAAGCTCGAAGGTTTTTGGTTCGGCGGAAGTTCCGGCCCCAACAGCCGGAAGTTCCGCCCGTTCTTCGCAAAGGCTTTCAGCATAGTTCCGATTACAGTTTTTCTTCTTTGGCCGGAAGTTCGGTGAAGCGGGCCGGAAGTTCCGGTCAGCGGAACTTCCGCCCAACTTCCGGACAAGTTCCGAAAGTCCGCGATTGTGGCTCAGTATGTTCCGTAAGGTTTTCGCGTTATTTCGGAACTTGGCCGGAACTTAGGTCACGGAAGTTCCGCCCTAGTTCCGCCCTCACTTTTTCGACAGGTTGCGACGAAGGCATTCTGGCGGAAGTTTCGGCTCTCTTAGCCGGTACTTCCGGTGCCGGCCGGAACTTCCGGCCCTCCTGGCCGGAACTTCCGGTGTTACGAGAAATGGTCCAAACGGTCAGATCTGAGAGCTCCAATCATATAAATAGCTCTCTTCTCCAACGGGACAAGTTGCTCAATTATTGCACAAGAAATCTGCCAAGCTTCACCACCATTAGAGCCACCTCAAGAAACACAAGATTTGCAAGATCTCCTTCCTCCCCCAACCAAAGCTCTTGATCTTTGGGGATTCGAAGGAGAAGCCACCGATCTACATCCTCACCGAAGCGTTCTTCATTTCCCCCTCACTTGTTTGAGGGATCTCATGCTAGTGTTCCTATTTGGTCCCCTAGTTGATTTGTTGTTGATGTGTTGTTGTTGATTGTTGTATTGTTACAGATTTGGGAGCCTCCAATTCGGTTGTGGATGTGTGCCCCAAGAACCTTGTAAAGGCCCGGTTTCCGCCTCGAGGAAATCCCTTAGTGGAAGTGGGCTAGGCCTTCGTGGCGTTGCTCACAGGAGATCTGAGTGAAGCCTTCGTGGCTGTTGGTTTGGCTTGCGTAGCAACCACACTCCTCCAAACGTAGACGTACCTTCTTGCAAAGGAAGGGAACTACGGGAATCATCTCCGTGTCAACGCGTGCTACACTCTCGGTTACCTCTATCCCACTCTATCTCCTATATATTGCGTAGCTATATCTTGCTTAGTTGATAACCTTGTCATATAGGTAAATTCACTTAGTTGCATATCTAGAGAATTTACCTTTGTGTCAAACCTAAATTGAAAAAGAACTAAAAATTGGTTAGCACCTATTCACCCCCCCTCTAGGTGCGGCATACTTGCTGCCATATTTATTTCAGATTGTTATTACCACTCATATTCATCCATATCTCTTGCATTTTACTATCTCTTCGTCGAACTAGTGCATCTTGATACGTCTCCAACGTATCTATAATTTCTGATGTTCCATGCTTGTTTTATGACAATACCTACATGTTTTGTTCACACTTTATATCGTTTTGATGCATTTGGAACTAACCTAATGACGAGATGCCGAAGTGCCGGTTCCTGTTTTTTGCTATTTTTGGTTTCAGAAATCCTAGTAAGGAAATATTCTCGGAATTGGAAGAAATCCCAGCATCTTAGAATTCCATGAAGCTTCCGAACCCGAGAACCACGGGAGAGAGCAGGGGGCCCACAGGGGGCTGGCGCGGCCTAGGGCCTGGGCGCGCCCCCTTGTTGTGTGGCGGCTCCGTACCCCCTCCGACTCCGCCTCTTCGCCTATTTAAAGCCTCGTGACCTAAATCTTCGATACGAAAAAGCCACGGTACGAGAAACCTTCCAGAGCCGCCGCCATCGTGAAGCCAAGATCTGGGGGACAGGAGTCTCTGTTCCGGCACGCCGCCGGGACGGGAAGTGCCCCGGAAGGCTTCTCCATCGACACCACCGCCATCTTCACCGCCATCGCTGTCTCCATGATGAGGAGGGAGTAGTTCTCCCTCGAGGCTGAGGTACCGGTAGCTATGTGGTTAATCTCTCTCTCTGTACTCAATACAATGATCTCATGAATTGCTTGCATGATTGAGATCCATATGATGAGCTTTGTATCGCTACTAGTCTATGTGCTACTCATGTGATGTTATTAAAGTAGTCTATTCCTCCTGCATGGTGTAAAGGTGCTAGTGTGTGCACCGTGTGGTTCTTGTCGTAGGCTATGATCATAATCTCTTGTAGGTTGTGGAGTTAATTATTACTATGATAGTATTGATGTGATCTATTCCTCCTTTCATAGTGTAATGTGGACAGTGTGTATGCTATGTTAGTTCTTGGTTTATTTTGCAAAGATCTATTATGCTCTAAGGTTACTTAAATATGAATTCCGAATGTTGTGGCGCTTGTTAACTCCGGCTTGAGGGAGCTCTTGTAGCCCTACACAACGAATGGTGTTTGTCATCCAACAAAAGAGTGTATGTAGCACAAATGAGAGAAGTTATTATTTATTATGCGATCAATGTTGAGAGTGTCCACTAGTGAAAGTATGATCCCTAGGCCTTGTTTCCAAACATCGAATCTCCGTTTATTTACTGCTCTGTTGCATGTTTACTTTCTGCCATCTTTATTTCAGATTGCTATTACCACTCATATTCATCCATATCACTTGCATCTTACTATCTCTTCGCCGAACTAGTGCACCTATACATCTGACAAGTGTATTAGGTGTGTTGGGGACACAAGAGACTTCTTGTATCGTGATTGCAGGGTTGCTTGAGAGGGGTATCTTTGACCTCTTCCTCCCTGAGTTCGATAAACCTTGGGTGATTCACTTAAGGGAAACTTGCTGCTGTTCTACAAACCTCTGCTCTTGGAGGCCCAACACTGTCTACAGGAATAGAAGCGTGCGTAGACATCAAGCTATTTTCTGGCGCCGTTGCCGGGGAGGAAAGGTAAAAGGCACTCATACTCCGGTCCCAGGTAACTAAGTTATTTTATGTTGCCGTTGTAAGTGCTCGAAGCTATTTCCTTTAGATCCTGCAATTGCATCTTTTGGTTTCTTGTTTACACTAGTTAGGCATAATGGAAAGCAACAGTGAGCTTCTTATTCTATTTCCTGAGTTAAGACATGGATTGTTTGCTGCGAAAATTAAAAAACCTATGGAATCTTATTTGCATGCTAGTAGCAATGATATTAGTATGAACACTTTGAACACCATTGTTGCTAATGATATGGAAAATTCTAAGCTTGGGGAAGCTGGTTTTGATGAGCATGATATTTTTAGTCCCCCAAGCATTGAGGAGAAAATTTTCTTTGATGATACTTTGCCTCCTATTTATGATGATTATAATGATAGTGGTCTTTTGGTGCCGCCTACTATGGAGAGTAAATTTTATTATGATTATACTATGCCTCCTACACTTGATGAGAATAATAATGATAGCTACTTTGTTGAATTTGCTCCCACTACAACTAATAAAATTGATTATGCTTATGTGGAGAGTAATAATTTTATGCATGTGGCTCATGACAAGAATGCTTTATGTGATAGTTATATTGTTGAGTTTGTTCATGATGCTACTGAAAGTTATTATGAGAGAGGGAAACATGGTTATATGCATCTTAATAATATTAAGTTTCCCCTCTTTATGTTGAGAATCTTGAAATTGCGCTTGTTGCTTTTCTATGCTTACCACTTTGTTCTTCATGAATTTATTTGTGTACAAGATTCCTTTTCATAGGAAGTGGGTTAGGCTTAAATGTGTTTTGAATTTGCTTCTTGATGTTCTCTTTTGCTTCAAATCTTAATTCTCGCGAGCATCATTAAAATTGCTGAGCCCATCTTAATGGCTATAAAGAAAGAACTTCTTGGGAGATAACCCATGTCTTTATTTTACTACAGCACTTTTGTTTTATATTTGAGTCTTGGAAGTTGTTTACTACTGTAGCAACCTCTCCTTATCATGTTTTTGTGCCAAGTAAAGTCTCTATGGTAAAGTTGATGCTAGATTTGGATTGCTGCGCAGAAACAGAATTGCTGTCTGTCACGAATTCGCGCAGATCTCTCTGTAAAAAAATCAAAAAAATATGCAAATTTACGTGCGTGATCCCCAGATATGTACACAACTTTCATTAGTTTTGAGTTTTTCCATCTTAGCAAGTTAAGTGCCCCTGCAAAATTCGTCTTTACGGACTGTTCTGTTTTTGATTCCTTTTATTTCGCATTGCCGCTTTTGCTATGTTGAATGAGTTTCTTTGTTCCATTAACTTTCAGAAGCTTTGTGCAATGTACAGAAGTGTTAAGAATGATTGTGTCACCTCTGAACATGCGAATTTTTATTATGCACTAACCCTCTAATGAGTTTGCTTGAAGTTTGGTGTGGAGGAAGTTTTCAAGGGTCAATAGAAGAGGATGATATACTATGATCAAGAAGAGTGAAAGGTCTAAGCTTGGGGATGCCCCGTGGTTCATCCCTGCATATTTCAAGAAGACTCAAGCATCTAAGCTTGGGGATGCCCAAGGCATCCCCTTCTTCATCGACAACTTATCAGGTCACTTCTAGTGAAACTATATTTTTATTCCGTCACATCTTATGTACTTTACTTGGAGCGTCTGTGTGCTTTTATTTTCGTTTTGTTATTTTCATTCTCTGAATAAATTCATGCTCATGTGTGGGAGAGAGACACGCTCCGCTTTTTCATATGAACACTAGTGTTCTTCATTTTTGCTTTTAATGTTCAAGGGCGAAAGTTGATCGCTTCACTTGTTGCTATTTGGTTGGAATCAGAAAATGCTTCATATGGTCTTGAATAATTTGATACTTGGCAATTGTTTTGAGCTCTCATAAATCATGTTTAAGCTCTTGCATCATGTAGTTTAAATCTAGTAGTGGAGAACTACTGTAGAGCTTGTTGAAATTTGGTTTGCATGATTGGTCTCTCTAAGGTCTAGATATTTTCTGGTAAAAGTGTTTGAGCAACAAGGAAGACAGTGTAGAGTCTTATAATGCTTGCAATATGTTCTTATGTAAGTTTTGCTGTACCGGTTTATACTTGTGTTTGCTTCAAACAACCTTGCTAGCCAAAGCCTTGTACTGAGAGGAAATGCTTCTCGTGCATCCAAACACCTTGAGCCAAAACCCATGCCATTTGTGTCCACCATATCTACCTACTATGTGGTATTTCCTGCCATTCCAAGTAAATACTTCATGTGCTACCTTTAAACAATTCAAAAGTTATTATCTCTTATTTGTGTCAATGTTTTATAGCTCATGAGGAAGTATGTGGTGTTTTATCTTTCGATCTTGTCATTTACTTCTGACAGACTTTCACAATGGACTAGTGGCTCATCCGCTTATCCAATAATTTTGCAAAAAGAGCTGGCAATGGGGTTCCCAGCCCCAATTAATTAACTTGCATTAATAATTCTCTTCACATGTTTTGCTCTGATCTATCAGTAAGCAACTTAAATTTGCAAATAGACACTCCTCCATGGTATGTGAATGTTGGAAGGCACCCGAGGATTCGGTTAGCCATGGCTTGTGTAAGCAAAGGTTGGGGGAGTGTCATCTAATAAATAAAACTAAATTACATGTGTAAACAAAAAGAAGAGGGATGATCTACCTTGCTGGTAGAGATAACGTCCTTCATGGGACCGCTCTTGAAAGTCTGGTTGATAAGGTAGTTAGAGTACCCATTACCATTCGTTGACAACAACAAACACCTCTCAAAATTTTACTTTTATGCTCTCTATATGATTTTAAAACTTGAAAAGCTCTAGCACATGATTTAATCCCCTTCCCTCTGCGAGGGCCTATCTTTTACTTTTTGTTGAGTCAGTTTACCCATTTCCTTCCATCTTAGAAGCAAACACTTGTGTCAACTGTGCATTGATTCTTACATACTTGCTTATTTGCATTCATCATATTACTCTGTGTTGACAATTATCCATGAGATATGCATGTTGAAAGTTGAAAGCAACTGCTGAAACTTATATCTTCCTTTGTGTTGCTTCGATGCCTTTACTTTGAATTTATTGCTTTATGAGTTAACTCTTATGCAAGTCTTTTTGATGCTTGTCTTGAAAGTACTATTCATGAAAAGTTTTGCTATATGTTATCTATTTGTTAGCAAACTATAGATCATTGCTTTGAATCACTCCATTCATGTCATATGCTTTACAATAACGTTGATCAAGATTATGATGGTAGCATGTCACTTCAAAAATTATTCTTGTTATCGTTTACCTACTCGAGGGCGAGTAGGAACTAAGGGATGCTGATACGTCTCCAACGTATCTATAATTTCTGATGTTCCATGCTTGTTTTATGACAATACCTACATGTTTTGTTCACACTTTATATCGTTTTGATGCATTTTCCGGAACTAACCTATTGACGAGATGCAGAAGTGCCAGTTCCTGTTTTCTGCTGTTTTTGGTTTCAGAAATCCTAGTAAGGAAATATTCTCGGAATTGGACGAAATCAACGCCCAGCATCTTAGAATTCCATGAAGCTTCCCGAACACCCGAGGCCACGGAGGAGAGCCACGGGGGGCCCACACAGGGGCGGCGCGGCTGGGCTGGGGCGTACCTGTTGTGTGGCGGCTCCGTACCCCCTCCGATTTAAAGCCTCGTAAATAAGCCACGGTACGAAACCTTCCAGAGCCGCCGCCATCGCGAAGCCAAGATCTGGGGACATGAGTCTCTATTCCGACCGCCGCGGGGAAGTGCCCCGGAAGGCTTCTCCATCGACACCACCGCCATCTTCACCGCCATCGCTGTCTCCATGATGAGGAGGGAGTAGTTCTCCCTCGAGGCTGGCTGTACCGGTAGCTATGTGGTTAATCTCTCTCTCTGTACTCCAATACAATGATCTCATGAATTGCTTGCATGATTGAGATCCATATGATGAGCTTTGTATCGCTACTAGTCTATGTGCTACTCATGTGATGTTATTAAAGTAGTCTATTCCTCCTGCATGGTGTAAAGGTGCTAGTGTGTGCACCGTGTGGTTCTTGTCGTAGGCTATGATCATAATCTCTTGTAGGTTGTGGAGTTAATTATCATTATGATAGTATTGATGTGATCTATTCCTCCTTTCATAGTGTAATGTGGACAGTGTGTATGCTATGTTAGTTCTTGGTTTATTTTGCAAAGATCTATTATGCTCTAAGGTTACTTAAATATGAATGCCGAATGTTGTGGCGCTTGTTAACTCCGGCTTGAGGGAGCTCTTGTAGCCCTACACAACGAATGGTGTTTGTCATCCAACAAAGAGTGTATGTAGCACAAATGAGAGAAGTTATTATTTATTATGCGATCAATGTTGAGAGTGTCCACTAGTGAAAGTATGATCCCTAGGCCTTGTTTCCAAACATCGAATCTCAGTTTATTTCTACTGCTTACATGTTTACTTGCTGCCATCTTTATTTCAGATTGCTATTACCACTCATATTCATCCATATCACTTGCATCTTACTATCTCTTCGCCGAACTAGTGCACCTATACATCTGACAAGTGTATTAGGTGTGTTGGGGACACAAGAGACTTCTTGTATCGTGATTGCAGGGTTGCTTGAGGGGGATATCTTTGACCTCTTCCTCCCGAGTTCGATAAACCTTGGGTGATTCACTTAAGGGAAACTTGCTGCTGTTCTACAAACCTCTGCTCTTGGAGGCCCAACACTGTCTACAGGAATAGAAGCGTGTGTAGACATCACATCTATACATCTGACAAGTGTATTTGGTGTGTTGGGGACACAAGAGACTTCTTGTATCTTAATTGCAGGGTTGCTTGAGAGGGATATCTTTGAGCTCTACCTCCACGAGTTCGATAAACCTTGGGTGATCCACATAAGGGAATCTTTTTTGTCCTACAAACCTCTACACTTGGAGGCCAAGACTGTCTACAAGAATAGAAGCTGCATGGAACATCAACAACAAGATGCCACGGTGTCGGTTCATGTTTCGATGTTTTTTATTTGAGAAAAGTTGTACGGGAAATATTCTCGGAATTGGACGAAACAAAAGCGAAGTCAATATTTTACAGTAACGAAGAGGAGGCGGGCGGCCACACCTGCCCTAGGCGCGACCTGGCCTTGGCCGCGCCTAGGGTGGTGTGGGCCTGCCTCCACCGACATCGCCCCTCCACCTATTTATTCACGATCTCGGGAAAACCCCTGAATACCCGAGCCTCCATGCACGAAAAGTTCCAACGCGGCCACCATCGCAGAACCCATCTCGGGGTTCTGAAGGTCTTCCCGGCACCGGCGCACCAACATGGTGGTCGCCGGCGATGAAGGTCTCGATATTTTTGTCAGGCCTGGTCCTTCGAATTTTATGCGCATCTTTTTTGCTTGTGCGCCGGCAGTATAGGCTCCATCGCCGGCGCGGCGACATGTTGGTGCGCCGGCACTATTTGCCACCGGCGCATGGGTTTGCTGGTGCGCCGGTACTACCATTTCCATCTATAGGCCTTTTCCTAGTAGTGAGGATTACATAAGGATGATCTTGATCATGTAGGTAGCTCACAAGATCTAAACATGAGGCACAAATTGGAGAAGACAACCATCTAGCTACTGCTATGGACCCATAGTCCAGGGATGAACTACTCACGCATCACTTCGGAGGTGGGCATGGCGATGTAGATGCCTCCGGCGATGATTTCCCCCTACGGTGCGGAAGAGCTTGAGAAGATGGGTTGGATGGCGGCCGCGTTGGAACTTTTCGTGCATGGAGGCTCGGGTGTTTAGGTTTTTCCCGAGATCGTGAATAAATAGGCGGAGGCGCGATGTCGGTGGAGGCCAGGGTGGCCCACACCACCCCTAGGCGCGGGCCAAGGCCAGGTCGCGCCTAGGGCAGGTGTGGCCGCCCTGCGCCTCCTCTTCGTTACGGTAAAATATTGACTTCGGCTTTTGTTTCGTCCAATTCCGAGAATATTTCTGTACAACTTTTAAAATAAAAAAACAGAAAACAAGGCGACCGTGGCATCTTGTTGTTGATGTGCGCGAGGCTTCTATTCTTGTAGGCAGCCTTGGGCCTCCAAGTGTAGAGGTTTGTAGGACAAGAAAGATTCCCTTATGTGGATCACCCAAGGTTTATCGAACTCGGGGAGGTAGAGCTCAAAGATATCCCTCTCAAGCAACCCTGCAATTAAGATACAAGAAGTCTCTTGTGTCCCCAACACACCAAATACACATGTCAGATGTATAGATGTGATGTCTCGCACGCTTCTATTCCTGTAGACAGTGTTGGGCCTCAAGAGCAGAGGTTTGTAGAACAACAGCAAGTTTCCCTTAAGTGAATCACCCAAGGTTTATCGAACTCGGGGAGGAAGAGGTCAAAGATATCCCCCTCAAGCAACCCGCAATCACGATACAAGAAGTCTCTTGTGTCCCCAACACACCTAATACACTTGTCAGATGTATAGGTGCACTAGTTCGGCGAAGAGATAGTAAGATGCAAGTGATATGGATGAATATGAGTGGTAATAGCAATCTGAAATAAAGATGGCAGAAAGTAAACATGCAACAGAGCAGTAAATAAACGGAGATTCGATGTTTGGAAACAAGGCCTAGGGATCATACTTTCACTAGTGGACACTCTCAACATTGATCGCATAATAAATAATAACTTCTCTCATTTGTGCTACATACACTCTTTTGTTGGATGACAAACACCATTCGTTGTGTAGGGCTACAAGAGCTCCCTCAAGCCGGAGTTAACAAGCGCCACAACATTCGGCATTCATATTTAAGTAACCTTAGAGCATAATAGATCTTTGCAAAATAAACCAAGAACTAACATAGCATACACACTGTCCACATTACACTATGAAAGGAGGAATAGATCACATCAATACTATCATAGTAATAATTAACTCCACAACCTACAAGAGATTATGATCATAGCCTACGACAAGAACCACACGGTGCACACACTAGCACCTTTACACCATGCAGGAGGAATAGACTACTTTAATAACATCACATGAGTAGCACATAGACTAGTAGCGATACAAAGCTCATCATATGGATCTCAATCATGCAAGCAATTCATGAGATCATTGTATTTGAGAGAGATTAACCACATAGCTACCGGTACAGCCCTCAGCCTCGAGGGAGAACTACTCCCTCCTCATCATGGAGACAGCGATGGCGGTGAAGATGGCGGTGGTGTCGATGGAGAAGCCTTCCGGCACTTCCCCGTCCCGGCGTCGGAACAGAGTTCTGTCCCCCAGATCTTGGCTTCGCGATGGCGGCGGCTCTGGAAGGTTTCTCGTACCGTGGCTTTTTCGTATCGAAGATTTAGGTCACGAGGCTATAAATAGGCGAAGCGGAGTCGGAGGGAGTGCGGAGCCGCCACACAACGAGGCGCGCCCGGGCCCTAGGCCGTCGGCCTGTGTGGGCCCCTGTGGCTCTCCTCGGTGGCTCTCGGGTGTTGGAAGCTTCATGGAATTCTAAGATGTGGGCGTTGATTTCGTCCAATTCGAGAATATTTCCTTACTAGGATTTCTGAACCAAAAACAGCGAAAACAGGACTTGGCATCTCGTCAATAGGTTAGTTCCGGAAAATGCATCAAAACGATATAAAGTGTGAACAAAACATTTAGGTATTGTCATAAAACAAGCATGGAACATCGGAAATTATAGATACGTTGGAGACGTATCAGCATCCCCAAGCTTAGTTCCTACTCGCCCTCGAGTAGGTAAACGATAACAAATAATAATTTTTGAAGTGACATGCTACCATCATAATCTTGATCAACATTATTGTAAAGCATATGACATGAATGGAGTGATTCAAAGCAATGATCTATAGTTTGCTAACAAATAGATAACATATAGCAAAACTTTTCATGAATAGTACTTTCAAGACAAGCATCAAAAAGTCTTGCATAAGAGTTAACTCATAAAGCAATAAATTCAAAGTAAAGGCATCGAAGCAACACAAAGGAAGATATAAGTTTCAGCAGTTGCTTTCAACTTTCAACATGCATATCTCATGGATAATTGTCAACACAGAGTAATATGATGAATGCAAATAAGCAAGTATGTAAGAATCAATGCACAGTTGACACAAGTGTTTGCTTCTAAGATGGAAGGAAATGGGTAAACTGACTCAACAATAAAGTAAAAGATAGGCCCTTCGCAGAGGGAAGCAGGGATTAAATCATGTGCTAGAGCTTTTCAAGTTTTGAAATCATATAGAGAGCATAAAAGTAAAATTTTGAGAGGTGTTTGTTGTTGTCAACGAATGGTAATGGGTACTCTAACTACCTTATCAACCAGACTTTCAAGAGCGGCTCCCATGAAGGACGTTATCTCTACCAGCAAGGTAGATCATCCCTCTTCTCTTTTGTTTACACATGTATTTTAGTTTTATTTATTAGATGACACTCCCCCCAACCTTTGCTTACACAAGCCATGGCTAACCGAATCCTCGGGTGCCTTCCAACATTCACATACCATGGAGGAGTGTCTATTTGCAAATTTAAGTTGCTTACTGATAGATCAGAGCAAAACATGTGAAGAGAATTATTAATGCAAGTTAATTAATTGGGGCTGGGAACCCCATTGCCAGCTCCTTTTGCAAAATTATTGGATAAGCGGATGAGCCACTAGTCCATTGTGAAAGTCTGTCAAAAGTAAATGACAAGATCGAAAGATAAAACACCACATACTTCCTCATGAGCTATAAAACATTGACACAAATAAGAGATAATAACTTTTGAATTGTTTAAAGGTAGCACATGAAGTATTTACTTGGAATGGCAGGAAAATACCACATAGTAGGTAGATATGGTGGACACAAATGGCATGGGTTTTGGCTCAAGGTGTTTGGATGCACGAGAAGCATTTCCTCTCAGTACAAGGCTTTGGCTAGCAAGGTTGTTTGAAGCAAACACAAGTATAAACCGGTACAACAAAACTTACATAAGAACATATTGCAAGCATTATAAGACTCTACACTGTCTTCCTTGTTGCTCAAACACTTTTACCAGAAAATATCTAGACCTTAGAGAGACCAATCATGCAAACCAAATTTCAACAAGCTCTACAGTAGTTCTCCACTACTAGATTTAAACTACATGATGCAAGAGCTTAAACATGATTTATGAGAGCTCAAAACAATTGCCATCAAGTTATTCAAAACCATATGAAGCATTTTCTGATTCCAACCAAATAGCAACAAGTGAAGCGATCAACTTTCGCCCTTGAACATTAAAAGCAAAAATGAAGAACACTAGTGTTCATATGAAAAAGCGGAGCGTGTCTCTCTCCCACACATGAGCATGAATTTATTCAGAGAATGAAAATAACAAAACGAAAATAAAAGCACACATACGCTCCAAGTAAAGTACATAAGATGTGACGGAATAAAAATATAGTTTCACTAGAAGTGACCTGATAAGTTGTCGATGAAGAAGGGGATGCCTTGGGCATCCCCAAGCTTAGATGCTTGAGTCTTCTTGAAATATGCAGGGATGAACCACGGGGCATCCCCAAGCTTAGACCTTTCACTCTTCTTGATCATAGTATATCATCCTCTTCTATTGACCCTTGAAAACTTCCTCCACACCAAACTTCAAGCAAACTCATTAGAGGGTTAGTGCATAATAAAAATTCACATGTTCAGAGGTGACACAATCATTCTTAACACTTCTGGACATTGCACAAAGCTTCTGAAAGTTAATGGAACAAAGAAACTCATTCAACATAGCAAAAGCGGCAATGCGAAACAAAATGCAGAATCTGTCAAAAACAGAACAGTCCGTAAAGAAGAATTTTGCAGGGGCACTTAACTTGCTAAGATGGAAAAACTCAAAACTAATGAAAGTTGTGTACATATTTGGGGATCACGCACGTAAATTTGCATATTTTTTTGATTTTTTTACAGAGAGATCTGCGCGAATTCGTGATAGACAGCAATTGTTTCGTGCAGAATCAAATCTAGCATCAACTTTACCATAGAAACTTTACGGTGAGCTAAACGTGGTGATTACATAAGGATGATCTTGATCATGTAGGATAGCTCACAAGATCTAAACATGAGGCACAAATTGGAGAAGACAACCATCTAGCTACTTCTATGGACCCATAGTCCAGGGATGAACTACTCACGCATCACTTCGGAGGTGGGCATGGCGATGTAGATGCCTCCAGCGATGATTTCCCCTACGGCAGGGTGCCGAGAAGAGCTTCAGAACCCCGAGATGGGTTCTGCGATGGTGGCCACGTTGGAACTTTTCGTGCATGGAGGCTCGGGTATTCAGGTTTTCCCGAGATCGTGAATAAATAGGCGGAGGGGCGATGTCGGTGGAGGCCAGGGTGGCCCACACCACCCCTAGGCGCGGGCCAAGGCCAGGTCGCGCCTAGGGCAGGTGTGGCCGCCTCCGCGCCTTCTTCGTTCTGGTAAAATATTGACTTCGGCTTTTGTTTCGTCCAATTCCGAGAATATTTCCTGTACAACTTTTCTGAAATAAAAAATAGCAGAAAACATGAACTGACACTGTGGCATCTTGTTGTTGATGTCTGCGCAGGCTTCTATTCTTGTAGACAGTCTTGGGCCTCCAAGTGTAGAGGTTTGTAGGACAACAAAGATTCCCTTATGTGGATCACCCAAGGTTTATCGAACTCGGGAGGTAGAGCTCAAAGATATCCCTCTCAAGCAACCCTGCAATTAAGATACAAGAAGTCTCTTGTGTCCCCAACACACAAATACACATGAGATGTATAGATGTGATGTCTCGCACGCTTCTATTCCTGTGAGACGGTGTTGGGCCTCAGAAGCGAGGTTTGTAGAACAGCAGCAAGTTTCCCTTAAGTGAATCACCCAAGGTTTATTGAACTCAGGGAGGAAGAGGTCAAAGATATCCCCCTCAAGCAACCCTGCAATCACGATACAAGAAGTCTCTTGTGTCCCCAACACACCTAATACACTTGTCAGATGTATAGGTGCACTAGTTCGGCGAAGAGATAGTAAGATGCAAGTGATATGGATGAATATGAGTGGTAATAGCAATCTGAAATAAAGATGGCAGCGAGTAAACATGCAACAGAACAGTAAATAAACGGAGATTCGATGTTTGGAAACAAGGCCTAGGGATCATACTTTCACTAGTGGACACTCTCAACATTGATCGCATAATAAATAATAACTTCTCTCATTTGTGCTACATACACTCTTTTGTTGGATGACAAACACCATTCGTTGTGTAGGGCTACAAGAGCTCCCTCAAGCCGGAGTTAACAAGCGCCACAACATTCGGCATTCATATTTAAGTAACCTTAGAGCATAATAGATCTTTGCAAAATAAACCAAGAACTAACATAGCATACACACTGTCCACATTACACTATGAAAGGAGGAATAGATCACATCAATACTATCATAGTAATAATTAACTCCACAACCTACAAGAGATCATGATCATAGCCTACGACAAGAACCACACGGTGCACACACTAGCACCTTTACACCATGCAGGAGGAATAGACTACTTTAATAACATCACATGAGTAGCACATAGACTAGTAGCGATACAAAGCTCATCATATGGATCTCAATCATGCAAGCAATTCATGAGATCATTGTATTGGAGTACAGAGAGAGATTAACCACATAGCTACCGGTACAGCCCTCACCCTCGGGGGAGAACTACTCCCTCCTCATCATGGACAGCGATGGCGGTGAAGATGGCGGTGGTGTCGATGGAGAAGCCTCCGGGGGCACTCCCCCATCCGGCGGCGTGCCGGAGAGACTCTGTCCCCCGGATCTTGGCTTCGCGATGGCGGCTGGAAGGTTTCTCGACCGTGGCTTTTTCGTATCGAAGATTTAGGTCACGAGGCTTTAAATAGGCGAAGAGGCGGAGTCGGAGGGTGCGAGCCGCCACACAACAACAGGCGCCCGGGCCCTAGCCGCGCCGGCCCTTGTGTGGGCCCCCTGTGGCTCTCCTGGTGGATCTCGGTGTTGGAAGCTTCATGGAATTCTAGATCTTGGGCGTTGATTTCGTCCAATTAGAGAATATTTCCTTACTAGGATTTCTGAAACCAAAAATAGCAGAAAACAGGAACTGGCACTTCGACATCTCGTCAATAGGTTAGTTAAATGCATCAAAACGATATAAAGTGTGAACAAAACATGTAGGTATTGTCATAAAACAAGCATGGAACATCAGAAATTATAGATACGTTGGAGACGTATCAGCATCCCCAAGCTTAGTTCCTACTCGCCTCGAGTAGGTAAACGATAACAAGAATAATTTCTGAAGTGACATGCTACCATCATAATCTTGATCAATATTATTGTAAAGCATATGACATGAATGGAGTGATTCAAAGCAATGATCTATAGTTTGCTAACAAATAGATAACATATAGCAAAACTTTTCATGAATAGTACTTTCAAGACAAGCATCAAAAAGACTTGCATAAGAGTTAACTCATAGAGCAATAAATTCAAAGTAAAGGCATCGAAGCAACACAAAGGAAGATATAAGTTTCAGCAGTTGCTTTCAACTTTCAACATGCATATCTCATGGATAATTGTCAACACAGAGTAATATGATGAATGCAAATAAGCAAGTATGTAAGAATCAATGCACAGTTGACACAAATGTTTGCTTCTAAGATGGAAGGAAATGGGTAAACTGACTCAACAATAAAGTAAAAGATAGGCCCTTCGCAGAGAAGCAGGGATTAAATCATGTGCTAGAGCTTTTCAAGTTTTGAAATCATATAGAGAGCATAAAAGTAAAATTTTGAGAGGTGTTTGTTGTTGTCAACGAATGGTAATGGGTACTCTAACTACCTTATCAACCAGACTTTCAAGAGCGGCTCCCATGAAGGACGTTATCTCTACCAGCAAGGTAGATCATCCCTCTTCTCTTTTGTTTACACATGTATTTTAGTTTTATTTATTAGATGACACTCCCCCAACCTTTGCTTACACAAGCCATGGCTAACCGAATCCTCGGGTGCCTTCCAACATTCACATACCATGGAGGAGTGTCTATTTGCAAATTTAAGTTGCTTACTGAATCAGAGCAAAACATGTGAAGAGAATTATTAATGCAAGTTAATTAATTGGGGCTGGGAACCCCATTGCCAGCTCTTTTTGCAAAATTATTGGATAAGCGGATGAGCCACTAGTCCATTGTGAAAGTCTGTCAGAAGTAAATGACAAGATCGAAAGATAAAACACCACATACTTCCTCATGAGCTATAAAACATTGACACAAATAAGAGATAATAACTTTTGAATTGTTTAAAGGTAGCACATGAAGTATTTACTTGGAATGGCAGGAAATACCACATAGTAGGTAGATATGGTGGACACAAATGGCATGGGTTTTGGCTCAAGGTGTTTGGATGCACGAGAAGCATTTCCTCTCAGTACAAGGCTTTGGCTAGCAAGGTTGTTTGAAGCAAACACAAGTATAAACCGGTACAACAAAACTTACATAAGAACATATTGCAAGCATTATAAGACTCTACACTGTCTTCCTTGTTGCTCAAACCACTACAAGAAAAGTTCTGATAGACAACGTCCCAAAATCGTCAACTAAGGGGCATTTTTCGTCGCCTATGGGCCTAACCCGACGATATGGGTTCCGTTGTCGAAACTGCGTCAGGCAAAGTCCAACGACGATTTTTTCGGTCCGTCGCGCTTGGGCGCCCTTCCGCCACGGAAAATCGGACCGTTGCGGAAGTGTTTTCGGGAGCCCGTTGACTGCTGACGTCATGCAAACTGACACGTGGCAGAACGCTGCCAGTTAACGGCGTTAACCGGCTGAAACTCCGTGGTAGATGGTAGGCCCACACGAGGCCTGCCACGTCTTAAGCGGGCCGGGCCAGATGACATAGTTTGACCGGTCAACTATATAGCTGGGCTGGTCCATTAGTTAAGTGGGCCGGGCCTAACCTCTAAGGTTGATTGGTCAAACTTAAATGGGCCGGCCCATTTAACATGGGGTCCACCTTACGACAACTGGTGGCCTAACAAGGAAGTGGGCCGGGCCAAAAACACAGGTGGGTCCCACTTTCTGTTAGAAGGCCGGCCCATTTAGTGTGTGGGGTCCACCGTATGCATAGTGGCGCCCAACAAGCTAGTGGGGGGCCAAAAACACGTGGGTCCCACTTTCAGTTAAAGGATCGGCCCATTTAGTTTGTGGGGTCCACCATATAGCAAGTGGTCCGGCCCAACAAAATAGTGGGCCGGGCCAAAACACAGTGGGTCCCACTTTCGATAAAGGGACCATTTAGTATGTGGGGCCCACCATATAGCCGTGGGGGCCCCCCAAGATAGTGGGTCGGGCCAAAACACAGTGGGTCCACATTCCTGTTAATGGGCGGCCCATTTGGTATGGGGTCCACCATATAAAAGTGGGCCGGCCCAACAAGATAGTGGGCGGGCCAAAAACAGTGGGTCCCACCTTCCACTTAAAGGGCCGGCCCATTTACCATGTGGGACCACCATAGAGCAAGTGGGCCGACCCAACAAGATAGTGGGCCGGCCCAATAAGCACAGGGCCCCTTTCTGTTAAAGGCGGCCCATCTAGTATGTGGGGTCCACAATATAGCAAGTGGGCGGCCCAACAAGATATTGGGCGGGCCAAAAACAGTGGGTCCCACTTTCCTCTTAAAGGGCCGGCCCATTTATTATGTGGGGTCCTCCAAAAGCAAATGGTGGCCCAACTAATTAGTGGGCCGGCCCAGTAGTTGGTGGGGTCCACCTTAAAGCAAGTGGGCCAGCCCAATTAGTGTGTGGGGTCCACCGTAAATCAAATGGGCTGGCCCAAGAAGTAGTGGGCCGCCGTTTAGTTCTTTGTTTATATGCCGGCATAATATGCGCTTTAGGATTTTGCGGGCAGCACATATGTGATTTCGCTTAATTGGGCCGTTTAAGGGATGGGAATTCGTGATTTAGATACTGAGAATATTTACGCAGCATTGATTTCTGTCGGATAGCCTCACTTACCACAAGCACCAAAGAAAAAATGCGCGAAAGAACTATAAAAACTAACTAAATATTACATCAGCTGCAAGGCATTGAAAAAAATATTACAGAACCCAGAGAAATTGAATGGTAATTAAACCTAGCAATACAATGAAGCGATCCGGCAATCTTTTAAGTTGTCCATGCAGCACCTATATCTGAAACAAAGACATTACAAGTTAAGACAGCAACAATGGAAAGGCAATGACACTACAATATTGTTTGGCAAAGAATTTGGAACTCATCATTTCGTCGTTATAACAAGATCATTGTAATGCGCACAATAAGCAAACAAAGAGTGCATGCCGCATACCAACAGCCAATATAACAGAGCATGTTAGAATGAAACAGCAGACTTACTACTGTCGAGTCCCATGCAAACCAACATGTTCAGGGAGTACAAAATTGGCATGAACAACATAGTAGCAGGCTATAAATTTTGTAACAACGACTGAGCAAGATGAAGTTATGATGGCTACATCTACAGAGCAGGGAATGTAAACCAAAAATAGAAGTTACGATGGCAAAAGCTAAAGAGGAGGGAATGTGAACCAACATGTGCCAAGTGCAATTACTTCATTTTGGCCGTGAACTAAATAATACTCCTGAACTTATAGTGAAGGGGATGCAAATCAAGATGTTTCGGGATATAAACTTGTAATGAGCAACACATGGAGGATAGTTAATGCTGGAGCTTAGGATGGACCAGATACAGAATATAGTGGGATCACCTGTGAACTTGTATAAGAGGGAATGCAAACCAATATGTTCAGCTTTCCATATGTGAGCGTCATGCCAAGTCAGAGAAACAAGTCAATAATGCAGCTTTTGAAGAACAAGATGGCACGCAAAATTATTATCTAGTAGTATGACAAGTTTATTTGTACTACAGGCTAGATAGCAGAGTGATAGCATGCCAAACTAAGTCCTTACTTTGTTAGCTTACAATGAACTAGATACAAAACAATGGCATCACCTGTAGTACAGGGAATGCAAGCCAACATGTTCATGGAGTAAAAAATTGGCACAAACAACATAGTAGCAGGCCATAATTTTTGTAACAACGACTGAGCAAGATAAAGTTATGATGGCTAGATCTACAGAGCAGGGAATGTAAACCAAATATAGAAGTTACGATGCCAAAAGCTATAGAGCAGGGAATGCGAACCAACATGTGCAATTACTTAAAATTGGCCATGAACTAAATAATAGCAGGATGTTACTATAATACCTACAGTATAATTTTTGTAACAACGACTGAGCAAGATAGAAGTTATGATGGCTACATCTACAGAGCAGGGAATGCAAACCAAAATGTTCAATCGCTTAAAGTTAGCAATGAAGTAGAAAATAGCAACGTGTTACGGTCATAGCTAGGAATGAACTAAAAGAGCTTCAGACAAACAAGCATCTGAACCCAGAACATGGCGCTAAAACAAGGGACTTACATTAGGAGAAGCACTCTGTGGGAGTCACAGCAGATCTTCCTGGGGTTGATAGATCCGGTGATGAAGTACGCTACATGTGCTACTTGGGGTTGGAGAGACGGCCATTACACTTCATGGTTACTCATCTCATCTGCAAAAACGTAACGGCGCGTCGTTAGCACAAACAGGTTCCCCCAAGATTAAACAAGAACTTGCAGGCAAGCAATAGAAAAGCGACAGTAGAAGAGTTTAGATCATGCACTGCGCCGGTGAAGCAGATCCGGTTCATGCACAGCGGTGTCGGTGAGCAAGATCCGATGCGGTGGACGACGGATCCGGCGAAGCGGCTCCGGCGGGGTGGACGATACCGCAGCTGAAGCGACTGCGGTAGACTGCTGGATGAGCATATGGTTTCGAGGTTCGGCGGGGATGATCCGGTCCGGTTGATGACGGCGTCGATGAAGCGGCTCCGGCAGGCAGCCGGATGACGAGGATCGCGAGGGCTCGGGTAGGCCAGGGAAGTCCGGCGGGGATGTTCCGGTGCGGTGGTCGTGGAGGTGGTAGAGAGAGGGACTTGAGAAGTTCCGGTGGGTGGTCTCAGATGAGAGACTGAAGGAAATGTATTTTTTTGGGAGGGTTTCCGGGCTAGGGAGGTGGTGATCGAAAAAATGACGGGCAAACCCCTCACCAACCGACTTTGCTGTCATCTCCACAGGGGTAGAATGGGAATTTGGAAGCGTGTGAAATTTTTGTATTTTGTGGGCGGGAAGTTTTGCCGCTATGAGATTTTGAATTTCGCTAAGGTACAAGTATAATGATAAAAAATTGTGACACCGTACTAGTACCTCTGTTCATGGCCGAGTGCAAAATCAAATCATCATCACGTTGAATATAGGTCACTACCATGATCATGATCTATCTTCTTAATCCCATTCAAAAATGCGTTTGAAATATTTCAGGATTGGTGGGAGATTTTGCCGCCCGACAGAGATTAAATTAAACCACACGTTCGACAATTCAAACTTGAGACCTTGGCTATGATACCATTTAAGTTCGAACTGATTCAAAAAAGGCTAGGCAATTAATTTATATAACATCCACAGGAACAACTACCAAGTTGATCCCAACCGCAGATAAATGCATCCACCAACAAAAGTCTGAACGGTGCCTTAATCTAAGGAAACATTTCACAAGACCAATGTACTCACTATGTTAGTGTTCATCTCCAATTATCTATGGCATTTTCTTAGTCTTTGGGAGATTATAACGAACTTGATTGGCCTCGTGCAGTAGGGCATCACATGCTTCTAATCTCGATCTCAACATGTCAACTTTTGTTCTTAGCATAGCTGTTGCAACTCGTTCTACTTGGAGTTGTTCCTCCAAAACTTGAGCAGAGAAAGACTTGGACTTGGGCTTCAAAACCCAGCATTTCGCAGGAAAGAGTTTTTGGTGATATCTTTATCTTTCCCGGGTTTTGCCATCTCAAATTTCATATTAGCCAGACAAGTTTTGAGTTGTGTAAAAAGAAAAGTTATTACAGAGAAAAATGCAGATGGTAGATTTAATGTGTACGAACTACTTTTAATCATACAAGTTGACATGCCTGACTATAATAAGGACCATCTATCTTGCTAGCAGGCATAATTATTAATGGGCTACCATGTACGGGAACCGTATCCTCTAACGTGAAGGAGCTAAGTCAGGAAAAATAAAGAAGCAAAGTCAGGCTTCTGTAGCATAAGTACAAGGTTATGCACTGTCTTTAACTAATAAAGGTGATTACTGTAGATGTTTAAAAACTAAACTAAATTTTATTACACCATAATTTTCTCTGCATGTAATTACTTCAAATGCAAGACACAAGTTTGTATTGTGCAAATTAATTTAAATTATTTGGATTTTAGACATATGGTTTGGGGGAAGGAAAGTTAGAGTACTGTAGCTTCTCTAACTTTTCACCTTCAAGTTAGAGTACTGTAGCTTCTCTAACTTTTCACCCATGTACGTAGTCCTTCCAAGAAACAGCCGTTATTGCATTACGAGCAGAAAACAGTTCACACGTGCGCTCAGATTCAAATTTTCAGCATGCAGTCGATTTATGGTTTAATTGAAGTACACATCAGGATATTATTTCACACAAAATACAGCAGCCACATGGAACATATCTAATTTTAGTACAACAACAAAATTTGCAATTATTACAGACCACGAAATTTTGAACGAAATTTTGAGCAGTAATTAGTTACAGCATTGGCATCAGCAGTCCACTTGACTGAACAACAGAATCAAAGTTTATTTAGACACCTTCAATTCCCAGACACATCACAACTGGCTTACCATGACAAGTGCATAGGAGATTCTTTAGAACATTTTCTGTCAAAGTTTGCCTATTTTTCAATTCATGTATCTCTTGGCGTGTCTTGGCAATTAATTCATCAGCATCTTTGTTTTCCCGCCCAAATATATCAACTGCCTCTTGGAGTGCATCCCCGAAATCTCTTTGTGCCGGATTAAGTTGACCAATAGATACCATGGGCCTATGCGAGCAATATGCACTCTCACTGCTGCTTTGTGAAACATCAATACTTGAGGCATTGGCCCTTGCTTCTGGCATTGTAGCTTTATTTGAAGCCTGAAATTTAGATAAAACAAGTTACAACATCATATGATGCAATAAAAGACCTCCAATTTCAAGAACATCATTGAGCTGATATAACACAACAAGCAATCAAAAATAGAGCCTCGTACATCTATTTCTTCTGGAATGGTTGGTGTACCGGACTCAGTGGACCAATGAGAGCACGTGCCACTGTCACTGTTGCTCTGTGAAATGACCGCAACACTTGATAAATGGGTTGTCCCTACTGACATTACAGCTTTGTTTGCAGGCTGAAACTAAGACAAAACAAGTTAAAATGCAATACAATACAAGGCAAACAAACAACATTGTTGACATAATTTTGAAAGAACCATGGGCAGATACAACAAAGAAACCAGTTAAGCCACATGCCTCTTAGAACAAACCAAACTAGATCATGGCGATGATGTATACAATGAACCAAGCAACTAGACATCATGTGCCCAATAACGAAGCCAGGTCACTGCACAGAAGAAATCTAGCAAATAGCCAAATACAGTCAAAAGATGTGCATGTTGGATTTGATACTATTAGGAAAATAATGTATGATTGATTTAAGCATGACTCAGATAGTGCCTTCGACATCGCAGAAGGTCAATGCAACAATTAATTGTATGGCTTGTATGAAGTGCCATAACATTTAAATTAAGCATAACGAGGCATTGCTTAATCTGAGAACTGAGTGCTAGCTCAGTGGCAAGGCTTGCGAGTGCGCAGCCAGCCCACCCGGGTTCGAGTCCCAACAGGACCGAATTAAACGGGGTGTTATCTAGCGCGTATAAATTCGCTGCTAGAGAGGTCTCATCATCTATCTCACAACGTATAGACAAGGGAGGGAATCTTCCTACGTTGGTCAACGTTTAGGCAATGCTTAATCTTGAATTCATGATCAAACTCAAACAAAAAAGGGCATATAACAAGTAGCACCATGTGCATCATGTATAATAGATTACTAGAAACTGAATGAAGCAATTGAACATGGAGCGTATTATATAAACAGCCAGATCATTTGAATATGGATATACCACATCATGTCAATGGGACTCAGAAAAACAAAGCTAGACATTTAAACAAGTAATATAACTATTTTTTCACCATGTTTCAAGTAGAATAGGAAGCTAGGTTAGGAATAAAGCAATCATGTTTCAAGTAGAATAGGAAGCTAGGTTAGGAATAAAGCAATAAAAAAACACAAAGTGCATCATTTCAGCTAGGATCATTTCTATCAAACTTCATGCACTAGCCATGGAACAACAGGCAAACTCAATGAAGCAACAGGCAAAAAATTAACATAATAGAATTTCAGGACTTGTATTAACATAGCCAAATCATGTAACTTATACCCAGGCATGCCGGATGCCAGATGGGTCAAAGGCAGTGTGCAATGTTCCATATGGTCATTGTTTATATTTTATTAGATTCCATTAGGCAACTTAGGTAGTGCAACATACAGAAAATGATGCAATTGAACTATGCACAGGAGGTAAATTAACATTCCAAAAAAAACAGGGAACTTACGTGAGCTTTTTTTTGAGTCACACGGACCTCATCGGGTACTTGGACAGAAGAACCTGGTGCCTCACTGTTTCTCCTCTGCATGAAGGAGAGGCCAATTGTAAACAGAAACAGGTCCAAGATATAGAAGTTTGCATTAAGCAATATACAAAAAACAGCAGGTACTTACATGATTATAGGCGAGCTTTACTCTACGTTTATGAGTGTAAGATGTGCCTGCTGCACGTGTAATAACAACAAACAGTTACGAGTCACGGCTTTGCTATAATTAAATTGACACCAAATAGTAGTAGAAGCATTATGACGTGCATAAACATGTAATACAGGATCGCAGAAAGATATCAAACATGATGTAACTAGAGCAGTAGCCTACGGCCAAATAGTGAGAAATTGTAATCGTGTCAATTGTGGACTTGTATAGCCTACCCCAACTTGTTTGGGAATAAAGGCTTTGTTGTTGTTGTTGTTGTTGTCAATCGTGGACATGTAGAGCATTCAACGGCTCATGATTGGTGGCTCATATTTTGTAGAGTTTCAGCGAATGGGTGGGTTAGGTTACTCAGACCACCACACTGTGTATTTATATCATCTGAGTTAGGGTTACAATACTACTGGACATGGGCCTCTATGGGCCTCACACTGGATACAATATTACTACAGCGCTACTACTAAACTCACTCATGGTCCAACACACCCCCTCAAGATGATCATGGGTAAACAACCATGGCCATCTTGCAACAACAACATGACACATATGACAACTACCAGTCAGGGTGGGCATATGAAACCGAAAACCGAACCGAAGCCGAAACCGAACTAACCGAAATCTCGGTTTTTTCCATTAACCGCCATTTTTTCGGTTTCCATTTATACTAACCGAATTAAATTTGGTAGAATTCGGTTTTTAGCCCCACCAACCGAACAAGACCGAATAGACCGAATTGAGTAACCTACCATCAATTTGTGCATAAACCGATCATTCCATAGAAGCCCAATTGCGTTTGATGTTCCAAAAATTGTTCATTCAATGTATGACTTTGGTCTTTGATGTACTAGCTTTTTCTGAATATAGCGTGAAGCCTGCATAATAGAACACGTCGCTCGAAGTCTTAGCTACCCCTTTTAATCGCTCACGAGTGATGCACCTGTACCACGAGTGCCGCAGCCTACCAAATAGCATCCCTCCATGATTGGTGCTCATTTGTCGATTTCTTGCGCACTTTTTGTGTTGATATGTCAATCACTTTTGCTTTCTTCGGTGATGCCTACTATTTGTTCAAGTGAGTAGGTTCATTCGGTTTTAACCTTTGTCGGTTAACAATCTTCGGTTTCTAAATTTTCACGCAATTTCGGTTACCATTTTTGAAAACCGAATTTATTCAAAAACCGCAAAAACCGAACCGAAATTTCGGTTAAAACCGAATGCCCACCCTGAACTACCAGTAATGAACATTCAGCATAACTCCTAGGATACATGACAGCATTGCACTTTCCATCATCTTGTCATCTCGATTCATCTCTTCATCAGCAGCGAAGATATCCAGCTTCAACCATCTGGGATACGCACAACTCCTAACCATACACGTCCTCAACAACCCCGGCTGCCTCACCACACAAGTTCCGCAGAACCATCCACACTCGCCTCAATGTCCTCAGCCTCTCTTCTCCACTCTGCCCGGCCACCTCTTCCGTCTCTCCCACAAACCCCCAGCCAACTCCTGCCTCAACCATCCACTCCTCAAGCACCCATGCCTATCCCCCGGTCAGGCCTCAACCAGTCTCACCTCAGGCACGCATGCCTTTCCCCTGGACATATCCACAACCATCACCATCACCACTAAACCGCAGCCTCATCAACTCCATCACGACTCAACCGCAGCCTCATCAACTCCATCACCACATATCCTCACAGCCTCACATCTCCATTTTCTCCTCACTTCCACTCGGATGGCGCCTCGTCTGCGCGCCCTGGCCAACCTGGCGGACCGCACCTGGCCACATCGACCGGCTCGCGCTGGTCAACGTCCAGCACCAACCTCCGGCTCCGCCCTGCGCTCAAAGGCTCGCCCCACTCCGCACGCCTCCAACTTCTGCCCCTCACACGGATCCAGATCTCTCTGCCACGGATTCACTTCCTCTTCTCTCCTTTCTAAACCAAAACGATCTTCACCCTCTTCTTTCTCCCCGCGCGAGCAGCCGCCGATCTCACACAGCTCACATCGCTGTGTGTGATAGCCGCAACCCACGCAGAGCACCTGATGCGGCCTCCCGCCGCCTGGATTTCTACATCTCAACGGTGGGTTTTGTGATCAAAGGAAGAACTTGTTTGGTACTGTTTGTGGCGGCTAGCAGGAAGGAAACCTAGGCTCTGATACCATGTAGAGTTTCAGCGAATGGGTGGGTTTGGTCACGGAAAAACATACTTATGCGTCGTGTTTAAACCTAAAGGATGAGGTGGTTATCAACGAAAGCACTTGTAAGTTAGAAATATAGCACGAATTCAGAAATACAGTCAGCTGCAATACTCCTAACAGAACAAAACGCGCAGGGATGTCTGGTTACCTATTTCTGGGCGGCGTTTAGACGTGTTCCGCGTTCTTACGGGTGACGTGGAGGTCGGCGAGGGGACTGCTGTTGCGGTGGGTGCCGGGGAAGCAGATCTTGGGGGGTCGGAGAAGGACATGCTGGGCGGTCGATGAAGTGTTCAGCGCGCCGGCCGAACTAGAAGGTCGGTGAAGCAGATGATGTGCAGTGCACGGGGGCGTCGGTGTCGGCGAAGCTGGTCAGGTGCGGTGGTCGATAGAGTCGGCGAACGAGATACGGTGCGGTGGACGCCGGAGTAGGTGCGGATCAAGCGGATAGGGCAGCCTCGGGGTTTGAAGCCGTGGCAGCTTGAACGGCGAAGTGCGGCGGCCGGGAAGATCTGGAGGTAGGCAAGAGGGGCGGTTTCTCTGAGGGCTTGCGGGCGAAACTAGGGCGAAGCTGGGCGAAGCTGGGCGATAGAGGAGTAGAAGGGAATTTCGCAGTCCTTCTTTTGAGGAAAAAAATATTCGCAGATCTGAAACTTTGCGGCGCGAGATATTTGGGCGTTGGCGGGGAATTTTACCGCTCGATGATATTAAATTTTGGCTGCAGTAGGTTTTTTTTTAGAGTATGTAATAATAATAAATAGTAGGCCCTACTAGTACTGTACGTCTGTTCAGGAATCCAAGGGGGTAGAGGTAGAGGTATAGATATATAGACAATATAGAGATATAAGAAATGGCGGGGGCTAGCGGAAATGCACTTTGCCTCATAGGAGCATATGCTCCCATTATGTGAATCCATATTTCAAAGTGTCAAAAAATTCTAAACTAAAATTTTACATGTATATCTAGACATTTTATGTTGGTACACAAGTTTTCTCACAAAAAAATTATGTGGCTCCTATAAAAAAGACAAATTTTGATGTTGTAACACGACTACGTACAGTATATTTTTTGCCTTTTTTTACACGCCACACAAAATGTCGTTTTTCCACGAAAACTTGTGAACGAACATATGATGTCACAATGTATACCAAAAAAATTAACATTTATATAATTTTTTTAATCATTTTCTATAATTGGTGCATATGCACGCGTGTGCCAAAACGCCACCTCCGCAGGCTAGGAGTTTCTAAACTTCTTATGGCACATCAAATAAAATGTTGTTCAAACAATAATAATAATGTGCTTATGATTGTTACTCCCTTCCACCATGAATAAAGTCCACATCGGTTTCGTGTCAAACTTTGACTCGAGATTTAGGTACCCACATGATAGTGCTAGTATCATAGCTAGTATCATACACATTGGTCCCACAAAAATGTTGATGTGGCAGCTAATTAAGTAGGAGAGAGGAGATTAGTGTAACATAGGTAGATATTGTATCATAGCGCAAACAACGAGAAAACTTAATGCTAAACAAATCTTGTACACAAATTTGCATTGAGATTCTAAAAAATAATAAATGTAGCATTACTATGATACTACTCCATGATACTACCCACTATAGAAATAGTATGACCAGCCTAATTTTATGACATCCGCAAAATATACCATTGGAAAGTTCATCGAAACAAGCATCCGATGATATAGTTTTGAATGACATGCAACTCATAATTGGCGGGCCCAAGTATTAGTCTAAGTTTGCCTCTGAAAACAAATTGGCATTGTACTCTAGGACAAAGGGAGACTACTCGCAATGGCAATATCATAAGTAGTATCATGCACTACATGCATGCAAAATGTTGATGTGTCATATCAGTTAATGATGAAAGAGACGATAGTGGTATCATAGGTAGATATCGTATCATATCATGTAGAACTAGAAAAATTACTGCCAAACAAATCTTGTACACACTTTTGTATTGAGATTCTACAAATCCCTAAATACATGTAACATATTATACTACTACATGATGATACTATGGACTGTGAAAATAATATCGTACATTAGTATCATATGTATGATACTATTATATGATACTCCCCATTGTGACTAGTCTAATAATAACAATAGTACTCAAATTTGTCTTGTCCCTCGGGTGTTTAGAAGTATATGTTCGGTCCCTCACGTATTTAAGAATTATGTTTGGCCCCTCAACTCTAATGTGGTCAAAATTGAGCACTTGAACACTTAGTTAGGTCTAGCAATGATAAAAACTTGATTGGTCTGTTTATTATTTGTTATGTGGCACGGCGGCAAAGCATTTTGCTAAATCTCAAGCACACATAGTTGGGGTCCATTAGAGGGACTAATTAAATCAAAGTACAATGGATTATAAAAGCAGGTTTTATCATTGATTAGCTTTGCAACGGCCTATCAACTGTAAGTGTTGCATGTGTTCTAAAGAACTATGTTCATCGTCACAGATCAAGAGGAGTACGCAGTGGAGGACGCACAAAACAACCGTAGGCCAGGTGGGCACACCTTACTAATTTTCTTTTTTCCACTTTATATGTGATAATTTTTTACATAATTAATTAACTAAAACATTTTAAAATAGGGTGGGCCATTCAACCCAAACACCATGTTGCGTACGTCGCTGAGGGTAAGGGGTTTCATCTTCGTTCTATGGTATGAGTATGTAATGCGCGTGATACTCATCGAAGACAATATATATAGCAGACATCACATCAGATGAGCCTATGGATAAAAATGGGCCAAATCATATCTACTAGTGCACAAATGAAGTTAAAAATAGGTCAACCTTCATTAAACCGATACTACTTAAAAGACCATTGTTTGACCTAAGTAAGCGTATATATGAGGTCAGTAATACTAGTCACAATGCATAGTATCATATATAAAAGTATGGTGTGTATGATACAATTAATACTACATGTTACTATGTCAACGATGCATGGTATCATGTACTAGTATCATAATCTTCTTATATTAATTGATTTGTAGAATCTCAATGCAGATCTATGTACAAGATTATTTAACATTAAATTTTCTAGTACTACGTGCTATGATACGGTATCTACCTATGATATTATAATCCTCTCTCTCATCTTTAATTGCAGTGCCACATCAGCTTTTTTGCAAGCATGAGATGCATGATAGTGTACTACCTATGATACTCCCATTGTGGGTAGTCTAAGGGGGCAATGTTAGACCTAATTAAGTGTTTGAGGTTAGTTATGGACCGCTGTTATACCTAATTGTGTTTGAGGTCAGTTAGGGACCTTATTATACATAATTAAGTGTTAGAGGTGAGTTCAAATAATAATATATAGTTGGGGTCTAAAGTTCACCAACGTATGCAACACACGAGCTGCCAAATGTGTACTTAATTAACCCTATTAGGAAAACACAAGATTATCTCATTCAACAAAATATTAGGAAAGTGTATCACAATTGTATTTATCCCTTATCTCTCTCATGTTAACCGAGACAAGAGTTCGTTCTAGGTCAGCTCTACGACAATTAGCGTCGCAAGGGTGGTAACATAGGTGTGCAGTTGCGAAAGTTTTTTCCCAAGTTATCGACTTCCTCAATCCACACTTAATATTTGTGCATGCGGGCCTAAGTATATGGTACTACTTAGTTCTATTCCTAGTATATATGTTGGGTGACTTAGAAAAATCATACTTCGTACATGATTCCTTCGAAAATCCTTTAGGGCTTCTTTGATTCATATTAGGTTGGTATAAGATAATAGGATTTAGATCTTATAGGAATATTTCCTACACTAGTAGTTTGATTCATATGAACATATCCAATAGGAAATAATCCTATAGGAATCATCAAGTAGTGCAAATCCTAGTATAGGATTAAATATTTGGTCCTACCTCATGGAAAAATTCATTTGGCGCAATCAAACGCAACTCATCTTATTATAGGATTTAACTACACATGTCATCCCAAATCCCAATCCTACATTCCTACTCCTATGATTTCCCTATCCTGTGAATGAAAGGAGCCCTTAAAATCAAACTATCCCGCACCTCGTCGATTCGTATAAAACCGACTCTAGCCAACAACTCTTCGCCCGACCTTTCTTCTTCACCATCAGGCCACCACACACTGTCATTTTCCATTGCAACGCATTTAGGGTGTGTTCGGTTCCAGAACCAAGTGGAATGGAATGGAACCGTTCCGCACCTAGAGCCCATTCTTGTGTTCGGTTGTGGAATGGAACGGAACCGAGTGGTTCCTCGAAAGGGAATATTCTCCCCATATGCAGAATGCACCCATTCCACCGAATCGGTGGAATGTGGTGGAACGGCTGTTACTTAGCCGCTATTAATTACAAAGCACTTCACTAATCCAACCAAAAAAATTATTAGTTGTTGTTAATTATGATTTTGAGATTAAAAAGGCCACTATTAATTACGATATTTAGACAAAAGATTAAACTTTAACTTCATTCCGTTCTACTCTCCAAATTCCCCGACCATACAAAAAATAACATTAATTACGATTTTAAGATTAAAAAGGCCATTAGGCGTTGTTAATTACGATTTTAAGATTTAAAAGGCTATTTGCCATTGTTAATTACGATTCTTAGACAAAAGTTTAGTTTAACCACATTCCGTTCTGCTCTCCAATTCCTCCAACCGAACAAAAAACAGTACCATTCTGTACCTCCTTTTTGTCCAAACCGAACGCGGGGATGGAACCATTCCATTCCTCTGGAAAGGAACCATTCCTTACTAAAATCTTCTTGTGCCACCTCCCAGTTTAAAGGCCTACTCGCATAACCCTACAGCTCTGCACTCGCGTGGGCAACCGAACACACCTACATCATCAATGCCCCGCGTACTTATCCGCACCGCCTACAGCTCTGCACTCCTATGACCTATCCATGGCTGGGCAGTCAAAAAAAGCTGCGTCACCTGGGAAATCAACAAGCCACGCAAGCAAGTCGCAAGCATCATAAATTCCGAATCAATGCCTAGCTACAGTCTACCTGGCCTCCTCCCAACTCATTGTCCTTGAGGCCTTAACAAAGCCTTCTAAAAGGGTTTTATCAAAATATTCCATATGGATTAGTAAAAAAACGCACCTGCTAAAGATTCATATATGCCCATTTGAATCTTGGTCAAATCCTAGGTTTGACCATGATTTAAACAAGTTTAAAACATGAATATGAAAATTAAGCATGTATCCTTCGTAGTCACTCCAAAATGAAGCTCTTGAGAGGGTTTTTGAAATTTCCATGTTTGAAACCAAAAAACCACGTACTTCTCTTCATGCTTGACTTCATAAGACAGAGTTTGGGGTTAGGGGTAGCTTGATACATGATTTTTCTCGTTTGAATATGTCTAGACCTTGTTATCAACTTAATTGAATGCTTACTATATATATGACATAAGAAGACTATGTGCATTGGTTTTTCATTTTATTGTTTTTTTAATTTTATGCCCATTTGAATCTTGGTCAAATCCTAAGTTTGACCATGATTTAAACAAGTTGAAAACATGAATATGAAAAATTAAGCATATATCCTTCTTAGTCACTCCAAAATGAAGCTCTTGGGAGGGTTTTTGAAATTTCCATGTTTTAAACCAAAAACCACATATCTTCATGCTTGACTTCATGAGATAGAGTTTAGGGTTAGGGGTAGATACATGATTTCTCTGGTTTGAATATATCTAGACCTTGTTTATCAACTTAATTGAATGCTTACTAATGTGACATAAGAAGACTATGTGCCTTGATTTTCCATTTTTTGTTTTTTCTGAATTTTTATGCCCATTTGAATCTTGGTCAAATCCTAGGTTTGACCATGATTTAAACAAGTTTAATAAAACATGAATAGGAAAAATTAAGCATATATCCTTCTTAGTCACTCCAAAATGTAGATCTTGGTAGGGTTTTTAAAATTTCCATGTTTGAAACCAAAAACCACGACTTCTCTTCATGCATGCTTGACTTCATAAGACAGAGTTTAGGGCTAGGGTAGCTAGATACATGATGTTTCTGGTTTGAATATGTCTAGACCTTGTTTATCAACTTAATTGAATGCTTACTATATGACATAAGAAGACTACGTGCCTTGGTTTTTCATTTATTTTCATTTATTTTGAATTTTTATGCCCATTTGAATCTTGGTCAAATCCTAGGTTTGACCATGATTTAAACTAGTTTAAAACATAAATATGAAAAATTAAGTATCTATCCTTCTTAGCCACTCCAAAATGAAGCTCTTGGGAGGGTTTTTGAAATTTCCATGATTGAAACCAAAAACCACTTCTCTTCATGCTTGACTTCATAAGTCAGGGTTTAGGGATATATATATAGGGGGTACATACATGATTTTTCTGGTTGGAATATGTCTAGAACTTGTTTTTCAACTTGAGCTTATCTAGAGCTTGTTTTTAAATTTTTTATACCCATTTGATTCTTCGTCAAATCCTAGGTTTGTTGACCTAGATTTGAACAAGTTTAAAACATGAATATGAAAAGGTAAGCATGTATGCTTCTTAATTAGTCACTCCAAAATGAAGCTCTTGGGAGGGTTTTTGAAATTTCCATGATTTAAACCAAAAACCACTTCTCTTCATGCTTGACTTCATAAGTTAGGGTTTAGGGATATATAGGGGGTAGATACATCATGATTTTTCTGGTTTGAATATGTCTAGAGCTTGTTTATCAACTTAATTGAATGCTTACTATATGACATAAGAAGACTATGTGCCTTGATATTTCATTTTTTAAAAATTATGCCCTTTTGAATATTGGTCAAAACCTAGGTTTGACAAAGATTTAAAAAAGATTAAAACATGAAAATGAAAAAGTAAGCCTTGATCCTTCTTATTAACTCCAAAATGAAGGTTTTTGGGAGGGTTTTTGAAATATCCATGTTTGAAACCCAAAACCACTTCTCTTCGTGCAGAGTTTAGGGTTAGGGGTAGCTAGACACATGAATTTTCTGGTTTGATATGTCTAGACCTTGTTTATCAACTTAATTGAATGCTTACTATATGACATAAGAAGACTATGTGCCTTGATTTTACATTTTTTTAAAATTATGCCCATTTGAATCTTGGTCAAATCCTAGGTTTGACCATGATTTAAACAAGTTTGTTTATCAACTTGAATGCTTGCTATATGACATCAGAAGACTATGTGTTTGGTTTTTGTTTTTTGAATTTGTTATGCCCATTTGAATCTTAGTCAAATCCTAGGTTTGAATATATATGTCTAGACCTTGTATATCAACTTGAATGCTTACTATACATATGACATAAGAATGTTATGTGCTTTGGTTTTTCATTCTTTTCATTTTTTCTGAATTTTTAGGGCCATTTGAATCTTGGTCAAATCCTTGGTTTGACCAAGATTTAAACAAATTTAAAACATGAAAATGAAAAGGGAAGTCTGTATCCTTCTTAGTCACTCTAAAATGAAGCTTTTGGGATGTTCTTTAAATTTCAATGTTTGAAACCCAAAACGACTTCCCTTCATGCTAGACTTCATAAGATCGACAGGGGGTAGATACATGATTTGTCTGGTTTGGATATATCTAGACCTTGTTTATCAACTTGATTGCTTACGATATGACATAAGAAGACTATGTGATTTGGTTTTTCATTTTTCTGATTTTTTTGAATTTTGTGCCCACCCATTTGTATCTTCGTCAAATCCTAGGTTTGACCAAGATAATTTAAACAAGTTTAAAACATGAAAATGTAAAGGGAAGCATGTATCCTTCTTAGTCACTCTAAAATGAAGCTTTTGGGAGGTTTTTGAAATTTCGATGTTTGAAACCCAAAACCACTTCTTCACATGCTTGACTTCATAAGACAGAGTTTAGGGGTTAGGGGTATAGATACATGATTTGTCTGGTTTGAATATGTCTAGACCTTGTTTATCAACTTGAATGCTTACTATATGACATAAGAAGACTATGTGATTTGGTTTTTCATTTTTCTGTTTTTTAATTATTTTTCTGCCCATTTGAATCTTGGTCAAATCCTAGGTTTGAACAAGATTTAGACAAGTTTAACACGTGAAATTAAACGAATAAGTAAGCATTGATCCTTCTTAGTCACTCCAAAATGTACCAATTGATAGTGTTAACTTTGCTTCATGGAAAAAATAATGTCATGTAAATGAGTTAACTTGGATTTCCTACCCTTGAATCCATAGGAAACTTTGTTCTAATGCACTATTATAATCAACCGAGTTTTTACACCAACAGGTCTGTCACTTACGTGTGGTGCCCACGCGTGAGGTCCCACACTTCAGTGAGCACAAGTCACGTGCAATAGGTACGCCAACTCCCAGCCATCTTCTTTGTCAAGAGAAGACGCATCAGGATGCGTATTGGAAGTCCGTGGGTCCTTCTGGATCCTTCGGTTGTCCCTCTCACAAAAAAAAACAAATCTATCTCATTCTCGGCCTCGCTCGACTCGCTCGCTCGCTCGCTCGTCTCCTGCGCACTGACAAACCCTGCACAACAGTCAACATCATCATCATCACCCGAAAAAGGGGAGACACCATAATGCTCTGCCTTTTTTCTCTCCTTCCGAGTGATCCCTCTTCCTCCGAGTTTCACTCGACGGGCAAACGCACATCTGCAGCATAGTAATAATAAAAAGGTAGAAAAATCGATATACGAATCTATAATTAAATAGGTTAAACTAGGGTTTTGCCCTGTACTACAGATCAAGGTTCAAAAAAATCCAACTACGGGGTTCGAACAACACGATTCTAATCCAAGAACTTTTTCGACCTCATCCAAGTGGCCTCAAACTATAGGGTTAGCATCTAGTGCAGTATGTGTGAAAATGTATGCACTATGTGTGCTATAACTTGTATGTCTTTCAAATTTGAACCAACTTTGAATAAGTTTGAAATATTTGAAATGGGGCTTTTGGCTTAAACGTTTGAAACTCAAAACGATTCTCTTCATGCTAGACTTCATAAGACCGAGTTTAGGGTTAGGGGTAGATACATGATTTGTCTGGTTTGAATATGTCTAAACCTTGTTTATCAACTTTAATGCTAACTTCTCAGTCACTCTAAAATGAAGTTTTTGGAGGTTTTTGAAATTTCCATCTTTGAAACCCAAAACCACTTCTCTTCATGCTTGACTTCATAAGAAAAAGTTTAGGGTTAGGGGGTATAGATACATGATTTGTATGGTTTGAATATGTCCAAACCTTGTTTATCAACTTGAATATGCTTACTATATGACATAAGAAGACTATGTACTTTGGTTTTTAATTTTTCTGATTTTTTTAATTTTCTGCGCATTTGAATCATATCTTGGTCAAATCCTAGGTTTCACCAAGATTTAGACAAGTTTAACACGTGAAAATGAGTAAGTAAGCATGGATCCTTCTTAGTCACTCTAAAATGAAGCTTTTGGGATGTTCTTGAAATTTCCATGTTTGAAACCCAAAACCACTTCTCTTCATGATTGACTTCCATAAGATCGACAGATCAGTTTAGGGTTAGGGGTAGATATATACATGATTTTTTGGTTTGAATATGTCTAGACCTTGTTTATCAACTTGAATGCTTACTATACATATGACATAAGAATGCTATGTGCTTTGGTTTTTCATTCTCTTTTTGAATTTTTTCTAAATTTTTAGGCCCATTTGAATCTTGGTCAAATCCTTGGTTTGACCAAGATTTAAACAAGTTTAAAACATGAAAATGAAAAGGGAAGTCAGTATCCTTCGTAGTCACTCTAAAATGGAGAAGCTTTTGGGATGTTCTTGTAATTTCTATGTTTGAAACCGAAAACGAGTTCCCTTCATGCTAGTAGACTAGCTTCATAAGATCGACAGGCCGGGGGTAGATACATGATTTGTCTGGTTTGGATATATCTAGACCTTGTTTATCAACTTTAATGCTTACTATATGACATATATAAGAAAACTATTGCTTTGGTTTTTCCTTTTTCTATTTTTTTTAATTTTGATGCCCATTTGAATCATGTCGAATCCTAGGTTTGACCAAGATAATTTAAACAAGTTTAAAACATGAAAATGAAAAGGGAAGCATGTATCCTTCTTAGTCACTCTAAAATGAAGCTTTTGGGAGGTTTTTGAAATTTCGATGTTTGAAACCCAAAACCACTTCTCTTCACATGCTTGACTTCATAAGACAGAGTTTAGGGGTTAGGGGTATAGATACATGATTTGTCTGGTTGAATATGTCTAGACCTTGTTTATCAACTTTAATGCTTACTATATGACATAAGAAAACTATTGCTTTGGTTTTTCTTTTTCTGATTTTTTGAATTTTGATGCCCATTTGAATCTTGTCAAATTCTAGGTTTGACCAAGATTTAAACAAGTTTAAAACATGAAAATGAAAAGGGAGGTTTTTGATATTTCCATGTTTGAAACCCGAAACCACTTCTCTTCATGCTTGACTTCATAAGACAGAGTTTAGGGTTAGGGGTAGATACATGATTTGTATGGTTTGAATATGTCCAAACCTTGTTTATCAACTTGAATATGCTTATGTGCTTTGGTTTTTTATTTTTCTGATTTTTTTGAATTTTATGCCCATAAATCTTGGTCAAATCCTAGGTTTGACCAGGATTTAAACAAGTTTAAAACATGAAATGAAAAGATAAGCCTGGATCCTTCTTAGTCACTCTAAAATGAAGCTTTTGGGAGGTTCTTGAAATTTCCATATTTGAAACCCAAAACCACTTCTCTACATGATTGACTTCATAAGACATAGTTTAATTAGAGTTTTAGGGGTAGATATATACATGATTTTTCTGGTTTGAATATATATGTCTAGACCTTGTTTATCAACTTGAATGCTTACTATACATATGACATAAGAATGCTATATATGTGCTTTGGTTTTTCATTCTTTTGATTTTTTTCTGAATTTTTAGGGCCATTTGAATCTTGCATGGTTAAACTTGGGTTTTGCCCAGTTCTAAAGATCAAGGGTTCAAAAAAATCCAACTACGGGGTTCGAACAACACGATTCTAATCCAAGAATTTTTTCGACCTCATCCAAATGGCCTCAAACTATAGGGTTAGCATCTAGTGCAGTATGTGTGAAAATGTATGCACTATGTGTGCTATAACTTGTATGTCTTTCAAATTAAGTTGATAAACAAGGTCTAGACATATTCAAACCAGAATATTATACTGCATTAGTACAAAAAGTTTCCTATGGATTCATCAAGGGTAGTAAAGCCAAGTTAACTCATTGTCATGACTAAGAAGGATCCATGCTTACTTTTTCATTTTCATGTTTTAAACTTGTTTAAATCTTGGTCAAACCTAGGATTTGACCAAGATTCAAATGGTCATAAAAAATCAAACAAAATCAAGAAAATCAAAAACCAAACCACATAGTCTTCTTATGTAATATACTAAGCATTCAAGTTGATCAACGAAGTCTAGACATATTCAAACCAGAAAAATCATGTATCTACCCCCTAACCCTAAACGTTGTCTTATGAAGTCAAGCATGAAGAGAAGAAGTGGTTTTGGGTTTCAAACATGGAAATTTCAAAAACCCACCCAAAAGCTTCATTTTGGAGTGACTAAGAAGGATCCAAGCTTACTTTTTCATTTTCATGTTTCAAACTTGTTTAAATCTTTGTCAAACCTAGGATTTGACCAAGATTCAAATGGGCATAAAAATTCAAAAAAGAAATCAAAAAAATGAAACACCAAAGCACATAAACTTCTTATGTCATATAGTAATTAAGCATTCATGTTGATCAACAAAGTCTATATATATTTAAACAATAAAAATCATGTATATATACCCCCAAACCCAAAACCACTTCTCTTCACATGCTTGACTTCATAAGACAGAGTTTAGGGGTTAGGGGTATAGATACATGATTTGTCTGGTTTGAATATGTCTAGACCTTGTTTATCAACTTGAATGCTTACTATGTGATTTGGTTTTTCATTTTTCTGTTTTTTAATTATTTTTCTGCCCATTTGAATCTTGGTCAAATCCTAGGTTTGAACAAGATTTAGACAAGTTTAACACGTGAAATTAAACGAATAAGTAAGCATTGATCCTTCTTAGTCACTCCAAAATGTACCAATTGATAGTGTTAACTTTGCTTCATGGAAAAAATAATGTCATGTAAATGAGTTAACTTGGATTTCCTACCCTTGAATCCATAGGAAACTTTGTTCTAATGCACTATAATAATCAACCGAGTTTTTACACCAACAGGTCTGTCACTTACGTGTGGTGCCCACGCGTGTGGTCCCACACTTGAGTGAGCACAAGTCACGTGCAATAGGTACGCCAACTCCCAGCCATCTTCTTTGTCAAGAGAAGACGCATCAGGATGCGTATTGGAAGTCTGTGGGTCCTTCTGGATCCTTCGGTTGTCCCTCTCACAAAAAAAAAACAAATCTCTCTCATTCTCGGCCTCGCTCGACTCGCTCGCTCGCTCGCTCGCACCTCCTGCGCACTGACAAACCCTGCACAACAGTCAACATCACCAGAAAAAGAATATACACCATCAATAAGAGGGGCCCCGTGACTGCTCTCCCTTCTTCTCCTTCCGAGTGATTCCTCTTCCTCCGAGTTTCACTCGACGGGCAAACACACATGTGCTGCATAGTAATAATAAAAAAGTAAAAGAATCGACTACGAATCTATTATTAAATAGGTTATAAACTAGGGTTTTCCCCAGTACTACAGATCAAGTTGAAAAAAAAATCCAACTACGGGGTTTGATTTTGGCCTACAAATAAAAAATTAAATAAGTTGAACTAGTATTCCTCTAAAAAATCATTTTGGTTTGCATTGTTTGATAATTTTCATAGCTAGAGTGCATCACAATTTTTTGATTTCATGCTTTGCTTTGCCAATTTTGATTTTTTCTAACCACCTTCTCTTTGATTTCAAATTTAGGTCAAACTATCGGTGCCTACTATGTGTTCTACTTGAATTGGATGCAGCATGCGCACATGATATGTTTTGCCATTGTTTTGGGCTTCCACACATCTTGGGGCATCCAAGTATTTAAGTTACCTTGTTTTTTAATTGTAATTCATGTACCCTTTCCTCCCAATTAAATTTTGGTTTTACATTTTTAATTTTTTTAAATTTTTATGCCCATTCTGATGTCATATAGTTAGCATTTAAGTTGATAAACAAGGTCTAGACATATTCAAACCGGAAAAATCATGTATCTACCCCTAACCCAAAACTCTGTCTTATCAAGTCAAGCACGAAGAGAAGTCGTTTTGGGTTTCAAACATGGAATTTTCAAAAACCCTCCAAAAAGCTTCATTTTGGAGTGACTAAGAAGGATGGAGGCTTACCTTTTTCATTTTCATGTTTTAAACATGTTTAAATCTTGGTCAAACCTATTATTTGACAAAGAATCAGATGGGCTTAAAATTTCAAAAAAATCAAAAAATGAAAAACCAAAGCATGCAGTCTTCTTATGTCATATATATATTACACATTCAAGTTGATAAACAAGGTTTGGACATATTCAAACCAAAAAATCATGTATCTACCCCCTAACGCTAAACTCTGTCATATGAAGTCAAGCATATGAAGAGAAGTGGTTTTGGGTTTCAAACATGGAAATTTCCATGCTTGAAACCAAAAACCACTTCTCTTCATGCATGCTTGACTTCATAAGACAGAGTTTAGGGTTAGGTGGTAGATACATGATTTTCCTGGTTTGAATATGTTTAGACCTTGTTTATCAAATTAATTGAATGCTTACTATATAACATAAGAGAAGACCTTGTTTTTTTTGAATTTTTATACCCATTCGAATCTTTGTCAAATCCTTGGTTCCACCAAGATTTGAATAAGTTAAAAACATGAATATGAAAAAGTAAGCATGTATGCTTCTTAGTCACTTCAAAATGAAGCTCTTGGGAGGGTTTTTGAATTTCCATGTTCGAAACCAAAAACCACATATCTTCATGCTTGACTTCATGAAACAAAGTTTAGGGTTATGGGTAGATACATGCATGATTTTTCTTGTTTGAATATGTCTAGAACTTGTTTATCAACTTAATTGAATGCCTACTATATAACATAAGAAGACCTTTTTTGTATTTTTTAAATTTTTATACCCATTTGAATCTTGGTCAAATCCTAGGTTTCACCAAGATTTGAATAAGTTTAAAACATGAATATGAAAAAGTAAGCATGCATGTATGCTTCTTAATTAATCACTTCGAAATGAAGCTCTTGGGAGGGTTTTTGAAATTTCCATGTTTGAAACCAAAAACCACATATCTTCATGCATGCGCTTGACTTCATGAGACAGAGTTTAGTGTTAGGGGGTAGATACATGATTTCTCTCGTTTGAATATGTTTGAAACCAAAAACCACATATCTCTGGTTTGCCCGCACTTAGAAATGATATTTGCATCACTTATCATATGTTTGCCCATTTGAATCTTGTCAAATCCTAGATTTGACCAAGATAATTTAAACAAGTTTAAAACATGAAAATGAAAAGGCAAGCTTGTATCCTTCTTAGTCACTCTAAAATGAAGTTTGGGGAGGTTTTTGAAATTTCCATGCTTGAAACCAAAAAACCACTTCTCTTCATGCTTGACTTCATAAAGACAGAGTTTGGGGATATATAGGGGTAGATACATGATTTTTCTGGTTTGATATGTCTAGACCTTGTTTATCAACTTAATTGAATGCTTACTATATGACATAAGAAGACTATGTGCCTTGATTTTACATTTTTTTAAATTATGCCCATTTGAATCTTGGTCAAATCCTAGGTTTGACCATGATTTAAACAAGTTTAAAACATGAATATGAAAATTAAGCATGTATCCTTCGTAGTCACTCCAAAATGAAGCTCTTGAGAGGGTTTTTGAAATTTCCATGTTTGAAACCAAAAAACCACGTACTTCTCTTCATGCTTGACTTCATAAGACAGAGTTTGGGGTTAGGGGTAGCTTGATACATGATTTTTCTCGTTTGAATATGTCTATAGACCTTGTTATCAACTTAATTGAATGCTTACTATATATATGACATAAGAAGACTATGTGCATTGGTTTTTCATTTTATTGTTTTTTTAATTTTATGCCCATTTGAATCTTGGTCAAATCCTAAGTTTGACCATGATTTAAACAAGTTGAAAACATGAATATGAAAAATTAAGCATATATCCTTCTTAGTCACTCCAAAATGAAGCTCTTGGGAGGGTTTTTGAAATTTCCATGTTTTAAACCAAAAACCACATATCTTCATGCTTGACTTCATGAGATAGAGTTTAGGGTTAGGGGTAGATACATGATTTCTCTGGTTTGAATATATCTAGACCTTGTTTATCAACTTAATTGAATGCTTACTAATGTGACATAAGAAGACTATGTGCCTTGATTTTCCATTTTTTGTTTTTTCTGAATTTTTATGCCCATTTGAATCTTGGTCAAATCCTAGGTTTGACCATGATTTAAACAAGTTTAATAAAACATGAATAGGAAAAATTAAGCATATATCCTTCTTAGTCACTCCAAAATGTAGATCTTGGTAGGGTTTTTAAAATTTCCATGTTTGAAACCAAAAACCACGACTTCTCTTCATGCATGCTTGACTTCATAAGACAGAGTTTAGGGCTAGGGTAGCTAGATACATGATGTTTCTGGTTTGAATATGTCTAGACCTTGTTTATCAACTTAATTGAATGCTTACTATATGACATAAGAAGACTACGTGCCTTGGTTTTTCATTTATTTTCATTTATTTTGAATTTTTATGCCCATTTGAATCTTGGTCAAATCCTAGGTTTGACCATGATTTAAACTAGTTTAAAACATAAATATGAAAAATTAAGTATCTATCCTTCTTAGCCACTCCAAAATGAAGCTCTTGGGAGGGTTTTTGAAATTTCCATGATTGAAACCAAAAACCACTTCTCTTCATGCTTGACTTCATAAGTCAGGGTTTAGGGATATATATATAGGGGGTACATACATGATTTTTCTGGTTGGAATATGTCTAGAACTTGTTTTTCAACTTGAGCTTATCTAGAGCTTGTTTTTAAATTTTTTATACCCATTTGATTCTTCGTCAAATCCTAGGTTTGTTGACCTAGATTTGAACAAGTTTAAAACATGAATATGAAAAGGTAAGCATGTATGCTTCTTAATTAGTCACTCCAAAATGAAGCTCTTGGGAGGGTTTTTGAAATTTCCATGATTTAAACCAAAAACCACTTCTCTTCATGCTTGACTTCATAAGTTAGGGTTTAGGGATATATAGGGGGTAGATACATCATGATTTTTCTGGTTTGAATATGTCTAGAGCTTGTTTATCAACTTAATTGAATGCTTACTATATGACATAAGAAGACTATGTGCCTTGATATTTCATTTTTTAAAAATTATGCCCTTTTGAATATTGGTCAAAACCTAGGTTTGACAAAGATTTAAAAAAGATTAAAACATGAAAATGAAAAAGTAAGCCTTGATCCTTCTTATTAACTCCAAAATGAAGGTTTTTGGGAGGGTTTTTGAAATATCCATGTTTGAAACCCAAAACCACTTCTCTTCGTGCAGAGTTTAGGGTTAGGGGTAGCTAGACACATGAATTTTCTGGTTTGATATGTCTAGACCTTGTTTATCAACTTAATTGAATGCTTACTATATGACATAAGAAGACTATGTGCCTTGATTTTACATTTTTTAAAATTATGCCCATTTGAATCTTGGTCAAATCCTAGGTTTGACCATGATTTAAACAAGTTTGTTTATCAACTTGAATGCTTGCTATATGACATCAGAAGACTATGTGTTTGGTTTTTGTTTTTTGAATTTGTTATGCCCATTTGAATCTTAGTCAAATCCTAGGTTTGAATATATATGTCTAGACCTTGTATATCAACTTGAATGCTTACTATACATATGACATAAGAATGTTATGTGCTTTGGTTTTTCATTCTTTTCATTTTTTCTGAATTTTTAGGGCCATTTGAATCTTGGTCAAATCCTTGGTTTGACCAAGATTTAAACAAATTTAAAACATGAAAATGAAAAGGGAAGTCTGTATCCTTCTTAGTCACTCTAAAATGAAGCTTTTGGGATGTTCTTTAAATTTCAATGTTTGAAACCCAAAATGACTTCCCTTCATGCTAGACTTCATAAGATCGACAGGGGGTAGATACATGATTTGTCTGGTTTGGATATATCTAGACCTTGTTTATCAACTTGATTGCTTACGATATGACATAAGAAGACTATGTGATTTGGTTTTTCATTTTTCTGATTTTTTTGAATTTTGTGCCCACCCATTTGTATCTTCGTCAAATCCTAGGTTTGACCAAGATAATTTAAACAAGTTTAAAACATGAAAATGTAAAGGGAAGCATGTATCCTTCTTAGTCACTCTAAAATGAAGCTTTTGGGAGGTTTTTGAAATTTCGATGTTTGAAACCCAAAACCACTTCTCTTCACATGCTTGACTTCATAAGACAGAGTTTAGGGGTTAGGGGTATAGATACATGATTTGTCTGGTTTGAATATGTCTAGACCTTGTTTATCAACTTGAATGCTTACTATATGACATAAGAAGACTATGTGATTTGGTTTTTCATTTTTCTGTTTTTTAATTATTTTTCTGCCCATTTGAATCTTGGTCAAATCCTAGGTTTGAACAAGATTTAGACAAGTTTAACACGTGAAATTAAACGAATAAGTAAGCATTGATCCTTCTTAGTCACTCCAAAATGTACCAATTGATAGTGTTAACTTTGCTTCATGGAAAAAATAATGTCATGTAAATGAGTTAACTTGGATTTCCTACCCTTGAATCCATAGGAAACTTTGTTCTAATGCACTATTATAATCAACCGAGTTTTTACACCAACAGGTCTGTCACTTACGTGTGGTGCCCACGCGTGAGGTCCCACACTTCAGTGAGCACAAGTCACGTGCAATAGGTACGCCAACTCCCAGCCATCTTCTTTGTCAAGAGAAGACGCATCAGGATGCGTATTGGAAGTCCGTGGGTCCTTCTGGATCCTTCGGTTGTCCCTCTCACAAAAAAAAACAAATCTATCTCATTCTCGGCCTCGCTCGACTCGCTCGCTCGCTCGCTCGCACGTCCTGCGCACTGACAAACCCTGCACAACAGTCAACATCATCATCATCACCCGAAAAAGGGGAGACACCATAATGCTCTGCCTTTTTTCTCTCCTTCCGAGTGATCCCTCTTCCTCCGAGTTTCACTCGACGGGCAAACGCACATCTGCAGCATAGTAATAATAAAAAGGTAGAAAAATCGATATACGAATCTATAATTAAATAGGTTAAACTAGGGTTTTGCCCAGTACTACAGATCAAGGTTCAAAAAATCCAACTACGGGGTTCGAACAACACGATTCTAATCCAAGAACTTTTTCGACCTCATCCAAGTGGCCTCAAACTATAGGGTTAGCATCTAGTGCAGTATGTGTGAAAATGTATGCACTATGTGTGCTATAACTTGTATGTCTTTCAAATTTGAACCAACTTTGAATAAGTTTGAAATATTTGAAATGGGGCTTTTGGCTTAAACGTTTGAAACTCAAAACGATTCTCTTCATGCTAGACTTCATAAGACCGAGTTTAGGGTTAGGGGTAGATACATGATTTGTCTGGTTTGAATATGTCTAAACCTTGTTTATCAACTTTAATGCTAACTTCTCAGTCACTCTAAAATGAAGTTTTTGGAGGTTTTTGAAATTTCCATCTTTGAAACCCAAAACCACTTCTCTTCATGCTTGACTTCATAAGAAAAAGTTTAGGGTTAGGGGGTATAGATACATGATTTGTATGGTTTGAATATGTCCAAACCTTGTTTATCAACTTGAATATGCTTACTATATGACATAAGAAGACTATGTACTTTGGTTTTTAATTTTTCTGATTTTTTTTTTCTGCGCATTTGAATCATATCTTGGTCAAATCCTAGGTTTCACCAAGATTTAGACAAGTTTAACACGTGAAAATGAGTAAGTAAGCATGGATCCTTCTTAGTCACTCTAAAATGAAGCTTTTGGGATGTTCTTGAAATTTCCATGTTTGAAACCCAAAACCACTTCTCTTCATGATTGACTTCCATAAGATCGACAGATCAGTTTAGGGTTAGGGGTAGATATATACATGATTTTTTGGTTTGAATATGTCTAGACCTTGTTTATCAACTTGAATGCTTACTATACATATGACATAAGAATGCTATGTGCTTTGGTTTTTCATTCTCTTTTTCTAAATTTTTAGGCCCATTTGAATCTTGGTCAAATCCTTGGTTTGACCAAGATTTAAACAAGTTTAAAACATGAAAATGAAAAGGGAAGTCAGTATCCTTCGTAGTCACTCTAAAATGGAGAAGCTTTTGGGATGTTCTTGTAATTTCTATGTTTGAAACCGAAAACGAGTTCCCTTCACATGCTAGTAGACTAGCTTCATAAGATCGACAGGCCGGGGGTAGATACATGATTTGTCTGGTTTGGATATATCTAGACCTTGTTTATCAACTTTAATGCTTACTATATGACATATATAAGAAAACTATTGCTTTGGTTTTTCCTTTTTCTGTTTTTTTTATTTTGATGCCCATTTGAATCATGTCGAATCCTAGGTTTGACCAAGATAATTTAAACAAGTTTAAAACATGAAAATGAAAAGGGAAGCATGTATCCTTCTTAGTCACTCTAAAATGAAGCTTTTGGGAGGTTTTTGAAATTTCCATGTTTGAAACCCAAAACCACTTCTCTTCACATGCTTGACTTCATAAGACAGAGTTTAGGGGGTTAGGGGTATAGATACATGATTTGTCTGGTTGAATATGTCTAGACCTTGTTTATCAACTTTAATGCTTACTATATGACATAAGAAAACTATTGCTTTGGTTTTTCTTTTTCTGATTTTTTTGAATTTTGATGCCCATTTGAATCTTGTCAAATTCTAGGTTTGACCAAGATTTAAACAAGTTTAAAACATGAAAATGAAAAGGGAAGCATGTAACCTTCTCAGTCACTCTAAAATGAAGTTTTTGGGAGGTTTTTGATATTTCCATGTTTGAAACCCGAAACCACTTCTCTTCATGCTTGACTTCATAAGACAGAGTTTAGGGTTAGGGGTAGATACATGATTTGTGTATGGGTTGAATATGTCCAAACCTTGTTTATCAACTTGAATATGCTTATGTGCTTTGGTTTTTTATTTTTCTGATTTTTTTGAATTTTATGCCCATAAATCTTGGTCAAATCCTAGGTTTGACCAGGATTTAAACAAGTTTAAAACATGAAATGAAAAGATAAGCCTGGATCCTTCTTAGTCACTCTAAAATGAAGCTTTTGGGAGGTTCTTGAAATTTCCATATTTGAAACCCAAAACCACTTCTCTACATGATTGACTTCATAAGACATAGTTTAATTAGAGTTTTAGGGGTAGATATATACATGATTTTTCTGGTTTGAATATATATGTCTAGACCTTGTTTATCAACTTGAATGCTTACTATACATATGACATAAGAATGCTATATATGTGCTTTGGTTTTTCATTCTTTTGATTTTTTTCTGAATTTTTAGGGCCATTTGAATCTTGCATGGTTAAACTTGGGTTTTGCCCAGTTCTAAAGATCAAGGGTTCAAAAAAATCCAACTACGGGGTTCGAACAACACGATTCTAATCCAAGAATTTTTTCGACCTCATCCAAATGGCCTCAAACTATAGGGTTAGCATCTAGTGCAGTATGTGTGAAAATGTATGCACTATGTGTGCTATAACTTGTATGTCTTTCAAATTAAGTTGATAAACAAGGTCTAGACATATTCAAACCAGAATATTATACTGCATTAGTACAAAAAGTTTCCTATGGATTCATCAAGGGTAGTAAAGCCAAGTTAACTCATTGTCATGACTAAGAAGGATCCATGCTTACTTTTTCATTTTCATGTTTTAAACTTGTTTAAATCTTGGTCAAACCTAGGATTTGACCAAGATTCAAATGGTCATAAAAAATCAAACAAAATCAAGAAAATCAAAAACCAAACCACATAGTCTTCTTATGTAATATACTAAGCATTCAAGTTGATCAACGAAGTCTAGACATATTCAAACCAGAAAAATCATGTATCTACCCCCTAACCCTAAACGTTGTCTTATGAAGTCAAGCATGAAGAGAAGAAGTGGTTTTGGGTTTCAAACATGGAAATTTCAAAAACCCACCCAAAAGCTTCATTTTGGAGTGACTAAGAAGGATCCAAGCTTACTTTTTCATTTTCATGTTTCAAACTTGTTTAAATCTTTGTCAAACCTAGGATTTGACCAAGATTCAAATGGGCATAAAAATTCAAAAAAGAAATCAAAAAAATGAAACACCAAAGCACATAAACTTCTTATGTCATATAGTAATTAAGCATTCATGTTGATCAACAAAGTCTATATATATTTAAACAATAAAAATCATGTATATATACCCCCAAACCCAAAACCACTTCTCTTCACATGCTTGACTTCATAAGACAGAGTTTAGGGGTTAGGGGTATAGATACATGATTTGTCTGTTTGAATATGTCTAGACCTTGTTTATCAACTTGAATGCTTACTATGTGATTTGGTTTTTCATTTTTCTGTTTTTTAATTATTTTTCTGCCCATTTGAATCTTGGTCAAATCCTAGGTTTGAACAAGATTTAGACAAGTTTAACACGTGAAATTAAACGAATAAGTAAGCATTGATCCTTCTTAGTCACTCCAAAATGTACCAATTGATAGTGTTAACTTTGCTTCATGGAAAAAATAATGTCATGTAAATGAGTTAACTTGGATTTCCTACCCTTGAATCCATAGGAAACTTTGTTCTAATGCACTATAATAATCAACCGAGTTTTTACACCAACAGGTCTGTCACTTACGTGTGGTGCCCACGCGTGTGGTCCCACACTTGAGTGAGCACAAGTCACGTGCAATAGGTACGCCAACTCCCAGCCATCTTCTTTGTCAAGAGAAGACGCATCAGGATGCGTATTGGAAGTCGTGGGTCCTTCTGGATCCTTCGGTTGTCCCTCTCACAAAAAAAAACAAATCTCTCTCATTCTCGGCCTCGCTCGACTCGCTCGCTCGCTCGCTCGCACCTCCTGCGCACTGACAAACCCTGCACAACAGTCAACATCACCAGAAAAAGAATATACACCATCAATAAGAGGGGCCCCGTGACTGCTCTCCCTTCTTCTCCTTCCGAGTGATTCCTCTTCCTCCGAGTTTCACTCGACGGGCAAACACACATGTGCTGCATAGTAATAATAAAAAAGTAAAAGAATCGACTACGAATCTATTATTAAATAGGTTATAAACTAGGGTTTTCCCCAGTACTACAGATCAAGTTGAAAAAAAAATCCAACTACGGGGTTTGATTTTGGCCTACAAATAAAAAATTAAATAAGTTGAACTAGTATTCCTCTAAAAAATCATTTTGGTTTGCATTGTTTGATAATTTTCATAGCTAGAGTGCATCACAATTTTTTGATTTCATGCTTTGCTTTGCCAATTTTGATTTTTTCTAACCACCTTCTCTTTGATTTCAAATTTAGGTCAAACTATCGATGCCTACTATGTGTTCTACTTGAATTGGATGCAGCATGCGCACATGATATGTTTTGCCATTGTTTTGGGCTTCCACACATCTTGGGGCATCCAAGTATTTAAGTTACCTTGTTTTTTAATTGTAATTCATGTACCCTTTCCTCCCAATTAAATTTTGGTTTTACATTTTTAATTTTTTTAAATTTTTATGCCCATTCTGATGTCATATAGTTAGCATTTAAGTTGATAAACAAGGTCTAGACATATTCAAACCGGAAAAATCATGTATCTACCCCTAACCCAAAACTCTGTCTTATCAAGTCAAGCACGAAGAGAAGTCGTTTTGGGTTTCAAACATGGAATTTTCAAAAACCCTCCAAAAAGCTTCATTTTGGAGTGACTAAGAAGGATGGAGGCTTACCTTTTTCATTTTCATGTTTTAAACATGTTTAAATCTTGGTCAAACCTATTATTTGACAAAGAATCAGATGGGCTTAAAATTTCAAAAAAATCAAAAAATGAAAAACCAAAGCATGCAGTCTTCTTATGTCATATATATATTACACATTCAAGTTGATAAACAAGGTTTGGACATATTCAAACCAAAAAATCATGTATCTACCCCCTAACGCTAAACTCTGTCATATGAAGTCAAGCATATGAAGAGAAGTGGTTTTGGGTTTCAAACATGGAAATTTCCATGCTTGAAACCAAAAACCACTTCTCTTCATGCATGCTTGACTTCATAAGACAGAGTTTAGGGTTAGGTGGTAGATACATGATTTTCCTGGTTTGAATATGTGTAGACCTTGTTTATCAAATTAATTGAATGCTTACTATATAACATAAGAGAAGACCTTGTTTTTTTTGAATTTTTATACCCATTTGAATCTTTGTCAAATCCTTGGTTCCACCAAGATTTGAATAAGTTAAAAACATGAATATGAAAAAGTAAGCATGTATGCTTCTTAGTCACTTCAAAATGAAGCTCTTGGGAGGGTTTTTGAATTTCCATGTTCGAAACCAAAAACCACATATCTTCATGCTTGACTTCATGAAACAAAGTTTAGGGTTAGGGGTAGATACATGCATGATTTTTCTTGTTTGAATATGTCTAGAACTTGTTTATCAACTTAATTGAATGCCTACTATATAACATAAGAAGACCTTTTTTGTTTTTTTTTTAATTTTTATACCCATTTGAATCTTGGTCAAATCCTAGGTTTCACCAAGATTTGAATAAGTTTAAAACATGAATATGAAAAAGTAAGCATGCATGTATGCTTCTTAATTAATCACTTCGAAATGAAGCTCTTGGGAGGGTTTTTGAAATTTCCATGTTTGAAACCAAAAACCACATATCTTCATGCATGCGCTTGACTTCATGAGACAGAGTTTAGTGTTAGGGGGTAGATACATGATTTCTCTCGTTTGAATATGTTTGAAACCAAAAACCACATATCTCTGGTTTGCCCGCACTTAGAAATGATATTTGCATCACTTATCATATGTTTGCCCATTTGAATCTTGTCAAATCCTAGATTTGACCAAGATAATTTAAACAAGTTTAAAACATGAAAATGAAAAGGCAAGCTTGTATCCTTCTTAGTCACTCTAAAATGAAGTTTGGGGAGGTTTTTGAAATTTCCATGCTTGAAACCAAAAACCACTTCTCTTCATGCTTGACTTCATAAGACAGAGTTTGGGGATATATAGGGGTAGATACATGATTTTTCTGGTTTGATATGTCTAGACCTTGTTTATCAACTTAATTGAATGCTTACTATATGACATAAGAAGACTATATGCCTTGATTTTACATTTTTTTAAATTATGCCCATTTGAATCTTGGTCAAATCCTAGGTTTGACCATGATTTAAACAAGTTTAAAACATGAATATGAAAATTAAGCATGTATCCTTCGTAGTCACTCCAAAATAAAGCTCTTGAGAGGGTTTTTGAAATTTCCATGTTTGAAACCAAAAAACCACGTACTTCTCTTCATGCTTGACTTCATAAGACAGAGTTTGGGGTTAGGGGTAGCTTGATACATGATTTTTCTCGTTTGAATATGTCTAGACCTTGTTATCAACTTAATTGAATGCTTACTATATATATGACATAAGAAGACTATGTGCCTTGATTTTCCATTTTTTGTTTTTTCTGAATATTTATGCCCATTTGAATCTTGGTCAAATCCTAGGTTTGACCATGATTTAAACAAGTTTAATAAACATGAATATGAAATTTCCATGATTTATACCAAAAACCACTTCTCTTCATGCTTGACTTCATAAGTTAGGGTTTAGGGATATATAGGGGGTAGATTCATCATGATTTTTCTGGTTTGAATATGTCCAGAGCTTGTTTATCAACTTAATTGAATGCTTACTATATGACATAAGAAGACTATGTGCCTTGATTTTTCATTTTTTTAAATTATGCCCATTTGAATCTTGGTCAAATCCTAGGTTTGAGCAAGATTTAAACAAGATTAAAACATGAAAATGAAAAATTAAGCCTTGATCCTTCTTATTCACTCCAAAATGAAGCTTTTGGGAGGGTTTTTGAGATATCCAGGTTTGAAACCCAAAACCACTTCTCTTCATGCATAGTTTAGGGTTAGGTGTAGATACATGAATTTTTGGTTTATAGTAAGCATTCAAGTTGATAAACAAGGTTTAGACATATTCAAACTAGAAAAATCATGTATATACCCCCTAAGGCTAAACTCTGTGATATATATGAAGTCAAGCATATAAGAGGAATGGTTTTGGGTTTCAAACATGGAAAATTCAAAAACCCTCCCAAAAGCTTCATTTTTTGAGTGAATAAGAAGGATCCAGGCTTACTTTTTCATTTTCATGTTACTGACTTGTTTAATTCTTGGTCAAACCTAGGATTTGACCAAGATTCAAATAGGCATAAAAATTCAATAAAGAATTCAAAAAATGAAAAACCAAAGCACATAATTAAGCTTCTTAAGTTATAGTAAGCATTCATGTTGATCAACGGAGTCTATACATATTTAAACATTAAAAATCATGTATATACCCCAACCCTAAACTCTGTCTAATGAAGTCAAGGACGAAGAGAAGTGGTTTTCGTTTATTTTTTTGAATTTTTATGCCCATTTGAATCTTGGTCAAATCCTTGCAGGTTTGACCAATATTTAAACAAGTTTAAAACATGAAAATGAAAAGTAAGTGTGGATCCTTCTTATTCACTCCAAAATGAAGCTTTTGGGAGGTTTTTTTAAATTTTCCATGTTCGAAACCCAAAATGATATCTCTCCGTGCTTTACTTCATAAGACAAAGTTTAGGGGTAGGGGGTAGATACATGATTTTTCTGGTTTGAATATGTCTAGACCTTGTTTATCAACTTGAATGCTTATTATGTGACATCAAAAGACTATGTGTTTAGTTTTTTTTTGAATTTGTTATGCCCATTTGAATCTTGGTCAAATCCTAGGTTTGACCAAGATTTAAACCAGTTTAAAACATGAAAATGAAAAGTAAGCCTGGATTCTTCTTAGTCACTCCAAAATGAAGCTTTTGGGAGGTTTTTTAAATTTCCATGTTTGAAACCCAAAACCACTCCTCTTAATGCTTGACTTCATAAGACAGAGTTTAGGGTTAGGGGCCAAGTATATACATGATTTTTCTTGTTTAAATATGTCTAGACTTTGTTTATCAACTTGAATGCTTACTATATGACATCAAAAGACTATGTGTTTGGTTTTGATTTTTTTGAATTTGTTATGTCCATTTGAATCTTGGTCAAATCCTAGGTTTGACCAAGATTTAAACCAATTTAAAACATGAAAATGAAAATGAAAGCCTGGATTCTTCTTAGTCACTCCAAAATGAAGCTTTTGGGAGTTTTTTCAATTTCCAATGTTTGAAACCCAAAACCACTTTTCTTCATGCTTGACTTCATAAGACAGAGTTTAGGGTTAGGGGGTATATACAATATTTTTCTGGTTTGAATATGTCTAGACTTCGTTGATCAACTGTAATGCTTACTATATGACATAAGAAGCTTATGTGCTTTGGTTTTTTTTTGATTTCTTTTTTGAATTTTTATGCCCACTTGAATCCTGGTCAAATCCTTTGTTTGACCAAGATTTAAACAAGTTAAAACATGAAAATGAAAAAGTAAGCCTGGCTCCTTCTTAGTCATGAAAATGAGTTAACTTGGCTTTCCAACCCTTGAATCCATAGGAAACTTTGTACTAATGCAGTATAATAATCACCCGAGTTTTTACACCAACAGGTCTGTCACTTACGTGTGGTGCCCATGCGTGAGGTCCCAAACTTCAGTGAGCACAAGTCACATGCGGTAGGCAGGCAAAATACCCGATCAATCCGGGCGGTGGCTGTTAAGGACCCGATCGCATTTCTTGCTTTCAGACTGGGGTCTACCATGTAAGAAGTTTGTTCCTTTTGGATGCATCACTCGTATTTGCAAGTTTTTTGGGGGTCCCGCAAATTCAGGGTAGCATCATGCCCCCCTTCCCACGCCAACACAAACAGAGTTCAACACAACCTAATTAAGCAAGGTTCAACACAGACATAGTTCAACAACCCCTAATTAAGCTAATAGGTTCACCACAAACGCTGCTGAGCAGCAAACATAAACAGAGTTCAACAAAAGATGCTGCTTTTGAAGCAGTAGGAGAGACAAACATGCACAACAGTTACGGAGTATATTTACCATCTTCTTCCTGTCGCCTCCTCCCGGTCCCGCTTCTTCTGCTTCTTGCTGCCCATACCTTTAATCTTTGGTGGCTTGGGCTTGGGAGGAGGCACACGACCGGTCTCGATAGCTTGGTTCAATTTCTTCCTTAGGAATAGCCCATAGGCCATGTGGTTGGCTATGAAGCCGGATCGGTTAACAGTTTCCCCAACTTTGAGACAGCCGGACCCACCGGCTTCGGCATGCTGCAGGACGCTTCGAAAGTCAACCTTTATGCTCTTTGTGCAGAAGGGGCAGCTGTTCCTGGCACCAGTCCAGGGTTCACTCCAATACTTGTCGAACTTCCCCGCCTTAAGCTTGTTGAGAGTGGCCCTGGCCTTCCTATGACGCGACTCGACATCGCTGTCAACCTCATCAGTAGCAACCTGATACATGCCAAATAAACAGGTGAAGCAAATATGTAGCAGTTGCAACTAATAATGAATATGAATCTAAAAAGATTCTGACGCTAATTCAAAACCCTATAGCGCAAAAAAAAGAGGGAGAGACCATAGAGCAAATCGATACAGGGCTATGTTAAATAAGGGAGAGAGGTGAATCGGATGTGAAGCAAATATGTAGCAGTTGCAACTAATACTGAATATGAATCTAAAAAGATTCTGACGCTAATTCAAAACGCTATAGCGCAAAAAAAAGAGGGAGAGACCATAGCGCAAATCGATACAGGGCTATGTTGAATAAGGGAGAGAGGTGAATCGGAACATACTTCCTCCCCCTCGTCGACGATATTCTCGTCGAAGGTCGGCGGCGGCGGTTCAAAGATGAGTTCAACCTCGTCCTCGTCATCTAGGGGATGCTTCCCAAGAGAGTGGACCCATCTACCAACAGCATCAGATGCCGATGAGCGACCGATGGCCCGACCTTCGGCAATGGCCTCCGCTTCGTCTTTGGCATCCGCTGCGGCAATGATCGCCGCCGTTGCGGCCATGCGTGCTGCGGTCGCGGCTCTGCACGCCTCCTCTGCGGCTAAGGCCAGCCGCGCGGCTTTCGCTTTCGCTGCGTTGACGGCGTCGGTTGGGCTCTCCATCGGTGGAATGGGAAGGGGAAGTGAAGAGAGGGTTTTTTCCTAGTCCGTGGAGAGAGGGAGAAGTGTGGACGTGAAATGGATAACTGACGATATTTCAAGATTTGGGAGACATAGCACGAACCGGCAGATGACAGCGCGTGGGTGCATTACCTCATACTGCCTCTGTCCTAGAAAGAGCGTACGTGTGGGTTTTCAAGGCATATTAAGGATTTTATTATTACATTGGGAAACTGTCATCGACCATCACTTTCCTCTTCAACTTTTCCACCTCCAATGATCTAAATGCATGTAGTAAATAAGAAAACCATATTATGCTAAATACTACTACCTCCATCCCAAAGCGTAAGGCTTATATTATTTTTAGAAGCTCAAACTATGTCAAGGTAAACTAAGATTTTACCAAAAATCATTATCATGCAAAATACAAAATTAATATCAATACATAGACAACGATTTTTTTTGGTATGGTATCTACAAAATATTATATTAGTTGATAGATTGTTCTAAATTTTCGTCAACCTTTACTTGCTTTGACTCTTAAAAAAAGACTTAAGCTTTGTGATGGAGGTAGTACGTACTAGTCGTGAAGAAACTATATCCCTCGTGATGAGAAAGAAATATTTTTTACTACCACTCTTTTGTGGACAAATTTTGAAGTGCATTGCAAAACGAGAAGTACACTCTTTTATGGACAAATTTTAACTCTACACCCATTATTTCAGGATGGAGGGAGTATAACCCAACTTGTTTTTTTCTTCTGGGCACTACACTGCTTTTTCCCTGTGCAATGCTTGGTTCTACCCTTTTTCTCAATGTAATGGTCACTTTAAGTCATTTTTTCCCACACACATTTATTTTGTACTTCTCTACAGTGTTGACCGTGCTACTACTATTTGTGTTAGTGCGCCAAAAACAAAATGTTATTTTTTAAGTGCCAAATTAATCTAGGGCGTTGGTTGTGAATCGGTGAACAAAAAAGAGATAGCCCAAAAGAGGAACACACCAAGGTACAAAAACTAGTATATATGCATGTTTCTATGTACATATATATGACCCTGGGTTTGTAGATAAAAAACATTCATATATGCGCTTACTATTAATATACATAAGTTTATGCTGATTCTCTTGGTTTAGGTATATATATGGTTAGGCATCACTACTAATTCAGAAAAAAACAAAAATGTAACTCTTCAAGTGAAGTCATTTTAAGTGACCTAACAACTAAAATTCATATATAGGATTTGTATAGGAATTATGTAGGATTTAGATCACATGTGAATTTTCCCCACACTAGTTGTTTGATTCATAGGAACATATCCTATAGGAATCTTGCAGTGCAAATCCTATAAGAATAAAACATTAGGTCATACCTCATGGAAAATTTCCTTTGGCACAATCAAACACAACTCATCTTCCTATATGATTCAACTAGCCATTAAATCTCAATCCTATGTTTTCCATATTTCTATGGTTTTCCCATCCTATGAATCAAAGGAGCCTTAGGGCTTATATCTTTTTTTAGAAAGGCAAACTATGTTAAGATTGGCCAAGTTTTACGAAAAACCTTTAACATGCAAAATACAAAGTTGAGTCATTTCGTTTGAATCGGAGGGAGTACATTTGACGTTATGGTACTATTTGACAGCTGCTTGGCACTGTATTTTTTTCGAACCAAACTTCCCCCTTCATGAAGCTTTTATTTTAGCTTCAGTGACTTGATACATCCATATATCTAGACAAAGTTGAGTCAATTCATTTGAATCAGAGGGAGTACATTTGACTATATGGGTATTGTTTGACAACTGCTTGGCACTGTCTTCTTTTTTGAACCAAACTGCCCCCTTCACGAAGCTTTTATTTTGGGATAGAGCTTCACTGACTTGATACTTCCAAGTTTCACAGTGACTTGGTGCCACCATCCACCATCCATCTCAGATCCAATGTATGCGATCGACTTAGAATTTAAACTAAATAATTATTATAATTGCTCAGAAATATTTCAAGAACTTCCAGTTAATCGTGCATATTTCGATTTATATTTTGGTGAAGTTTCATTCGATTTGAATCAAAGGTTTGTGAGCAAATATATACTCCCTCCGGTTCATATTAATTGACTCTAATATGGATGTACTAGACACATTTTAGTTCTAGATACATCCATATTGAAGTCAATTAATATGAATCAGAGGGAGTATTTAGTTTAAACTAGTGCTCGTATACGTAAAAAGCTCTTTAATCACAAGCTAATCGTCCGAGTGGGATGAAATATTCACAGATTTTAGAACAAGGCATCTACATTTTACTGGATTTTTTTCATAATTTTTGTTTTTAGGTTCGAAATAAGAGATTAGTTTGGAACGTTGGATCTCAAATGGTTGGTAGATGGTGGCACCAAGTCACAATGAGATTTGGAGACTTCAAGTCACTGCAGCTCTGTCCTTTTATTTTGACAAACTGCAGAGCCGCTGGTGCATCTATGCTTGCGTACGGCCGACGCCGATTCTTAGCAAGGAAGTTCTTCCTATAAGTAGTAGTATCCATACTCCACTCCAAGGCATGTATAAAAAAAAGAACCCATCCCGTTCTCGTTTTCCCGATCACTCTTCTCTGAAGATGGAGGAGGCCCTCTTCTTGTGCCCCCTCTGCCTGCTGCCCTTCAAACCCCCCATATCCAAGGTCGCTCCCTTCCGATTTCATTCTTAGGTTCACCTGTGAGAAATGTCAATGACAACTGATGCCACGTACGTTGTTCCGTGCAGTGCAAGGGCGGTCATATGGGCTGTCGGCGCTGCGTCGGCGAGCTTGCGCCGAACCCGTGCAAGAAGTGCGAGCAGCCGGCGTGGTTGCCGCCGTCGAATCGATCTGGGCCAAGATTGCCGCCGTCGAATCGATCTGGGGCAATGGTCAAGTGCGTCGGCTGCCAGAGCTTGGTCGCCTCCACGGAGTCCTACAAGCACTATATCGCGTGCCCGCATGGTCCGTGCGGCTGCACAGAGGCCATCAATACCGGCTGCAGCTTCACCGGCCCGCCGCGGGAGCTCCTGGTACACCTCCAAGCATCCCACTCCATCCCAGTGTTTACGTTCCAGTATGGCATACCCGCCTGGTGCATAGTTCGTGTTCCGGTACAACCGCGGGGACACCTGTTCATCGGCAGTGGGGAAGAAGACGGTAGCGTGTTCGCCATCACCGTTGGAGCGCTCGGCCCGACCACCATTGTGTCCTGTGTGTGCATCAGGTCGGCCGCGTGCTTGTTTCCGATGTACAAGGCGCAGCTGTTGGTGATTGGTCCGCCGGCGCCGGCGACGGCTGGGACCAGTGACCTCTCGACGGACACCTTGATGGCGGTAATCGAGCCGACGAGCTCCCCGACGCCTAGCTCGATCATGTTGCAGCAGCTCACTTCTTTCCTGGCGGTGCCGCCCCGTTACGCGAAGCAGAATGGAGGGCAGCGTGTGTTGCCTATCTGCGTTTGCATCAACAAGAAGGTTATACAATAATCTTCGTTTAGTCATACTGCAATGTAGTTACTCGAAGATCGGAGGGAGTAGTTTAGTTCGAAGTAGGGTTCGTTCGGATGTATTTTGGACTTGTATAGTAGTACTACTACTCCAGAACTATTACTAGCTAGTTGGAGTGCTAGAATGCAGCTCGGAGTATTATAGTATTTTGGCAGTACTACTAGTTATGTATGTGACTGCAAATTCAAACTAAAATGGAGTATTTCTTGCTAATGTTGTTCTTTTGGAGTCATCATTTTTTTCTGAACGTGTTAACTATGCTATTGTCTAAGGATTCGTTTAGATTTCTTTGGTTGAATTCATATTTCGTCTCTTCCTAATTTGGCAAAACTGCACTGTCATGGGCATTCTTACAAGGTCGCTGAAGTTTCAAAGTTTCTTAATGTATATTGCGTAGGGTGTACCCCCTTAACATGGATCTGTTGCATTTTTGGGTTGTATTTTTTTTGGCAATTTTCAGGACCATAAAATAGCACGCCTTCAGTTGAAATTTGAATTAGTGGCCGATACTAGCATGGAGTAGTGAAGTTTTTTTGTACTCCCTCGGTCCCACCAAAAGTGTCTCACCTTTGTTAAAATTTAGATGGATAGATGTATTTTTTTTACAAAGTTGAGACAACTTTGGTGGGACGGAGCCACGGAGTCGTAGTTGATGGCGAGAAGGTTGATGCCTTGCTAGGTTGGTGTACGTTGCAAAAAGAACAAGGTTGGTGTGTATTTGTTTTATTTGTTCACCATAATACTGACATGGCCATCGATTTGATTAGACAACACAAGCCTGGGATGTTTCACTTATTTATTGTAGGAAGCACGATTAATGTTCTGTAATGATGGGGCTACTCCTATAGTCCGTCTGCTCGGCTCCTACTCGGGTGTCGGGTCACATTCACACTCTCCTCTTTTTTTGAACACATTCACACTCTCCTCTTTTTTTGAACACATTCACACTCTCCTCTTTTTTTGAACACATTCACACTCTCCTCGAAACTGCAGTAGGCAGTATATGAGCGTCTCGGTTCACCTCCGTCGTCTATCCCCACTCCGCCCATCTTCCATAGCACGCGCCTGCGTCTCCGCCATGGCGCTTTCGCATCCTATCCAGCAGTGCCCAGTTTGAGAGCCTCTGTTCTCCAACTCAAACCCCCACCTGCCGCCATTGATCGCCATCTCTCTCCCAAAGTTCGAATCAGTAGATCTCCCAAGAAAATACCAACCCCATTGTACCACCTGCCTCATTGCGATGGCGAAATCGAGCAGGGTCTGTGGATCTGGGCTGTTTCACAAGGTGTTTACGGAAGGCCCCCTTGAAGTGCTCATCAGCCAGTGCGACGCCATCACCGCCGCGTCCCTAGTCGGTTCCTCCAAAAGTATTCTTCAGTCAGCCAAATACAGTGCCACTCTGCCTGCTTCTCAGCCGTTTGGCCTTCCGTGTGTTCTCTGTTGTGACCCGGCGGATAAACCATGGGCGGTGTTCAAGGAGGATTTGCCGGTGCACAGCAAGTGCAAACTACTGCCGCTGGACAGGTTCTCCTATGATGGCCTAATGCCACACGGTAAGGATGAGGAGCGGGCAGGCGCCAATGGAGATTGGATCGCCATGGTTGGCCCCGAAGGCAAGTGGAACCTCCTCAATGTCTACACTCATCGCAAGATTAAGCTTCCATCTTTGAGGAACAAGTTGGAAACCACACACAATCCACTTATATTCGAGTATCAGCGTTCTGCTATTCGACTGCAGAAGATAGCTATTTGCCAAGTTCCTACAGCTGCTAGGGGGTATCAAGATTTCTCCCTTGTCGCAATCTTCGACTTTGCAATTGCCTACCTCCATGGCGAATATCCTCGTGCATGGATATTTCTTGAAAACCAGTTTCAGTACGGCGCCATATACTGCGATGCAATTATACATAACGGACTTGTGTTCGCCGTTACTGAGCTTGGAAATGTTTATGCATGGGATCCTAATCAATTTGGTAACATTTCCTCCCTATCTTTTTTATATACGTAACTTATATAGTATTTCACCTCTTATTTGTTGAACTGTCTTGGCATCTTTTGGCTTAAAGGAATTCCATAGGCGCACACCATAACCCTCTTGTGGTATGGACATATATAGAATTTAACATCTATAGGAATTTTAGTATGGTCTAATGTGCATGTTGTTCCTTAGGAAAAAGGCCCCCTAGTAATTAAGTTTCTTTATTATTACTCCCTAGAAAATTTAAGGTAGAGTAGAAATAGAATCAATAAAGGTGCCATGCAATATTGATAAAGACTTTCATTTGTTTATATTCCCCCGGTTCTAGAGAATAAGGAGTACTATATTCAAACCATCTAAAATTTGGACCAATATTTTCGGGAACATGTTTTAAATCCATATGAAGTTTTACCAAGATGTTCGAAATATATTTCAAACCATCTTATGTTCGACCATGATTTTATAAAGTACTAGTATTGGCATCCCAATATCAAATCAATATCACTAGTAGATAAATCATGAAATATATTTTCATGTGACGTGTTCTTTCCTTTTTCAAGGTCCTATAGTGCTCCCTGCTCCATTCATTCCGTGGACGGCTGGATTTGATGACGATGATGATTTTGACTCTAATAGTCGTACGTGGTGGCTGGCAAGATCTCAAGATCGTTCTAGACTTCTCCTGGTCTATGCACGTGGCGTAATGGATTTTGACGCTGACGGTGCTCCAACTCATTATGATAGTACCCCTTCTGTCCATTGCGGTCGCGCTGTTCACAGCTATTCGGGGTATACCTGCATTGTATTCTCGAATGACACTAGTCGGTTACTTCCAGCCAACCCGTGGGAAAGGGTTACTAATCTTGGAGACTATTCTATGTTCCTTGGGTTGAACTATCCGATTTTCATGCCAGTGGGTGGTGCAACATTTCCCCCAGGATATTTGACAAGAAGAAACTGCATCTACACCACGCCTCAGGCCATTGGCTCTCACTTTGACACATCACATCAAGAAATTTTCCGCTTCAGTCTAAATGGCGAAGACCACCAAAGCATATCTTTCTCAAGCAGCGGTCCAGGGGCCAACTGGCATACGGGGTTTTGGTTCATCCCAAGCTACACCAACGCGCTGGACTGGAACAAAGACAATCAGAGTTAGGGATATTTATGTAATAGTAGGATCATACTACTAGCTAGCTCAGTTGGTCTTGACTCCTATTTAACTATTTATAGCTAATGTACTTAGGTGATAAATTTATGCTATTTGCATGAACCCAGGCGCTTCTTTTAATTTGATCAAATACGGTCTATACACATGCATGGTTGTTTGGCTGTTTCAGTGTCCCTAGAGGCATACATATATACTGTTATTTAGCAATCTTTATTACAGTACAAAGGTCTTAACCTCATGGTTCACAGAAAGTATAAACGTAGATCAACCATCTAAACATAGAAGACATTCTAGTGTATGATTCTTACATATACACATCAACATCCTATCAGAAAATCTTAATGTGAATTGTACTGGCTGTACAAACCCGTGCATCATTCTCTAGCCGGTTGCACCCAAAAACCAAATCGTGGTACTTCATAGTTGACTGTATGTAGGACAACATACAGATCCAATGCGAAGCCATGGGTATCACCTGCATGACAGAACCATATTTCACATGGTTGGAGGTACTCCATATGGCATTTAAAATCATTCCTTGTCCTTCATATGGCCCTAAAAATAGTACAGTTGGATTTGTGGGTTTTAATTTTTTATTAACACACTCAATTGATTGCCCAAACATTGATTAATAATATTATTAAGGGGTGTGATGTTGAAAGCCATAAGAACAATGTGCCAAACAATCTTTGCTAGCGGACGGTAAATGTATACCCATCAGAAATAATCAGCAGACGTGCATGTTTCTTTGGTCAGAATAACTGCTGCACCATCTTAAAAGTAAATGGCATGACCATTTATTTGATTTGATAGCGTGCAGCTAGATGGCGTACATTACTATCTCTACTTCCTTGGGTCGCCCAAATCTGGAGTACTAAAAGCAAATCCTGGTGATTCATTTGACAAGACAACACAGATGCGTCCAAATTTCTCCGTCCATATTATTATAATCTGGAGTGCGTTGCCTCGTTGCCTTCCAAGAGAAGCTGCATTCCTTGCCAAAAAAGAGAGAGAGGCTGTATTTATAACTATCTCACCGGCCGCCACTAGTACAAACCATCACTCCCTCTCCACCTCCACCTCCATCTCTTCCCTAGTAGCTCCACCTCCATATCGGCGACGGACCACAATCGCGCGGCTTCGACTTCCTCTTCGACGGCGGCGGCGACAGAGGCGTGAGGCACCTTCTCCGCGGCGCATCACTCATCCTCGTCCCGCGGCAACAATGGCTGTATGTGAAATCACCATACCCTTTTGTATGGTAGAGATGATGATGTGCGGATAAAATTTTATTGGCGGTTGCTCATCCTTGTTTGAATATTTGGTGTAGATTCACATCTAGGGCAGGGTGTCAAGCGGGGTGGGTAGCGGGCTAGCTAGTTTCAGTGCGAGTGCTTTAAATCTGCTCTAATCTCAACCACTATTTGCTCTAATTTTCTGCTTTGCGGGACGATTCGCGGACGCCGCTTGCAACCCTAATCTAGGGTATTGATCCTAGTTTAGTAGACTACTAGGATTTACATGCCAATTTGTTTTTAGACTAATCCGGATATTTGTCAATACTACTAGAGTACGTACTTCTTCCGTTCGTATTTAATTGACTCTAGTTGAAAGCATCGGCAGTTCATTTTCTTCTCTCCCTCGCGTCGACTAATTAAAACCGAACAGAGGGAGTATTAGGAATCCTTGTGCATCCGTACTACCAGTAAGGTATTGCGTTGTTGCAGAGGCTCAGTGTAATCAATATCTTTCGATATTAATATACGGAGTACTCACTTTATCAGAAAATAAATTAGTAATCCATGTTCAAACTTGCTAGTTTGATCGACGTTTGATGATGATTTGTGAGGCCATGTATGGGCCTAGTTTGTTTCCTTTGCTTGGTGGTCAGTAGGCTGATGATTTTTTTTTGCTTGGTCGATCTGTGGTCGTTCCATGGCCACTGCTGATTAATCATTACTAGAATCAACAATTTTTTGCTTGTCTGGTGATTGGAATTGTATGCGCTCTTCTGAAGAGCACCATCGCACGATGATTAGTCTTAATGGAGATGCAGATGTCGATCAAGAGGGAGAAACATATCTTGATCATGCATTTCTCACGAGATTACTTGGTGATTGGAAGTAGAATCCACAATTTGTTGTGCAAACTTCTCAACATATGCATATATTCGTTGAATTGGCTTTATGTGATCAATATTACTTCTTATTGCAGATGGATGGAGGGGAAAGAGCGAAAAAACCGATACTTAGTGAAATGACTTCTCATTCTGTGACTTCTGATATCCTAGATGACAAGGTAAATATATAGAACGATGATTCGTAGGTGATGAAAGCAGAATCCACAATTTGCCGTGCAAACTTCTCAACATATGCATTTATTTGATTAATTAGTTTTATGTGATCAATAGTATTACTTATTCCAGATGGACGTAGGGGAAGGAACGAAAAAGCGGATGCTATGTGAAATGACTTCTAAATCTGTGTGTTCTGATATCCCAGATGACAAGGTAAACATATGGACCGACGCTTGTTTTGCTGCTGCCCCCGTTAGATGGCTAGATGCTCTGGTCTAATTTCTGTTCATGTGCTTATTATTGCAGAAACATAGAGTTGAAGAAAACTCTATATTGTCTGATGACAAAGGTGAAATGGCATGCCAGTCTTTTAAACCTCCGACGCCACCTTGTTTACTGTCTATGGAGACTGATGCAGCTGGACCTGGTACTGATGAGCCTATACGTGGCATCATCGTGCCACATGAAGAAGGTTGTGGATTGGGTTTACCCCCTGCTGAAGAAACTGGTGGTGCAGCTGGAGCTGCTAGTGTAGAGCCTCTAGTGAACGGTGTCGTGCCACGGGAATTCTCTGAACTAGAGCAAGACGGTTTACCTATTGTCAAGACCGATGTAACTGGTGCTGATGCTGGAGTTGCTACTGATGATCCTGCACCCGAAGTTGCCACGCCACCCGAAGGAGGTTTTGTATTGGTAGAACCCGTCATGACTATGCCCACAGTACTGACTGGTGGTGGACCTGGAGCTGGTATGGTAGAGCCTCTAGCGAAAGGTGTCGTGCCACGAGAATCCTCTGAAGTGGATATTGGTGGTTTACCCTCTGTAGATACTGGTGGTCTACCTGGAGCTGGTATTGTAGAGATTTCAGCAAACAGTGCTGTCCCACCCAACTCCTATGAACTGGAGCATGTACCTGATGTGCCTTCTGTAGAACCTGATGCACCTGTAAGTAGTGGTGATGATTCCGCTGAATCTGATCAAGAAGGATCTGCATCTCGAGGACAAGATGTCAGCTGTCATTCACCTGAACCCGAGCTGAAGTCAGCAACGGTAGCTTATATGGCACGGACTGTCCTTCAAGCTCTAAAGATCCAGTTGGGTGGTTCACAGGACCAGCTACTCCAAGCCATTGTCACTACAAAAGACCAGCCAGCATGCTTCGTTATCTCCTGCATACTGTTTGACAAGCTGAAGCACTGCAACTGGCGCATTGTTCAATCCCATCAGCATGGAGAGAGGAGCTATGTTTATGTCAAGATGATTCATGCTGATTTGGTAAGGTTCCATGATAAGATGTATGGGTGGGGTGAGGCAAGAGCCACATTTTGCAGCATTCACACAGTCTTCGCTCTTGAGCCAGACCCCATGGATGCTTACCCAGTGGTGCAGCTGTCCTGACTTGATATATGTTTTATGATCAGTATGCTGCTGTCGTGGAACTGTGATGTGGAGCTACCTTTCTTATGGTTTCTAGGCTTTTGGTTTCAACATGTATTATGGAGCTTACCTTAGGACTTTCGCATGCGTTTGGCTGTTGACCTGTAATGTTTGTGGTTGGTTGTCTAATCTACTTGGCACAATCACATTGCAAAGGCAAATGTTCCTTTTCTCTTTAATTGTTATTATGACTTATGTGTTATAACCAGGCAAGAATATGCAATCTTGGTTCTCTGACCGATATATATGTACATACAACTTTTGTTCACATAATAACACTTACACGGGAAAAGAGTAGCTTTCTCTGTTGGACAAACACCAAACCACAAAAGGGTAACAACACAATATCCAAACTAGGTACGGCACCTGTTGAGCATACATGACTTTTGTCGTAAAATCACGTTAACCAACACTAGCAGCATCTTGTTCTTTGCAAGGTGCTATGCTTATCAGTCTAATCCCAATACACAACCTACTTCAGGTGGCACGATGATGTCAGGTGCAGGTTCACCAGTACCAACTCTCTTGCATCAGTCTCCATTGAAGGTACGCCACTGCTGCAGTAGACACCATTAGCAATGCAACCTGAAGGTGTTCTTATCCTCATATCAGGATCACATAATACAGGTGTCAAGCTTCATGCACTAGCCAACACAATCAAAAGTCCGAACTAGGATCGCTAGGAAAAAAAACATGAAGATCCTTTTATCGAATCCCACGCTGAACATCTTTTTCACTAATTAGGTAAGCTCCTGCTGACAAACATATTACAGCAACTCCAGCAGTGGCTCTATATTTTGGCGCTGTGGGCTGATGCTGCGCATGGAGCCGGCAATAGCTTCACCGGAAGCTGCAAACTGTGGCGGCCAAATGCAGGGCTGAAACAGCGTATTTTCAGAGGCGCTATAATGCAGCGCCAAAAACAGAATATAATGAAAAATAGAGTGCAGTAAAACAGAAGATCAAATAAAGACTAGAAATAGACATAAAATAGGAGAAAATTAGCTTGATAGATACTCCGTAGTTCATATTTGTACAAAGTAGTGCGATAAAACTAAACTAAAACTCGACATCTGACGAGTCCGGTGTCGTGCCCGACACCGGATCCGACGAGAAGAGGTCAATCCAACGGGGGTCGTCCTCGCCAATGGTGGTCGGCCCGGCGAGCTGCGCTTCGATGAAGGCCCGCTTCGTCGCCTTCTCCGCCCTCCGTTGTGCGCGGTCCTCCTTCTTCGCAGCCCGCCTCGTAGCCTTCTCCGCCCTCCGTCTGCGGAAGTGCTCGTTCTCGGCGGCTACGTCCTCGGGGAAGCGGGCCGCCCACTCGCGCGCCGCGCGCTCGTCCCGCTCGGCAATGCGCAAACGGCGCTCCGTCTCGCGGCGGCGGCGCTGTTCCTCCTGTCTAACGATGTACGGCGGCGGCGCGAGATCCTCGGCCTGCTGGCGCGTCCACACGTCATGGAAATTCATCGACGATCGCGGGCGCCCGAGCCGCCACGCCACGGCGTCGTACGCGCGCGCGGCCTCGTGCGCGGTCTCGTAGGTGCCGAGGCCGATGCGCTCGCCGCCGTCACGTATCTCCGCGTAATACGTACCTTTGGGGCGCGCGCGGACGCCGCGGTACCCCGTGCCCGAGACGCGGCAGTACCGCGAGCTCGACGCGAGACGAGGCATGGCGGCGGCGGCGGAAGCGGAGCCGCGGCGGCGATATTAGGCGCAGATGGGCAAATTTCAGCAACCCGTGTCCATCTTTTTTTTTGGCAGGATTACGCCATGTACCACCTTCCAATTAGAAAATAGTACTGTTCAGCCTTCCCCTGTTGGGCCCAATATTTCACTTTGGGTTGCCAACGGCCATCTACATGGTAATTGCTCTCGGCCTACTTGCTCCGGCCGTCGAAGCCCAATAACTACAAATGGGCCTTTCTGCTCATGCAATTTCGGCCCTTTTCTAATGAAACACAGATCCTATGAATGGCAAAAGAAAAAAACGCGGAGATTCTACATAAAAGTTGTTTTTAGTTATTTTGAATTATTGGGTTCCAATTTTTGAAACTGCTCATGCCCAATATGAAAATCCTTGTTCGCTCCATACCCACATGGATAACGGTATTTTTAATAATTCATAAAGTGGATTTGAAATTTAAAACATATCCTAATAATTCCATGATTTAATCTATCAACTTGCAAGATCTTGGAGAGAAAAAGCTTGTATTAGTCTGCAGAATCCGCACCGTTTCAAAGGCGGCAGTGGATCAAAAGAAAAAAGGAAGTAGCCAGAAATTAGGGGTCAAAAATAACTCCAAGAAATGAAACTTTTATTGTTCGTAGAGGATGACATGCGGGACCCATGAGCCAGCAGCTTACTCAACGTTTCAAAGGCGGCATGAGATCGGAAGAAAAAGGCAAGTGACCAAATATCAGGTGCCAAAAATAATCCAAGAAATGAAACTTATTGTACATAGAGGATGACATGCGGGTCCCATTTTGCAGCAGCGGTTTCAGCGTTTCAAATGCGGTTTGAGATCAAAAGAAAAAGAAAGTAGCCAGAAATTAGGGGGTAAAAAAACTCCAAAAAAAGAAAGTTGATTGTACATAGAGGATGACATGCGGGTCCCATGAGTCAGCAGCTTACTCAACGTTTCCAAGGCGGCAGGGGATCAAAAGAAAAAGGAAATAGCCAAAAATCAGAGGGTGAAAAAAAACCAAGAAAAGAAATTTTATAGTACATAGAGGATGACATGCGGGTCCCATGAGCCAGCAGGTTCCTCAACGTTTTCAAAGGCCGGTGGGGATCAAAAGAAAAAGGCAAATAGCCAGAAATTAGGGGTAAACAATAAATCCAACAAAGGAAAGGTTTATTGTTCATAGATGCTGACATGTGGGACCCATGAGCCAGCAGCGTCAAGGCAAGTGACCAAAAATCAGGGGTAAAAAAAATCCAAGAAAAGAAACTTTATTGTACATAGAGGATGACATGTGGGTCCCATGAGCCAGCACCTTACTCAACGTTTCAGAGGCGGCTTGAGATCGAAAGAAAAAGGAAAGTGACCGAATATCAGGAGCTAAAAATAATCCAAGAAAGGAAACTTTTATTGTACATAGAGATTGACATATGGGTCCCACTAATACAAGCTCTTTCGCTCGAAGATCTTGCAAGTTGATTGTACATAGAGGATGACATGCGGGCCCCATGTGTCAGCAGCTTACTCAATGTTTCCAAGGCGGCAGTGGATCAAAAGAAAAAGGAAATAGCCAAAATCAGAGGGTGAAAAATAAATCCAACAAAGGAGAGGTTTATTGTCCATGGAGGCTGACATCTGGGACCCACGAGCCAGCCGCGTCCTCTACGTTTAGAAGGCGACTGGGGATCGAAAGAAAAAAGGCAAATAGCCAGAAATTAGGGGTACAAAATAACTCCAAGAAAGGAAGTGTTTATTGTTCATAGAGGCTGACATGTGGGACCCATGAGCCAGCAAAGTCTTCAACGTTTCAAAGGCGGCAGGGGATCAAAAGAAAAAGGAAGTAGCCAGAAATTAGGGGTAAAAAATAACTCCAAGAAAGGAAACTTTTATTGTTCATAGAGGATGACATGCGGGACCCATGCTCAGCAGCTTCCTCAACGTTTCAAAGGCGGCATGAGATCGAAAGAAAAAGGCAAGTGACCAAATATCAGGACCCGAAAATAATCGAAGAAAGAAATTTTATTGTACATAGATGATGACATGCGGGACCCATTTAGCAGCAGCGGTCTCAACGTTTCCAAGGCGGCACGGGATCAAAAGAAAAAGGAAGTAGCCAGAAATTAGGGTTCAAAAATAACTCCAAGAAAGGAAACTTTTATTGTTCGTAGAGGATGACATGAGGGACCCATGAGCCACAGCTCTCAACGTTTCAAAGGCGGCATGAGATCGAAAGAAAAAGGCAAGTGACAAAATATCAGGAGACAAAGATAATCCAAGAAAAGAAAACTTTATTGTACATAGAGGATGACATGCGGGTCCCATTTAGCAGCAGCGGTCTCAACGTTTCAAATGCGGCTTGAGATCAAAAGAAAAAGAAAGTAGCCAGAAATTAGGGGGTAAAAAAACTCCAATAAAGGAAAGTTTTATCGATGAGCCAGCAGAGTCCTCAACGTTTCAAAGGCGGCAGGGGATCAAAAGAAAAAGGAAATAGCCGAAAATCAGAGGGTGAAAAAAAACCAAGAAAATGAACTTTTATAGTACATAGAGGATGACATGCGGGTCCCATGAGCCAGCAGGTTTTTCAACGTTTCAAACGTGGCATGAGATCGAAAGAAAAAGGCAAATGACCAAATATCAGGATCCAAAAATAATTGAAGAAAAGAAACTTGATTGTACATAGAGTATGACATGCGGGTCCCATTTAGCGCAGGTATCACCGTTTGAGAGGCGGCGAGGATCGAAAGAAAAAGGCAAGTGACCAAATATGAGGTGCCAAAAAAATCGAAGAAAAGAAAGTTTTATTGTACATAGAGGATGACATGCGGGTCCCATGAGCCAGCAGGTTTTTCAACGTTTCAAACGTGGCATGAGATCGAAAGAAAAAGGCAAGTGACCAAATATCAGGAGCCAAAAATAATTCAAGAAAAGAAACTTGATTGTACATAGAGGATGGCATGCGGGTCCCATTTAGCAAGCGGTATCACCGTTTGAGAGGCTGCACGGGATCAAAAGAAAAAGCCAAGTGACCAAATATCAGGAGCCAAAAATAATCTAAGAAAAGAAATTTTACTGTACATTGAGGATGACATGCGGGTCCCATTTTGCAGCAGCGGTCTCAACGTTTCCAAGGCGGCACAGGACCAAAAGAAAAATGAAGTAGCCAGAAATCAGGGGGTGAAAAAAATCCAAAAAAAGAACGATTTCAATTGGGCTGCATGTGGACATCTGGGCATTCGAACTATCCTGCTGGCCTTTTGACTCGTACAATTTCAGCCCACTCCAAAACAGGATAGTTCGGATTTTTCTAAAAAAACAGGAAAGTCCTATGCTTCGCAAAAACAAAAAACAAGGAGATTCAGCATATAAATTTGTTTATGTAAAAATAAAGATTTAATTTATCCGTTGAAATAGCTCAGAGCGCAATACATTGTTTATTGTCTGCAAAATAATCAAGATATCACATGTTTCTTGTACGGGGAGGCTGACATCGTGGACCCATGAGCCAGCAGCGTCGTTTTAAAGGCGGCAGGGGATGGAAAGAAAAAATAAACCAAAAATCTGTTGGTAAAAAATCCAAGAAAAGAAACATTTTCGTTCTGAGAGGATGACATGCGGGACCCATGAGGCAGCAGCGTCCTCAGCGCTTATTGTTCATAGAGGCTGACATGTGGGACCCGTGAGCCAGCAGCGTCCTCAACGTTTTAAAGGCGGCAGGATATCGAAAGAAAAAATAAGCCAAAAATCATTTGGTAAACAATATCCAAGAAAAGAAACATTTACCGTTCTGAGAGGATGACATGCGGGACCCATGAGGCAGCAGCATCCTCAACGATTCCAAGGCGGCAGGGGATCAAAGAAAAAAAGGAAATATCCAGAAATTAATTAGGGGTTCAAAAAAATCCATCAAAGGAAACTTTTATTGTTCATAGAGGATGACTTGTGGGACCGACCTGCCAACACGTCCTCATCGTTTCAAAGGGGCAGGAGATCCAAAGAAAAAGGCAAATAGCCAGAAATTAGGGGTCAAAAATAACTCCAAGAAAGGAAACTTTTATTGTTCGTAGAGGATGACATGCGGGACCCATGAGCCAGCAGCTTACTCAACGTTTCAAAGGCGGCATGAGATCGAAAGAAAAAGGCAAGTGACAAAATATCAGGAGCAAAAGATAATCCAAGAAAAGAAACTTTATTGTACATAGAGGATGACATGTGGGTCCCATTTTGCAGCAGCGGTCTCAATGTTTGTAATGCGGCTTGAGATCAAAAGAAAAAGAAAGTAGCTAGTAATTAGGGGGTGAAAAAAAATCCAAGAAAGGAAAGTTGATGGACATAGAGGATGACATGCGGGTCCCTTGAGCCAACAGCTTACTCAACGTTTCAAAGGGGCAGGGGATCAAAAGAAAAAGGCAAGCCAAAAATCAGAGGGTGAAAAAATCCAACAAAGGAAACTTTTATAGCACATAGAGGATGACATGCGGGTCCCATGAGCCAGCAGGTTCCTCAACGTTTCAAACGTGGCATGAGATCGAAAGAAAAAGGCAAGTGCCCAAATATGAGGTGCCAAAAAAACTCCAAGAAAAGAAAGTTGATTGCTCATAGAGGATGACATGCGGGTCCCATGAGCCAGCAGGTTCCTCAACGTTTCAAACGTGGCATGAGATCGAAAGAAAAAGGCAAGTGACCAAATATGAGGAGCCAAAAATAATTCAAGAAAAGAAAGTTTTATAGTACATAGAGGATGACATGCGGGTCCCATTTAGCAGCAGCGGTATCACCGTTTGAGAGCTGGCGTCGTCTCCGTATCGATAATTTCTTATGTTCCATGCCACTTTATTGATGATATCTACATGTTTTATACACATTATATGTCATTATTATGCGTTTTCCGGAACTAACCTATTGACGAGATGCCGAAAGGCCTTGCTGTTTTCTGCTATTTTTGGTTTCAGAAATCCTAGTAAAGAAATATTTTCGAATCGGACGAAACAAAGACCGAAGACCTTATAATTCCCGGAAGCTTCGAGCACCGGAGAGGGACGAGAGGGGAGCCAGGGGGGCCACACCACACCCCGGCGCGGGCCAGGGGGGGCGCGCCCCCGTGGTGTGGGCACCCCGTGGCCCCTCCGACTCCATCTCTTCGCCTATTTATTCGTCCCTGACCTAAAAACACCGACGGAGAGACCCGAGAAAACCTTCCAGAGCCGCCGCCATCGCGAAATCAAGATTCGGGGGACAGAAGTCTCTGTTCCGGCACCCTGCCGGACGGGGAATTGCCCCCGGAGTCATCTCCACCGCCGTCTCCACCGCCATCTTCACCGCCATCGCTGTCTCCATGATGAGGAGGGAGTAATTCACCCCGGGGCTGAGGGCTCCGCTGTAGCTATGTGGTTCATCTCTCTCTTTATGTGATCTAGTTGAATATTATCTATGTGCTACTCTAGTGATGTTATTAAAGTACTCTATTCCTCCTCCACGTGTGTAATGGTGATAGTGTGTGCACCGTGTGAGTACTTGGCATAGGCTATGATTATGATCTCTTGTAGATTATGAAGTTAACTATTGCTATGATGGTATTGATGTGTATTATTCCTCCTACATATGCATGATGGTGATAGTGTGCATGCTATGTTAGTTCTTGGTGTAATTATGTTGATCTATCTTGCACTCTAAGGTTATTTAAATATGAACATTGCATTGTGGAGCTTGTTAACTCCGGCATTGAGGGTTCGTGTAATCCTACGCAATGCGTTCATCATCCAACAAAAGAGTGTAGAGTAGTCCTATTATGTGATCATTGTTGAGAGTGTCCACTAGTGAAAGCAGGATCCCTAGGCCTTGCTTCCAAGCATCGAATCTCCGTTTGTTTACTGTTTTGTTGCATGTTTACTCGCTGCCATATTTTATTCAGATTGCTATTACCACTCATATACATCCATATTACTTGTATTTCACTATCTCTTCGCCGAACTAGTACACCTATACACCTGACAAGTGTATTTGGTGTGTTGGGGACACAAGAGACTTCTTGCTTTGTGATTACAGGGTTGCTTGAGAGGGATATCTTTGACCTCTTCCTCCCTGAGTTCGATAAACCTTGGGTAATCCACTTAAGGGAAACTTGCTGCTGTTCTACAAACCTCTGCTCTTGGAGGCCCAACACTGTCTACAAGAATAGAAGCACCCGTAGACATCAGCGGCAGGGGGTCAAAAGAAAAAAGAAATTGCCAAAAATCAGAGGGTGAAAAAAAACCAAGAAAATGAACTTTTATAGTACATAGAGGATGACATGCGGGTCCCATGAGCCTGCAGGTTCCTCAACGTTTCAAACGTGGCATGAGATCGAAAGAAAAAGGCAAGTGAAAAAATATCGGAGCCAAAAATAATTCAAGAAAAGAAAGTTTTATAGTACATAGAGGATGACATGCGGGTCCCATTTAGTAGCAGCGGTATCACCGTTTGAGAGGCGGCAGGGGATCGAAAGAAAAAGTCAAGTGACCAAATATGAGGTGCCAAAAAAATCCAAGAAAAGAAAGTTTTATAGTACATAGAGGATGACATGCGGGTCCCATTTAGCCAGGGTATCAACATTTGAGAGGCGCGGGTGATCGAAAGAAAAAGTCAAGTGACCAAATATGAGGTGCCAAAAAAATCCAAGAAAAGAAAGTTTTATAGTACATAGAGGATGACATACGGGTCCCATTTAGCAGCAGCGGTATCACCGTTTGAGAGGCGGCAGGGGATCGAAAGAAAAAGGTAAGTGACCAAATATGAGGTGCCAAAAATAATCCAGGAAAAGAAAGTTTTATAGTACATAGAGGATGACATGCGGGTCCCAGCAGCGGTATCACCGTTTGAGAGGCGGCGGGGATCGAAAGAAAAGGCAAGTGACCAAATTTGAGGTGCCAAAAAAAACTCCAAGAAAAGAAAGTTGATTGCACATAGAGGATGACATGCGGGTCCCATTTAGCGGCAGCGGTCTCAACGTTTCCAAGGCGGCAAGGGATCAAAAGAAAAAGGAAGTAGCCAGAAATCAGGGGGTCAAAAAAATCCAAGAATAGAAAGAATTTTGGTTCATAGAGGATGACATGCGGGACCCATGATCCTGCATCGTAAACGGCTCGATCGGAGAACGTTGAACGAGATGGCGCGATCTAGAAAAAAACAATGCCAGAGAGGCTGCCATCTGGGCCCTACATCCCTCGGCGGTGCGGATTTGCGTTGACTCGGCCGGCGAACCCGAGATTTCGAGATGCACCACGTCCCGGGCCACCATACGCGACGTTTTGGCCGCTTTCGTCGGGCTAGGTGGCCTCAAAAACGAGAAAAAAAAAGTTTTGACATGCACCACGGAGGGACCAAAATCGTCGGCCATGGTACACCAGCAACCACGGCGCGACTTCAACTTCGTCGGCCATGGCAACTTTTCTTGTAGTGAACACTTTTACCAGAAAATATCTAGACCTTAGAGAGACCAATCATGCAAACCAAATTTCAACAAGCTCTACGGTAGTTCTCCACTACTAGATTTAAACTACATGATGCAAGAGCTTAAACATGATTTATGAGAGCTCAAAACAATTGCCAAGTATCAAATTATTCAAGACCATATGAAGCATTTTCTGATTCCAACCAAATAGCAACAAGTGAAGCGATCAACTTTCGCCCTTGAACATTAAAAGCAAAAATGAAGAACACTAGTGTTCATATGAAAAAGCGGAGCGTGTCTCTCTCCCACACATGAGCATGAATTTATTCAGAGAATGAAAATAACAAAACGAAAATAAAAGCACACATACGCTCCAAGTAAAGTACATAAGATGTGACGGAATAAAAATATAGTTTCACTAGAAGTGACGATAAGTTGTCGATGAAGAAGGGGATGCCTTGGGCATCCCCAAGCTTAGATGCTTGAGTCTTCTTGAAATATGCAGGGATGAACCACCGGGGCATCCCCAAGCTTAGACCTTTCACTCTTCTTGATCATAGTATATCATCCTCTTCTATTGACCCTTGAAAACTTCCTCCACACCAAACTTCAAGCAAACTCATTAGAGGGTTAGTGCATAATAAAAATTCACATGTTCAGAGGTGACACAATCATTCTTAACACTTCTGACATTGCACAAAGCTTCGAAAGTTAATGGAACAAAGAAACTCATTCAACATAGCAAAAGCGGCAATGCGAAACAAAATGCGAGAATCTGTCAAAAACAGACAGTCAGTAAGACGAATTTTGCGGGGCACTTAACTTGCTAAGATGGAAAAACTCAAAACTAATGAAAGTTGTGTACATATCTGAGGATCACGCACGTAAATTTGCATATTTTTGAATTTTTTACGAGAGAGATCTCCAGATGATGACAGGCAATTCTGTTTCAAGAGAATCCAAATCTAGCATCAACTTTACCATAGAAACAGCTAGCGGTGAGCTAATGATGTATGATTACATAAGGATGATCTTGATCATGTAGGAAGCTCACAAGATCTAAACATGAGGCACAAATTGGAGAAGACAACCATCTAGCTACTATGGACCCATAGTCCAGGGATGAACTACTCACGCATCACTTCGGAGGTGGGCATGGCGATGTAGATGCCTCCAGCGATGATTTCCCCCTACGGCAGGGTGCCGGGAAGAGCTTCATAACCCCGAGATGGGTTCTGCGATGGTGGCCGCGTTGGAACTTTTCGTGCATGGAGGCTCGGGTATTCAGGGTTTTTCCCGAGATCGTGAATAAATAGGCGGAGGGGCGATGTCGGTGGAGGCCAGGGTGGCCCACACCACCCTAGGCGCGGGCCAGGCCAGGTCGCGCCTAGGGCAGGTGTGGCCGCCCTGCGCCTCCTCTTCGTTACGGTAAAATATTGACTTCGGCTTTTGTTTCGTCCAATTCCGAGAATATTTCCTGTACAACTTTTCTGAAATAAAAAAAACAGCAGAAAACATGAACTGACACTGTGGCATCTTGTTGTTGATGTCTGCGCAGGCTTCTATTCTTGTAGACAGTCTTGGGCCTCCAAGTGTAGAGGTTTGTAGGACAACAGAAAGATTCCCTTATGTGGATCACCCAAGGTTTATCGAACTCAGGGAGGTAGAGCTCAAAGATATCCCTCTCAAGCAACCCTGCAATTAAGATACAAGAAGTCTCTTGTGTCCCCAACACACCAAATACACTTGTCAGATGTATAGATGTGATGTCTACGCACGCTTCTATTCCTGTAGACAGTGTTGGGCCTCCAAGAGCAGAGGTTTGTAGAACAGCAGCAAGTTTCCCTTAAGTGAATCACCCAAGGTTTATCGGACTCAGGGAGGAAGAGGTCAAAGATATCCCCCTCAAGCAACCCTGCAATCACGATACAAGAAGTCTCTTGTGTCCCCAACACACCTAATACACATGTCAGATGTATAGGTGCACTAGTTCGGCGAAGAGATAGTAAGATGCAAGTGATATGGATGAATATGAGTGGTAATAGCAATCTGAAATAAAGATGGCAGCGAGTAAACATGCAACAGAACAGTAAATAAACGGAGATTCGATGTTTGGAAACAAGGCCTAGGGATCATACTTTCACTAGTGGACACTCTCAACATTGATCGCATAATAAATAATAACTTCTCTCATTTGTGCTACATACACTCTTTTGTTGGATGACAAACACCATTCGTTGTGTAGGGCTACAAGAGCTCCCTCAAGCCGGAGTTAACAAGCGCCACAACATTCGGCATTCATATTTAAGTAACCTTAGAGCATAATAGATCTTTGCAAAATAAACCAAGAACTAACATAGCATACACACTGTCCACATTACACTATGAAAGGAGGAATAGATCACATCAATACTATCATAGTAATAATTAACTCCACAACCTACAAGAGATTATGATCATAGCCTACGACAAGAACCACACGGTGCACACACTAGCACCTTTACACCATGCAGGAGGAATAGACTACTTTAATAACATCACATGAGTAGCACATAGACTAGTAGCGATACAAAGCTCATCATATGGATCTCAATCATGCAAGCAATTCATGAGATCATTGTATTGGAGTACAGAGAGAGAGATTAACCACATAGCTACCGGTACAGCCCTAGCCTCGAGGGAGAACTACTCCTCCTCATCATGGAGACAGCGATGGCGGTGAAGATGGCGGTGGTGTCGATGGAGAAGCCTTCCGGGGGCACTTCCCCGTCCCGGCGTGCGGAACAGAGACTCTGTCCCCCGGATCTTGGCTTCACGATGGCGGCGGCTCTGGAAGGTTTCTCGTCGTGGCTTTTTCGTATCGAAGATTTAGGTCACGAGGCTTTAAATAGGCGAAGAGGCGGAGTCGGAGGGGTACGGAGCCGCCACACAACAGGGGGGCGCCAGGCCCTAGGCCGCGCCAGCCCCCTGTGTGGGCCCTGGCTCTCCTACGGTGGATCTCGGGTGTTGGGAAGCTTCATGGAATTCTAAGATGCTGGGCGTTGATTTCGTCCAATTCCGAGAATATTTCCTTACTAGGATTTCTGAAACCAAAAACAGCAAAAAACAGGAACTGGCACTTCGGCATCTCGTCAATAGGTTAGTTCCGGAAAATGCATCAAAACGATATAAAGTGTGAACAAAACATGTAGGTATTGTCATAAAACAAGCATGGAACATCAGAAATTATAGATACGTTGGAGACGTATCAGCATCCCCAAGCTTAGTTCCTACTCGCCCTCGAGTAGGTAAACGATAACAAGAATAATTTTTGAAGTGACATGCTACCATCATAATCTTGATCAACGTTATTGTAAAGCATATGACATGAATGGAGTGATTCAAAGCAATGATCTATAGTTTGCTAACAAATAGATAACATATAGCAAAACTTTTCATGAATAGTACTTTCAAGACAAGCATCAAAAAGACTTGCATAAGAGTTAACTCATAGAAGCAATAAATTCAAAGTAAAGGCATCGAAGCAACACAAAGGAAGATATAAGTTTCAGCAGTTGCTTTCAACTTTCAACATGCATATCTCATGGATAATTGTCAACACAGAGTAATATGATGAATGCAAATAAGCAAGTATGTAAGAATCAATGCACAGTTGACACAAGTGTTTGCTTCTAAGATGGAAGGAAATGGGTAAACTGACTCAACAATAAAGTAAAAGATAGGCCCTTCGCAGAGGGAAGCAGGGATTAAATCATGTGCTAGAGCTTTTCAAGTTTTGAAATCATATAGAGAGCATAAAAGTAAAATTTTGAGAGGTGTTTGTTGTTGTCAACGAATGGTAATGGGTACTCTAACTACCTTATCAACCAGACTTTCAAGAGCGGCTCCCATGAAGGACGTTATCTCTACCAGCAAGGTAGATCATCCCTCTTCTCTTTTGTTTACACATGTATTTTAGTTTTATTTATTAGATGACACTCCCCCCAACCTTTGCTTACACAAGCCATGGCTAACCGAATCCTCGGGTGCCTTCCAACATTCACATACCATGGAGGAGTGTCTATTTGCAAATTTAAGTTGCTTACTGATAGATCAGAGCAAAACATGTGAAGAGAATTATTAATGCAAGTTAATTAATTGGGGCTGGGAACCCCATTGCCAGCTCTTTTTGCAAAATTATTGGATAAGCGGATGAGCCACTAGTCCATTGTGAAAGTCTGTCAGAAGTAAATGACAAGATCGAAAGATAAAACACCACATACTTCCTCATGAGCTATAAAACATGGACACAAATAAGAGATAATAACTTTTGAATTGTTTAAAGGTAGCACATGAAGTATTTACTTGGAATGGCAGGAAATACCACATAGTAGGTAGATATGGTGGACACAAATGGCATGGGTTTTGGCTCAAGGTGTTTGGATGCACGAGAAGCATTTCCTCTCAGTACAAGGCTTTGGCTAGCAAGGTTGTTTGAAGCAAACACAAGTATAAACCGGTACAACAAAACTTACATAAGAACATATTGCAAGCATTATAAGACTCTACACTGTCTTCCTTGTTGCTCAAACACTTTTACCAGAAAATATCTAGACCTTAGAGAGACCAATCATGCAAACCAAATTTCAACAAGCTCTACGGTAGTTCTCCACTACTAGATTTAAACTACATGATGCAAGAGCTTAAACATGATTTATGAGAGCTCAAAACAATTGCCAAGTATCAAATTATTCAAGACCATATGAAGCATTTTCTGATTCCAACCAAATAGCAACAAGTGAAGCGATCAACTTTCGCCCTTGAACATTAAAAGCAAAAATGAAGAACACTAGTGTTCATATGAAAAAGCGGAGCGTGTCTCTCTCCCACACATGAGCATGAATTTATTCAGAGAATGAAAATAACAAAACGAAAATAAAAGCACACAGACGCTCCAAGTAAAGTACATAAGATGTGACGGAATAAAAATATAGTTTCACTAGAAGTGACCTGATAAGTTGTCGATGAAGAAGGGGATGCCTTGGGCATCCCCAAGCTTAGATGCTTGAGTCTTCTTGAAATATGCAGGGATGAACCACCGGGGCATCCCCAAGCTTAGACCTTTCACTCTTCTTGATCATAGTATATCATCCTCTTCTATTGACCCTTGAAAACTTCCTCCACACCAAACTTCAAGCAAACTCATTAGAGGGTTAGTGCATAATAAAAATTCACATGTTCAGAGGTGACACAATCATTCTTAACACTTCTGGACATTGCACAAAGCTTCCGAAAGTTAATGGAACAAAGAAACTCATTTAACATAGCAAAAGCGGCAATGCAAAACAAAATGCGGAATCTGTCAAATGGGTCAGAAGTAAAACGAATTTTGCGGGGGCACTTAACTTGCTAAGATGGAAAAACTCAAAACTAATGAAAGTTGTGTACATATCTTGGGATCACGCAGTAAATTTGCATATTTTTTGATTTTTTGCTCTATGGCAATTCGTGACAGACAGCAATTATGTTTCTGCCCAGCAATCCAAATCTAGCATCAACTTTACCATATAAACAGCTAGCGGTGAGCTAATGACGTGGTGATTACATAAGGATGATCTTGATCATGTAGGATAGCTCACAAGATCTAAACATGAGGCACAAATTGGAGAAGACAACCATCTAGCTACTTCTATGGACCCATAGTCCAGGGATGAACTACTCACGCATCACTTCGGAGGTGGGCATGGCGATTTAGATGCCTCCGGCGATGATTTCCCCTACGGCGAGTGCGGGAAGAGCTTAACCCCAGATGGGTTCTGCGATGGTGGCGCGTTGGAACTTTTCGTGCATGGAGGCTCGGGTATTCGGGGTTTTTCGAGATCGTGAATAAGTAGGCGGAGGGCGATGTCGGTGGAGGCCGGGGGCCACACCACCCTAGGCGCGGGCCAAGGCCGGCGCACCTAGGGCGTGTGTGGCCGCCTGCTCCTCTTCGTTACGGTAAAATATTGACTTCGGCTTTTGTTTCGTCCAATTCCGAGAATATTTCCTATACAACACCTCCGAAATAAAAAAAAAGGAAAACATGAACGACAGCGTGGCATCTTGTTGTTGATGTCTGGGCAGTGCCTATTCTTGTAGACAGTCTTGGGCCTCCAAGTGTAGAGGTTTGTAGGACAACAAGTTTCCCTTATGTGGATCACCCAAGGTTTATCGAACTCAGGGAGGTAGAGCTCAAATATCCCTCTCAAGCAACCCCGCAATTAAGATACAAGAAGTCTCTTGTGTCCCCAACACACCAAATACACTTGTCAGATGTATAGATGTGATGTCTACACACGTTTCTATTCCTGTAGACAGTGTTGGGCCTCCAAGAGCAGAGGTTTGTAGAACAGCAACAAGTTTCCCTTAAGTGAATCACCCAAGGTTTATCGAACTCAGGGAGGAAGAGGTCAAAGATATCCCTCTCAAGCAACCAATCATGATACAAGAAGTCTCTTGTGTCCCCAACACACCTAATACACTGTCAGATGTATAGGTGCACTAGTTCGGCGAAGAGATAGTAAGATGCAAGTGATATGGATGAATATGAGTGGTAATAGCAATCTGAAATAAAGATGGCAGCGAGTAAACATGCAACAGAACAGTAAATAAACGGAGATTCGATGTTTGGAAACAAGGCCTAGGGATCATACTTTCACTAGTGGACACTCTCAACATTGATCGCATAATAAATAATAACTTCTCTCATTTGTGCTACATACACTCTTTTGTTGGATGACAAACACCATTCGTTGTGTAGGGCTACAAGAGCTCCCTCAAGCCGGAGTTAACAAGCGCCACAACATTCGGCATTCATATTTAAGTAACCTTAGAGCATAATAGATCTTTGCAAAATAAACCAAGAACTAACATAGCATACACACTGTCCACATTACACTATGAAAGGAGGAATAGATCACATCAATACTATCATAGTAATAATTAACTCCACAACCTACAAGAGATTATGATCATAGCCTACGACAAGAACCACACGGTGCACACACTAGCACCTTTACACCATGCAGGAGGAATAGACTACTTTAATAACATCACATGAGTAGCACATAGACTAGTAGCGATACAAAGCTCATCATATGGATCTCAATCATGCAAGCAATTCATGAGATCATTGTATTGGAGTACAGAGAGAGAGATTAACCACATAGCTACCGGTACAGCCCTCAGCCTCGAGGAAGAACTACTCCCTCCTCATCATGGAGACAGCGATGGCGGTGAAGATGGCGGTGGTGTCGATGGAGAAGCCTTCCGGGGCACTTCCCCGTCCGGCGGCGTGCCGGAACAAAGACTCATGTCCCCCGGATCTTGGCTTCGCGATGGCGGCGGCTGGAAGGTTTCTCGTCGTGGCTTTTCGTATCGAAGATTTAGGTCACGAGGCTTTAAATAGGCGAAGAGGGCGGGAGTCGGAGGGTACGGAGCCGCCACACAACAAGGGGGCGCGCCCAGGCCCTAGGCCGCGCCAGCCCCCTGTGTGGGCCCCCTGTGGCTCTCCTCTGGTGGCTCTCGGGTGTTCTGGAAGCTTCATGGAATTCTAAGATGCTGGGCGTTGATTTCGTCCAATTCCAGAATATTTCCTTACTAGGATTTCGAAACCAAAAACAGCGAAAGTGGCAACTGCATCTCGTCAATAGGTTAGTTCCAAAAATGCATCAAAACGATATAAAGTGTGAACAAAACATGTAGGTATTGTCATAAAACAAGCATGGAACATCGGAAATTATAGATACGTTGGAGACGTATCAGCATCCCCAAGCTTAGTTCCTACTCGCCCTCGAGTAGGTAAACGATAACAAGAATAATTTTGAAGTGACATGCTACCATCATAATCTTGATCAATATTATTGTAAAGCATATGACATGAATGGAGTGATTCAAAGCAATGATCTATAGTTTGCTAACAAATAGATAACATATAGCAAAACTTTTCATGAATAGTACTTTCAAGACAAGCATCAAAAAGACTTGCATAAGAGTTAACTCATAGAGCAATAAATTCAAACTAAAGGCATCGAAGCAACACAAAGGAAGATATAAGTTTCAGCAGTTGCTTTCAACTTTCAACATGCATATCTCATGGATAATTGTCAACACAGAGTAATATGATGAATGCAAATAAGCAATTATGTAAGAATCAATGCACAGTTGACACAAGTGTTTGCTTCTAAGATGGAAGGAAATGGGTAAACCTGACTCAACAATAAAGTAAAAGATAGGCCCTTCGCAGAGAGAAGCGAGGGATTAAATCATGTGCTAGAGCTTTTCAAGTTTTGAAATCATATAGAGAGCATAAAAGTAAAATTTTGAGAGGTGTTTGTTGTTGTCAACGAATGGTAATGGGTACTCTAACTACCTTATCAACCAGACTTTCAAGAGCGGCTCCCATGAAGGACGTTATCTCTACCAGCAAGGTAGATCATCCCTCTTCTCTTTGTTTACACATGTAATTTAGTTTTATTTATTAGATGACACTCCCCCCAACCTTTGCTTACACAAGCCATGGCTAACCGAATCCTCGGGTGCCTTCCAACATTCACATACCATGGAGGAGTGTCTATTTGCAAATTTAAGTTGCTTACTGATAGATCAGAGCAAAACATGTGAAGAGAATTATTAATGCAAGTTAATTAATTGGGGCTGGGAACCCCATTGCCAGCTCCTTTTGCAAAATTATTGGATAAGCGGATGAGCCACTAGTCCATTGTGAAAGTCTGTCAGAAGTAAATGACAAGATCGAAAGATAAAACACCACATACTTCCTCATGAGCTATAAAACATGGACACAAATAAGAGATAATAACTTTTGAATTGTTTAAAGGTAGCACATGAAGTATTTACTTGGAATGGCAGGAAATACCACATAGTAGGTAGATATGGTGGACACAAATGGCATGGGTTTTGGCTCAAGGTGTTTGGATGCACGAGAAGCATTTCCTCTCAGTACAAGGCTTTGGCTAGCAAGGTTGTTTGAAGCAAACACAAGTATAAACCGGTACAACAAAACTTACATAAGAACATATTGCAAGCATTATAAGACTCTACACTGTCTTCCTTGTTGCTCAAACACTTTTACCAGAAAATATCTAGACCTTAGAGAGACCAATCATGCAAACCAAATTTCAACAAGCTCTACAGTAGTTCTCCACTACTAGATTTAAACTACATGATGCAAGAGCTTAAACATGATTTATGAGAGCTCAAAAAAATTGCCAAGTTTCAAATTATTCAAGACCATATGAAGCATTTTCAGATTCCAACCAAATAGCAACAAGTGAAGCGATCAACTTTCGCCCTTGAACATTAAAAGCAAAAATGAAGAACACTAGTGTTCATATGAAAAAGCGGAGCGTGTCTCTCTCCCACATGAGCATGAATTTATTCAGAGAATGAAAATAACAAAACGAAAATAAAAGCACACAGACGCTCCAAGTAAAGTACATAAGATGTGACAGAATAAAAATATAGTTTCACTAGAAGTGACCTATAAGTTGTCGATGAAGAAGGGGATGCCTTGGGCATCCCCAAGCTTAGATGCTTGAGTCTTCTTGAAAATAGGGATGAACCACGGGGGCATCCCCAAGCTTAGACCTTTTCTTGATCATAGTATATCATCCTCTTCTATTGACCCTTGAAAACTTCCTCCACACCAAACTTCAAGCAAACTCATTAGAGGGTTAGTGCATAATAAAAATTCACATGTTCAGAGGTGACACAATCATTCTTAACACTTCTGGACATTGCACAAAGCTTCTGAAAGTTAATGGAACAAAGAAACTCATTCAACATAGCAAAAGCGGCAATGCGAAATAAAATGCGTCTGTCAAACAGACAGTCCGTAAAGACGAATTTTGCAGGGGCACTTAACTTGCTAAGATGGAAAAACTCAAAACTAATGAAAGTTGTGTACATATCAGGGATCACGCGAGTAAATTTGCATATTTTTTGATTTTTTGAGAGATCTGTAGCAATCGTGATGCATGACAATTCTTTACGCTAAATCCAAATCTAGCATCAACTTTACCATATAGACTTTACTTGGCTAATGTGGTGATTACATAAGGATGATCTTGATCATGTAGGATAGCTCACAAGATCTAAACATGAGGCACAAATTGGAGAAGACAACCATCTAGTTACTTCTGGACCCATAGTCCGGGGATGAACTACTCACGCATCACTGGAGGTGGGCATGGCGATTTAGATGCCTCCGGCGATGATTTCCTACGGGGGTGCGGAAGAGCCCGAACCCCAAGATGGGTTGCGATGCGCGTTGGAACTTTTCGTGCATGGAGGCTCGGGTATTCGGGTTTTTCCAGATCGTGAATAAATAGGCGGAGGGGCGATGTCGGTGGAGGCTGGGTGGCCCACACCACCCTAGGCGCGGGCCAAGGCCAGGTCGCACCTAGGGCAGGTGTGGCCGCCCTGCGCCTCCTCTTCGTTACGGTAAAATATTGACTTCGGCTTTTGTTTCGTCCAATTCCGAGAATATTTCCTATACAACTTTTCTGAAATAAAAAAAACAGCAGAAAACATGAACTGACACTGTGGCATCTTGTTGTTGATGTCTGCGCAGGCTTCTATTCTTGTAGACAGTCTTGGGCCTCCAAGTGTAGAGGTTTGTAGGACAACAGAAAGATTCCCTTATGTGGATCACCCAAGGTTTATCGAACTCAGGGAGGTAGAGCTCAAAGATATCCCTCTCAAGCAACCCTGCAATTAAGATACAAGAAGTCTCTTGTGTCCCCAACACACCAAATACACTTGTCAGATGTATAGATGTGATGTCTACACACGCTTCTATTCTGTAGACGTGTTGGGCCTCCAAGAGCAGTTTGTAGAACAGCGGCAAGTTTCCCTTAGTGAATCACCCAAGGTTTATCGAACTCGGGGAGGAAGAGGTCAAAGATATCCCCTCAAGCAACCCTGCAATCATGATACAAGAAGTCTCTTGTGTCCCAACACACCTAATACACTGTCGGATGTATAGGTGCACTAGTTCGCGAAGAGATAGTAAGATGCAAGTGATATGGATGAATATGAGTGGTAATAGCAATCTGAAATAAAGATGGCAGCAAGTAAACATGCAACAAAACAGTAAATAAACGGAGATTCGATGTTTGGAAACAAGGCCTAGGGATCATACTTTCACTAGTGGACACTCTCAACATTGATCGCATAATAAATAATAACTTCTCTCATTTGTGCTACATACACTCTTTTGTTGGATGACAAACACCATTCGTTGTGTAGGGCTACAAGAGCTCCCTCAAGCCGGAGTTAACAAGCGCCACAACATTCGGCATTCATATTTAAGTAACCTTAGAGCATAATAGATCTTTGCAAAATAAACCAAGAACTAACATAGCATACACACTGTCCACATTACACTATGAAAGGAGGAATAGATCACATCAATACTATCATAGTAATAATTAACTCCACAACCTACAAGAGATTATGATCATAGCCTACGACTACACGATGCACACACTGTCACCATTACACCATGCAGGAGGAATAGACTACTTTAATAACATCACATGAGTAGCACATAGACTAGTAGCGATACAAAGCTCATCATATGGATCTCAATCATGCAAGCAATTCATGAGATCATTGTATTGGAGTACGAGAGAGAGATTAACCACATAGCTACCGGTACGCCCTCACCTCGAGGAAGAACTACTCCCTCCTCATCATGGAGACAGCGATGGCGGTGAAGATGGCGGTGGTGTCGATGGAGAAGCCTTCCGGGGCACTTCCGTCCCGTGGCGTGCCGGAACAGACTCATGTCCCCGCATCTTGGCTTCGTGGCGGCGGCTCGGAAGGTTTCTCGTACCGTGGCTTTTCGTATCGAAGATTTAGGTCACGGGCTTTAAATAGGCGAAGAGGCGGAGTCGGAGGGGTACGGGCCGCCACACACTGGGCGCCGGGCCCTAGGCCGCGCCGCCCTGTGTGGGCCCCTGGCTCTCCTCTCGTGGCTCTCTGTTCGAAGCTTCATGGAATTCTAAGATGTCGGGCGTTGATTTCGTCCAATTAGAGAATATTTCCTTACTAGGATTTCGAACCAAAAACACGAGGAACTGGCACTTCGGCATCGTCAATAGGTTAGTTCCGGAAAATGCATCAAAACGATATAAAGTGTGAACAAAACATGTAGGTATTGTCATAAAACAAGCATGGAACATCGGAAATTATAGATACGTTGGAGACGTATCAGCATCCCCAAGCAGTTCCTACTCGCCCTCGAGTAGGTAAACGATAACAAGAATAATTTTTGAAGTGACATGCTACCATCATAATCTTGATCAACGTTATTGTAAAGCATATGACATGAATGGAGTGATTCAAAGCAATGATCTATAGTTTGCTAACAAATAGATAACATATAGCAAAACTTTTCATGAATAGTACTTTCAAGACAAGCATCAAAAAGACTTGCATAAGAGTTAACTCATAGAGCAATAAATTCAAAGTAAAGGCATCGAACAACACAAAGGAAGATATAAGTTTCAGCAGTTGCTTTCAACTTTCAACATGCATATCTCATGGATAATTGTCAACACAAGTAATATGATGAATGCAAATAAGCAATTATGTAAGAATCAATGCACAAAGTTGACACAAGTGTTTGCTTCTAAGATGGAAGGAAATGGGTAAACGACTCAACAATAAAGTAAAAGATAGGCCCTTCGCAGAGGGAAGCAGGATTAAATCATGTGCTAGAGCTTTTCAAGTTTTGAAATCATATAGAGAGCATAAAAGTAAAATTTTGAGAGGTGTTTGTTGTTGTCAACGAATGGTAATGGGTACTCTAACTACCTTATCAACCAGACTTTCAAGAGCGGCTCCCATGAAGGACGTTATCTCTACCAACAAGGTAGATCATCCCTCTTCTCTTTTGTTTACACATGTAATTTAGTTTTATTTATTAGATGACACTCCCCCAACCTTGCTTACACAAGCCATGGCTAACCGAATCCTCGGGTGCCTTCCAACATTCACATACCATGGAGGAGTGTCTATTTGCAAATTTAAGTTGCTTACTGATGGATCAGAGCAAAACATGTGAAGAGAATTATTAATGCAAGTTAATTAATTGGGGCTGGGAACCCCATTGCCAGCTCCTTTTGCAAAATTATTGGATAAGCGGATGAGCCACTAGTCCATTGTGAAAGTCTGTCAGAAGTAAATGACAAGATCGAAAGATAAAACACCACATACTTCCTCATGAGCTATAAAACATTGACACAAATAAGAGATAATAACTTTTGAATTGTTTAAAGGTAGCACATGAAGTATTTACTTGGAATGGCAGGAAATACCACATAGTAGGTAGATATGGTGGACACAAATGGCATGGGTTTTGGCTCAAGGTGTTTGGATGCACGAGAAGCATTTCCTCTCAGTACAAGGCTTTGGCTAGCAAGGTTGTTTGAAGCAAACACAAGTATAAACCGGTACAACAAAACTTACATAAGAACATATTGCAAGCATTATAAGACTCTACACTGTCTTCCTTGTTGCTCAAACACTTTTACCGAAAATATCTAGACCTTAGAGAGACCAATCATGCAAACCAAATTTCAACAAGCTCTACGGTAGTTCTCCACTACTAGATTTAAACTACATGATGCAAGAGCTTAAACATGATTTATGAGAGCTCAAAAAAATTGCCAAGTTTCAAATTATTCAAGACCATATGAAGCATTTTCAGATTCCAACCAAATAGCAACAAGTGAAGCGATCAACTTTCGCCCTTGAACATTAAAAGCAAAAATGAAGAACACTAGTGTTCATATGAAAAAGCGGAGCGTGTCTCTCTCCCACACATGAGCATGAATTTATTCAGAGAATGAAAATAACAAAACGAAAATAAAAGCACACATACGCTCCAAGTAAAGTACATAAGATGACAGAATAAAAATATAGTTTCACTAGAAGTGACCGATAAGTTGTCGATGAAGAAGGGCCTTGGGCATCCCCAAGCTTAGATGCTTGAGTCTTCTTGAAATATGGATGAACCACGGGGCATCCCCAAGCTTAGACCTTTCACTCTTCTTGATCATAGTATATCATCCTCTTCTATTGACCCTTCCTTCACACCAAACTTCAAGCAAACTCATTAGAGGGTTAGTGCATAATAAAAATTCACATGTTCAGAGGTGACACAATCATTCTTAACACTTCAGGCTACTGAAAGTTAATGGAACAAAGAAACCCATTCAACATAGCAAAAGCGGCAATGCGAAACAAAATGCAGAATCTGTCAAAAACAGAACAGTTCGTAAAGACGAATTTTGCAGGGGCACTTAACTTGCTAAGATGGAAAAACTCAAAACTAATGAAAGTTGTGTACATATCTGGGGATCACGCACGTAAATTTGCATATTTTTTTGATTTTTTTACGTAGAGATCTGCGAATTTGTGTGAGCAAACAATTACTTTTAAAGCAATCCAAATCTAGCATCAACTTTACCTTAAAACTAGCGGTGAGCTAATGACGTGGTCACTACAGTGAAAATACGTACGCACAAAATGGGTTATCCCCAAGCGCATAGAGCCCGGGTTGGGAGCGGTAAGTGATAATGACTGGCGGCGCACGCGGTCGCGGGGTAACACGAGTTATTGCCGGCGCACCAGCACAGGTAGGTGGTATTTTATCCAGATTCAAAAAAGGTCCGATCTAGATCTAGGATCTAGGTCAAGTTCTAGTTCAGTCTGCGTGATTGCATGTTGTGGCACCTCCATCAGGTGCTCGCGCGTAACCTGGTAGTCGATGGATGGCCGCCGATGTGAGCGGGAGGTCGCCGGAGAACCTTAGGGAGCCACCGGGAGAGCTCGTCGGAGGGAGGCCACCGGAGGTAGCTCATCGGAGGGAGGCCACCGGAGGTAGCTCGTCGGAGGGAGGCCACCGGAGGTAGAAGCTCGTCGGAGGGAGGTCGAGGAGGTGGTTCCCGGGGAGTATCTTGAGAAGGGCCTGCCAGAGCTGATGAAGGTAGAAGAGGAGAAGGCAAGAATGAGAGAGAGGAGAGGAAGAAGGGGCGTCGAGGAGCAGAAGGCTAGGCATGCCATGGGGCAGGTTAGCGGCAGGGGAGACCCACGGTTGCCCTATATAGCAGCGCCTGGCCTGGCGCACTCCAGCGTGGACGCCGAGGATATTTTTCCAAATCTAAAAGCTGAAAAAAGTCCTGTTTATTTTAATTTTGGCCTAATCCATTTTTTCGGTAAACGGCCATAGGCCGTTGAATTCGGATAGGAAATTTCGCGTAGATAGATTTTGATATAAAAAAGTTTTTCATCGGAGGTCGTATGCACCAGAATCCAGTAAAAGACGACTCATTTTGCAATACACGAAATTATTTTTCAAATTTTCATGAAAAGTAGATACATAATACATGGGTGATTTTGTTTTTGACTTCTATCATTTTCATTTATTTTTTTCAAAACTAAAAATGTCCAGTGGGGTGGAGAGGGAATATCATGGTCGCTTCATCGCCGGCGCACCACCATGTTGGTGCGCCGGTAAGACCCCCGTGGACCGCCTTTTCAGCTTTTGAAAAAAATAAATGAAAATGATAGAAAATTCAAAAAATAAAATCCTTTCAACTGCCCATGTATTATGTAATCTACTTTTCATGAAAATTTGAAAAAATGAATTTCGATATATTATGCAAAATGGCGTCATCTTTCGGTAAAACGGGATTTCTGGTTGCATACGACCTCCGATGAAAAACTTTTTTATATCAAAATCTATCTACGCGAAATTTCCTATCCGAATTCAACGGCCACAAAAAATGGATTCGGCAAATTCAAAATAGAAACAGGACTTTTTTCAGCTTTTAGGTTTTGATGAAAAAGAAAAAATACCCCCGGCGCACCACCCTAGGTGGTGCCATCTCGTGCTATATAACCCGGCAATTCTCCTATACTTCTCTCCTCCTTCATTTCTCCTCCTTCACTTCTCCTCCTCCGCCACCTTCTCTTCTTCCTCCCTCACTTTCTCTTCTCCTCTTCTACTCTTCTTCATCTCCTCCGGCAAGAACTTCTCAAGATACTCTCCGGGAACCACCTCCTCGACCTCCTCCGACGAGCTTCTACTCCGGTCCGGCCTCTCCGACGAGCTACCTCCGGCCTCCCTCCGACGAGCTACCTCCGGCCTCCTCCGACGAGCTACCTCCGTGCCTCCTCCGGCACTTCTCCCTCCTCCCCTCAGTTCTCCTGACCTCCCCTTCAACTCATAGGGCACGGCCACATCGACAACCATGGTTACGGCGCCGAGCACGGTGATGGAGGTGCCACAGTCGCCACGTCACGAACTTGAACTGAATCTCTGACCTAGATCTAGATCTAGATCTAGATCGGACCTTTTTTTTGAATCCTGGATAAAATACCACCGGCACCAGGCTGGTGCGCCGGCAATAACTCGTGTTACCCCCGGCGAACTGTCAGGCAGCCGGTAATAAGACATTATCACCGGCCCGTTCCCAACCATGACTCTAGCACGGATAACCGATTTTGGTGCGCCGGCAATAAGCATTTTCCTTGTAGTGCCTAGATGTTGTGTTTGCTGGGATCCGATGAATATTGTATACTATGTTGAGGTCGATTATATATTCATGTCATATGTTATTTGTGATCTTGCATGCTCTCTGTTGCTAGTAGATACTGGCCAAGTAGATGTCAGACTCCAAGAGGGGGTATTTATGCTCGATGGTAGGTTCATGACTCTAGTTTTCTGGAAGAGTGACAATAACTTCTAACATTGTAGATGTGATGTTGCTACCAGAGAGAAAAGAACAATGTTTTATCCAAGGGTAATTCTATAGTTTACTTTACACACATTGCTTATTGCGAAAATCTGTTGCTTGCAACTTAATACTGAAAGGGGTTCAGACGATAACCGGAAGGTGGATTATTAGTCATAGACGCAGTTGGATTACGGTCTATGTATTATGTTGTAATGCCCAAACGAATCTCATAGTAATCATCTTGTCATGTATGGTCGATATTCTATCAATTGCCCAGCTATAATTTGCTCACCCAACATGCTATTTATCTTTATGGAGAGACACTCTAGTGAACTATGGACCCCGGTCCTTTTTCCTTTACACTGATACATTTTCATCTAATGCAATCCTGTTCTATTTACTTTCTGTAAGCTTTGTTCTCTTTATTTACTGCAAACATCTCCTTTCACTCGATATATTTAATCATTTGTGTTCAACAAAAGCGGTGAGATTGACAACCTCATTGTAAGTTGGGGCAAAGTATTTTGGTTGTGTTGTGTAGGTTTCACGTTGTTGCTGATGCCGGTGAGTGCGTCCTGCCACTAGTCAGCTAGCAACACCTTCAGAAGTCACTCTTTTCTCCTACTGGTCGATTAAACCTTGGTTTATTACTGAGCGAAAACATGCTACTGTGCCATCATACCTCCTCTTGGGGTTCCCAATAGTGTGAAGTCGACGTAACGATAAGCACCACCAGGGGGCTTTTTTTGTAGTGTCTTACACCAAAGGCATTCTTTCTAGGGATTCGTTAAACCTAGGACGCTAAAAAAAAGCTTTGAATACTGCAATCCAATAATCCATATCAAATGTATCACTCGGGAAAGGAGAGGTTGAGGTGAGCCATGGGGCCCGAGGGCCCCTCCATGGCACAACTAAGTGTGGGCCCGTGCCATGGTGGCCTTATGGTCCACTTCTTCGGCCCATCTTGCTTCTTTGGCATAAAAACCTTGATTGCAATTTTCATCGAATTTATTTCGTTCAGTTCCTACGGAAAATAGGCAGAAAGAAAATTTTGCTAAAAAAATACATCACTTCTTGCAGTTTTATTCCAAGTTAGGGTGAGATTTCGGGTTAAATTACGAGTAAAGTGATTGAAAAAAGAAATATATTTAGGATGTATCAACAACATGGGTTCTTATAGAGGTGTGAGCACAACATATAACAATACAGACCCCTTACAATCCGATTCGCAAGCAGAAGCCACAATCCAAAATTTGTAGGCAATAATGTGGTGGATCGATGAACTGGCCAAGGCACCTATGGTAGCATCTTGATATCAACTCGAAGCACATATGAGCAGAGTTATTATCCCGAGATAGGCCCAATCCTATGAAATATTTATCAACATGGCCAAACACTCTTATAAGTGCTCTATCCTCTGTTCACGTGTCTACATGACCATGAAACAAATGTTTATGATTGTCCATCTATATGTTTTGTCCACTTTTTGTAAGCACCGTGTCTATAATTTCATCGAAAGATCAAAACAAGATTTCTTCTATACAAAGCTGAAATGATTCATCACAAGACGAAAGAGCATGCACACAGAGAAGTTAGAAAGGAGAAATAGAGCAAACCATTATACTTGGGCCGTCCAGGTGACCTAATGCGCGAAAGCTTAGCCCATGTGAAAGTGGGCCATGTCCCAAAACCTTTTGCGGAAATTAAAGATATTTGGGCCCATTCTACTAGTAGACCATGTATTTTGTGCATAAGAGCACCTCACATATATATCAGATGAATCTCCGCCACTACTTCGAGCCAACTACGAACAAATAGAACCAACAACCATCATTGCAGTATTCCATGCACCGTCAAAATAACACAATGTCCTATACTCATATACGTTTCTAGCAGATGGCGTACTCATATACGTTTCTAGCAGATGGCGTACTCATATACGTTTCTAGCAGATGGCACCACCTGTCGCTGTTATGGACAGTGTAGCACCATTATTTCACCACATTGATATACAACATTTATACCTTTGCCGTATCGTGTGGTCATACTGACAGGCCACTGTAATCAATACATGAACATTACGAAGTATAGACCGCTCCAATGTCGTTTTGCTCCTCTGTAAAATAGCACTCCTGACTTATGTTTGAACACTTGTTATGAAAATAGAACATCACAACCAAATACTCTTCCAACCAACTAATAAGATTGGAGTCATTGGACTAAACCCTCAAAGTGATATGGTACCTATTTTTATAAAACTCAAGCATCGTGTCTACGATCCATCCTGAGTTCAAAATATAAAGTATCTCCCAACGTCTCGATCACTTTGACGAGAGTGATATCATTCACGAAGCGAAAACACATTTACACATAGATTTCTCTGGTGAGAAATAAAGTACTATATTAACACTATGAAGATATCTTATATTTGGCCCCAAACTATGGACAATAATTGTAATATTACTTTAGGTAACGTCAAAATAGAGCGTTTGTAGTCCCATACCCCCATACATTTTTGGCAGATGGCACCAGCTGTCGTTGTTATTTACGCCGGAACACCATTATTTCACGGCATTAATATATAAATCGCATAGTGATACATGTATATACCTGGAAGACCGCATTGATATTCAAATCTACAAATCAATGAAGTTGTTGGTGTATATCATGTAGTCTTACTTATATATTTGAACACTTGTTTTTGAAATAAAACATCTCAATCAAATACTTGTCCAACCAAAGACTCTCCAAATTCAAACATCACAAATTCAAGCATGAGTATGAGGCTATGGGTACACACCTTGTGACACAAGCAAGAAAAACCATTGTCCCTCCAAAAAACCAAGCCCAAAATTTGAAGGAGGGAAACTGAAAAGAGGGGAAAAGGAGACAAAACACCCAACTTTCCCTCTCCCCGAGACCACGCCCCAACCGCGCTATTTAATTCACCGTGCAACTTACACCTTCTCCTCTCCTCCTCATCAGGCCCCCCGCTCCTCTCCTCCTCCGTAACTTCGATTTCACCTTCCCATCTCCCTCAACAAAACCGCACCACACCAGGAGGAGCGCTCGGAGGAGGCCATCCATGGACGCCTACGAGGCCACCAAGGTGGTGTTCGCGCGGGTGCAGGCGCTCGACCCGGACCTCGCCTCCACGATCATGGGCATGCTCCTCACCCAGGACAAGAACGAGGAGGACATGATCCGCCTCGCCTTCGGCCCCGAGCACCTGCTCCACGCCGTCGTCGCCAGGGCGCGCGCCGACCTCCTCGCGGCCGCCCACCACAAGAAGCCGTCCTCTCCGCCCACGGCGCCGTGGGCCTCCGGCCTGTCCACGGACGACGCGCCGTTCGCCGCCGACCACGCGAGATTCGACGGCGGCGGTGGAGGGGAAGGGTTTTACCCGCCGGACGAGTTCGGGTGCTGGTCCCCGGCCAGCGGCGGGCAACACCGTCGGAGCTTCTCCCTGAGCGACGCCGACGCGGGCGGCTGGAAGCCGTGCATGTACTACGCGCGCGGCTTCTGCAAGAACGGCTCCTCCTGCCGCTTCGTGCACGGCCTGCCCGACCACCTCAGCGAGCAAGACATGGAGGCCTGGACGGCGGCCGTGCGGTCGGAGCTCATGGCGTCCGCCTTCCCCTTCTCGCCGCCTCCCAGAGGCCTTAACTTCCTGCTCCAGCAGCATCAGCAGCAGCAGCAGAGCGACTCCCAGAGGTGACACGACTACCGATTTTTTTTTGCCCCAAAGATTACATTTTTATGTGCCTTGCCCATTCTAATCTTGCTTTTTCCAGGGCGGCGGCGGCGGCCATGCTGCTTGGTGGCGGCGGAGACGACATGCACAAGTTTCCTCCCGTGCGGTCTCCTCGTCTGGACCGCGGCGGCGACCTAGCCTCCAACCCTGCGGCGCGGCAGATCTACCTCACGTTCCCTGCTGACTCCACCTTCAGCGAGGAGGACGTCTCCAGCTACTTCAGGTACCCCTTCCACCAAACGCGCCGCCGCCGCCATTGATGCTTTTTTTTTTCCTGTTCAAGCATCAAACATTTCCTATTCTTTAATTAAGTCTTAACAATTGAATCGATTGCCTGCGCAGCTTCTTCGGGCCGGTGCAGGACGTGCGCATCCCGTATCAGCAGAAGCGCATGTTCGGCTTCGTCACCTTCGTGTACGCGGAGACGGTGAGGCTCATCCTCGCCAAGGGAAACCCGCATTTCGTCTGCGACGCGCGCGTCCTCGTCAAGCCCTACAAGGAGAAGGGCAAGGTCCCCGACAGGTTCAGGCACGTCCCGCCATTGCCGGCCTACATTCTCTTTTCTTTCCTTGCATACAGATTGCTTTGCTTATTATTAGATTTTCAGCTCTGGGATGTTTTTCGAATAATATAATCAGTTCAGGGAACAACAAAAATCATATTTTTTCTTACCTTATCTGCTGTTCGATTGCAGGAAGTTCCAGCCCACGCATCATGGCGATTTCCCCGGATGCACGACCCCCACCGGTCTGCTCGATTCCAGGGACCCCTTCGACCTTCAGTCGCCACAGATCGGTGAGCAATAGAACTGCTCTAAGCGTGCATTCTTGATCAGAAAATATTACTTTCGCGTCACTAATCGCAAATTATGTTGCTGCAAATTGTTAGGGCCGAGGATGATGTACGGCAACATTGGCAATCACGAGGCGTTCCTGAGGAGGAAACTGGAGGAGCAGCAGCAGGCGGCGGAGCTGCAGCAGGCCATCGAGCTGCAGGGCCGCCGCTTCATGGGTCTGCAGCTCCTGGACCTCAAGAGCAGGGGTCACCACCATCTCGTCTCGCCGGTGGGTCTCCGGCAGCAGGCTGATGGCAATGCCATCCATTTGGAGGATGCCACCATCCAAGGTTTGCTGCTGAATCTTGACAGCCATTCTCTTCTCTTGCATGCTGATGCTCGGAGCCTAATCAATGGTTATTGATTTTTACTCTGATAAGAGTTCATGAATGGTTGTGACTTTATTGCGGTTTCTGGTTTGTGGTAGATCACAAGATGATGAGCATTGGTGGACGGGCCATGATGACATCTGCCCCTGTTGCTATTTCTGCCATTGCCACAGAAGGCAAGCTGCATGGGGAGGAGGGCGATGGGAGTCCCAAGCAAAGGGTCAACTCTGGGGAAGATGAGAAGACCGGTCATCCTGGGGCAGCAGCATCAGCAGCTCCCAGTGCTAATCTATTCCAAGAAAGGTAGGATTTGGAGCAAACAATTACCAAATGGAGCTGTTCTCTTTTGGGGGAAAGGAAATAAAGGGTAGAAAGGAAACAAAGTAAAACTTGTTGGTTCTCTCTTTTGCTTGCTTTTCTCTTCTTTATCTACAAGTATGTTATGTTATTCCCATTGACCAACGAAATGTGTCTTCAAAAGCTGTTGTTGCAAAAGGAGGGGTTAGGGTATATAGACTGTTAACAAGTGCTGATCATAGGTTCTCCCTAATTGGCAGCAACAAAAGGGGAAAAGAAATGCAAAGGCAAAGGGTAGGAGAAAAGATAAGAGGAACCAAATAGAAATGATTCCAACTAAGGGCTATTGTTTAAGCAGTTTCTTGTGCAAGTTGTGCCTTATTTTTTCCCCCAGGATTCGTTCTTATATGTGTTTCTTGTTGTTTGAATTGCAGTGGCGTGGAGGAGCACAACCTGCCTGATAGCCCCTTTGCATCTCCAACAAAGGCCATTGGGGCTGCTGTTGCTTCTGCAGAACCAGCTCATGCTGGCAACATCGGGAGCCCTCATCTGGTGGCCTCATCTCTGTTCCCTCCTACACCACCCACCCTTGAGCTGCCCCCTTACAAATCCTGCTTCTTCCAAGTGCCCAGGTGAAAGAAACATCGACATCTTTTTTTACTTTCACCTTCTTCTATGATTTTTTACATCAAGAATGTTTTCTTCTCTATTACATGTACTACTGTAGTATGTAACAACACAGATTGTTTTTTAACATGTGTAGAATTTCTTCAGGTTCTCTCCTGGGCATGGTGCCATTGGGCTGTGAATACAAAGCAGGAGCAGCGGGGTCTCCTTTCCTCTTAAGATGAGAGTAAGTATCATAAAAGAAAGCCCTGTGTTTTAGGAGTGCCGTAACAATCAATCATTACATCATGATTCATATACAAACCAATCAGCCCCCTGCTTTGTCAAACCAACACCTGATGTCTGTGTTATGTGTTGTTTATGTATGCAGGGACCCCCATGAAGTAAGTGGATGGAAGGAAAAGCTCTAACAAATACTAGGTTTACTCTTCAGAGAGGAACAGCAACAACATCAACAACAGCAACAGAGAAAGGAAAGAAAATCTAGGTTGTTTTAGCCCTAGCCAGCCTTAATTAAGTATATGATAGTATAAATAATAATACCAGTAGTCCCTTTATTATTTGCTCCAAGTAGTATCAAGAAGAAGAAAACTATCCTCATGCATCATTTTGTATGCTATGCTTGTGCTCCTCTCGAGTTGTATGGATCTCAGAATGATAGTAAAAAAACTTGTCCTGGTACCCAGTTGTTGTGAGGTGACATGGATGCATACAGACATCGAAAGCAAACAGGTACAGGGAGGAGGTAGGGGGAGTGGACAAAAGCCAGACAGAGCTCGCAGAGGGGAAAGTGATGACTGGGACCAGGGCACTCTCGCCGCAGTCACGGGTGCAGAGAATCCTAGTGGAATCGCTTCATCAGAGACTGTCCTTTTGCCCATGCCCTTGTCAAAATTGACAGAGATACTCGTCATCTAGTACTCCAATATGGAGTGCAGCAAATGCATTCGCTCTGCATCTTTTCCTTCCTTTAAAATATCTTTGTTGAAGCAGCAATAAACACACAAAGAAATGCAAAAATATTCAGCAATTGCACACAAAGAGATTCAAAGACATTCAGATATAGCAAACAAAGAAAGCAAACCTGCCACACGTGCAAGTGAAAGAGGACCACTCGTGACACAGTTGAAAAACTATTAGGACTCAGATATGCATTTTTATATTAGTAGAAGTAACATGGTATCACTTACATAGTTATAGAAAATTTTGGTGCATTTTACTCGAAAAGGAAGCAACGATGATGCTAATTCAATATCGGTGGTGACACTATCACGTAGCCTTAACATCTCTACGACCACATTTGCCATAGTGAGCCTTAACATCTCTACGACCACATTTGCCATAGTGATGACAAAATTTGCCATCGAAGGGGCGCCAAAGACCTAACAATGTGCCAGTTTGGGCGAGAGTTCGAAATGGCGGTGCAGAGCGCCATGGTGTGGAAGTGCAGATGACAGTAGCGCCCGACGGGGATCGTTTGGTAGGTGTGCTAGTATCGTCGAGGGGTCGACATCCAACTTCATTGTCGCCCTTCTTTACGATAGTGTAGTAGCTTTCTTCCACAACCGAATGATTCAAGAGCAACAGCATGCCACGACTTCGTTGGTCGGCTAGTAACACATTTTTGGCGATCTCATATCATTACAGGAGCTGCAACACCCTTGATATGGCCGAGGAATTTTTTTCACATATGCTAGGAAACAACAAATCGATGGTGTCTCAGTGACCACAAACAACATGATGACATCCTCAATAAGCTCGTGACGAATTTTCTTATGGCACCTATGTGACATCCTGGCCCAAGGCCTAAAGCGATTGATAAAACAGTCATACCAACAACATACATCTTCTTTTCCAAAAGCACACGTCCATAAAACCCTAGGTTAAGCATGCTTGGCCGAGAGAAATTTGGGAAGAGCGACTCTCCGGAAATTTCCTAGGTGCACATGAGTGAGGACAAAGCAAGATGAAAACATGCGTGTTGGTCTATGTGGATAGTCTAAAATTCTAGAGAGGGTGTGCACACTAAGTGAAGACAAATTGTAGTTGAAAGACTTCTGTTGGTCAGTGGAGCTAATCTATCTGGCCCAATGTTTTTTAAGGGATTGTTGTGTACTCATACCATCACTTTCCTTCTGGAAGTTCACCTCCAGAAACCCTTGATTTAAGCATGCTTGGCCGCAAGCAATCTGGGAGTGGGTGACTTCTCAGAAGAGTGAAGACAAAGTGCGCTAGAAAAACGTGTGTTGGTTCGTGAGGCTAGTCTGAAATTCCTAAGGAGTTGTGAGGAGTAACGACCGCCAACCTAAATGTTGTCGGGGTCTGGTGTGTTACAACCTAGCAAGGCTAGGGGCTAGGGGTTCCTCCATGGAGACAACTAGAAGAGTAAAAACAATCCTCGTACTCATGCCTAAAGGCCGTATGCCTTCCTAGTTGCATAGGGCGGGAAGATGAATTCTCCCCCATTTTGAGGGATACACAAGAGATGAGGGCCACACGTAGGCGATGATTCACGCTGATGCCACTAGCATGGTCTATGGGCGATGCCGCTTCATCTCCTGGGTCCAACGTCGGCTCTGGATCAAAGTACGCATGCCTATCGAAGAGGGAGGAGGATGTGGCAACGAAGAAATCCCTCGACGAGGAGCATGTCGATGTTCAAGTTGCGCTGTAAGAAAACCACTGCGATCCCTCACAATTAAGGGTTTCCCCATAGATATTGATATTGATATGAGATTAGTGAATCACTTTTATTCCCCAGTACCCACATGTGAAAGTATAGAGATGGTAAACCTAGAGGGGTGAATAGGTTTCTACATATTTTAATTCTTTCTTTGCAATATTAGGCTTTGCGGAATATAAAGGTGAGCCTAATGCAAACTAGGTGAAGCAACCTATATGAGGATACAACTAACTCGAGCACGAAGGCTCTCACAGGCAGTTAAATCACAAGTAAGGAGTTCGGTTAGAGATAACCGATAGCACGCGGAGACGAGGATGTATTCCCGTGTTCCCTTGCTTTGCAACAAGGTACGTCACGTTTGGAGGAGTGGAGGTCCCACGAAGGATTCCCCGCGCCACGAAGGCTCCTATTCTCCGGAGCCTATCCCATGAAGGAATAGCTCTCTCACTTGTGGTAGACTTTGAGGTAGCCTCCAAACCTTCACAATCTTGCCCGGAGCAGATCCACAGGGATGCTTCCGGACTCCTCTTGCCCACCTAGGGTTTCCAAGGAACCCTAGAGAGCAAGCTTCTTGATGAATACAAGGGGGAATGAGATTTGGCTTGGTAGAACGGTAGATCGGGTCCTCCTCTATCGTTTCCCCGGAGGGATTTGAGTTTTGGTGGAGGAGGAGGGAGATCTGAGGCTTTTGGTGTTTCTAACAATGGAGTATGAGAGAAGGAGCTCAAGAACAACTTATAGTGTAGTGCCTGACTACCTAGAGGTAGGAGAAGGGCTATTTGTAGTGTTCTTCGAAATATGGCCGTTGGCCACTTGCCACCTCAGCTTTTCCTCGACAAACCCGGTCAACCGGACCAGGGACCGGACTGCCCGGTGCAGAGGCCGGTCGGACCGGGTTGGTGACCGGAGCTTCTTTTCGTCGTCCAGAGGCTCCTCCGGTTGGCGCCCGGTTGGCGACCGGGCCGACCGGGCCGTGCGCCGACTCGCCGGTCTGTAGGCCGGTGACCGGTCGCAACCGGATTTGCCGTGTTCTTGTGTGGAGCCCGGCGACACGGTCGACGGTTGCCGCCCGGTTGACCGGCCAGCACGCCGGACTGGCCGGTTGCTGGCCCGGTTGGACCGGGCTGCAGACCGGATTTCTGCTGTAGACCCCTTTTCGATTGTTGTTGAAGTGGGGGGTCTCCTTTAGCCTTCTTGTTCCTTTGATACACCATTTATGCCTCATTGCCTAAAACCTGAGATTATCCTTATAAACATATTAGGCCAAATACTCTAGCACGGTGTCATTTTTACCAAAATAATGGATAAGGGTAAAATACCCTTACAATCTCCCCCTTTTTGGTATACGATGACAAACCGAGCTAGAGTCACAAATAGATATTATGATAAGCTCTAAACCTTGATTCCATATAAGATATTACGACAGCTCCCCCATAATGTGTGCACTTGGAGAATTTGCGTTTGAATGCAAAGTGCACCATTTGTTGAACATGAGAAGCTCCCCCAATATCTTTAGGAAACAAGCATGGTATGGAGATGTGTATATCAAGATATATAAGCATAGCACACATAATCATCCTAACATAGAGTAGCACACATAATAGTCGTCCATACACATCCATACACGAATTATTGGAAGTAGCAAATGGTTCTTGAAAAACTCAAAGCAAATAAGCACAAGCCATATAAAATCCAAATAAAGCAACTCCCATGGCTTGTGATAATCAAAGAACCCCGTGGTTCCTAGACTCTACTCTCTTCTCCCCCTTTGGCATCGGAACACCAAAAAGGCGAAGAAAAGGTAGAGATGCTATCGCACCCATCAATAGAACTCATGCCCGGAGGAGTAGGAGCTCGCGCCCTCATCGCGCGAAGCCGCATCACCTTCATCTTCATCACCACCATCACCAGGAGGAGTAGGAGCACGAGCAGTCCTAGGAGGGAGGCTACCATGAGCATACATGGAGAAGTCGAAGTTCTGGATCATCTCATCGGTAAGTAGAGGCATCTCCCACTGAGGTGCAACCACAGGCTCCATCTCAGGTCCAGGAGGAACAGGTGGTTCCGTGAAGCCATGAACTCATTCTGTCGCCTCCGTGTCTCCTGGTTCACAGTAAGGCTCTGATGTGCAACATCATTGGTGTTCTTGCACATTTGCCACATGCTGGAGAAGAAGCGAGCGGCACCATGCTTGGGGCGCCGAGAGTAGCTGGAGCTAGCATCATGATCATGGCGTTCCTTGGAACGGCGCTCAGTGGGCATCATGGAGGGAACATCCGGACGAGTGGCCTCCTGAGTGGGAATCTTGAAGGGGTCCATGATGACTTTTTCACCAAGAGTGTTGAGAGGAGCGGGAACAATGTAGTTGATGAGCCGCTGAACATACTGAGCATAGTTGGGAGTCATGCGGTCCATAACTGCACGCTTCAGTTCACAGTGAATAAGATCGCAGCCATCAATCTTCCTTACCCTGTCAGGATGACAATAGTACATCAGATTGAGATGATAGTTCCTGACTTCACTGGTGTCGCCAGACTTGCTGATGAGGTTCTCACGGAACATCTTGGCAAGGACAAGGTATGAGTAGTACATCCCAGAGATAGTGGGAGGTCCGGCATAGGGTTCGCAGGATAGCAGAAAGAGATGTCACCCTTAGTAAGCTTGGACCGTGAATGAATCTTGTATCCTGGAGCACTGTCACCACCACAACCCATAGCTGCACGGAACTGAGAGTAGGTGCATGAGTACTTTCTCTTGCCAGTCATCCAGGTGATGGTGCGGTCCTCATCATCATGGAAGAAAACGGTGCAGTGGAACTGACGGACAAGGAGGGGACAAAAGGTAGGATCCTCTTGTTGATCATCGGGCTTGAGGCACATGAGGTCATATAGTCCCATACCCTTCAAGGTTTCAACCACAAAGCGGTACTTTGTGGCTTCATGCAAGGCAAGCTCTTCAGGATTGATGGCCTTGGGTGATACAATATCACCATTCTTCATAAACTCATGAGAATCATAGTAACCATCCCATAGGACTGCTTGAGTCTTGGTCCAGAAGAACTTGTCCCCTTGAGTGTAAGTCCGTTGCTCAAAGCGATACGGATTCACTTCGCCACTCAAGACGGTTTACATTCCCAACATTGAAAGTTGGCACTATTTCATCATCCTCTTGGGCGGCATGCTTATCCTTTCTCTTGCCAGACTTGGTTCAGAGCTGCCAATGTCAGTACCCTGATGAGTTTGAGGGGGTACGCGACCACTAGAACGGCGGGGAGGATCAGCAGTCCTTCCTCTCTTGGCAACATTGCCACGGCCCTCACCACTCCAACTACCTGTGAATGAGAAAGTAGAGCAAGAATAGCAGTGGGGTAAGTGTACATGTCATCAATAAGAGGGAATCCAAAAAGCATAGCATATATCCAAGTGTATTGATGAGATTGTGCGAAAACTGGGCAACCCGGCGCATAGGCCGGTCCAACCGGGCAGCAGACTGGACGAGCCGGTTGGCGACCGGTTGACCGGGCTGCACGCCGGGCCTGATGGGGTTCGTAGCATAGAAAACAAAAAATTTCCTACCGCGAGACGAATAAATCCAAGATCTAATCTATGGAACACCCAAGATCTAATCTACAAGATCGAAGCAACGAGATTGATAAGATACTAACCCTTGAAGATTTCCAAAGCCTACGAGATCAGATCTCGTTGTTGATGTAGACGATCATCCCCAGTGCTGCAATCCGGCAGCACTTCCGTACTCGGTCGCGCGTACGGTGTCGATGAAGCCCTTCCTCTCCCCTTCCAGCGGGCAGCGGAGGTGTGGTAGATCTCCACGGAATCCCAGCAGACGACGGCGTGGTGGTGGTGGTGGAGAAGAATTGCTGCAGGGCTTCGCCTAAGCCTGCGCAGCATATGGAGGAGAAAGAGAGGGGGCGGCCAGGGTTTCTGGATGGGGTGCCTTGGCCGGCCACCCCCTCCCCTCTTTATATAGGTGGGGGGTCGGCCTAGGGTTTCCCCTAGGGCCCACCTACCCCCTTTGGCCGGCCACATGGGGGGGCAAACTCCTCCCCCAAGTTTTCCCCCTTATCTCCTAATTTAAACCATTTATTTTAGGAGATAGATCTTATCTCTAGATTTAAACCATTTAAACTAGAGATAGATCTTATCTCTAAGGGGGGGCCGGCCTAGGCCCACATGTCATGGTGGGTAGGACCCACTTTCTTCATGTGGGGCCTCCAAGAGCAGAGGTTTGTAGAATGCAGCAAGTTTTCCCTTAAGTGGATCACCCAAGGTTTATCGAACTCAAGGAGGAAGAGGTCAAAGATATCCCTCTCAAGCAACCCCGCAAACACAAAGTAAGAAGTCTCTTGTGTCCCCAACACACCAAATACACTTGTCGATGTATAGGTGCACTAGTTCGGCGAAGAGATAGTAAAACACATGTGGTATAGATGGTGGTAATATTGCAGAAAGTAAATATGCAAGAAAACAAGTAAACAAGCGGCGCTTAAAAATAGCTTGCTAGCGTGGGAAGCAATTCTTTGTGGTGGAAACAAGGCCTAGGGATCATACTTTCATAGTGGACACTCTCAACATTGATCACATAATAAATAAGTTCTCTTTCCTTTGTGCTACATATACTCTTGTTAGATGATGAACACCACTAATTGTGTAGGATTACACGAACCCTCAATGCCGGAGTTAACAAGCTCCACAACATTCGATATTCATATTTAAGTAACCTTAGAGCATAATAGATCTTTGCAAAATAAACCAAGTACTAACATAGCATGCACACTGTCACCATCACACTATGAAGGAGGCATAAATCACATCAATACTATCATAGCGATAATCAACTCCATAACCTACAAGAGATTATGATCATAATCTACGACAAGAACTACACAATGCACACACTGTCACCATTACATCATGCAGGAGGAATAGACTACTTTAATAACATCACATGAGTAGCACATAGATAAATAGTGATACAAAACACATTGCAATCATAAAGGGATATAAATAAGCACTTCACTATGCCATTCATAACAGTGAATAAGTATTCTGTGAAATATAGCCTAAGAGACCCACACGGTGCACACACTGTCACCTTTACACACGTGGGACAAGGAGTCTCCGGAGATCACATAAGTAAAACCCACTTGACTAGCATAATGACATCTAGATTACAAGCATCATCATATGAATCTCAATCATGTAAGGCAGCTCATGAGATTATTGTATTGAAGTACATAGGAGAGATGAACCGCATAGCTACCGGTAGCCCCGAGCCTCAATGGAGAACTACTCCTCCTCATGGGAGCAGGTGCATGAAGATGGCTGAAGATGGCAGCGGTGTCGATGGAGAAGCCTTCCGGGCACTTCCTCCGGCGGCGTGTCGAACGAGACTCGTCCCCGCATCTGTCGCAATGCGACGCTCCTGAACTTTTCTCGTACCGTGGCTTATTCTTCTGGTTTTAGGTCATGGACCTTATATAGAAGTGGCAAGGTCGAGGGTCCTGGGGCCACTCAGACTAGGGCGGCGCGCCCCGTGGGCCGCGCCGCCACCATGTGTGGGCCCCCTGTGGCCCCTCTCTGACGGTTCTCGTGTTCTGGAGCTCCCGAGGATTCTAAGATCTTCGGTGTTGATTTCTGTCCGATTCCAGAATATCCTTACTAGGATTTCTGAAACCAAAAACAGAAAACATGAACTGGCACTTCGGCATCTCACAATAGGTTAGTTCGGAAAACGCATAAATATGACATATAATGTATAAAACATGTAGGTATCATCAATAAAGTAGCATGGAACATAAGAAATTATAGATACGTTTGAGACGTATCAGCATCCCCAAGCTTAGTTCCTACTCGTCCTCGAGAAGGTAAACGATAACAATGATAATTTCTGGAGTGACATGCCATCATAACCTTGATCATACTATTGTAAACATATGTAATGAATGCAGCGATCAAAACAATGGTAACGACATGAGTAAACAAATGAATCATAAAGCAAAGACTTTTCATGAATAGTACTTCAAGACAAGCATCAATAAGTCTTGCATAAGAGTTAACTCATAAAGCAACAAATCAAAGTAAAGGTATTGAAGCAACACAAAGGAAGATTAATTTTCAGCGGTTGCTTTCAACTTATAACATGTATATCTCATGGATAGTGTCAATATAAAGTAATATAAAAAGTGCAATATGCAAGTATGTAGGAATCAATGCATAGTTCACACAAGTGTTTGCTTCTTGAGGTGGAGAGAGATAGGTAAACTGACTCAACAATAAAAGTAAAAGAAAGGTCCTTCAAAGAGGAAAGCATCGATTGCTATATTTGTGCTAGAGCTTTTATTTTGAAAACATGAAACAATTTTGTCAACGGTAGTAATAAAGCATATGAGTTATGTAAATTATATCTTACAAGTTGCAAGCCTCATGCATAGTATACTAATAGTGCCCGCACCTTGTCCTAATTAGCTTGGACTACCGGATCATCGCAATACACATGTTTTAACCAAGTGTCACAAAGGGTACCTCCTGTACAAAGGTCTAAGGAGAAAGCATTTTGGATTTCTCGCTTTTGATTATTCTCAACTTAGACATCCATACCGACAACATGGACAACAGATAATGGACTCCTCTTTAATGCATAAGCATGTGGCAACAATTAGTGTTCTCATATGAGATTGAGGATATATGTCCAAAATTGAAACTTCCACCATGATTCATGGCTTAAGTTAGCGGCCCAATGTTCTTCTCTAACAATATGCATGCTCTAACCATTAAGGTGGTAGATCTCTCTTACTTCAGACAAGACGGACATGCATAGCAACTCACATGATATTCAACAAAGAGTTGATGGCGTCCCCTAAGCATGGTTATCGCACAACAAGCAACTTAATAAGAGATAAAGTGCATAAGTACATATTCAATACCACAATAGTTTTTAAGGCTATTTTGTCCCATGAGCTATATATTGCAAAGGTGAATGATGGAATTTTAAAGGTAGCACTCAAGCAATTTACTTTGGAATGGCGGAGAAATACCATGTAGTAGGTAGGTATGGTGGACACAAATGGCATAGTGGTTGGCTCAAGGATTTTGATGCATGAGAAGTATTCCCTCTCGATAAAAGGTTTAGGCTAGCAAGGTTATTTGAAACAAACACAAGGATGAACCGGTGCAGCAAAACTCACATAAAATACATATTGTAAACATTATAAGACTTTACACCGTCTTCCTTGTTGTTCAAAACTCAATACTAGAAATTATCTAGACTTTAGAGAGACCAATTATGCAAACCAAATTTTAGCAAGCTCTATGTATTTCTTCATTAATGAGTGCAAAGTATATGATGCAAGAGCTTAAACATGAGCACAACAATTGCCAAGTATCACATTATCCAAGACATTTTACCAATTACTACATGTAGCATTTTCTATTTCCAACCATATAACAATTAACGAAGCAGTTTCAACCTTCGCCATGAACATTAAAAGCTAAGAACACATGTGTTCATATGAACCAGCGGAGCGTGTCTCTCTCCCACACAAGGATGAACTTATTCAGAGAATGAAAATAACAAAACGAAATAAAAGCACAGACGCTCCAAGTAAAGTACATAAGATGTGAGAATAAAAATATAGTTTCACTAGAAGAAACCTGATAAGTTGTCGATGAAGAAGGGATGCCTTGGGCATCCCCAAGCTTAGATGCTTGAGTCTTCTTAAAATGCAGGGATGAACCACCGGGCATCCCCAAGCTTAGACCTTTCACTCTTCTTGATCATAGTATATCATCCTCTTCTCTTGACCCTTGAAAACTTCCTTCACACAAACTTCAAGCAAACTCATGAGAGGGTTAGTGCTTAACCACAAATTCACATATTCAGAGGTGACACAATCATTCTTAACACTTCTGGACATTGCACAAAGCTTCTTAATGGAACAAAGAAACTCATTCAACATAGTAAAAGCGGCAATGCGAAATAAAAGACAGAATCTGTCAAAAAGAACAGTCCGTAAAGATGCATCTGACTGCACTTAACTTGCTCAAATGGAAAAACTCAAAACTAATGAAAGTTGCGTACACATCTGAGGATCACGCTCGTAATTTTGCAGATTTTTGAATTTTTTACAGAGACTTGTGCCAGAATTCGTGACAGACAGCAATGCTGTTTCTGCGCAGCGATCCCAAATATAACATCAACTTTAGCATAGAAACTTTACTTGGCACAAAAACATGATAAGGAGAGGTTGCTACAGTAGTAAACAACTTCCAAGAATCAACAAAACAAAAATTGCTGTAGTAAAATAAACACATGGGTTATCTCCCAAGAAGTTCTTTCTTTATAGCCATTAAGATGGGCTCAGTAATTTTAATGATGTTCTCGCGAGAAATAGTATTTGAAGCAAAAGAGAGCATCAAGATGCAAATTCAAAACACATTTAAGTCTAACATGCTTCCTATGTATAGTAATCTTGTAAATAAACAAGTTCATGAAGAGTATAATGGCAAGCATAGGAAGATAGAACAAGTGTAGCTTCAAAAATTTCAGCACATAGAGAGGCATTTTAGTAACATGAAAATTTCTACAACCATATTTTCCTCTCTCATAATAAATTTCAGTAGCATCATGAGCAAACTCAACAATATAACTATCACATGAAACATTCTTGTCATGAGCCACATGCATAAAATTATTACTCTCCACATAAGAATAATCAATTTTATTAGTTGTAGTGAGAGCAAATTCAACAAAGTAGCTATCATTATTATTCTCATCAAGTGTAGGAGGCATAGTATAGTCATAATAAAATTTACTCTCCATAGTAGGCGGCACCAAAAGACCACTATCATTATAATCATCATAAATAGGAGGCAAAGTATCATCAAAGAAAATTTTCTCCTCAATGCTTGGGGGACTAAAAATATCATGCTCATCAAAACCAGCTTCTCCAAGCTTAGAATTTTCCATATCATTAACAACAATGGTGTTCAAAGCGTTCATACTAATATCATTGCTACCAGCATGCAAATAAGATTCCATAGGTTTTTTAATTTTCGCAGCAAACAATCCATGTCTTAAATCAGGAAATAGAATAAGAAGCTCATTGTTGTCCATTATGCCTAACTAGTGTAAACAAGAAACCAAAAGATGCAATTGCAGGATCTAAAGGAAATAGCTTCGAGTACTTACAATGGCGCCGGAAAATAGCTTAGTAGCCGAGATCCGGAGTGTGAGTACCTTTTACCTTTCCTCCCCGGCAACGGCGCCAGAAAATAGCTTGATGTCTACTCACGCTTCTTTTCCTGTAGACAGTGTTGGGCCTCCAAGAGCAGAGGTTTGTAGAACAACAACAAAGTTTTCCCTTAAGTGGATCACCCAAGGTTTATCGAACTCAGGAGGAAGAGGTCAAAGATATCCCTCTCAAGCAACCCTGCAAACACAAAGCAAGAAGTCTCTTGTGTCCCTGATACGTCTCCGTCGTATCGATAATTTCTTATGTTCCATGCCACTTTATTGATGATATCTACATGTTTTATACACATTATATGTCATATTCATGCGTTCGGAACTAACCTATTGACGAGATGCCGAAAGGCCAGTTGCTGTTTTCTGCTGTTTTTGGTTTCAGAAATCCTAGTAAAGAAATATTTTCGAATCGGACGAAATAAAGACCGAAGACCTTATAATTCCCGGAAGCTTCCAGAGCACCGAGAAGGATGAGAGGGGAGCCAGGGGGCCCCACATCACACCCCGGCGCGGGCCGGGGGGGCGCCCGGGTGTGGGCCCCGTGGTCCGACTCCCTCTCTTCGCCTATTTAATCGTCTCTGACCTAAAAACACCGACGGAGAAGACCTTCCAGAGCCGCCGCCATCGCGAAATCAAGATTCGGGGGACAGAAGTCTCTGGGCACCGGGACGGGGAATTGCCCCCGGAGTCATCTCCACCGCCGTCTCCACCGCCATCTTCACCGCCATCGCTGTCTCCATGATGAGGAGGGAGTAATTCACCCCTGGGGCTGAGGGCTCTACCGTAGCTATGTGGTTAATCTCTCTCTCTGTACTCCAATACAATGATCTCATGAGCTGCTTTACATGATTGAGATCCATATGATGAGCTTTGTATCGCTACTAGTTGTGTGCTACTCATGTGATGTTATTAAAGTAGTCTATTCCTCCTCCACGTGTGTAAAGGTGATTAGTGTGTGCACCGTGTGGTTCTTGTCGTAGGCTATGATCACGATCTCTTGAAGATTGTGGAGTTAATTATCATTATGATAGTATTGATGTGATCTATTCCTCCTTCATAGTGTAATATGGACAGCGTGTGCACTATGTTAGTTCTTGGTTTATCTTGCAAAGATCTATTATGCTCTAAGGTTACTTAAACATGAATATCGAGTGTTGTGGAGCTTGTTAACTCCGGCATTGAGGGTTCGTGTAATCCTACGCAACGAATGATGTTCATTATCAAACAAGAGTGTATGTAGCACATATGAGAAGAAGTATTTATTATGCGATCAATGTTGAGAGTGTCCACTAGTGAAAGTATGATCCCTAGGCCTTGTTTCCAATACTGCAAACACCGTTTACTTACTGTTCTGTTGCATGTTTACTCGCTGCCATATTTTATTCAGATTGCTATTACCACTCATATACATCCATATTACTTGTATTTCACTATCTCTTCGCCGAACTAGTGCACCTATACATCTGACAAGTGTATTTGTTGGGGACACAAGAGACTTCTTGTTTGTGATTGCAGGGTTGCTTGAGAGGGATATCTTTGACCTCTTCCTCCCCGAGTTCGATAAACCTTGGGTAATCCACTTAAGGGAAACTTGCTGCTGTCAAAATCCCTCTTGGAGGCCCAACACTTTCAACAAGAATACAAGAACCACTAGTGTCCCCAACACACCTAATACACTTGTCAGATGTATAGGTGCACTAGTTCGGCGAAGAGATAGTAAAACACAGTGGTATAGATGGTGGTAATATTGCAGTAAGTAAAGATGCAGTAAAACAGTAAACAAGCGGCCAGAAAATAGCTTGCTAGCGTGGGAAGCAATTCTTTGTGGTGGAAACAAGGCCTAGGGATCATACTTTCGCTAGTGGACACTCTCAACATTGATCACATAATAAATAAGTTCTCTTTCCTTTGTGCTACATATACTCTTGTTAGATGATGAACACCACTAATTGTGTAGGATTACACGAACCCTCAATGCCGGAGTTAACAAGCTCCACAACATTCGATATTCATATTTAAGTAACCTTAGAGCATAATAGATCTTTGCAAAATAAACCAAGTACTAACATAGCATGCACACTGTCACCATCACACTATGAAGGAGGCATAAATCACATCAATACTATCATAGCGATAATCAACTCCATAACCTACAAGAGATTATGATCATAATCTACGACAAGAACTACACAATGCACACACTGTCACCATTACACCATGCAGGAGGAATAGACTACTTTAATAACATCACATGAGTAGCACATAGATAAATAGTGATACAAAACACATTGCAATCATAAAGGGATATAAATAAGCACTTCACTATGCCATTCATAATAGTGAATAAGTATTCTGTGAAATATAGCCTAAGAGACCCACACGGTGCACACACTGTCACCTTTACACACGTGGGACAAGGAGTTCCGGAGATCACATAAGTAAAACCCACTTGACTAGCATAATGACATCTAGATTACAAGCATCATCATATGAATCTCAATCATGTAAGGCAGCTCATGAGATTATTGTATTGAAGTACATAGGAGAGAGATGAACCACATAGCTACGGCAGCCCCGAGCCTCAATGGAGAACTACTCCCTCTCATGGAGCAGCGGTGATGAAGATGGCGGTGAAGATGGCAGCGGTGTCGATGGAGAAGCCTTCCGGGGGCACTCCTGTCCCCGGCGTGCCGGAACAGACTCCTGTCCCCCAGATCTTGGCTTCGCAATGGCGGCGGCTACTTTTCGTGGCCGTGCATATTCTTCTCGGGGTTTTAGGAGGGACCTTATTATAGGGGAAACACAAGGTCGTAGCCACCCAAATACTGCGTTTGACAGTTCCCCTTTTACCACAGTGAAAGCTTTTGATCGCCTAATTATTCGCCTTGCTTCGACTGGATCGTCGGGTATGACTTTCCTTAGGATGTATGATATGTAGGCCTGCATCCATGGAACTTGTACCATCATGACTAGTTCTTGCTCTTCTTCTTCTTCTTCTGCTGTGCCCTTGGTGACAGTCGAGGTTTTCTCTTTCTTCTCCTTTTTTGTTTTTGCTGGCTTTGTTGATCTTTCGCTTATCTCTTCCCAAAACACACCTGGAGGGATTGCGAGGCATTGTGACCCGATGTTTGCGAGAACGTCGGCTTCATCGTTGCTCATCCTGCTGATGTGGTTTACCTCACAACCATCGAATAGCTTCTCCAGCTCATTGTACACCTCCTTGTATGCTATCATACTTTCGTTGACTGCGTCGCATTGGTTCATTACTTGCTGTGCTACCAACTGTGAGTCGCCGAAAATTTTCAATCGGGTTGCACCGCAAGCTTTCGCCATCTTCATCCCGTGTATGAGAGCTTCATATTCTGCTTCATTGTTAGATGCGTTTGGGAACGTCATCCGCAGAACATACTTCAACTTGTCGCCTTCAGGTGAAACTAATATCACGCCTGCTCCGGCACCTTCCAATCTCTTGGACCCGTCGAAGTTCATGGTCCAAGTCCTCGATAAATCTGGGGGTCCCGTGTTTTGTAGCTCCATCCATTCTGCAATGAAATCTGGTAAGACCTGCGACTTTATTGCTTTTCTTTTTTCATACGTGATGTCCCGAGGGGAAAGTTCTATTCCCCAAAGGGAGACACGACCCGTGGCTTCTGGGTTGTTCAGTATATTTGATAAGGGAGCCTCATTGACCACTATTATCGGGTGCGCCGAAAAGTAGTGTCGCAATTTTCTTGCTGTCGTGAATACTCCATATGCTAGCTTTTGATATTGCGGGTACCGCTGTTTTGACGGCGACAGTACTTCGCTGATGAAATATACTGGCCTTTGAACTCCATGAAGCTTGCCTTCTTCTTCCCTTTCGACCACTAGGGCCGTGCTGACCACCTGAGGTGTAGCTGCAATGTACAAGAGGAGAGGTTCTTTCTCTTTTGGCGCCACCAATATCGGCGGTGTCGAAATTGCTCGCTTGAGATTCTCGAAAGCTCTGTCTGCTTCCTCGTTCCATTGAAATTTTTCCCCTTGCTTGATTAACGCATAAAACGGCAGCGCCTTTTCTCCTAGCCTGGCGACGAATCTGCTTAAAGCTGCGACTCGCCCCGTTAACTGTTGTATTTCCTTCAACTTTGTTGGCTTTCTCATAGTGACGATGGCCTGTATTTTTTCGGGATTAGCTTCAATCCCCCTTGCTGATACTAAGAACCCGAGAAGTTCTCCTGCGGGTACTCCAAAAGAGCACTTTGTCGGGTTCAGCTTGAGGCAGAACTTGTCGAGGTTGTCGAAGGTTTCCTTCAAATCTTCAATCAACGTTGACCCTTTCTTTGATGTTATTACGACATCGTCGATGTAGACTTGTACATTTTTCCCGATCTGTGTTGCTAGGCACTTCTGCATCATCCGCTGATATGTTGCTCCCGCGTTTTTCAGACCAAAGGGCATTGTTTTGTAGCAAAACACGCCATAAGGTGTGATGAACGCTGTCTTGGCTTCATCTTCTTCTTTTAATCTGATCTGGTTATAACCAGAATATGCGTCCAGGAAGGAAAGACGTTCACATCCTGCCGTGGAGTCGATGATTTGATCGATCCTTGGGAGGGGAAAGTGATCCTTGGGACAATGTTTATTGAGACACGTAAAGTCGACGCACATGCGAAGGACTATTGTGTGTTTCTTCGGCACCATCACTGGGTTAGCTACCCATGTGGCTTCTGTAGATATTTCTCTGATGAACCCGGCATCTTTGAGTCGATCTATTTCTGATAACATAGCTTTGCGGCTAGGCTCTGAAAAACGCCGCAAAGGTTGCTTTACTGGTCGTGCAAGAGGATCCAAATTGAGGTGGTGCTCGGCAAGTTCCCTGGGTACTCCTGGCATGTCAGCTGGACACCATGCGAAGATTTTCCAGTGCTCACGGAGGAACTCGACGAGCGCGCTTTCCTATGCGACATCCATGTTTGCAGCAATGGACGTCGTTTTCTTTGGATCTGTCGGGTGGATCTGTACCTCTTTTGAATCTTTATTTATATTGAAAGTTGGCTCCTTAGATCTTCCTACCTCTGGCAGCACATCATAATCAGTGAACCTAGGTGCCGCATATTCTGCTTGCATCCCGAAAGTTTCTGACAGTCGATGGAAATCTTTGTCGCATTTATCGGCCAGTGCAAAGCTTCCTTTGATTGTGATAGGTCCCTTAGGCCCAGGCAACCTCCACAACAGATATGTATAATGCGGCACTGCCATGAACCTGGCGTACGCTGGTCGTCCCAACAAAGCGTGATATTGCGACGGGAAATCCACAACTTCGAACTCCAGGTTCTCTATTCTGTAGTTTTCTCGGGTTCCAAACTGAACGTCGAGGTTGATCTTGCCCAATGGGTAACTTGGCTTCTCTGGTGTGATCCCGTGAAAGCGTGTGTCAGTTGGTTTCAAGTTTGCCAGGGATATGTTCATCTTCCTCAATGTGTCTGCATACATGAGGTTTAGACTGCTGCCGCCATCTATGAAAACTCGCGACACGTCGAACCCAGCAATTACTGCGGGTAGAATAAGTGCTGATTGTCCTGGTCGAGGAACTTGCTGCGGATGATCCGCGATTGTGAAGCCTATGTCTTGCCCTGACCAATTTAGATACTCGACTGTTGGTGGAGGCATCTTCTCTGCCATAAACACTTGTCGAGATATGACCTTCTGCGCCCTGTTGGACGGCCTAGCTTTCTGAATCATCAAAACTGCGCCATTGGAATTGGGATCGACATATGGGGTGGTTGTGGTGCTGCCGCTATTCTGAGCTGGTGTCGATTTTCTTCGGTTATTGCGGGAGGAGGTGGAAGGTGAATCTCGCTCCTTGGCTCCCGAGGATTTCTGTTATTTGCTTGGGCATTTGCGATTCCTGCGGCTCGCAACATTGCCTGAAAATTGCGGCAGTCTTTCTGGAGATGTCCTGACTGCCTCTTTCCATTGTTGTCGAGGTAAAAGTGCATTTGACACGGACCGTTCATCATCTCCTCGGGAGACACGTAAGGTCTTTGAATCCTTGGTCCACTATTTTGTCTGTTGCCGCGAAAATCACCTCTATTGTCGCCTTGTTGCTCGTTGCTCCTTTGATAATCATCTCGACTATTTCCTCCAGGGTTTCCCCGAAAACCAGCCGATATATGGCCAGGAGCATCGTTGTTGTAGAACTGGCGAGAAAATCGCCTTCTATTTTGATAATTTCGACTACGATCCTCTTCTGGCGACCTGTGTCGTTTGTTGTATATTGCGTCTTCTCCATCTGCCCACTTGTTAGCGATTTCCATCAACGCTGAGATTGTCTTGGGATTAGTTCTTCCCAAGTCCTCGACGAAGTCTGCTCGTCGGATTCCTGCCACGAACGCATCTATTGCCCTCTCGTCAGATATGTCTTCTGCCGAGTTTTTGATAATGTTCCACCGCTGTATATATTTTCTCATCGACTCGTCATGTTTTTGTCGACACGCTCGTAATTCTTCCAACGACGCGGGTTTTTTGCAGGTGGATCGGAAATTCTTCACGAAGATGTCCTCAAAGGTTTCCCAGCTGTCGATGGAGTTCAAGGGGAGTTTCTTTATCCAAGATCTTGCGGCACCACTCAGGTGAACTTGGATACTTTGCATAGCTGTTGCTCTGGTTCCTCCTACCAGCTTCACCATCTCGAGATAATCCACGAGCCAATCCTCGGGATCTTGCAGGCCGTCGAACTTCTTGAAATTCTCTGGTAACTTGAACCCTTTTGGGACTCGAGTTTTTCGCACTCTTCTCGTAAAGCATGGGAGCCCACACATATCTTCGTCGGCAAGCTCTGGCGAGTACTGACGGTCCCTCCTTTCTTGTCGCGCTCTGTCCACCCTTACTTGGACTGCTGTGTCTCTTGCTCCACTTGCTCTTGGTGGGTCTTGAACTGCTGCGGTGTGTCGTGGACTATTTTGTCTGGGATTTTCTTCGGGAGGCGTTGTTGCAAACGCTGTTCCCATAACCCCTACTCCAGCCATTGCCATATTGAACAATGGTTCTCTCGGGTCCCCAGGAGGTGGTCTGGACGCCAAGATATATGCTTGTGTTGCCATGTAACCTGCCTCTGGCGTTTTTGGGATGATATTTCCTCTTTCGTCGATCGACATAAAGGACATGTCGAGATTTTGGATTATGTTTCCTCTTTCTGCTTCAGGTATGTTTTGCAGCCGAGACATTGCTCTCCTCCGAGCTTCTCTGTGACTATCTGTATTTCCTGAAAGGCGACTTAAATCTGCCCGGCGTCTGCTTGATGCAGAAGCTGCTTCTTTTCTCCTATTCAAGGATGCTGTCTGTTTTTCCAACTCTCTGCTTACTCGAGCAAGTCTATATTGATATGCTTGAAGTTCTTGTGCAGTAGCGGTGTTGGTCATGGGTTCTGAACCATCCATGGCTTTCGCGGCCCTATCCCACGCACTTTGCGGGAGCTGTACTCTTGCGCGAGTTGTGGTTCCAGGATATTTGGTGCCTAGACCATGTCTGAGATCAGCGGGATCGACGTATGGATTTCCCAATTCGTCGAAAGCCTCTGATGTTGGCGGGTCTGATGTGCCTGCCCCTTCTACCACATAGATCTGATGATATTTTGTGCATTGATTTTTGTCGGGACTGGTGACACCATCATATAGAGTGGTGAAGACCTTTCCGATGGCAACAGACTTGTCGATGAAGTTGAAGCTGCCGACGCTGTCGGAGTCGCTGCTTATAAAGGAGTCCGCAGATGACTCGAAGGATGTGTTGCTGAAGATCTTGGCGAGCTTTCCGCTTGCCTTGTTGTCGACGAAGTATGTCGACGAAAACTCCTCGTCGTCGACGAAAAGTTGGAGTCGACCGCTGAAAATTCCGACGAGATCGGAACTTCGAGACGGTAGGATCCTTCCTTGTTGACGCCAAATCGGAATTCTCCGAACGTCATGACGATGGGCTCCTCCAGATAGGCACATGCATCCATACGGGAGGGCGGGTGAGGAATAAAATTGAATAGATCAGTTTTTCCCTTGTTACCTCGATCCATCGCGTTGCTTGCTGTTGATGAAGTCGAAGATCTTGAACGTGCCATCGAGATCAGATCCTTGCAGCCTCTAATTCCCACAGACGGCGCCAATTGACAAAGGATTAACTTGTCAATGCCTACAGATTGTAGACTAGGGTTTTGGAAGTAGAGGGCAAGTAGATCTCGAAGGTTTAGGCGAAAAGTACTCGGCGATTATGAAAACTAGGATTATGTTGACATGATTCGATCCTTTTGTCCCTCGACTCCCTTATATAGGAGGTGGAGCCGAGGGTTTCGTATCGTACAAGTTACAGAGTTCGACGGTTTCTAACTCGTCCCGCAGATTACAAATAATACTTCCTATTACAACTCTAGCTTTCCTTAATACATCTTGGGCTCCCGAATCTTCTTATTCTTCTGATAGTGGGCCTTCAAATCCCGGGTACTATCTATGGCAGGCCCATTTGGGGTGCCTATGTCACCCTCCCCGGCCGCGCCGCCACCATGTGTGGGCCCCCGTGGCCCCTCTCGACTGTTTCGGGTGTTCGAAGCTCCCGGGGATTCTAAGATCTTCGGTGTTGATTTCGTCCGATTCCGAGAATATTTCCTTACTAGGATTTCTGAAACCAAAAACAGCAAAAAACTGGCACTTCATCTCGTCAATAGGTTAGTTCCGGAAAACGCATAAATATGACATATAATGTGTATAAAACATGTAGATATCATCAATAAAGTAGCATGGAACATAAGAAATTATAGATACGTTTGAGACGTATAAGTGGGTAGGACCCACTATGCCATGTGGCGCCTATGTGGCCTCTCCCGGGGTGGTGGGCCCACTGGTGGCCCTCTAGAACCTTCTAGAAGCTCCGGTCAAAACACCGGACTTTTTCCCGAACCCCGGAAATTGACTTCCCATATATGAATCTTATTCTCCGGACCATTCCGGACCTCCTCGTGATGTCCTGGATCCCATCCGAGACTCCGAACAAAAACTTCGGACTCCAACTCATATTCTGAATCTACTTATGCGACATCGAACCTTAAGCGCGTCACGGTTCGCGAACTATGCAGACATGGTCGAGACTCCTCTCCGAGCAATAACCAATAGCGGGATCTGGAGATCCATAATGGCTCCCACATATTCAACGATGACTTAGTGATCGATTGAACCATTTACATACGATGCCAATTCCCTTTGTCTCGCGATATTTTACTTGTCCGAGGTTTGATCATCGGTATCTCCATACCTTGTTCAACCTCGTTACCGACAAGTACTCTTTACTCGTACCGTGGTATGTGATCTCTTATGAACCATTCATATGCTTGCAAGCTAATCAGATGACATTCCACCGAGAGGGCCCAGAGTATATCTATCCGTCATCAGGATGGACAAATCTCACTATTGATCCATATGCCTCAACTCACACTTTCCAAATACTTAATCCCATCTTTATAACCACCCATTTACGCAATGGCGTTTGATGTAATCAAAGTACCCTTCCGGTGTAAGTGATTTACACGATCTCATGGTCGAAGGACTTAGGCAACTATGTATCGAAAGCTTATAGCAAATTGAACTTAATGACTTGATCTTATGCTACACTCATTTGGGTGTGTGTCCATTATATCATTCACCTAATGACATAACCTTGTTATTAATAACATCCAATGTTCATGATCACGAAACCATGATCATCCATTAATCAACAAGCTAGTTATACAAGAGGCTTACTAGGGACTCCTTGTTGTTTACATAACACACATGTATCAATGTTTCGGTTAATACAATTATAGCATGGGATGTAAACATTTATCATGAACACTAAGATATAACAATAACTAATTTATTATTGCCTCTTGGGCATATCTCCAACAGTCTCCCACTTGCACTAGAGTCAATAATCTAGTTTACATTTGTAAAGATATAACACCTTGGCCTTCTGGTGTTTTATCATGTTTTGCTCACGGGAGAGGTTTTAGTCAACGGATCTGACACGCTCAGAAACGTATGTATTTTGCAATTCATTTGCGTCTCAACGCATCACTCATTTTCCAAATGAGTCGGCATTAATTGTATATGCTTAGTCCTCTGGTGGAACCTTAATTCCGCGGTCTGAAATAAGTCACTAATATTGTCACACACAATATAGCTTCAAAGTTCTGACACTGTCGGAACTACACCAAGTTCTCAAAGAACTCCTTGACTTAACATCCTCAGTCATTGTCAAAACAATGACATACTCTGCCTTCGTTTGTAGAATCCGTCACAATATTTAGAACTCATCCAAATCTAGCATAGACTTGTTCTAGCTCATTGTGCTACCTTTTAAATAACACTTAGCCTAATTGAGATTGAAATTTTATTTTTATATGTGACCAAACTAATATCGGTGCAACACCTTACATCGATTTGTTTGTCACTATCCCATATAAAACTATATATATATCCTTGGTTCTTCTAAAGCACTTAGGGATATTCTTACTGTTGTCCAATGATCATTACATGAATCATTCTGGTATATGCTCGTAACACTTTAGAGCACAGGACATCTGACTTTGTACATATTATTCGTGATCTAAAATCACTCATGTGTATTTACTCATCGAGTGTCAAATACACTCAAGTCTTGTTAAACCTTCACATGAAAAGAACACCTTCTTAATACTTCTATATTGAACTACTTCAATATCTATTCTATGTACTTAAACTTAAACTTATTATGTGTTTCTATCTATCTTCATAGATCTTGACACTAAATATGTTTCAATTCATATCCTTTCATTGATGTTAATTCTCAATGAAACCTTTTAAATCAATTATATAATTACACTATTTATAATCAACGATATGGCATCTACATAAAGTATTATAAATATGTCTCAGCGCTCCCACTTAATTTCTTGCAAATGCAAGCATCTTCATCGTTTCTGATGTAATCATAACTCTTTGATTATTTCATCCGGTGAAGATTCCAACTCCGCGATACTCACTTCATCCAATTGAAGTTTGTATACCTATTTAGTATTCCACGGACCAGCAAAACTCTTGGTTGTATCTAGTATACATCCTTCATACACACTTCTGGTAAGGAATGTATTTCTGCCATCCTACTATCATATCTCATAAAAGAAATATGTAGCGATTACTAGAATAATCCACATAGACTATAAGCATTGCCACGGAAGATCTAATCTTATCGTAGTCAACTCTTTGAACTTTTTCGTAAACTGCTTTTCGATAAGTCAAGCTTCTTTAAGGATATTCCATCCAAGTCCATCTACTTTATAGATCCATTTACTTTCAAAAAGTATTCACCTATCTTGGATTTCATGGCGCATAGCCATTTTAACGGAGTCAGGGCCCATCATAACTTCTTTGTATGTAGTTGGTTTATCATTGTTCAAAAACAATCCTTTGTCCACAAATCATTTATTTGACCACAAAATAAACCACATCTACAAGGTTCAATAAGTACTTTGATCTCCATGACTATAACACTTTGTAGACATGGGAGCCATGATCTTCGTAGCTGCTTCCGGAACCATTTCCGATGTTGCGCTACTCTGATCATCATGCTCAGGTTCATAAACCTTATCAAGTTCCATTGTCCTCCCACTCAAATACTTCGCTAGAAACAATTTCTTTGAAATAAGTAAGAAACATCGACAAACACTTTTGTCTTTGACTTTATAGTGGAAGAATAACCAATCAATTTCATGGGATAACAACAAAGACATTTATCTGATTTTGGATGTAAACTCATTTACTTATGCTATGCATACCAAAATTTAAGAAAGGACTATTTAGGGTTTATACCCATGCCATAACTCGTATGGTGTCATTTCAATGGATCATGATGATGCTCTATTCAGTGTAAAAGCGGTAGTCTCTAAAGCATAATCCACAAAAGTATAATGGCGTCATTTTATTTTATCTCATCATCAATCCAACAGGTTTGGATACGTCTCTTGGATACTCCATCATCATTATGATACTCCAAGAAACGTGAGTTGTAGAACAATTTCATAAATCTCTTAGATGTTCGCTAAAACTCGTAATTCAAATATTTCCACCATGATCCAATCATAGATATTTGACTTTTCTATTACGATGATTTTCACTTCATGCTGAAACTTATTTGAATCCATTCAAATGTTTTCAAACTTCTTCCTTATCGAATATATCCACATATATATACTCAATTCATTGTTTGAAGTTTTCATGAAGTAGAAGAATCTCCCGCACACAACTATGCCCAGTGAACCATATACATCATCATGTATGCTTCCACTAAGTTAGTTGCCCGTTCAACTCTTGGCCTATGAACGGTATTTAAGTCATTCTCTTTAGAAGAGATTTGCAAGCGCCAAACGATTCAGAAATCAAATGACTCCAAAAGTCCATTTGCATGGAGTTCCTTCATGCGTTCTTTTCTAACATGACCTAAATGGCGGTTCCACTAATGAGTGGAATTCACATCATTTGCCTTATGGCATTTTAGCGTCAGTGTTATGTATGTGTGCTTCACCATAAAGATTTATAATAACTTATCCATCATACATGGAATGCTGTTACAATTTGAACAACTCATTGTTTTCATTTAACCAGAACAAAACAACAACTATAAAGTTCTTTATTATAAATCTGAAGGGCTAGGTCAAATGCCAATGACGAACACAATAACACTTTATTTTGTTCCAAACGTGCATTCCTACCATATTCCTTGTCAGTCACTTAGGCCATTGTATTCTTGTATTGTGTTGTCTTGTATGACACCTCATACCAACCAATATGGTACAATTACCCAAGAATTTCATTGTGTGACCAAACAAGGAATACATTCATAACATGTATATCATCTATATACACCTGAGCTAGACTTTCTAGTCTTCTCTTTTCTTTCTGCCACAAATCTTTTGTAGTTTCTCTTTTAGCTTTCCTCATTCTTAGAAAACACTTCACCTTCAATAACTTCTAGGTCCATTGGTCAAATACCAATAACCTTGAGGTTCTTACCTTGAAGTTGATCATCACATGACAAGTGTTCTAGATTTCACTATTAGTAACCTTTTAATGTAATGAACAATTTCACTCATAATTTTATCCATCAAATCATGACGACTTTCCGAGACCATGTCTGTACATGCTAGGCTCGTAAAGTTTAACCTTAGTATTCGCATGTGCAAATCTGGCTTGCACCCGTTGTATGCACACGTAGAATCTATAACACCCGATCATCATGAGATGCTTCGAAGCGACGAGTCTTAGCAACGGTGCATACTAAGGACGATCACTTCATGGATATGCGAATATCGTTAGTGCCCAACTAGTTGGAGGATTGAGACGCCCGGCGTTTTCAACCTTCGTACATTCCCATAAAATTTATGAGTTTATGTAGTGTCACCAAATTATATTCTATCACCTTGCAATAAGGTCTTAGATATCACATATATCTCATACCTTGCTTATTTCTGAAAACAAAATTTTCAGCTCCTTACTTTTCAAACGGATTTGAACTTCAAGTTTCACGGAGACAAGATGATTTAAGGTACTAATTGAAACCATTGCTCTTTGAATCATCAATGTGAGGTTTACTAAAAGTTTGCATTAGGACTTAATCATATCTTGATTCTTTAACAATAAGGTACCAGTCCGTAAAGTTACTTGTCAGACTTAACAGTATTTCAATCTCAATTACAAGACTAGCGCATGGTAGATAACGGATGCCAATTCTACAAATTTAATTCAAAATACTATTCAGACTATGTTCATGATAATTTGAGTTCATTTTTAATTCTTCAATTAACTAGGTGAACTCCCACTCAAAACAACATCCCTCGCATTGTCTTAGTGATTACACGAACCAAATCCACTACACCAAGTCCGATCATCACGAGAAAAGATGTAGCTTCAAAGGCGAACACTCCAAGTGTTCATCATATCAATCATATGACTCATGCTCTACCTTTCGGTATCCCGTGTTCCGAGACCATGTCTGTACATGCTAGGCTCGTCAAGGCAACCTTAGTATCCGCGTGTGCAAATCTGGCTTGCACCCGTTGTATGCACATGTAGAGTCTATCACACCCGATCATCACGAGATGCTTCGAAACGACAAGTCTTAGCAACGGTGCATACTAAGGATGAACACTTTATTATCTTGATATTTAGTGAGAGGGATCATCTTATAATGCTACCGTCGCGATCTAAGCAAGATAAGATGCATAAAGGATTAACATCTCATGCAATTCATAATATGTGATATGATATGGCCTTTCTTCTTGTGCTTTTGATCTCCATCTCCAAAGCACATTATCATGATCTCCATCATCACCAGCATTGCACCAAGGTCCATGGCGCCGCTTCATGGTTGTCCATCACTTATAGCTACTATGACAACTACTTGAAATAAAGCTATTACATGATGAATAGACACGCATGTCTTTAACAAAATTAAAGACAACCATTAGGCTCCTGCCGGTTGCCATAATACAACAATGAACATCTCATACATCAAATATAATCATCATCACATCATGGCCATATCACATCACCAAACCCTGCAAAAACAAGTTAGACGCCTCTAATTTGGTTTGCATATTTTACGTGGTTTAGGGTTTTCGAGTAAGATCCAATCTACCTACGAACATGAACCACAACGGTGATACTAGTGTTGACAATATAAAGTGCAAATTGGAATCTTCACTATGGTGGGAGAGACAGACACCCGCAAAGCCACTTATGCAATACAAGTTGCATGTCAAGCGTGGAGCAAGTCTCATGAGACGCGGTCATGTAAAGTTAGCCCGGGCCGCTTCATCCCACCATCCCGCAAGATGCAAAGTGCACAAACTAAAGCAACAAAAACATCAACGCCCACAAAACCATTGTGTTCTACTCGTGCAACAGATCTATGCATAGACATGGCTCTTATACCACTGATGGGGTTCGTAGCATAGAAAACAAAAATTTCCTACCGCGAGACGAATAAATCCAAGATCTAATCTATGGAACACCCAAGATCTAATCTACAAGATCGGAGCAACGAGATTGATAAGATACTAACCCTTGAAGATTTCCAAAGCCTACGAGATCAGATCTCGTTGTTGATGTAGACGATCATCCCCAGTGCTGCAATCCGGCAGCACTTCCGTACTCGGTCGCGCGTACGGTGTCGATGAAGCCCTTCCTCTCCCGTTCCAGCGAGCAGCGGAGGTGTGGTAGATCTCCACGGAATCCCAGCAGCACGACGGCGTGGTGGTGGTGGTGGAGAAGAATTGCTGCAGGGCTTCGCCTAAGCCTGCGCAGCATATGGAGGAGAAAGAGAGGGGGCGGCCAGGGTTTCTGGATGGGGTGCCTTGGCCGGCCACCCCCTCCCCTCTTTATATAGGTGGGGGGTCGGCCTAGGGTTTCCCCTAGGGCCCACCTACCCCCTTTGGCCGGCCACATGGGGGGCAAACTCCTCCCCCAAGTTTTCCCCCTTATCTCCTAATTTAAACCATTTATTTTAGGAGATAGATCTTATCTCTAGATTTAAACCATTTAAACTAGAGATAGATCTTATCTCTAAGGGGGGCCGGCCTAGGCCCACATGTCATGGTGGGTAGGACCCACTATGCCATGTGGCGCCTATGTGGCCTCTCCCGGGGTGGTGGGCCCACTGGTGGCCCTCTAGAACCTTCTAGAAGCTCCGGTCAAAACACCGGACTTTTTCCCAAACCCCGGAAATTGAATTCCCATATATGAATCTTATTCTCCGGACAATTCCGGACCTCCTCGTGATGTCTTGGATCCCATCCGAGACTCCGAACAAAACTTCGGACTCCAACTCATATTCGAATCTACTTATGCGACATCGAACCTTAAGCGCGTCACCCTACGGTTCGCGAACTATGCAGACATGGTCGAGACTCCTCTCCGAGCAATAACCAATAGCGGGATCCGGAGATCCATAATGGCTCCCACATATTCAACGATGACTTAGTGATCGATTGAACCATTTACATACGATGCCAATTCCCTTTGTCTCGCGATATTTTACTTGTCCGAGGTTTGATCATCGGTATCTCCATACCTTGTTCAACCTCGTTACCGACAAGTAATCTTTACTCGTACCGTGGTATGTGATCTCTTATGAACCATTCATATGCTTGCAAGCTAATCAGATGACATTCCACCGAGAGGGCCCAGAGTATATCTATCCGTCATCGGGATGGACAAATCCCACTATTGATCCATATGCCTCAACTCACACTTTCCAAATACTTAATCCCATCTTTATAACCACCCATTTACGCAATGGCGTTTGATGTAATCAAAGTACCCTTCCGGTGTAAGTGATTTACACGATCTCATGGTCGAAGGACTTAGGCAACTATGTATCGAAAGCTTATAGCAAATTGAACTTAATGACTTGATCTTATGCTACGCTCATTTGGGTGTGTGTCCATTATATCATTCAGATAATGACATAACCTTGTTATTAATAACATCCAATGTTCATGATCACGAAACCATGATCATCCATTAATCAACAAGCTAGTTATACAAGAGGCTTACTAGGGACTCCTTGTTGTTTACATAACACACATGTATCAATGTTTCGGTTAATACAATTATAGCATGGGATGTAAACATTTATCATGAACACTAAGATATAACAATAACTAATTTATTATTGCCTCTTGGGCATATCTCCAACAGTCTCCCACTTGCACTAGAGTCAATAACTAGTGACCGGGTCTGTCGATTTGTGAAGTTTTGCCCAGATTTTCTACCACAAATTCATGCAAAAACTCATAAACTTGAATATAGACTATAGCAATAGAGTGGAGTAAGTGCATTGTGTTGTGAGACACTCTAAAGGCATGAGGACTTACAAACCCTAACCCTAACCCTAAAGTTTCCCAAAATTTGTCCAAAATTTGCAATGTGGGAGGGGGACTAGAGGATAGGGAGGAAGATAGATCATATTACCCGAAGACATGGTCCTCCTTGATCAAGAGATCAAGAAGAACAAGAGGTAGGTCTTCAAACCCAAGAACTCCAAGATTTCCCAAAATAGCTTGAGAGGGATCAAATCCTTTGGTGGAGTTGCTCCAAGGGGCCCGATCTATGGTTTGGTGGAGTTTGAGGGAGTGCTTGTGGTGGGAAGACCCTAGAGCATGTGGGAGGTGATGGGGGCGGCGGCCATGGAGGTGTGGAGGTTTGGGGGTAATGAGGAAGAAGACCCCAAGGGGTATCCTCCTCCACTCATAACAGGCCGTGCGCCCGGTCGGAAACCCGGTCGAACCGGACCTGGCGCCGGCTGGTCCGGCGCAGAGGCCGGTCCAACCGGACCAGAGACCGGCCACCCAGTTTTATCTCTTTTGCCTCGTTTTGCCCCTATGCTTTGTGTAAATGTGTGTGAATGCTCAGATGATGACATGTACATATAGATAGATAGATGATGATGAGATGAGCATAGACATGGGGTTGGAAACACAAGATTCTCTAGGCATACCCGTTGGAGAGAAAATCCAAACAAGATGTAAATAGCAACAATGGGTATGAGTCGAGATATATATCAAGAATCATAAGTCATTTTGAAATGATTTTTGCAATAAGATCATTTGGCCTTATATAGTCAAATCAAGTTGTAATGAAGGCTCAATGAGGGGCGGGGGATTACTCCCCCTATGTGAAAGCGCAAATGTCATGAGACCTCGAAGAGACATGCTTGGGTCCATATAATGACATTGGGTCTATTTATGTTGCACACATAGGTATGCATCTTACCAAGACATGGTAGGATGACTATCCCCATATGTGCTATGCCTCTAAGCTAGATAGTTAGATAAATGCAAGAATATAGTGCAAGAAGTTAATCAATCCAAGTTTTTAGGATCAAGAATACCAAGTTCTCCTCTCAAGTTAACAAAGCGGGCTTCATCCAAAGGCTTAGTGAAAATATCCGCCAATTGGTAGGTTGTTCCCACATGAGTGAGATCAATATCCTTATTGGCAACATGATCACGTAGGAAGTGATGGCGAATGTCAATATGTTTGGTGCGACAATGTTGAACCGGGTTATTGGCGATCTTTATTGCACTTTCATTGTCACATAGAAGAGGCACCGTACCAAGAGACACACCATAGTCTTTCAAGGTTTGCTTCATCCATAACAATTGAGTGCAACAAGATGCCGCGGATATGTATTCGGCTTCGGCGGTGGATAAAGCGGTGGAGTTTTGTTTCTTGGATGACCAACTCACCAATGACCGGCCAATAAATTGGCAAGCCCCGGAGGTAGACTTCCGGTCAACCTTATCACCGGCCCAATCGGAGTCCGAGTAGCCAATAAGTTCAAAGGTTGACCCCTTTGGATACCATAGCCCGAGAGTAGGAGTGAGAACAAGGTATCTTAGAATCCGTTTGACCGCCATCAAATGGCTCTCCTTAGGAGCGGATTGAAAACGAGCACACATCCCTACACTTAGCATGATATCCGGCCTAGAGGCACAAAGGTAGAGCAAGGATCCTATCATGGAACGGTATACCTTTATATCCACATCCTTCTCACCGTCACATGAGCCAAGTTGCCCCTTTACGGGCATGGGTGTCTTCATTGGACTTGCATTGGTCATGTTGAATTTCTTGAGCATGTCCTTCACATACTTTTCTTGAGAGATGAAGGTGCCTTTTGCAAGTTGCCTCACTTGGAAGCCTAGGAAAAACTTCAACTCCCCCATCATGGACATCTCAAATTTCCTAGTCATCAATAGCTCAAAAGCTTTGTTATGATTGGGGTTAGTTCCACCAAAGATAATATCATCAACATATATTTGACATATAAATAGGCCACCCCCTTTAACCCGCTTGGTGAAAAGGGTGGAATCGACCGTACCCATGCAAAACCCATCATGTAGTAAGAAATCCCTAAGGAACTCATACCAAGCACGTGGAGCTTGCTTGAGACCGTAGAGTGCCTTATGGAGTAAATACACGTGGTTGGGTCGGCATGGGTCTTCGAAACCCGGGGGTTGAGCCACATATGCGGTTTCTTTTAGAGGACCATTCAAAAATGCACTTTTCACATCCATTTGAAATAGTTTGAAATTGTGGAAAGATGCAAATGCAAGCAAAAGACGAATAGCTTCAAGACGGGCTACCGGCGCAAAGGTATCCTCAAAATCCATACCTTCTATTTGGGCAAACCCTTGCGCCACTAACCTTGCTTTGTTTCGTATGACAATGCCATTCTCATCTTGCTTGTTCTTGAATACCCATTTGGTCCCAATAACATTGATGCGATGATCCTTGGGTCTCTCAACTAGAGACCATACTTCATTACGAGTGAAACACTCCAATTCTTCTTGCATGGCAATTACCCAATCCGGATCAACCAAGGCTTCATGTACCTTGAGTGGTTCAAAACTAGACACAAAGGCATGATGTTGACAATAAGTAATAAGTAATGCATGGTGTCTACGAGTTACCACTCCTCTTGAGATGCTACCAAGGACTTGATCTACTTTCATGTCACTTGCCCTTGTAGCGGCCTTGATCTTCCGAATGGTTCCTTCATGATCAATGAATTCATCTCTTGCTAGTGCTTGATCATGAGGGATCACTTGAGCTTGATCATGAGTTGAGGATGTTTCTTGATCATCATCATGGTCTTGCTCCGTGGAATGAGGACCTTCTTCTTGTTCTTCGGAATGTGACTCATCTTGAGTGGAGGATGGTTCTTGAGTTGCACTTGATGGTTCGGCTTGAGTTGAGCTAGGCTCCACTTGAGCCGTGCTTGATACTTCTATTCCATCATCTTGATCATCATTATGAACTTCCATGGGCCGAATGTGTCCAATGCCCATATGCTTGATGGCACTAGATGGATCATCATTATTACCTGCAACACATGGAACAACTTGCTCCACTTGGGAGCCATTATCCTCCAAGAACACCACATCACAAGATACTTCAATAGCCCCAGTGGACCGGTTGTAGTACCTATAGGCGTGAGAGTTCTCCGCATAACCAACAAATATGCCCTCAATAGTTCTAGTTTCAAATTTACCGAGCTTTCCTTTGTTGTTCTTAACAAGACATTTGCATCCAAAAACACGAATATACGTGACATTAGGCTTGTTACCGGTAAGAAGCTCGTATGGAGTTTTGTTGTGGAGGGGACGGAGGAAGAGCCGGTTGGAGTAGTGGACGGCCGTAGAGATGGCTTCTCCCCAAAAGTTGTGGGGTGAGTTGAATTCACTCAACATGGTTCTTGCCATCTCAATGATAGTCCGGTTCTTCCTTTCAACAACACCATTTTGTTGAGGGGTGTATGGCGCCGAAAACTCATGCTTGATGCCCTCATCATCAACAAACTCTTGCATAGTGTAGTTCTTGAACTCGGTGCCATTGTCGGTCCTAATCGCCTTGATCTCGGATTCATATGTACGTTGAGCTTTCTTGGCGAAGGTGATGAACTCTCTATGGGTCTCATCCTTAGACTTAAGGAGAAAGACCCAAGAGTATCTTGAGTAATCATCAACAATGACAAGTCCATACTTGCTCCCACCAAGAGTATCATAATGTGATGGCCCAAAGAGATCCAAATGAAGGAGCTCCAAAGGCCTAGATGTGGTGACGATACTCTTGATAGGATGTTTCTTCTTGAGTTCTTTTCCGGCTACACATGCACTGCATACACGATCTTTCTCAAAAGAAATGCCGGTTAGTCCAACAATGTGCTCACCCTTTAGGAGTTGTTTAAGATTCCTCATGTTAACATGACCAAGGCGGCGATGCCACAACCAACCTTCGTCATGTTTGGCCGCCATTAGACATGTGGAGAGAGAGGGGCTCTCTTTCGAGAGGTCAACCACGTAAAGGTTGTTCTCCACATATCCAACAAGGACCAATTTGAGATTGTCACTCCTAAAGACTTGCACATAATACTTAGTAAAATATGAATTGTAACCGGCATCGGCAAGATGATATATAGAAAGCAAGTTATAACCAAGGTGTTCAACAAGCATGACCGTCTCAAGGCACAAGTCCTTAGAGATTGCCACCTTGCCATACCCAAGTACCTTTCCCTTTGAGTTGTCACCAAAGGTAATGCTTGACTTCTTGTTAATATCTTCAATGAATTGGTCAAGCACACCTCTTCCTCCGGTCATATGATTGGTGCATCCACTATCAAACACCCATTTTGGACCACCGGAGGAATACCCCTACAAAATCAAGTAGAGGATTTAGGAACCCATTGATTAATGGGTTCCCTAGTCATGGCAACAAGATCTTTTGGTACCCAAATCGAGTACCCTCTATAAGCATAGCCATTACGAGGACCAACATAGTTAGCATAAACATCACCATAATAATCAACAAATAAAGCATAGTGATTGTTTGGCCCCGTGCGGTTGATACGTCTCCAACGTATCGATAATTTCTTATGTTCCATGCTACTTTATTGATGATACCTACATGTTTTATGCACATTATATGTCATATTTATGCATTTTCTGGAACTAACCTATTAACAAGATGCCGAAGAGCCTTGTTGTTTTGTTTTTGGTTTCAGAAATCCTAGTAAAGAAATATTCTCGGAATTGGACGAAACTTTCGCCAGGGTCCTATTTTTGCACGAAGCTTCCGAAGACCGAAGAGATAACGAAGTGGGGCACACGAGGCAGCCGGGAGCTAGGCGGCGCGCCAAGCCCGGCCGCGCCGACCTGGGCCCTCGTGTGGCCCCCGCGTTGACCCTCCGCCTACTTAAAGCCTCCGTCGCGAAACCCCCAGCCGAGCCACGATACGGAAAACCTTACGAGACGCCGCCGCGAATCCCATCTCGGGGATTCAGGAGATCGCCTCAGCACCCCGCCGGAGAGGGGATTCATCTCCCGAGGACTCTACACCCATGGTCGCCTCGGAGTGATGAGTGAGTAGTTCACCGGACCATGGGTCCATAGCAGCTAGATGGTCGTCTTCTCCTTGTTGTGCTTCATTGTTGGATCTTGTGAGCTGCCTAACATGATCAAGATCATCTATCTGTAATTCTATATGTTGTGTTTGTCGGATCCGATGGATAGAGAGTACTATGATTATGGTGATTATCAATCTATTGTTTATGTGTTGTTTATGATCTTGCATGCTCTCCGTTATTAGTAGAGGCTCTGGCCAAGTTTTTGCTCTTAACTCCAAGAGGGAGTATTTATGCTCGATAGTGGGTTCATGCCTCCATTAAATCTGGGACAGTGACAGAAAGTTCTAAGGTTGTGGATGTGCGCCACTAGGGATAAAACATTGATGCTATGTCTAAGGATGTAGTTGTTGATTACATTACGCACCATACTTAATGCAATTGTCTGTTGCTTAGCAACTTAATACGAATGGGGTTCGGATGATAACCTGAAGGTGGACTTTTTAGGCATAGATGCGGTTGGATGGCGGTCTATGTACTTTGTCGTAATGCCCTGATTAAATCTCACTATATTTATCATATCATGTATATGCATTGTTATGCCTTTCTCTATTTGTCAATTGCCCGACTGTAATTTGTTCACCCAACATGCTTTTATCTTATGGGAGAGACACCTCTAGTGAACTGTGGACCCCGGTCCTATTCTTTACATAGCATACAATCTACTGCAATTGTGTTTACTATTTTCTTTGCAAACATCTTCCACTCGATACGTTTAATCCTTTGTTACAAAAGCCGGTAAGATTGACAACCTCACTGTTTCGTTGGGGCAAAGTACTTGGGTTGTGTTGTGCAGGTTCCACGTTGGCGCGGAATCCCGGTGTTGCGCCGCATCACATTTCGACCATCAACCTTCAACGTACTTCTTGGCTCCTGGTTCGATTAAACCTTGGTTTCTTTCTGAGGGAAAACTTGCTACTGTGCGCATCATACCTTCCTCTTGGGGTTCCCAACGAACGTGTGAGTTACACGCCATCAGCGGTCACCACTAGTGGCTTTGCCCTTTGGGGCTTTGCCATCATTAGTGACCTTCTTGTTCTTTTCTTGAGCGGGCTTCTCTTTCTTGTAGTTGTTCTTCTTGTAGGGCTTGGGAACATACCCAAGTCCATACTTTTGATTGTTTGACCTTTGCTTACTCAAGAGGTCATCCAATCCCATCTTACTCTTGGTTGTGGTGAACTTGGCAAGTTCTTTCTTCAACCTAACATTTTCCTCAAGAGTAGTTGCTTGCTCACAAGCCGATTCATTAGGATAATAGTTGAGACCATATTTGGTTACCAAAGATTCAAGATATGTATTGGTCTCAACATGCAAAGATAGTTCCTCTTGTAAACGAACATGTTCCGCAACAAGCTTAGCATGCTCACTAGTAAAGGTGGTGGAGGAACTAGTAACATTTTTATCAACAATAGAATCATTCATTGATTCAAGAGCTTTAGAGTAGGTTTCTTGGAGTAGGTCATGGTTCTTTCCAAGTTTCTTGAGCTCATCCTTGACAAGCTTGTTAGCTCTTTCAAGGTGGTCAAGATCCCTAGTGAGAGAAGCATGAGCAACTTCAAGTTCCTCCTTTGAGGCATTAAGCTCTTGGGTCAATGATTGAGCCCTTTCAATAGTTTCAAGATCCTTAACTTTATCTAGTTCATAAGTTTCAATTTGTTGCTTAAGACCTTGAGATATGCACCTTTCGGTTTTTAGCTCTTGTCTTAGGAGATTGAATCTCCTTTCCTTATCATTCAAATGATATTCTAATTCCTCAATGGACTCATCCTTTTCTTTGAGAGAGTCCATCAAGAAATCAAATTTGACAAGAGCTTCACCACGAAGGGTGCATCTAACATTGTAAAGTTCCTTAAGCACAGTTAATTCATCTTGATTTTCAGCTTCATTATCAAGGACACTAGACAAAGAAGGTGGGGGTTCCATTACCTTGGTTTCTCTTGCCATAAGACAAGAGCCAACGGTTGTAGATGAGGAAGAGTCGTCGGAGTCATCATCTTGTGTTATTCTTGCCATGAAGGAAGAACCAACATCATTCTCCGTGGAGTAATCCTTGGAGTAGTCATATGTGAAGAGTGACCCGGGCTTAGAGAAAGCCAAACCGGCCACTCCGGCCTCCTTCTCCTCATCTTCCTCTTCTTCATCGGACAAGTACTCGCCCCCACAAAGGCTCTTCCCTTGTTCCTCTTGTATCGGTCGTTGATTGGGTTTGGCTTCAATCTTGGCTTGACCCCTTTGATGAACTTTGGCTTGTCTACCCTCTTCTCATAAGGGCACTCATTTGCAAAGTGGCTCTCTTCATCACAATTGTAGCAAGTTCTCTTCTTCTTCTTGTCATTGAGAAGCATTGGCAACTTTCCCTTGTACTTCTTGGCAAAGAAGGCAAAGTCGGTAGCGATGTCACTAGTTGAGGTCATCTCCTCATCTTCTTCAATTTCATATTATTCTTCTCCTCCATGGTCAGCTCTAGCCTTGAGAGCAAGGTTGTGTGACGCTTCATGGTTGTGTGAGGCTTCATCAACACGGTTCATTGCCATGAGCATTTTTCCTGCCTTGGCCATGTTTTCATTGGCGGCCACATAGGAGACTAGATCATCGGAGTTCAGATCGGCACTCTTGGTCATGATTTGCAAGTTGAGTGCAAGATTGGTATCTTCTTGCTTGACAGCAATCATAGCAATGACCTTGGACTTTATGAATCTTTCATTCATCTCAAAGCCGTCATCATACTTCTCAGCACCAAGTCCCTTGATCCTTACTCTAAGAGCACCAAGCCTTGCATAGGCATCGGCCACGGATTCTCCTTCTCGAATCATGAAACGGTGAGCTTCTTGCTTTGCGGTCTCATAAAGAGATGATTGGATCAAATCGGTTCCCTCTTGGAGTACTACGATTCGATCCCACAACTCTTTAGCGGAGCCGATGTCATTGACTTGATCAAGGAGCTTGCGATTGATGCCACTTCTAATCTTGTCACGTGCGGAGGCATTGAGTTGACGGTTGTAGAACTCGGTGGAGGTCAATCGAATGGGATCTTGTGGCTCCCGGTATCCATGAAGAATGATCTCCCATAGCTCCACACTGCAGCTGCGAATATGAGATTCCATAGAAGATTTCCAATGTGGAAAGTGAGTTCCATCAAAATGGGGAACGGTCCCACTATGGTTTATATGAGGCATGGGTGAAGTGTTTCTGGATAGTCATGGTTAACTTCATTGTAAGTTTCCTTAGAGCCCGAAGTCCCACTAGGAGCTCCACTAGCAGTTAGGTTCTTAAGCATGACAGACATTTCTGCCATTTGGCTTTGTAGTTCATCCTCCTTTTTCTTCTTCTCGGCATCATATGCCAAGAGTCTAGATTTCATTTCTTTAACCGAAAGGTTAGAGTCATCATCTAGACCCTCGAATAGTTTTTCCATCTCACTCTTAAGGCGGTGAAGCCCTTATAAAGAGTCCAGGCTCTGATACCAATTGAAAGTATAGAGATGGTAAACCTAGAGGGGGGGTGAATAGGTTTCTACAGATTTTAATTCTTTCTTTGCAATATTAGGCTTTGCGGAATATAAAGGTGAGCCTAATGCAAACTAGGTGAAGCAACCTATATGAGGATACAACTAACTCGAGCACGAAGGCTCTCACAGGCAGTTAAATCACAAGTAAGGAGTTCGGTTAGAGATAACCGATAGCACGCGGAGACGAGGATGTATTCCCGTGTTCCCTTGCTTTGCAACAAGGTACGTCACATTTGGAGGAGTGGAGGTCCCACGAAGGATTCCCGCGCCACGAAGGCTCACCCTATTCTCCGGAGCCTATCCCACGAAGGAATAGCTCTCTCACTTGTGGTAGACTTTGAGGTAGCCTCCAAACCTTCACAATCTTGCCCGGAGCAGATCCACAACCCGGATGCTTCCGGACTCCTCTTGCCCACCTAGGGTTTCCAAGGAACCCTAGGAAGCAAGCTTCTTGATGAATACAAGGGGGAATGAGATTTGGCTTGGTAGAACGGTAGATCGGGTCCTCCTCTATCGTTTCCCCGGAGGGATTTGAGTTTGGGTGGAGGAGGAGGGAGATCTGAGGCTTTTGGTGTTTCTAACAATGGAGTATGAGAGAAGGAGCTCAAGAACAGCTTATAGTGTAGTGCCTGACTACCTAGAGGTAGGAGAAGGGCTATTTATAGTGTTCTTCGAAATATGGCCGTTGACCACTTGCCACCTCAGCTTTTCCTCGACAAACCCGGTCAACCGGACCAGGGACCGGACTGCCCGGTGCAGAGCCGGTCGGACCGGGCTGGTGACCGGAGCTATTTTCGTTGTCCAGAGGCTCCTCCGGTTGGCGCCCGGTCGGCGACCGGTCCGACCGGCCGTGCGCCGGACTCGCGGTCAGAGGCTGACCGGTCGGCAACCGGATTTGCTGTGTTCTTGTGTGGAGCCCGGTTGGCGACCGGTCGACCGGTCGTGCGCCGATGCTCCGGTTGGCGACCAGGACCGAGCTGCGCGCCGGACTGGCCGGTTGCTGGCCCGGTTGGACCGGGCTGCAGACGGATTTCTGCTGTAGACCCCTTTTCGATTTTTGTTGAAGTGGGGTCTCCTTTAGCCTTCTTGTTCCTTTGATACACCATTTATGCCTCATTGCCTAAAACCTAAGATTATCCTTATAAACATATTAGGCCAAATACTCTAGCACGGTGTCATTGTTACCAAAATAATGGATAAGGGTAAAATACCCTTACAACATGAATAGCACGCCCACAAGTTATGTCACTTAGTACTGTACATACTACCACATGACTAATGGTATTTCCCTCTCTAGTCTCGTAGGCAAATATTACATGGTGCACTTCATATAATATCTAGAGAGAGAATTAATATATGCTCATTAACTTCAAGCCTCCTCGACCCCTCACAATCCCCATGGATATTGATATGAGCTTAATGAATCCCTCCTATTTACCATTTACCCACATGAATAGCATGCCAACACGTTATGCCACCTATCACTGTACGTACTACCACATGGCCAATGGTAATTCTCTCCCCAGTCTTGTAGGAAAATATTACATGGTGCACTTCATATAATATCTAGAGAGAGAACTAATACATGCTCGTGAACTGAAATTATAGATCATATTTATTTCACGTCATAATATTGCTAGGATTTCTCCACCTCCCCAAGAACATAGTAAAGTACTCACACATAGAGGCAATGAACAACATCATCATAGGCATATGAATGGTATACGGCTATATAGATGAATTCAAATGCAAACCCACGATAGTAACTGGAATTACAACAAGAAGAGGGTAAACTAGATTGGATTGGTGATGGTGATGAAGATGCATCAGTTGATGGTGGGGGATGATGCCTTGGCCTGCAATGACCTCTGTAATAGCAAGAATGATACCCTCTGCAAGTTGCCACTCTAGATCCCTTCCACAGGTGAGGTTTCTGCGAGTTGTGGTTTTTCTGAATTTCGGATCTCAGATCTGTCATAACATGGTGAAAGTATTTGATGAGGTGGAGACGGTGGCATGCCATACGGGCAGGCGGTACGAACAGGCTTCGCCCGTACCGGCTGTCGTTAACACCTCTGGAACCTCCTTTCGGCTTTGCTTTCTATCCATGTGCGAGAATAATTATTCTGGAGGCATTTATGGCACCAAATCACCATTTTTTGTACTAAAAATTCATTGCTCAAATTAATTTGTCCATCAACTCCTTAATATGGGATCTTGGTGAAACATACACAAAATGTGCGCACGAACGCGGTAAAGTACCAAAATCCTATCACTACACGAGCAAAAATATGAGTTAAACATGCTTCAAAGATGCACTCATTAGTGCACCAGTTTGTTCCATTCATGGTCGTCTCTACAATGCGTGGAGAATCGATTCCTTTTTATGGAGGTGTCTATATGATTGAAGGGCCTGAAGAGGGACATTTTTATCTAGCATGAATGACAACATGATCTATGGATTGATCCTCCATCACCATAGGTGATTTACAGTTTCTTGGTACTTGTATTTCTGGTTTATTTTTATTTTATTTTACTGAACTTGTTGCATCTGTGTGCATGTTAGTTACGAGATATCAGATATATTGCTTAAACTTTTTAAGTAATAAAATACCATTTATCGATAAAAGCTAGATAAAAAAATGTCGACATTTTTGTATTGTTCCTTGTTGGAGGTGCTGCCACAAAGCAGAAGCTTCATTTCGTGGGTTATGGGCTGATGTTTGGTCTTTGATTGAACTCAGCAAACTCTGTTTACAAATGTCAGTACCTTTCCTGAAGTATCTTGGTGTAGATTGTTCTTTGTTAAATCGTATGTTAATATTGTCTTCCGATTGTGGTCATGTGACACGTTAGCGCTAGGTTATGTGAGATGGTTTAGAGAGCATGTCTAAAATGGATGACATGGTTTTTTAGCTGTTTTAATGTTTGCCTTTTAACAAAATTATAGGCCTCCGAAATGCAGAGGGTGAGAGGCTTTCTCTTCCTTCTTAGAAAACATATCAGCTATTTGTGTTGTATTTGTCTTACTCTATCAGATATATGTGAGATGATGTTGTATTACACTATCTCTACCATCCGTTTAAAATTGATGGAGATATGCTTGTCTAATCGAAAATCTGATGTCAAGAAGACGGGGCTAGGATTCAGTGGAGCTAGGTCCATTGTGAATCATCTTTTCTTCCGGATGCTTACGTTGGTTCATCATTAGTCTCGATTAGCAACGCCGCCGTTGCTAAGTGGAACAGAGCTTCCATGGAACCATTGTTATCGGAAAATCTGTCCGGACCTCGAGGACATGTCCTGCAACTAAGAGACACTGGTGAAGTGGTTGTATTTTCATTGTTGATGTTAACTTTCAATGTGGCTAAAATAATTTAATAATCATGGGAGTATGTTCCTCCTCGAAGCTGGAAGCAAGACACAGAACAAAGAAAACAATCTGAACCTAAACCCCATACTGCACATGACGACAATGGTTCTCGCATGGTCAACATCTGGTCAAGAAAACAAATGATTACCTTTGGTGCTACAATCAGCATGGCATCGATTGATTCCACTGTTCATCACAACATGGAGCATCCCTTCCATGATTTAGCTACAGAAAGGGTCTATTTTTTTACTATGAAAAAGAATATATTAATACAATGTTCTCCAACAGCCAAAAGGTTTAATGACATAGACCTGCGCGCAATCGCAGGACAGACATTGTACAAATTTGAGTTTTGGAAATATTTCAGGGGCAGTGATCAGTGAACATTTCATCTTGCGGTTTAATAATTTACGTCCCAATTTGGCCAGGTGACTAAGTTTACTCTTGATTTAGCTGAAATTCTCTCAAAATATGAGCGGACTTGGCAACAGTCTGAACTCTATTGGAATCTGTCTCCAACTTCTGTATGGTGCTACCTCTATTCCAAATCCATATTTGGTATTACATCACCTTACTCATCAACTTGATTTTGGTTGGCCAGTCCGCCAGTGCACCGAGAACGAGTTGCTGAACGAGTTGCATCTAACTCTTCAGAAAGTATTCACGTATGGCTCGGAACCTGAGTTTCAGGCTGAAACTTTCAGCTCGTCCATCGGCGACAGGTGATCCTTCAGTGCACTGAGAATGAGTTGCTGAACTACAACTTTGTTGACGCCAAACCAAGATATACAGTTCAGGTATATGTACACTAAATTCTTTGCACCTCCAGTAAAATTATCCACTAGCTTACCACTCGCCCGTCAGAACTGTGAACAAAAGCAAAAACATGCTGAAAGTCTTAACAATCAACGCAGACACCCTGCCTATTAAAATAATACTGTAATAATCAAAGTGTACACTTGCTGCATAAATCCACAGAGAACAACATCGTGTGAATCCACTGATTTTAATGATGATGATTTGCACACTAAATTTCCATGCAGCGGCAAATAACAAACTGAGTTGCGGCCGCAGCATAGAGAGTGGAGGCGGTCGAGCCACTGTTGGTGGCACGACAGGGGCTCCTCTCGCGACCCCTTTCCCATTTCAAGCCGGTGGTCGCCAATCCTACGAACCGCCTCCATATCGCCGCCGTCAGAGCTCTGGCAGCCTCCTATCCTGCAGACTCCCCACCCCTTATGGCCTTCCCATATGCAATTGTCTCACTCACCGTGAACCAACCTGAGGTTGGGTGGTTAGGAGGATGGTTGTATCCCCAGCCAACCAGAGTTCAAATCCCAGGTTTGATATCTGTGTGTCTCATAAAGGCGGATTATACATTTAGTGGGAGGCGACGTTCCCATCGACAGCGAGGCGCCTGTGGTGACTTCGTCAATTTTAAGATCCAATCCCGGCTTCTTCCGGGTGCTTATAAGGTAGGGTGTGCGTGTGTGCGTTCATAGGGATGAGTGTATGCGCGTGTATGTGAGCGTCTACGTTTGTACTGTGTTCTCAAATTTTTTTTGTCTCACTCACCGCCCTCTCTGTTGTCGCCCAGATGAATGTCTGTACTATCGTCTTCCACTCTGTTGCTTATCGTCGTTGCTGATGCCCAAGGCGAGGAGGGATGACACTTCAAAGCCTGGTGGCGCCGGCCGGCGCTATAGCCCCGTCACACTCCCGTCTCCACCAACCTGTCGCCCGTGCCTCGGCGCTGCAGTATCGGGCCCCGGTGAGGCTTTCAGATCATACACGTGTACACACCGCCACCGTCGTTGAGGTCCATCTTGAAGCACACTCTCGAGTCGTCCGGCCGTCGGCATTGCTGCAGTGGTGGGCTGGTGGATCAGCGGCGCCGGGGTGGTGCGAGAGACCTTTATGTGCACAACTTGGTGCAAGATGAGATTCCAGGTAGATGCTGGGCCTAATATAACCCTTTGACACGTGGGCCTAAAAAAGAACTCTTTTGGCCTTTGTGACACCATACACTTACATTCTAAATTATAAAAATAGTGAAAAAGATGTTGCCGAAATTATCTCATAATATGAGCAGACTTGGCAACAATCTGAACTCTATTAAAATCTGTCTCGGACTTCTGTATTTTTTCGGTAAAGGAAATATATTAATATCGATAGATACCAAATACATCCAATCTCTGCAACAACGCACTACCCTAATGGTAGTACGGATGCACACAGTCAAAAAAAAAAAACTAAGAAAAAAAAACCCGCTACGGTACTTTAGTCCTAACAACAACAATACAACCATCACCAAGACAACACCTGCTCTCCACAAGCGACGCTTCCAAGAAGGAAACTATGCACAAGCGCCGTCTCCGCCCAATCAAAAGTAGTATTTCACCCTGAAGATAGTTCCCGCTCTCAAAAGAATACCTTCAACAAGATCATTGCCAGACACAACCAATTAAGGTCAGACCTTGGTTTTCACCCTGAAAAGTAAGACTTTCGCCTCTGCTGATGCCCCCGCTTGCATACTGCTCTTACGAGACCCAGAATACCAAGAAATTTTCTCAACAACACCACGACTCGATCCTCCGTTTCTAGCCCTCCAATCCGGCCATCAAGAAATTCTCCGTCTCTGATACAACATGGATCAGAATGTCATCTGCTGGCAACACAGAACAGACCTTCGAGTCGCTCCCTGCAGAACCAAACGGTCAGAATAAAAGCATGAGTACGCATGACCGAATACCTCCAAAACCATCAAACTCCAGGCATGAGCACTGTTACATTTGCCAGCGGAACCTTCCAGAACTCAACATCCAGCCAAATACAGATCTAGACGGACATACATAAGGAAGATCTCCGTCTTGGCGCGAGAGAGATCCGAGGACCGCCACCTTTATTCATGCCGATCGAGCAGCCCCCACGCGACCCGCCGAAAACCTGCAAGCCGTGGTTCCAAACCCTACCAGCGACCCAGAGGGCGAGGCCAGCATGGGGAAAGGAGACAACAATGCAGGGTCGATCCTCCACCGGAACCGGCCCAACGCGCAGAGAAGATCGAGATGGGGGGGGGGGGGCAGCCTCGCAGACATCCAGAATTCCAGATCGAGATCTAGGATCACCACCGCCACCCGCCGGCCCAGCATCTTCACTCCATCTATGGCGCCACCGGGAAGAGATCTCCGCCTCCACCCCGACCAGGGGCGCCGCCCTGGACACTGCACGGCGATGACCCGACCAGACCCGCCCTAGCGGCCATGAAGAGTATCCCGGCGACCTCCACCACCAACCACCTTCGGCGGCTGGTTCCGCTGCCACCGCAGCGAGGGCCGGCAACAATGGCGGCGAGAGGAGGGCGCGACGGGGGAGTTGGCGGCGGTGCGGCGAGATCGCCCCGGAGTCGCCCTAGGGAGCGACCCGCTGGGGTATGGGGGCGAGAAATCTCCAAGAGAAAGCCCTCGGACTTCTGTATAGTGCTACCTCTTTTCCAAAAGGGAACATATGCAGTATAATATTTTTCCTGAAATGAACATATAAATTGGCATCTACAGACACATGAATTTTTGAGTATGTAAAATTTCGCTGAAGACACGAATCCTGGGCACATTACAAAACATTCATTTCAAACATTATGTATGCTTGTCCTGTTTCCTGTCGCGGGGAAGTTTAACTGAAGACGCAGACAGAGTAGCCTGTTCTAGGCGGAGTTTTTCAGAAAATACTCGCGTATGGCTCGGAACCTGAGTTTCAGCTCCTCCATCGGCGGCAGGTGATCCTTCACCGGCGGCGCGGCCAAGAACCGCCCCATCCACGCGTACAGCGACGGGAACATCTCCTCGGTGACCAGCCTCTCGCCGATGATCTCCTCGTACATCGGTATCACGTACGCCAACGCGCCGAGCGACAGGTCGACGAGGCCGACGCTGTCCCCGGCGAAGAACTCGTTCCCGCCGTTGGCGAGCTCCTCCTCCAGGACCCGCAGCTGCTCCATGGCGGCCTCGCGCGCGGCGTCCTGCTCCTCTCCTCCCGCCGTCGTGAACCACTTCCAGATCGGCGGCGAGAGCTGCATGGATGGATATATTGCCCCGATCATGTCTGCAGACTGCAGATCAACCGTGTTTGCTCGGAACAGAGGAGGAGGGGGAGATGATTAAAGTACCGCTGACCTTGTCCGGCACGAACCTCGCCCAGAACCGGGCCATGGCGCGCTCGTGGGGGTCCTCGGGGAGGATGCGGCCCCCGCGGTGGCTCCAGGCGTCGTCGATAAACTCGACGATGATGTCGGATTCCGCCACTGGCTTGCCGTTGTAGACGAGCACGGGGACCTTCTTGTGGACGGTGTTGTGCTCCAGGAGCTGGCTGCTCTTGTTCCTCAGGTCCTCCTCCACGTACTCGTACTCCACGCCCTTGATGCTCAGCGCCCACTTCACCTTGTACACGTAGGGGCTCGCCCACATGCCCAACAGCTGCACCTTCTCCTGTTGATGATCCATGGCGGATCGAGGTGGTGTTGAGCTAGCTGATCGAGTGCCCCTGTGTGACAACCAGCTTTGTGCATACGTTTGCGGTGGTTAAATTTCTCGTGGTGGAGGTCCAATGGTCGATGGTTTCCGGGTTTAGTCAGATTTGGTGGCTTGACTTGTGATAGATACAATACAAGTCTTCAGTCGAGGTCTGTGTGCCATCAAACATTATCACAAGACGTGGACTGCCTGATCAACTATATGTACTAACCTCCGTCTATAAAAGGATGTCTCAACTTAGGACAAATTTAAATGTATCTAGATACTAAAATGGGTCTAGATACATTCAAATTTTGATAAAGCTGAGACATCTATTTATAAACGGAGGGAGTATAACTTTTGTTTTACGGAGTACATGACAAAAACTATAGAATATCATGAGACTGATTTTTTTTCGAAATGGGGATGAACCCCGGCTTCTGCATCATGGCGATGCACACGGCCTTTTATTAAAAAGATCCAAAATTATTGGTTACAAATCACACATGATCGAGGATTATCATGAGACTGATAATACAACTTGGCTCCTCTACGGCCTGTACGCGTGCTGTAGCTTTTATAATCGACCGTAACTAAGATGCACACATCCGTACAAAGTGGTACAAACATCTATCAAATTGTTGTCTAGAAAAGTAGTGAAAAAAGAATAGTAAAACACATCTATGACAAAGGAGGGCCAATCCGTAGATCACGCTGCCATCCATTTTGGGAAAAAATATCCCTCGCCGTATCTTCCAACCGTGTAGACACCTCCGTAAAGAGGTCGCTATCCTCCACACGCTGTAGAGGTGACCACAAACGGAGCGTAGCTGTGCAACGGTAGATGACCTGCATAAAAGAAGACAACTTATTATTAAAAATCTTATCATTTCTATATAGTCATAGCGACCAAATAACGGCAATCGCTCCAACCCTAATAAGTATTTTAAACCTATTATCAACACCATTGAGCCGGTTGCCGAAAATGTTCGCAACACTACGTGATGGATATAAGGTAGAACCTATCTGAATGGCTGACCATATAGATCTCGCAAATGCACCGGAAGAATAAATGCTTAATAGTCTCGTCATGATGACAAAACACACACTTTTCTACTTTCATGCCAATTGCGGGTTATCCGTTGATGCATCATGATTAGGAGAAGACATCCCTAGGGGAGGATTTGCTTCACGCGCCGCCATGGCCACAACAACAAGTGATTCCGCGCTAGCACGAAGCGCAACATGATCTGCATCATTATTTAAACCTGCCAAATATTTAATAAACACAACAGCAGATTAGCTCAATAGGTGATTTGATAAGCTTCCCGTCGAAACAACCTTTGTTGCGCGTTTTCCTGATTGCCTAGCAAATTGCAGCTATGTCAGCAATCTAGACGTTGCGGCTGGCAAGAACATATCGAGGAAACCACCAAGTCTGTTGCACCGAAACGTGAGCGATGCTGAAGGGATACTGGTCTCGCAAAAAAAAAGGGAGTAGCTATACAACAGCTAGCTGTTTCTCAATTGAGGAACAGACACTTTTTCATATCCAATCAAAAAATGACACGTAAGACTACATAATAAACTCAATGAAATGACTCAGTTTGAAAAACCGTCTGTTTTGTCTCAACTGAACAGTCAGATTTAATTAAGTCCACTTTTCGTTGTTCAGTATCCGTTGAGTTACAAGGCTGTTTTAAGCCTAGGACAGGAAAACCCCACGAAACGAAAAACCCAGCAAATAGAACGTGAATTCCATGTAAGCCCAGAAACACGCTCCCAGCAAACAAGAGTTCCATGTTCCACCTTCTTGCCCAGCAAGCAGAAGCGCTCGCGTGCTCCAACTACTCCAACACAAAAAGGTTGTCGCTGCTTCTCTCTTGAAGATCGAGATTGAGACTCTCCCGCAAGAAAATGGAGAAAATGACACATCCAGAAACTAGTTATCTTCATGTCACGTCATCACGATACTAATTGCAACACTCAAATCAGTATCCTTGTGATGCAAGTGATCACATGGAACAGATACAAAAGAATATCATGTATGCAAAATCATTGATGTGGAGCTTCTGAGATACCACGCCAAATGACAAAGCAGTGAATGTGAATTGATTGCCACACTGAAACACCGCACATGAATTTACAGTATCAAAAAGATGCCTGTCAAAAATTCTAAGAAGGATTCCAGTGTGCCAAGCCAAGGATAAACTGGCACTATGAATAATCGGACTACCAAAGCACCAAGCATCAGAAAGGTAGCTGAGAACATTATTGCACATGCGGAAAAAAGATAGACAGAAGAAAGAGGACTTGACACTAAATTCTCGCATGTGAAGGGTTACTTACCAACCATTTATCATGTGCAAAAAGAACTGACAAAACTAAGCAAAAGAAACTGATGAAAAAAAAAACAGATGGATACCGAGCAAAACTTTAAAATGAAAAGCATGAACTGCAATGAAGAAATGAATACTGAAGATGTGTGTAACTGAAATAAAAGAAACTTGAAACTGAAAGACTAAAAGCTATTGATGGTGGTGGTTGCTGCTCTGCAACACTGTTGTTTTGTTCCCCTTTCTTCTCCTACTACCCTCTCAAGTAAAAAATGAAATGCAAGAAGCATTCAACAGGTATTATTTGAAAAATGATATAAACAGGAAACGCATGAGCATAAGCCAAGCCAGAGAATGAAGGACCGGAGAAACTAAAAAGGATTATATTTTGGAACCGAGGAAGTACTAGCAAAGAAATTCAATAACCGAGTGACTGAAATACTGAAAAACTTAACAATGCAGCAGTAAAAAAAGACTAAATAAAGTGTGAAGACTAAAACTAGACACTGCACTGCCGAAGAGAAAGACTGGGCCATGAAGAAATGAAAAGGTGATAAACTTACAAAATTAATGGCACAGCAAAATGAAATGGTGAGAAAGAGATTGGCTGACAGAAATAAATGAGAACTGAGAGACTAAAAAGACATGAAGTTGAGGACTAAAAGACACAAAAAGAAGACTGAAAGACTAGACGATCAAAGAAATAATTTTAAAAACTTAGAACTGAAAGATTAGAAAATTAACTGAGACACTCAAGAAAACCAAATAGAAAGTACATACCAAAACACTGAGAGATTGATAAACTTAAGTAAATAAAAATTGAAGATCAAAAAAGTGAGAAACCGAACTGAGACACTTAAGAAAACCAACGAAGAAACAAAGTAATGAAAAATGAGAGACTAAGGAAATTGAGAAAATGAAAAAGTAAGAAAACCAAATAGAAAGTACAGAACAAAACACTGAGAGATTGATAAACTGAAGTAACTGAAAAGTGAAGATCAAAAAGTGAGAAAACAAACTGATACACTAAAGAAAACCAACGAAGAAACAAAGTAATGAATTATAAGACACTGAGAAAATGAAGCTACAAGTATTTATTTCATTTTCTAAAAGCAGAACTACACGTGTCCACCCAAAAATAGAACAAGCATTTATTCCATTTTCATATTTAATTTTCTGGACAAAGTACTACTCTGGTTGAAACCCTAACCAAGTTATAATTTCCAACAAACCAATGCAACTAAAAATACAACAACAACAAAAGATCAAAAAATATCTATGTTATTTCAACTCCTCACGTTTCTCAAAACACTAGCTCAACTGAAAGTTCAAGGAAGCAATAAGATGATATTAACGACTTATTTAAAAGCTCACAACAACAGTGAAACCATGACGCATACAAACTGCACCTAGTTTTGCGATCTTACTAAATTGAGATGACATGTACCCAATCAAGACAACACTAACTTGGCAATAATCCAAAGTAATCACATGCATATCATGATTTTTTGAGGAAAAAGAATTCAAATACCTCCTAGCAATCTCCACTTATGTTGACTCCACTTGCTCCACATGATTTTTTTAGGAGAAATAATTCAAATACCTCCTACCAATCTCCACGTATGTCGACTCCACTTGCTCCACGCATAATCAAATTGGAAAGAAAAACAAAGGAGACAAAAGAAAAACAATTGCCAGACATGTTCCTTCTCACATGCTAGACATACTTCTATCTAAATCACAGGAAAATAGTAGACAGAGAAATAAAGATATAGACATGTACAATGATATCCAAGAAAAGCAATTTCTCTAATTAAGGTTTACACTAATAAAAGATGGCTCAAAATTATGACAAATGGTAGACAAAGCATATAAAAAGATACAAACAGCTAGCGGAAAGTGAAGGATGAAAAAACAGAAGACGACTTAAAAATTACAAGAAATTCACACACTGAGCCCTAGAAAAAAAAAGCAGGCGCGAAAAATTACACATACACAACGAGCATACATCCTGCAAAAATTCACACACTGATACAAATACAAAAGCATTGATAATAATTTACTAACAGATAACAACTATACAAATACATGCAGTAGGCAGTAATCATCGGTTTTGTCTTTACCCTACAATCAAGGCGAATAGAATCATAACTCAAGTTCATATGTTGTACATTGTGGTAAACAGCAAAATTGATTCGGAGAAATACACATATTTCTGCTCCTTCATCTTTCTAGTAGTAGCTAAACCTAGTTCATCCTGTATAAAATACAGATTAGGCATCAACAAATCATCACCATATCATCTCCAAAACCTGGAACCTATCACATTCAACCTGCACACAAATAGACTGAAACCGGAACTAATTCCTAAAACTTCATATCAAAATTCAATCAAAGGATAGTTGAGATGAATAAAAAAATTCATCAAAATTCAAAGGGGAATTCAATCAAAATTTAATAAAACATAACATTGTATTGGATATCATTGTTGTCAAGAAGACAAAATTTTCAATCAAAGGGGAACATAGAAGATGCGAAAATCTCTCTCTACATACACGTGGGCGTCACGGGCTTATCCCAGACGTCCAAATCAGCATTGAGATTCGTGCTAGCAGTTTGGCGGATTACAGGAAACACCCTACTTTATGTCCATTCTGCATCTGTCAGTCCTTCTTTATGTACACCAACGCCTGTGTTTCTTCTCTATCTAGTTCTGCACCACATCCACGGATGTAATAATTATTAATTGAATTATGGTGGAATATTAAGGATGAGCACCTAGATCAATGGTTACGTTTGGAATTTTGTTATTGATTAGGAAGGAAAAATTTCTGTACCGAAAAACATGGAAGTGAATCAGATTAGTGTAGTTTTTTTCCATTCTGTTTAGGCTAGACTGATTCTATTCAGGGAAGAGATAAAATCATACCAGATTTGGGAAAGAAGGAAAACAAATACTAAGATATTACTAAAGATTTAGGCACCAATCATGCAACAAATCACTCGTGTTCAGACTTTTGAGCATAACAGAGAACAACATCTTGACAAAAAAAACACCGAATCGCACTTCTCTTCCACCAGCATACGTGCATTTTTTTTTTTAGATTCACAGGGAGACATCCTCCCCGGTTCCATTCATAGAAAAGAAACCAATGTTCAGATTACAACGAAAATAAAACACACCCAAAAACGCCATCTGATACCACCTAGACCAGACAGCAAGTCAGCACCACCCAGACAACCCCTACATCCAGGAGCACACGCCATCTCCACACAGATCAAAAGCTCAGCCACAATCTTACCAACGGTCTACCAACATAGCAAAACGAATTCTACTACGCCAGAAGCCCAGAACTCAGTTTTACATCAAACCAAAGAACCGCCACATCCTAACAAAACCTACCCAGTACTGCATGCATCGGCACATTACAGCACCACATGCACAGAAGCCTCTTCCTCCGGATGCTCCTTCAGGTATCCCAGTGAGGCTCTCCCTCCATGTGGCAGCTTGGAAGCAGGGGCCCAGGAAGCAATCCAGTCGAAGGAGGAGCACTTCAGTTTAGTGCCAGTCTGTGTGGAGTCTTGATTTTGCTCACCAATTGGTCCCTGAACAGATCCACTTCCTTCCACACCTGATCCTTGAAAGGAACCTTCCAATTCCTTAGGTAAGACAGAATCAAACTCCACACCTGCTTTAAACTCAACCAAGTAAGTCTATTGAACACTAAACTATTCCTAGAATTCGAAATCCCCCAAAGAATAGTAGAGGAAATGAAATTAAATTGTAAAAACTTTTTATTGCAAAGCCATTTACTAGCAATATCTAAGTAACCTTTTACTCTACAACTAAAGACCTCCTCAAACAGACCCCATATTTGCCTTGCAACAATACAATCAAAAAAGAGATGATGGACACTTTCAAACTCCTTACATAAAGAACATTCCATAGGTTTTGGAATACCTCTCCTTCTCAAATTATCCCTAGTCATAATTTTATTCTGTGACACCAACCAAAAGAAAATCTGGATCCTTGGAGGGATTTTTAAATCCCAAACAGCAGGTAAGTAAATTGGAGTTACACCCCTAAAATTAACTATAGCATACATGGATTTTGATGAGTAAAACCCATTAGTTTGATAAGACCAAATCAATTGATCCTCCTCCTCATTAAGCACTATAGTCTCAGCAATGGCTAGCAATTCTTGCCATTGGGACATCATGTCCTCCGAAAAAGTTCTCCTAAAATCAATTCTCAAAAAAAAACACCATCCCACACCTCACTAACAGTTCTAGTTTGTTGATTACATACAAAATAAATGTCCCAAAATTGGGTAGCTAAATTAGAATTACCAAACCAGATATCTTCCCAAAACCTAACACTCCTACCATTCCCTATTTGCCACTTATATCCAAACCTAACAGCTTCTGCAGCCCCCATCACCCCTTTCCAGAAGGTAGATGGGTGAGCATCATGACAACAGAGGATGTTAGGATCCCTAGTATTATACTTGCTATCAACAATTTTCCTCCACAGAGTTCCTTCACCTTGAATATACCTCTTAATCCAAGAGCCTAGGAGGCATAGATTAAGATCCTGCAAATTTGGGATACCCATACCACCAAACTCTTTTTTCATGCAAACAGATGACCAATTTGCTAGATGGATTTTATTGTTCCCCTCCTCATCATTCCACATACAGTTGGCTAATTGTGTATTTATCAGTTTGATAGCCCATTTAGGAAATTTGAAGAAAGAGAGCAGATAAATAGGAATACTAGCTAAAACAGACCTAACTAATTCTCTCTTAGCTGCAGAAGACAGGAGTTTCCCCCTCCATCCTGCAAGTCTACTCAAGAGAGAATCAATTAAAGGTTGTAGATCCTCCCTTTTTAGTTTATCATAATGCAAAGGGATCCCTAAGTACTTGGTTGGGAAGGATCCCAAGACACACCCAAAAATTCCTAGGAAAGCATTGCATTCTTCAATAGCAACATTAATAGGAATCAGTTCACTCTTGTGGTAATTGATACGCATCCCAGAGATTTGTTCAAAACAGGTTAGAATCCATTTCAGATTAGTTGCAATCCTATCACACTTTTCCAGGAAGATTAAAGTATCATCAGCATACTGGAGGCACACAACTCCTCCAGGAACAAATTCAGGACAAAGCCCTCTCACCAGTCCCTCATTGCCCCCTTTAATGAGCATTTTCGAGAAAACATCTACTACAAAATTAAAAAGACCAGGAGAGAGGGGGTCCCCTTGCCTTAACCCTTTGCCAGTAATGAAGAAATCACTCTCAACCTCATTGATTTTCACACCCACAGATCCACCAGTAGTTAATTGTTTTATCAATCTAATCCAAAAAGGACTAAAACCTCTAAGATGTAGTATCTCATAAAGGAAATCTAAATTAACCCTATCATATGCTTTTTCATAGTCAATTTTAAAGACAAAACCCTCCTTTTTTGACCTATGCACCTCATGCACAATTTCATGTGCAGTGACAACACTCTCTAAAATGTATCTACCTTTAATAAAAGCAGATTGATTATAAGATATCAATCTTCCTATTATCTTAGCCAACCTATTTGTTAAGACTTTACAAAAAATCTTAAAACTACAATTAAGAAGACTGATAGGTCTAAACTTCTTCATAGTCCTAGCATCATTTTCTTTTGGTATCAAAGTAATCATGGCAAAATTTAGCCTAAAAATATCTAGTTTATCTTCAAACCAGGCATCAAAGAGGTTCATCAGGTCTTGAGCAATAATATCCCAATACTTCTGATAAAAGAAAAAGGATAAGCCATCAGGCCCAGGTGCACCATCAGCATAGGAGCCAAAAACAACCTCTTTTACCTCTTCTAAAGAAAATCGACTTCCTAACATATCATTTTCTTCCACAGTTACCTTTTCTTCAGGAAGAAAAAAGTTATCTACTAGCCTAATGTCAGGTCTTATTTCAGCACCAAATAACTCCTTATAGTATTTTTTAGCAATTTCCAACATATCCTTTGTTTCAGTAACAGGACCATTAGGACCATCTAACACAGGTATCATTTTCTTTCTTCTTCTTTGATTGGCTAAAGCATGAAAATAAGCAGTATTTCTATCACCCTCACACACATCTTTATCCCTGGAACGTTGTTTAGCTTTTATTTCCTCAATGAGCCAAAAAGAACTCAGCTCTTTAAGGATTTGTCTAAATCTTTCAGCCTCCTCATCCAATAAATCTTGAGTTTCAGCTTTAATATCTAATCTATCATATTCATCCATAAGTTGTTTCTTCTTCTTCCTAATCTCAGCATCTATGTTTGCACTCCACCCTTTAGCAGAACTCCTAAAACACCTAACTCTGGCTTGCCAAATATCCAGAGGATTATTGCTATGTACCTGAGTCGACCAAGCTTTAACAACCACTTCTTGAAAATCTATTCTAGTACTCCACCACTTTTCAAATTTAAAGCTACTTTTCCTAGGAATTACATTCTCACCAGAGTCCCAGATTATAGGAGTATGATCACTACCTAATCTAGGAAGAGCTCTTGCATTCCCTAAAGGGAATAGAGCTTCAAAACCAACATTACAAAAAATCCTATCAATTCTACTCATAATTCTATTACTCTGATTATTACTCCAAGTAAAGGATCTACCAGCTAGCCCAATTTCCACTAGAGCCCACAAATCTATCCAAGCATTGAATTTATCAGCCCATTTAAAATCAATAGCACCATTACTTTTATCACACTGAGATCTGACTAGATTGAAGTCCCCACCAATCATAGCAGGACCATCCCAATTTAAAAACAACTCATGTAACTCAGAAATAAAAGCCTCTTTACCCTCCTCATAAGGAGAGCCATAAACTGTTGTAAGCCTAATAACCACACCAGAACTCTTAACCCTAACAACTGCACTAACAGAAAAAACTTTAATATCCCAAGAAATGACCTCAAAAATATCACTATTTACACCCACTAGTATCCCACCAGCTGAGCCAACTGAGGGCCTAAAGTTCCATTCAAAATTTCTATTCCCTAGAATGGTTTTCAGGAAAGACCTAGAGAAAGCCTCTTTTTTTGTTTCCTGAAAACCAATGTAATCAACTTTCAAAGGAATAATAGTGTCCTCTAAACACTTTTTCCTACCAGGAGCAGTGATCCCTCTGATATTAAAAAAGGAAATTAACATTGAAATCTTTTCCTAGGGTGCTTGCCCCGTGATTTCGTAATAACCTCTATCCATTTCTCACCCTCATCCTCATACTCCTCTCTGTCCTGCCTATTATAAGTAAGAGGAGTTGTCATATCCACTTCTTTATCAAGGGGTAAAAGAGATCCATGAGAATTATTCTCCCTAGGGATCTCAAGATCTATTCCCACATCTATATTAGGGATTACAGTACTCACATGACAACTACTCACAAGACAACTAGGATGGGCAATATAATTTTCCTCCTTCTCACTACTCTCACTAACAGCAGAAATATCAACACCTACTTTTCTAGCTAAAGATTCAAGATAAACATCATCTAAGGACTGAAAAGTATTAGATTGCATAATACCTTTCATCTTCTTGTTTGGCTCCTCCAGATTGTTCTTCTTTTTGAACTCAATGGCCTTCTTCATCACATTCATAGACCTGTCCACTCTGGAGCTCTGTCTTGTAGCCTGAATAGGACCCCATGCTTTCTTCTTCCTTGATTTCTTTTGTAGATCAGTGTCCACCACTCCTTCAGATTCACCCTTCTCAAAGATAGGCAAAATATCCTCTGGTAGAGTCAGATCTAAGTCCCCATCATTCATCTTCAGAACATCCAGATCAATCCCATGCTTGCCAGTCAGGTCCTCCTGGTCCTCCAAGAGAAAGTTCTGAATTTCTTCATTCACATCCTCACTGATCCTGCTAGGACCACTCCTCCAAATGAATCTGCCCTCCTCATCTACATCACCATTCTTGAGAAGCAAATCATAAACCTCTTCACCACTAACATATTCCTTAACCTCACCACCATCAGAGACCAGCCTTCTTCCTACAGATCCAGAACTAGTTGCACCAGGAGCTACCACCACAGAACTTGCAGAACCATTCCCTGCTGTACTTCCTCTGTCAGTGTCCATTCCATCCTGTCTTTCACCATTTTGGTCCTCATTCCCCTGTCCATCATTGTCATCAGAGGGAGGAGGAGGTGGTGGGACAGGTGGGTCCTCTGCCACCCCTATGGCAGGCTCACCTTCAACATCAAACAGCAACTGATGGAATTTTCCTTGGAAATGAAAGAGTCTTCCAGCAGGAATCTTGGTAACATCTCTGCACTTTATCTTCACCCTCACAACCTCAGCACAGTCCTTGAAAACACTCATCCAATCTATCTCTTCTAGAATGCCACACACAGAAACAGCTTGAGCTATCACATTCCATTCACACCATGGGGGCTGCAGGCCATGAATCTTCATCCATGTCACTTGCATCACTGCCACAGGATCTGGATCATCATCCCAGGCCTCAACTTTGACCCACACCCCAGGTTTTGTCAGGCCAAACCTTGGATACCCAATCACCTGGTCTACTGGAAGATGAGGAGGGAACTTTACCAGGTATGACCATTGAGTGAGTTCTCTAATTTGCCATGGCCAATTTGTCCTATATATGCCTGCAAACTCCTTGGCTAACTCAGCTTTAGATATGTTGCCTTCCTCAATCAGCACAAGCCCACAATTTTTTGTGGTGGTCACAGGGTTCACAACCACCTCAGGAATCTCAATATGGAAGAAACCTAGGCCATTAGCTGCACTCCCAATGTACTTGGCCACTTGTGGAGGTCTTTTGATGACAGGGCAACCCTCAACACCATGATTAGTGGCCTTGCAGATGAAGCAGAAAGCTTTCTTGTCACAAGACTGTTTGAAGTGACCAGGCTCTCCACACCCAAGACAGATAGTGTCCACATAGGACATCTGATTTGGAATCACCTGAACTTCACCACCTCCACCATTCTTCTTCTTCTGCATCTGCTTTGCCATCCCACTTTTTGCTTTAGCTACACCCTCATCCACATTGCTTTGAGAATTCTGTGGAGCCTCTTCATTACCTGGGGCAATCCATTGGTTGGACTGAAACCCAAACTGCTGCGGGGTGAACTGAGGATAAGGACCTTGGAAGGCCCAAGGTGAGGCATACCACCAGGAGCAAAGCCATAGGGCTGTGGGGGGAAACTGTGGATAAGGACCTTGATTCTGCTGGAAGGGTTGCTGTTGCTGTTGAGGATTCTGCTGAAATTGGTTGTTGTTGAACTGCTGCCGATTCTAGTTGTCTCCTCTTCCTCCCCCAGATCCTCTTCCTCTGTTTCTCCCCCCACGCCCTCGATCAGCCATGGTCACCTCCTCACTCTCTAGATCAATGAGCTCAACTTCTTCAACCCCCAGATAGCATAAGGCCGGCCTCTCTGGTGGTAATGGCGGCGGTGGAGGGGAACACCGAACCCTAGGACGCGGAGGGCTTATATATGGTGCCACTCTCGGGGTAGGATTGTCCAGATGCTGTGGAATATCCCATAGCTGTCCAAAAAGCGTCTCCAACTCCTTATCCTCCATGTCCACAACCATCACATGGCCTCCGTCTACTTTTGACTTGGTCCACGACGCCATGGACGAGCTCCTGGAACCCACCACCGGCTTCTCCACCTTTCCATTCCCGCCTAGACCAAGCACCACTGCTCCAATCAAATTTCTGCATCCCCTACCTCCTCTGTAGACCTGCTCAGAAGTGAGCTGTGCTGATACAGGATCAACAGCGCAAGCGCCGCCTTCAGCTTCGTCACAGCAAGACCCAAAGGATGTGGTCTCTTGTTCCACCTCGAGGGAAGCTGCGCGTAAGCTTTCTCCACCGCCAAATCGAATGGGGATCGAAGAATGCTCACATCCGGATTCTGCTCCGACAACCTCCTCCCCTCTGCTAGCACGCTCTGTGCGGTGTCCTGCAACTCCAAATCTCTCTGAAAAACCTCCTGCACCCTTGCTAACCTCGGACCAGGCTTCCGCCCCTGAACTGGCGCCTGGAGCGCCATTATCGCTCCGGAGATGAACTTGGGCTCCATCTCCACTTGAACCCACGAACTCTGCTGCTGCGCCGAGGTATGCAAGCTCGGGATCAACGGGGATTGGCCCAAACGAGCCCACGCAGAAGCTGAAGCCGCCACTCCGAGGTGGAGGAGATCGGTCCTCCGCGGGATCGCTGATCGTCGACCTCGCCCCCGCCATTGCCGATCCAGCTTCCGCACCCGAAGTGCTTTCGCGAGCTCCCATCTCCCCTTCACCGCCTCCCGCACCAGACCTCCACCACCACGACCTCTCCCCCGCCTCCTCTCCGCCTTCATCCGTGCAGATCGCCAGCGTCAGCCTTCGATTTGCCTTGGATTTTGGTAGGAGCCTAGCTATCGGCGGCGAACTCGGTGTGAGTGAAAGTGGGGGTGGGAAGGAGGCAAGTGGACGAGGAGAGCGGTCTCGCGACGCGTGGAGAGGCATACTCCGCGCCCCTGGCCCGCCATGGACGCGGATCGAGGAGAAACCGCCATGGACAGGACCTCGGGTCGGGCTCCTGGTGGAGTCGCCCAGGAGTCGCGAGAGCGTCATTCCCAGCATACGTGCATCAATCAATCAAAAATCATGAGGCCCACCAGAAAACGGATCTGGATCGAGCAAAAAAGGAAACGGATCTGGAGATATCACAAAGAAGAAAAGGGAGAGGGTCGTCGATGGAGGCGACATGATCCCCTTCTCTTTCCTCCAACAGCCGTCGGCCTGCCTGAAGCTTCCGTCCAACCTAGTGCTATCCGCCCCGTCGTCCCTCGGCGAGGAGCATGGGTTCCATGTGTGGTGGCTACCTGCCTGCTTCTTCGTGGCCGGCCACCGCGGATCTCCTTCTGACCCCGGCGAGGAGCAAGGATCCGGCAATTGGACCGTGCGGAGAGTTCGTGGGGAGAGCTGGTGAGAGAAGGCAGAGGTGGGGAAAGTGGTGGGCTCGGTGGGGAGAGAAGGTGTGCAAGGTACACTTCGTTCCTATAGGGAGCAAGAAGTGTACAATGTTAAGGTTGTGGATGTAAATATACCCGCACGAATCTCCGAACATTACAATCCACAGGATAAGCCAGGGACACCCACACCTATGTAGAATCGCTGCGTTGTAGAAGATGTTGATCAAGTATATGTAGATAAAGCGATCTCTACGCGCTCTCTCATCAGAAGTTAGAATGCATTTCCCTCACCTGAAAGCACTCGGGTGCCCAACTTCCAGGTGTCTAGGTACTACACTATCTGGCTGGAAGCAATTTCTACTTTTGCTTCTGCGGCAACCAGCCAAGCAAGAACAGATTAGGATATCGAAACAGTAGCATAAGAATCCGCTAGTACATCTGAATACTGATGTCGACACACATTTACCCCGAGTCTGAAGTTTAATTAAATGACGTATCTGAATAATGATGTCAAGTAGTGGTGGTCGGAGAGCAGCTGGGAATGGAGAGGCGCAGCTAGCATGGAGCGCCTAGCAACGGAGGGGTGTCCAGGCAGGCGGAACGGATCGACTGCTCTGCCTCTCCTACCACTGGACGGGATAAGCAGGAAGGCCACACGCCGCATCCGCCGCACTTCACCGCCACCGGGCATCGGCGCCGGAGCGCGCACACTTCAACGCGCGGACCCCATCCCTCCTCCGTCACCAGCAGGCTAAATCCCTCCCAGTGCTTGCCCATCCTACTCAGGCACGGGAGTCCATAACCTCCCCGCACCTGCCCTTTTGCTCGCCGCGGCCGGGATCCCACGACGTAGAACTTTACAACTCATCAACAAAACAAATGACAAATCCCATAATAAACGACGAATCGAGGAACAAAGGTGAAGGAAGACAGAAAATTACCCATCTCGCCGGCGGCAAACATGCCCTCCGCCCTAGCGGTGATGGGAAAGTAGCGGCTCGTGTCCCAGCAGCAACTGCCCCCACCACCGGCGGAAGAGCACGACACGCCGTCCCCGCAGCAAACCGCTCCCTCCGACGCCGGTGATGAGAGACAAGGAACGGTCAGGCCTCAGGGGATTCGCCGCTTCAGACAAATAATGATATTCAAATAAAAAAACCAAAAAGGAAAAAACAGAACAAGACAGAGCTACGATGAGATTCGGGACTACATCGGACGGGCCTAAAAAGTGTCTGTTTACCAATCTTTCTATTCTTAATAGTTGATCCCATTTTCCTGCACATGCAAAGTATCCACCTCATCATGCATCCTTGAGCAATCCTAAACTGCCATGTGTCATTAAATCTGCCACTTAATCTTTTATCTCTAAATAGAAATCCTCTACTAACTCAATTTCCTGTCTTCCCGTGCGTCCACGTCATCCCTATTTCCCCCCGCGTTGTGTAGTCGCCAACGTTCAGTCGCTGGACGCTCTCTCGCACTCTTGCATCTTTTCAAATGGGCTGGGCGTCGGTACGTGGTTCGGCTGGACTACCTGGGCTGGACCTTCAGGAGAGGCCTACTTCACTCAACCGGCCTTCCTCCTATGGAAAAAAACGTGGTTGCCGTTCGTCTCCCCCAGATGGTGCTCTCCACTGCTTCCATGACCAACCACAAATTCTCCCACTTCGACCTCTGCCCTCCTCATCACAAATGCTCTTGAAACCGCCCCATGATGCTCAACATTCATCAGCTATCATTGCCCGATAAATATAGAAGAAACTGTTGTGTTTAACACTTTTTTTTTGCGGAATGTTGTGTTTAACACTTTAACTCACCCAGCGCTGCCTCCGGGTTTAAAAAGCGCATTGTGTTGCCATAGAGAACCAGCTTGGCCCCTTTCTCGTGTCCATCCCTGGCAGCGGTGTCGACGATGGCAGCTTTCCGCTCCAGAATCTCATTCACCCTTTCTTCTTTAATCCCCTCACAGCCTTACTAATGTTTGTCAATCTGTTAGGTTCACCTGCTCGAAAGCTGCTTGATATTTTGCCTGCGCCAATTTCATTGGATTTTGCCTGCTTCTTTGATTGGATTACAATGGAATTCTTAGTGTTGGTCCAAGCAAGGAGGACAACAGTACCTTCTTACACTGGTACACAAGGCCCCATCTCTTGCACTTAATTTTTTTGTTTAGATGTAGTTAGCACATGTTTCTTCTATTTCCTCTCTCTTGCTGGTCGTATATGTTTGTTCCCTCAAATGTCGTCAGCATTGAATTTTTTTCTGTACACCATCAAGATCTCTGCTGATTCTGCCACGGAAGGAGGCTCCTGCTTCTTCACTCTATTGAATCCCAGCCGCCGCCAAGAGAGTCGCCACATCATTTGCTTTTTCTGGTGGCACACAGCTGAAATACGTGCTGTCAGAAGAAAAGCTTGGTTCGCTCTTCCCGCATCCAGTCCAATCACCACCAGCCGGCACATATTCTACTGGTTGTTCCGCCTTAATGCAGGTAATTGTCTTTGGGTGGTCAATATTGACATTGACAACTGTCGGTTTACATGCCAAATTTTCTGTATAAATCTGATTGAAGATACTCCAGAATTATCACCAAAATCATAATCAATCATAATCTGCAATGCATATGTTACCTTGGTTTTGTTTTGATTCTAATAGTTGAATAAAATTATTTTCCCGATTACATTTTGCAGCCTGCAAGCCCGACCCGTTATATATTTCTCTAGAAGACATATTCCTTGAATCAAGGATGAAAGAGAAGTGGTTGTTACTGGCATGTTGTGCACTTGCGCTGATGTTTAAGTTCGCAAGGCTATACTCCTAGATTCATGAGGTAAATCCCTTTACAGAAAGACACCATCTGCTTAGTTTCTCTATTTCCTACTATTTATGAATCCTAAATTTCGGAGCACTTTCAGTTTCGATGTATGCATTCTCACCGTATCAGTCAAATATAAGTACAGACACCTTTTCTGAATATAAGTATGTTGTATGGATTCTCAACCTTTAGGCAAATACAGTTTACTGGGCTGCACTATTTGACAAATTAATCTTATAGCCTTGCACTCAATGTTTCTCATATATCTGAAAATTAATGGATATTTCAGGCAGTAACAGGATTGGTTTCCACGGCTTGGGTCTGATTAGGCATCAAGAAGAAGGAAGAAGGACATGGCAAAGAGCCATCTATTTTCATATGCTGGCATGTGCAACTTCAGTTTTCTACTCTCGTGTTCAAGCCTGAATATATAGACTAGGTCAGTCATGAATCATATACTATATATTACTATGTCTACCAAATTGGTAAGCTAATTGGCTTCCCATATAACCCAAATGGTAACATGGTTCTTCTATATCATACAGTCAATGAGCTCCAACATGATTGACTCATGCTGTCTCGACAGTATATACTAGCTTTGCCTGATGAGATACGTACAGTAGACCTTTTATTGTTAACCAATGCAGATATTGGCGATTTGTTGATTCATATACACATGTGTATTATGGTACGAGTATTTTTTTTTTGAACTGGATTTATTTATTGTTTGGTGGTTCGCTTTACTTTGGGTTTTCTCCTATTGAATTATATTTATCGAAAATATTATAAAGGGTCTATTAATACAGTATTGATTGTTATTTTGTTTAGTCTTTTTTCATTATATGACCATCTTTTATACGCTTATCTTTTAATAAATATTCCGCAGCAACGCGCGGGGTATCTAGTTGCAAAACAGCTAGCTGTTTGTTAGAAAAAGTGAAAAAAAAAGATACTGGAGGGATACCGGAAACACCTTCGGTGGTCTCCCTAAAAGCCCAACTAGGTCCAGCTGAAACACATACCTGTTCGCATTCGCAATCCTGTCACGCAGGCACGCGAAGCAGGCTCCTCGCTGGCGCCCCCTCAACACCTCCTCGCCGTCCCCGTTAACGAAGGTGAATCATGGTGAGTCTTCTTCTTCCACCATCTCCCAATCCCCTACGGCCTAGCCCCTCATGCTCCATGTCTTGAGTGGAAAAAAATAACACTAAAACGTCGGCACGGACGCCCAGTAACTCATAGACGCCGTGACGGTTATCCTCAGGCTCCTCGCGCCGATGAAGCTCGCACGCATGATGAGGGTGTCGCCGGTGGCCGGGAGCTCGCTCGGCCTCGTAAAGGGGTCGCAAGACAAAACTTCACACAGCTAGTGGCGTCGCCGGACCTGCATCGACGAACAGATTTCTCCAGTTCTGCTAGTTTGTTTTCTCCATGACCCAGCTAACTTTCGTAGGCTCGTTCTTGACGAAGTACAACCGCCAATGGCTCCTTGAGGATCTTGTAATCCACTATCGTAGCTTCTCTAGGAGGTAGGCGATCTCCCAACAACCGACAGCGACGGCGCCGGTGTCATGCATGCCGGCTTTCATCTGTGCGGCTATGCGGGCAGCCGAATTGCCGACGCTCATATCTCTGGCGTCTGTTCATTCTTTTCCCAATTAACAACAGATTTAAGGGAGATGAAGAGAACCTTTGGGTTGGACTTGGATGGCCGATTTTGGAGCTACAGCATCCGTACAGCGACAGTAGAACTGCAGAGGAGCCGAACAACTATTCAAAGATTCAAAACAAACGAAAGGGCACTTGACGCGGATTGGGATGTCAAAAAACAGGAAACAGCCGTAATCTGTTCACTGGTGATGATTTTGTCTGTTGATAAAAGAGCATTTGAATTGATTTTGTCTGTTCGAACCTGAGTTTCAGCTTCTCCAGCGGCGGCAGGTTGTCCTTCACCGGCGGTGTGCCCAAGAACCGCCCCATCTAGGCGTACAGGGATGGGATCCTCTCCTCGGTGACGCTGACCAGCGTCACGCCGATGATCTCCTCGTACATCGATCCGGTAGGCCAACACGGCGAGCAAAAGGTCGACGAGGCCGACGCTCTCCCTGGCGAAGAACTCCTCGTTCCCCCTGAGGGCGAGCTCCGCCTCAAGGATCTGCATGCAGCTGCGCCACGGCGGCCTCGCGCGCGGCCTCCTGCTCCTCTCCTCCCGTCGCTGTGGACCACTTCCAGATCAGCGGCGAGAGCTGCATGTATATATTTCCTCGATCATATGTGTTCAAATTAACCGAGTTAGTTCAGAACAGAAGAGGAGGGGGAGATGATTAATCCGCTGAACTTGTTCGGCATGAACCTCGCCCAGAAAAACAACCGCCCGCACGTCCATGCTGTCGAATGTGGTGGCCAAAGAATGCACAATCGCCCTTCTCGAAATAATTCAGAGGCGAGCGTGCAACAACAATGTATCGGACCAAGCAACATATGTCCATGTCCATGTAGTGCTTTGTTTTCTGGGAACTATCTCCAGGGTGAAAACCTAAAATCTTTTGATGAGACGACGAAGTGCACTGTTTTCTTCTTGAATGCGTCACTTGTGGAGAGTCTGGATTTCAGGTACTGTCTTGGTGGTGGATGTACTGTTGTTGCTAGGTCTGGAGTACCGTAGCGGGACTTCTGTGTCTTAGTTTTCCTTTTCTTTTTTGACCCTGTGTGCATTAGTATTACTATTAGGGTATTGCGTTGTTGCAGAGGCTGGATGTAATTGATATTTTATTGATTGAAAAAATGTACTCCTTTGTTGATTGCACTATGCAATACTCCTACGTAGGCTTCAGTGTCACAAATTATCGGAGCAGAGGTGCACACGCGCATGCAATGTTAACCATTCGTCGTGAAGTTTTATTAAAAAAGAAAACCTAGCATGCCGACATCCCGATCTGATAGAGTCTGTGGGGATCCCTGACAAGCTGTCCGAAATACTTATTATGTACTCAGTTCACAGTTCCATGATCAGTGCGCCATGAACACATAACCGAACTGATAACAAAGTTACATTATCCATTACAAAAAGGAATAAGAATATTACAAATAGGTCACATGACCAATACTTACATAATAACCTCGAAAGGCCTAACTTAACACAAGAGTAGCAGAATCACTTCAATAGCGCAGAGCCCAAGTCATCTGCCATCACCCTACATGCAACTGAGTGTGAGAACGTTCCTAGCTTGCATAGACGTCGTCAAATCCTTCTTCATATGTCGAATTCCTCCAAATCTGGCCAAGTAAATAGTCAGGGACAAAGCCGTCAGTACATTTAAAATTGTACTCGCAAACCATCATGAGAGATTAATGAGATACATATTTGGCAGTAGTAAGGTAAAATGCGCTATGCTAAGGCAATAAAGTGAGAGTTAGTTTTCTCTCGTGGATATAGCATATGTGCGAGAGATAGTTTCTCTCATGGATATAGCATGTGTGCGAGAGATAGTTTCTCTCGTGGATATGACATCTCTATATCTTTGTTGAAGAAGATACTTCAAAAAAAATTTAGACTAAAAAAACAGTAAGATAGGGTAACCCTAACTTTTCTTTCCCGGTCATCTCCATATGACCTATAAAACCTTTCCCGTACCCTTCTGGTAATCTGAAAACAACTTCCTCTTTCCTTTGGTAAATAATTTCTAAAACAAAACCAACATAGCTAAGCAACGGCCATTCCAATTTTCCATGACCGTGGACGCGGCTATTCGAATAGATTTTTACTCTGCAGAGTTTGCGCACTTTCCCCACAATATCCGCGAGTCTATCATGTGGGCAACTTCCCCGCATATGAACTATGCCATGACAAAAACTCGAACATGACTCTTTGCTTATTTTCCCTAGTAGAGGACCCTTCCCCATGGAGTGTATACCTCCCCGGCAAACCATGGCAGCTGACCTCATCGATTGTGACTCCATTGCCATGGCGGGAGACTCATGGTGTCTTCCGGACGGGTAGCCCCGAAGGCATCCCGTTATACGATTGTCCAAACCAACGACAATCTAGATTCCTGGGTGACGGCACCCTTATATAGTTGTGAGGCATCCCATACTAAGGCGAACAAACTCCGAGTTAAGCCCCATGCCCATGTTGGGGTAATGCGGTTGCGCGGGTTGGTTGTTCCGGGAGAATACATAGAACCGTGTGTTGTTTTCCCGAAAACCATTTCATAACTATTTTCCCTTTCCTCCAAAAAACTTCATTGTGTCATTTTCTTAAAGAAAAACGACATCATTTCATCTTAAAAACTCACACTTGGACAAGAGCCATTCTTCCCTAGGGTTTTCCAAACTGCTGTAAAGGCATAACCAAGGGTTCCCAACCTAAGGTTTTATCTCATTGAACAAGGCTACAACAAGGGTATGATGCTAATCATCATACAACTAAGGGGAGGGTAATTATGTATCAAAAGAGACACTCATACTTGGGAATTTCCAAGTATACATGGCACATGAATAATAGAAGTAACTTCAAAAAGTAATGCAAGTGGCAAAGGAGTGTATTAGTGCACAATGCAAATAGGATGAAGACATGAGATCAAAAGATGGCTTTCTTTGAATGGCTAATTGTCCCTGGTCTTATTCAAAGATCTTTGAATCCTTCCTCTCCTTCAAAGCCGACAATGTTCAAATCTACCTTCGCAAAATAAAAAGGGAACATAATCAACACATTGCACCAACAAAGCAAACACACAACAATCAATAAATAACCACTTCAACCCGAAGCTACCATTTGGGTTACTAAGGACTTATAGATCCTACAAAACAACTTTATAATTTTATTATAAGAAAAACCGATTTATTTCACTTAAAAAAGGCATGAGAGCCTCACAAATTAGCAATTGTCCACCTTCTTATCACCAGGGCCTAAACTTTATATTCCCTGGTAGATAACATCATAAAGAAGACACGTGCATTTGTTTTGTACCAATTTTTTTTATAGATTATTTTGAAACAATTTTATAAAGGCAGAAATCAATTTCCTTGTTTATTTTTCTCACATAACAATACATAAATAAAGTAAGCAAGCCTTATAGCAACAGATAGATGTTCAAACAGAGATTCACACAAAATTGGATTCACTAATTTTGAAGTTTCAAAAGATTTTTATTAAATATAACAATGACTAGAGGGTCTATTTCAGTTTTTAAATTCTTAGAAAATCTCAGAGGCTCAAATTAATCTGATCTCTGAATATGTTTTTAACAAAGGTAATATGAGTACAACAAAATTAGTTTCAATGAAAAATAATATTTTATGCTCCTAAAATAAATTCTCAAACACAGATTTTGACTAAACTAGTTTTATGACTTATAAATCCAAAAATTTACCTAAAATACTCAAAACAGTGCCTAAATATGGGCATAACCACATAGTTCACGACAAAATTGGATTTGGGTTTAACTTTTTTTAAACTCTCAATTTTGAATTAACATTGAGATTGAATGTTTATACCATTTTTATTCCAGAGAAATGTGCATGACATATATTGGTGTGATTCTTGTTTGAGGTGGTCAGGCAAACATCTAGGAATACTACAAAACTTTAATCATTGAATTTGAATCATTTATGAAATTTTGGTGAATTATTTCCGAGTGAGATGGGTTGCAGAATTATTTTGTGAAAATTGAGAGAAAAGGACACGGACTGAATTTAACTGGGCCGCGCAGGAAAGAGCTGGGTCGGCCCAAAGGGGTTTTCCAAATGGATGTGAAAAAGAAAAAAGAAAAGGGCCCGCAGGGGGCCCGACTGCATGGGCCGACGTGGCCAAGTGGCCATGCAACCGCATGATCCAAGTGGATCGGATGGCCGGGGGCTGTCTTCTTCCTAGCCTGGCGGCGTTGGCGGCAACCACCGGCGGTCCTGGACGACGCGGAGAGGTGTGTTAGCACGGGAAGAACCAGGGGAACGCTATGGAGATGAAAGAAAGGGCCAAGGACGTCGAGGGCGAGCTCCTCCTGGCTCACCACCCTCACGGTGACTACGGTGCCGCAGGCTCCCTCCGGTGAGTAGCAATGTGAGGTTGTGGCGCTCCGGGGTGGCTCAGTGGAGTTGTATGGAAGTGGTGTGGCAGAGGAGTGAGCTGGGGGCTCGGTTTTTATAGACCGAGGAAGGCAACGGGTGGGAGGGTGGGCGGTGGAGCTCGCCAATGGGTGCACGAGGGCTGACGTAGGGGTGGTGGGGGAGTGGTGACGTCCGCGGGAAGATGTCAGCAGGCGCGCGGGACGAGAGGGAATCGAATGGGAGAGGGCAGGGGTCGAGCGGGAGGGTCTCTGCGTGCGTGCGTGCGTTTAGGGTTTCAGGGGTAGCCTTGTTTCGGGCCTGGTTGGAGGGAGAGAGGGGAGTCCAGGGTGGGTTTTGATGGGCTGAGGTCGGGCCAGGGGTAGTGCAATGGTTGGGGCACAAGAACACCATGGCTCGGCCATGTGAAAGGAAGAAGAGAGAGGGAGTTCTCTAGCTAGGGTTTTGGAAGAAGAAAAAGAAGGAGAGAAGGAGAGGGGTGGATGGTGAGTGGCGTGGGATCAAATGGATCAACAATAGCAAGGGGTGCACAACCTTGAAAGATGTGAAAAGAACCAAAAATAAGGTAAGATGAGAAAATGTGGTGGTGATGGTGATACAAACTTGATACTTGAAAAACAAAAAGGTAAAGAGAGATGAAGAGGTAGTGGTGATATTTTAGAAGATTTTCTTTTGAGGATTGAACTATTCACTAGGGACATGCTGATCATGGCTCACCACATAGAGATTTTGATTAAATTGCATGGAGTGGTAGAGTCACCATTTTCAAAGTAGAGGAAGAAAATAAATTCTTAAATTGAAAAGCCAAGTGGTGAGAATAATGGGGAGAATATGGCATAGGCCTCATTCACAAGATCTTAGGCAAATTGTTTTTTACTCAAAACCCAAGAGAGGGTTTTGGTAAGGGGTAGAGAGAAAAGAAATTAGGGTTCTAGAGTTAGAAGGGACTTCACTCCTCAATTTTCTTAAGGATGAGGATCTTAAGAGTGGGGGTCAACAAGGCACAAAATGGTTAGACCATGTTCTAGTTTTCTTGTAGAGATAGTTATACTAATGGAGAATGATTTGTTAGACAAAAGGTCATCTTCCAAGGTCATGACTAGATGGAGTTGTGAACTTGATGGATAGATATGTGAGGTGTATTAATGGCAAAGATAATGCCTTGGATATTTGATTACAGATCAAATAGTCTTAACTTTATTTTGGTGTCTATGGCCTTGATTTGATTTACTACATACATAATCTTACTTGAAGAATTTTGAAATGAGAGAGGGTTTTAGAAGAGTCAATGATCCATGGTTGAAATAGAAATAAAATATGGATCATTCCATTTTCCTATGGAAAACAAAACTACATATAAAAGCTTTTATAAAACAGTAAAGCCACATAAAGTAAGGGTAAACCATTTGGTAATTTGTGCCAAAATAAAAATATCTTTTAGAAACCTTTTTGTGATACCATGATCAAGGGTGATCATAGCCAAATTAAAAAGGAAAAGATTTTGGTAAGATCTTTTGAATTAAGATTTCGAGTCATAGGACCAAACAGAAGATGTTTGGTGACTTTTCTTCAAATGTTTTTGAAGAGAGGAGGTTAAGGTAATACAAGAGTGACCATAGCTTAGCTATTTTTCTTGGGACTAGATGATGTGAGTTGGGGTACTTATGGGAAAACACCAAGCATAGGGTTTTATGTATTCGTAGGGAAAGCAAATGAATTTTCCAGGGCCACACATGTGTTATTTAGTGAGTTGCTAAATTGTTTTAAGACTAGAGGTGTTGTTCCTTTAGGTGGCTTAAGACAATTTTCAACAGGCAGCTCAAGAAAAAATCACCTACCAGTTGATCAAGGCAATTCATTGTAACAAACAGATTTAAGGCAATTCATTGTAACAAACAGATCAAGGCAATTCGTCTTAATTAGCCTTTTAGAAAAGAAGTTTTTGTTCCCCTGATTTTTGCACTCTGGACAACTAAACAAGGTTGCACAAGTTGGGGTGTTACAGTTCTTCCACCCTTAAAATAATATCGTCCCGAGATTACTAAGCGTAGGACTAGGGAGGTTTTATAGGTTGATTAAAGTTAGACCCCATCTTCCCATAGACGTGCAGTTGTCGAGAGGGTCATAGCTTCAGCTTCTGAGAGACACGACAAAATTCTGCCGAGGGCAAGCTTCGTGAAGAGGTTGACTACTCCATGCAGTTGTTAGATATGTAGCTTCTTAACGGTCCTAGAGGAGTCCACGATTCTGGGAGAGTTAGTGCACCCAACAGTGCTTTAGAAGGTCGAATATTTGTAGAGTTAGCTTAATTTTTAGTGGAAGACGAAGTCTTCCACCCTTAAGATTGTTAATCGTGGGTTTGAAAAACTCATAGCTTTGGCCACGGGGTCTTGTCAGGCGTTTTTGAAGAAGTCATCGATCTTTCGTCTTGAGTTGAAGAATCCACATGGGCGACGTAGCAGTCCACAGCTTTGAGAGTTATACACGGATTTACTACTCTGTAAGACGCGCGGTAAGTTAGAAAGTCGGCGGAACTCCTGGGTGGTCTCCATATGAAACAACAAGAATGGCCGGAAACCATCTTCAACTTCTAGGTTGGGGTTGACTAATACCAGTTAGGGAATGGGAGGGTAATCTTCATATAATCTTGAGTCTCAAAGTGTCTTCAGGCGCTTCAGTTGGTAAGGACCAGATGAACCGTGTAGGGTAGTATTGGCTTCGATAGTATCACTCACTCAGCTTGTTAGATGGTGCGTCATAGGGTGGTTTTTAAGAAGTTAAACGCAAGGTTAGCAAGACTCTGCTCTAGGGTTAGGTAAGGTTAGTATGGAAGCAACTTCTTACAGGGTTGCAGTCGATCTTAAAGGTATTGGCTTCTGCTTCCATGGCGTAGTAGAGATGCTTCAGCGGATCTTGAAAGTAGTTAGTGCAGATAGGGGTTTGGGTTAGTTTTCCTGACGGTTGAAAATCAACTATTAACAGGGTTAGAGTGAGAGCCTTTCCTTAACTTAACCCAGTTAACTAGTACTTAGCATTTTATCAGCTAGGTAGATGAGAGTAAAAACATCTTAGGGAGGCTTCCTATGCTGGTTTATCACACTAAGAGTGTTTTTCAGACCGAAAGACTAAGACAATCATATATACAACAAACTGATAAAAAACACTAAAGGTAGCACACTTAGGGAACTACAAGCAATCATCAAACCAGACATGTCACTTTAAGTACCTAGGGATTCCTAATACACGGGGACAGCTCAAGCAGAGCATTTGAGTTTGTCCTATTCATCCTATAGGTTTGGGGTTGGTCACAGATGTTGACGTCTTCGTTTTGCTGACATCGACTTCAACATGATCTCTTGTAGCAGTTGGTAGTGAAGCAGGTCTAGGGTTGGGTCGTCCATGTTGAGGTGGGGGCGGGAACTGCATAGACTCCTAGTCTCAACATCCCGGGGACGTGAGGTCTTCGGAGAGGTAACTATTGAGGTACTCCCAAGGTTGACAACTTCTTGTGGCTGGCCTAAAAATTACTAGTCAAGAACTAGGGACTTGATTCCTAACGACTGCAAAAAAATGCAAGTCCACGGAGGAACAAGGTCAGCTCCTCAACAGACCTTGGCGACAACCAAAGACATGATATTATCATCCCCATATGCGTACGGAAGAGTTGGCATCCAATCTCCAATTGTTGCAGTTGGAGATACTTGAGACATCCTGAAGGATTGATCCATCTTTTACTTAGAGTCTCCGGGTCTAGGTTGGGGACATCGTCCAATATGTTGGTTTGGAAGAGGATTAGGTAGTAGAATCAAAAGCTTTCAAGTTCTTTGGAAATCAGAGAGCGAGGTAAGAATTTGAAGTTTTGACGGGATAAGGAAATTGGAAGCTATTCTTCCGTCTACTCAAGAAAGAATTTGTTTCGTAAATATTTTTTCCCAAGTACTTGTTTCCTAACTAACGTCCATGTAACTAAGGTCTCCTACATTCAGGATGGCTCTGATACCAGTACTGTGGGGACCCCAGACTAGCTGTCCAAAATACCCGTTATGTACTCAGTTCGCGATCCCATGATCAGCGTGCCGTGAACACATAACCAAACTGATAAGTTACATCATCCATTACAAACGAAATAAGAGTATTAAAAATAGGACACATGACCAATACTTACATAATAGCATCTAAAGGCTTAACTTAACACCAGAGTAGCGAATCACTTCAATAGCGCAGAGCCCAAGTCATCTCCCATCACCCTACAGGCAACTGACTAGGAGAACGTTCCTAGATCGCATAGACGTCGTCAAATCCTTCTTCATATGTCAAATTTCTCCAAGTATGGTCAAGTAAAATAGCCAGGAACAAAGCCGTGAGTACATTTGGAATTGTACTCGCAAACCATCATGAGAGATTAAGGGGATGCATATTTAGCAGTAGCAAGGTAAAAGGCGCTATTCTAAGGCAACAAAGTGAGATTTACTAGTATTCTCTCGTGGATATAGCATGTGTGAGAGAGATAGTTTCTCTCGTGGATATAGCATGTGTGCGAGAGATAGTTTCTCTCGTGGATATGTCATCTCTATATCTTTGTTGAAGAAGATACTTCAAAAGAAGTTTAGACTAAAAACCACTAGGATGGGGTAACCCTAACTTTTCTTTCCCGGTCATCTCCATATGACCTCTAAAACCTTTCCCATACCCTTCTGGTACTCTGGAAACAACGTCCTCTTTCCTTTGGTAAATCATTTCTAAAACAAAACCAACACAGCAAAGCAACGGCCATTCCAACTGTCATGACCGCGGACGCGACTATTCGAATAGATTTTTACTCTGCAGAGTTTGCACACTTTCCCCACAAGATCCGCGAGTCTATCATGTGGGCAACTTCCCCGCATATGAACTATGCCATGACAAAAACTCAGACATGACTCTTTGCCTATTTTCCCTAGTAGAGGACACTTCCCCATGGAGTGTATACCTCCCCGGTGATGTCTATGCACGGTTCTATTCTTGTAGACAGTGTTGGGCCTCCAAGTGCAGAGGTTTGTAGAGCAACAACTTGTTTCCCTTAAGTGGATCACCCAAGGTTTATCGAACTCAGGGAGGCAGAGGTCAAAGCTAACCCTCTCAGGCAACCCTGCAATTACGATACAAGAAGTCTCTTGTGTCCCCAACACACCCAATACACTTGTCAGATGTATAGGTGCACTAGTTCGGTGATGAGATAGTAAAATGCAAGTGATATGGATGAATACGAGTGGTAATAACAATCTGAAATAAATATGGCAGCAAGTAGACATGCAGTAAAAAAGTAAATAAACGGTGATTCGATGCTTGGAAACAAGGCCTAGGGATCATACTTTCACTAGTGGTCACTCTCAACAATGATATCATAAAAAAATATAAATATAAGCACTTCACTATGCTACTCTCAAAGACTCTCCGGGTGGATAATGAACAATATCCACTGCGTAGGTCTGCAAAAGCAAACCTTGAAAATGTATTCCCAAGTACTAATGAACACCCCGCGCTGCACTTTGAGCATTCAGAGGCGGTGCTAACACACCACAATTTCATAGAGACATCCAACTCAAACCACAATTCAGTGAAATATAGCCTAAGAGACCCACACGGTGCACACACTCGACCTTTACACATGTGGGACAAAGAGTCTCCGGAGATCACATAAGTAAAATCCACTTGAATAGCATAACGACATCTAGATTACAAAGCTCATGGTCACATAAAGATCACACCATGGGAGAGAGAGATAGACCACATAGCTACCGGTAGAGCCCTCTGTTGGAGATATGCCCAAGAGGCAATAATAAAATGGTTATTATAATATATCTTTGTGCTTATGATAAATGTTTGCATACCATGCTATAATTGTATTAACCGAAACATTGATACATGTGTGTTATGTAAACAACAAGGAGTCCCTAGTAAGCCTCTTATATAACTAGCTTGTTGATTAATAGATGATCAAGGTTTCGTGATCATGAACATTGGATGTTATTAATAACAAGGTTATGTCATTAGGTGAATGATATAATGGACACACACCCAAATAAGCATAGCACAAAGATCACGTCATTAAGTTCAGTTTGCTATAAGCTTTCGATACATAGTTACCTAGTCCTTCGACCATGAGATCATGTAAATCACTTATACCGGAAGGGTACTTTGATTACATCAAACGCCAGTGCGTAAATGGGTGGTTATAAAGGTGGGATTAAGTATTCGGAAAGTATGAGTTTAGGCATATGGATCAAGAGTGGGATTTGTCCATCCCGATGACGGATAGATATACTCTGGGCCCTCTCGGTGGAATGTCATCTGATTCGCTTGCAAGCATATGAATGGTTCATAAGAGATCACATACCATCGTACGAGTAAAGAGTACTTGTTGGAGACGAGGTTGAACAAGGTATAGAGATACCGATGATCAAACCTCAGACAAGTAAAATATCGCGTGACAAAGGGAATCGGTATCGTATGTAAATGGTTCAATCGATAACTAAGTCATCGTTGAATATGTGGGAGCCATTATGGATCTCCGATCCCGCTATTGGTTATTGGTCGAGAGAAGTCTCAACCATGTCTGCATAGTTCGCGAACCGTAGGGTAACACACTTAAGGTTTGATGTCGTTTAAGTAGATATGGAATATGGAATGGAGTTCGAAGTTTTGTTCTAGTCTCGGATGGGATCCAGGACATCACGAGGAGGTCCGGAATGGTCCGGAGAATAAGATTCATATATAGGAAGTCATTTTCTAAGTTTTAAAATGATCCGGTGCATTTATGGAAGGTTCTAGAAGATTCTAGAAAAGTCCTAAAGAAATCACCATGGAAAGTGGAGTCCCGGAGGGACTCCACCTAGCATGGCCGGCCAGCCTGAGGGAGGAGGAGTCCCGTGAGACTCCACCCCATGGTGGCCACCACCCCCCCCCAAGGAAGGGGTGGGAGTTCCACCTTGAGTAGCCTTGGGTAGGTTTCGTCCTTATGGCAAGTTTTGAGTTGGGGTCTTATTCAAAGACTTGGAGTCAAACTCTTGGGGGTTTCCACCTATATAATGAGGAGCAAGGAGAGGGGGCCGGACACACACAAAGCCACCTTGGCCGCACCCCTTGAGGCCGGCGCCCAAGCTCCCCTCTCCCCAAACCCTAGCCACCCCTCCTCCACATACTACTCCCGCAACGCATAGGCGAAGCCCTGCCAGAGTTCTCCACCACCACGCCGTTGTGCTGCCGGGATTCCGAGGAGGATCGACTACTTCCGCTGCCCGCTGGAACGGGGAGAAGGACGTCGTCATCAACACCGAACGTGTGACCGAGTACGGAGGTGCTGCCCGACTGTGGCACCGTCAAGATCTTCTACGCGCTTTTGCAAGCGGCAAGTTATCGACTACATCCACAACGAGATCTAATCTCGTAGGATTTGGAAATCTTTGAGGGCTAGTCTCATGATCTTCGCGTTGCTACCATCTTCTAGATTAGATCTTGGCTTGTGTTTCGTTCTTGCGGTAGGAATTTTTTTGTTTTCTATGCTACGAATCCCATCACCCTCAGCTCAGAGGGAGAACTACTGCCTCCTCATCCTAGGAGTCAGCAATGGCGATGGAGATGGCGGTGGAGTTGATGGAGATGGTTCCGGGCAATTCCCCGTCCGCAGGTGCCAACAGAGACTTGTTCCCGAATCTTGTCTGCAACGGCGGGGGAGCTACAGAACTTTTCATGGACGGAGGCTGGTATCTTTAGGGTTTTTACATCGAAGGATTTATATAGGCGGAAGGGCGAGGTCGGTGGGCGCCCGAGGATCCCACACCATGCCTAGGCGCGGGTCAGGGCCAGCCCGCGCCTAGGGGTGGTTTGGCCGCCGCGCCCTCCGTCTCTGCTTTGGACTCCGTCTTCACTTCGGTAAAATAGCAACTTCGCTTTTGTTTTCCAATTCCGAGAATATTTTCGTACAACTTTTCGAAATACAAAAACAACAAAAACAAGAACTGGCACTGTGGCATCTTGTCAATAGGTTATTGCCAGAAAATGCATAAAAGTGCCACGAAGTGTAAATAAAACATATAGCAATTGATGTAAAACAAGCATGGAGTATCAAAAATGATAGATACGTTTGCAACGTATCAACATCCCCAAGCTTAATTCTTGCTTGTCCTCGAGTAGGTAAGTGATAACAAAATAATTTTTGAGGTGACATGAAGCCAACACAAACTTGATCAAGCATGTAAAGCATTGTGAGCTGGGATTAAAGTAGTCTAAACATAGACATGATAGATATAAGTCAATAGAACTTAGCAACTATGTTATAACATGAAGATTAACTCAAACAAAGGATCATGAATAATTGTCGTGGTATTGTCACGGCATATGCTACGGGGTAGCTAAAGTTAGGTGGTTCCTGTATGGGCGTTGACGGTATCCGGATGCGGGATTGGTACACAGCACACGGTGATGTACCCAGGTTCAGGGCCCTCACGGTGGAGGTAAAACCCCTACTCCTGCATGTCTGATGTATATGACATATAGGTGTTACATAGTTGCTCCTTGAGGAAGAAGCTCCTGAGAGCTGGAAGCTTGGAGACCTGCCTCGTTGAGCCCCGCGTGCTGGAGGGATCCTGAAGGGCTCTCCCTGGTGTGCCTTATATAGGCCTGGCACCCAGGGGACAAGTGGTGGCCCGCATGCACTGTAGTTGAGATGACTACTGGGGTCCCATCAACTGTAGGCTACAGTGTACAGTCAGGAGCACTATTGTACCACAGTAAGTCTAGCGTGAGTCTATCGATAGCTGATAGGGTAGCACGATCGCTTGTCTTCTTGCCTTGTCGCTGTACGTAGCAGAGCATCCAATGCCTGGTCTTCTGGATCGATGGTACTTGGCTCGATCTTATCTGTGTATGGTTGAAGCTGGATGTTGGCTTCGTGCGTGGCCTTGGAGTAAATCAGCCGGCCATGCATGGAATGCAGCTGGTACGTTGTATGGAGAGATGGAGCCGGTCTTGGATGGAGCGGTTGGAGCTGGTCGTGTCAGCTCGTATCGCTGGAAGTAGCCCGGCCATGCATGCGTGCCTGGGGCAGCTGACCACACCCACGCATGCACGTACGAACCTGGGAAGCTGGATTTGACGCTGGAGCGTGGCAGGAGCGAGCCGGCCGGAGGCTTGCTGACCCGGCCGATCGATGGCACAGGAGAGGAGCCGGACGCTGGCCTGGGAGCGGCCCAGCCGGACGCGGCCCTGGGAAGCTGGGAGCCGGAAGCGGCCCAGCGCGCGGGGAGGCCCAGGCGGTTCAGGGGCGAGCCGGCTTCGGCCCAGCAGCCGGCCTGGCGCCAGGCGGCCGGGTGCGGCCCAGGTGGAGGCGGGAGCAGGCCGGCCAAGCCGGAAGTCGGCCCAGCTGCGGACGACCTGGCCAGGCGCTGTCTTTTTTTCTTTTCCTAACTGTTTCTTCCGTATCTTTTGATCCGTGGCATCTTTTGTTGATCCGCGAAGTGCTGCGCGCTCGTAGACTCAAGGACTTTTCCATACCGGGGGTCATTCCCCCGACAATAATAGTGCATTTAAAGCAACCGTTTGTTTATGAGCATAGAGTAAACATAACAAAGTGGTACTCAACATGTCCTTTATGGAATAGCAAAACATAAATGCTAGGACACCTTCAAAGTTCAAAGGGTGACTAGATACAAGTTATTTAAGAACAAGCAATAGCACAATCAAGAATCAATCAATAATAATTTGGGACTATGTACATTTCACTAAGAATGACAACTGTGCTCTCTTAATCGGTGCATAAAGTAGAAGGTGAAGACTCAACATAATAGTAAAAGAGAGACTCTTTGCAGAGTAAGCAAGATAAACAAGTTTTATAAACCTTCCAAAAAGTATGGTACTTATTAGCTTTGAGCTCTCATTGCCCCTATCATAAGCATCTTGAATGGTTAATGTTAATGTGAGTCAAAAAATGAGCTATATGCTTGCAAATCACAAGTTGAAAATCTCATGCCCCTTGAATGCGAGTACCTAAACCTCATGCTACTCAACTTAGGTTCTAAATAAGTTCTTGTCATTGTAAGTATACATGTATCATTGAGAACCGCCAACGGGGTACCTCTTGCCCGATGATATGGAGGTACTCTTGTCAGAGCAATCCCATGCCAAAATGACAAGACAAAGAGACAATGAGCATCTTAGCAATTTTTTTATTTACTATGGATTTAGCTTTTTATTGAAAATGCTTCATAGAATGCTCATTATGGTTTAGCTGTAAATTTCCACCATGAATGATGCATGGCTTAGATTAGCGGCCCAGGCGTTTCCCTAACTCATATACAAACTCCATGGACTTACAAGTTTCCATTTTATTTCGCACCGCTAGGCATCCATAAACAAAATAACATGACATCAACTAAATATGAGTGCAATGTCGAAAGTGTTACCCATGAAAGCATGGCTATACTAACTCCCAAATCCCAACTTGCAATTTGCAAACATATAAACTTCATAAGATAGGCACAATGATCAAGTTTATTAAGTGCAAGAAAGTAATTGTGCCATCAAGTTCGTGAGAGCTTTATTGACTAATTTTCTCATGCCAAAATTTAATTTGGAAGATAAATAAAAACATGATGAATACTTGGAATAGCAATAATTCTACTAGGTAGATATGGTGGACACAATTGGCAAACTTTGTTTCATGGTGGTTGGATGCACGAGTAGAGATCATACTCAGCGCATGCGAAGGCTAGCAATAGACTGGGAGCGACCAACTAAGAGAGCAATAATGGCCATAATCATGCATAGCGACAAAACATTATCAATCAAAGCATAAAGTGATATTACAAGTCAAAATATAAATGATCATAGAGGCTTTAGTTGACTGGTTATAGTCATAACATGGTATAAGCATGTGCCAAGTCAACCTAATAAAGCATCAAAGGAGAATACCAAAATATTATACTTTTTATGATGGAAACAACACATGATTCTTTCAATGATACATTATGCACTCTCAGCCATTTGAAACAAGTCATGATACAACAGTAAATACTAATAATATGACAAGAATAACATCCAACATGACATACTAAAGTCTATGCCACAGTCTAGACAAGCTTCCTTTTGCATCACTATAGTCATGAAATATTTTACTCGTATCCAACACCAATCAACTTATTTGAAATAACTCTCAGAGATGAAATTCATTATGGACCAGAGAGCTAATCATACACAAATAAAGAATACTAACGATCTCTGAACAAAATTCAAGTGAAAGAACAAGAGCTAAACGCAGTACCAGAAAACTAGAACACTCGCAGAACAATAACAGCGAAAACTAGAGCGTTCTATGCAATTAAAAAGGAGCGGGCCTTTCTCCAAAACAAATATGTCGGGATCCAACATATTCTACAGCAAACAAAACAAAACCAAAAATAAAAATAAAGACGCTCCAAGAACAACACATAGCGTATGAAGTAATAAAAATATAGCATATAGAGAGATGACCTGTTGCTTTATTGATGAAGAGGGGATGCCTTGGGGCTCCTCTTCGAGCCCCCTCTGGACTCTGTCTTCGTTACAGAAAAATATTGACTTCGGCTTTTGTTTCGTCCAATTCTGAGAATATTTCCTGTACAACTTTTCTGAAATACAAAACATCATAAAAACATGGAACTGGCATTGTGGCATCTTGTTAATAGGTTAGGGCCGGAAAATGTATAAAAATGTAACGAAGTATGATCAAAACATATATGAATTGGTGTAAAACAAGCATGGAACATCAAAAATTATAGATACATTTGCAACATATCAAGCAGAAGTGGGAGGGGAGTGTTGTGGCGCTCCGGTGTGGCTCAGTGGAGTGGGAGGGAAGTGGTGTGGTGGAGGAGTGAGCTGGGGGCTCGGGTTTTATAGGTCGAGGAAGGCAACGGGTGGGGTTGTGGGCGGTGGAGCTCGCCAATGGGTGGATGAGGGCTGACGTAGGGGTGGTGGGGGCGTGGTGACGTCCACAAGCAGACGTCAGCAGGCGCGCGGGACGAGAGGGAATCGAGCGAGAGAGGGAAGGGGTCGAGCGGGAGAGTCTCTGCGTGCATGCGTGCGTTTAGGGTTTCGGGGGTGGCCTCATTTTGGGCCTGGTTGGAGGGAGAGAGGGTAGTCCAGGGTGTGTTTTGATGGGCTCAGGTCGGGCCAGGGGTGGTGCAATGGTTGGGGCACAAGAACACCATGGCTCGGCCATGTGAAAGGAAGAAGAGAGAGGGAGCTCTCTAGCTAGGGTTTTGGAAGGAAAAAAGGAAGGAGAGAGGGAGAGGGGTGGATGGTGAGTGGGGTGGGATCAAATGGATCAACAATGGCAAGGGGTGCACAACCTTGCAAGATGTGTAAAGAACCAAAAATAAGGTAAGATGAGAAAAGGTGGTGGTGATGGTGATACCAACTTGATACTTAAAAAAACAAAAAGGTAGAGAGAGATGAAGAGGTAGTGGTGATATTTTAGAAGATTTTCTTTTGAAGATTGAACTAGTCACTAGGGACTTGCATGATCATGGCTCACCACATAGAGATTTTGATTAAATTGCATGGAGTGGTAGAGTCACCATTTCAAAATAGAGGAAGGAAAGAAATTCTTAAATGGAAAAGCCAAGTGGTGAGAATAATGGGGAGAATATGGCATGGGCCTCATTCACAAGATCTTAGGCAAATTGGTTTTTACTCAAAACCCAAGAGAGGGTTTTGGTAAGGGGTACAGAGAAAATAAATTAGGGTTCTAGAGTTCGAAGGGAATTCACTCCTCATTTTTCTTAAGGATGAGGATTTTAAGAGTGGAGGTCAACAAGGCACAAAATGCTTAGGCCAAGTTGTATTTTTCTTGTAGAGATAGTTATACTAATGGAGATTTATTTGTTAGACAAAAGGTCATTTTCCAAGGTCATGACTAGATGGAGTTGTGAATTTTATGGATAGATATGTGAGGTGTATTAATGGCAAAGATAATGCCTTGGATATTTGATCATAGATCAAATAGTCTTAACTTTAGTTTGGTGTCTATGGCCTTGATTTGATTTACTACATACATAGGCTGACTTGAAGACTTTTGAAATGAGAGAGGGTTTTAGAAGAGTACAATGATCCATGGTTGAAATAGAATAAAATATGGATCATTCCATTTTCCTATGGAAACTAAAACTGCATATAAAAGTTTTTATAAAACAGTAAAGCCACATAAAGTAAGGGTAAACCATTTGGTAAATACTTTGTGCCAAAATAAAAATATCTTTTAGAAACCCCCAATTCATTATAACAAATAGATCAAGGCAATTCATTTTAATTAGCCTTTTAGAATTTTTTTGTTCCCCTGATTTTTACACTCTGGACAACTAAACAAGGTTGCAAATGTTTAGGTGTTACAATGTTGTTGATTGCTAGCCTTTCGATCTGGAGCACGTGTACGTCTTTGGCTTGGCATGCGACGGAGGCATGCTTACATGCGGTGATGGAGCCTGACTTTGCCTGAATGCATATCGGTCCACAGGTGCATGCACGAGCTGTTTGGGCTACGCATATGCAAGTGGAAGATCTACGGCAGCCCTGCATGCCGGCTCGCTGCAGCCCTCGGCCCTGGCTTGATGACCAGCTGGTCTCGGGTGTGGGGTGCCGCCGCTGATGGCTGCGTACCTTGGCGACATGAAACCCTAATTTCGTCGACACCATTGACACATCAACCATGGCAACATCGCCTCTGTTGCTTTGTTGCTTGCAGGACGGGGTATGCCACCGCAGTTGCCATCAGAAAACCGAAGAAAATGGCACGTGTCGAGTCGAGATCGCTAAGTGATGGCGGAGGTGGGGTATGGAGACGACCGTCTGACATTGCCTTTTTGCATATGCATGAGTTTTTGGATGCGTGGCGATGTCCACGTAAAGAATCGTGCACGGGAAAAGCTGGGTGAAGCAATAGATGGGGAGAAGATGATACTTCACATTGCCACATGCGAATACGATTTCACTTGCGTGGAAATATCCACGTCAAACTCGTGAGCGTGGTGGCCACTGTGAGCCTAATGTTTGTGGTGCTTCATAGTAGTGGTTCCTCGCTGCCACATGAGTCATTGATCGCTTTGGCAGTTTTATTTTATTTCTGACTATGTGTATCTTTAATGTCTCAACTTATTCTTAACATTACGTTATTGTGAGGCTGGATGTAATTGATATTCTGTTTACATTAATACATTTTCTTTAGCAAAAAGTATTAAATTTTCTTAAATAATTTATTAACATGTTTTGTGTTTTGAAGAAAAACGATCCCACTTACCCTATCTAACGGAAGATTACCTAAATCGCAAATGTATATTCTAAGTGGTCTTGAAGAGCTTTTGCACGTCCTGTTATGGCACCATAAAGCAAATATTATCCAGGATGATTCCATTATTTGGCTGTGCGTGGCGTTCCCAGTACACCCCTCCTACTTGCACTCTTTCACAACGGCATGTCAACACTTACTGGGAAAACTTCATCAACGACGGACGCCCACATTACTGAGCAAATGAAAAAGCCAATGCCAACCATTTGAGCTGTCCATTTGAGCAGTTTGTGAGATTGTGCTCTCCATGTTCTAGTTTGATTTGTTTTTATATTTTTATTTTAACATTATGTTCCAGCTTGAACTGAAAACATAGAACATGTCACCTACCATCAAAGAAAAATATTACATGTATAGATCATGCAGACATGTTCTGACGAATTCCTACCATCAAAGAAAAACATGTCACCTACCATGAAAGAAAAATATGACATGCCTAGACCTATAAGTAGACCTGCAGCACGCCAAGTTTTCTTCACCCATCTAGGATCCAATTCCTACTGCACTCTGTAGCGGGCTATAACTACCATGGCTAGCAAGCTTGCCGCCTCAGCTCTCATGCTAGCATTGCTGGGTTGCGTGGCCCACACGTGCCAAGCGGGCTACGGGTATCCTTACCCGGTATCGGCACCCAAGAGCACTCCACCTGCTGCTCCGACGCTCAACTATGCTCACTACTACAAGACTTGCAAAGGAGCAGAGAAGATCGTCAGAGACGTTGTGCAGGAGGAGATTAAACGCAACCCTGGCATTGGCGCGGGCCTCATCCGTCTCTTCTTTCACGACTGCTTCGTCCAGGTATATATAATTATATATAGCATATGGATCAATCACTTGTAACCTAGGTAACATTCTTACTATACATGTGCCCTCAAATGAAACTAGTGTAGAAGTTAACAATTTGGCATGATTCTTTTCAGGGTTGTGATGCGTCGGTTCTCCTAGACAAGACCCCGGCCAATGAATCGACGGAGAAGTTTGGCCTCCCTAACATAGGCAGCCTCCGTGGATTTGAAGTGATTGATAAGATTAAGACCAAGCTCGAGGCTAAGTGCAAGGGTGTCGTCTCGTGCGCAGACATTGTCGCCTTTGCTGGACGTGACGCAACCTACTTCCTCAGTAACAAGAAGGTATACTTTGAAATGCCGGCTGGCCGCTATGATGGACGCGTCTCTTCTGCGAGCGAGACCCTCTTCAACCTGCCCCCTCCTTTCGGCAACATCACGGTGCTCGAGGCTATGTTTGCAGCCAAGGGGCTCAACCTTGATGAGATGGTCACCCTATCCGGCGCGCATACTGTCGGGATCTCCCACTGCTCCTCCTTCGGTGACCGTCTGCCGCGCAACGCCTCGGACCCAATGGCCATGAACTCTAGGTTTGCGAACTCGGTGACAAGAAAGTGCAAGAGCGGTAGCTCCATGGTGGATCAAGACTTCAAAACCCCTAACAAGCTGGACAACCAATACTACAAGAATGTGCTCAACCATGAAGTGTTGTTCACATCGGACGCCGCACTTGAGTCATCCAAGACAAAGAGATTGGTGAAGCAAAATCTGACCCCATATGTGTGGGAGACAAAGTTCAAGCAAGCCATGAGGAAGATGGGTGCCATTGGGGTGAAAACCAGCGCTAATGGGGAGATCAGGAAGAACTGCCGGCTCATCAACTAGCGATTGTTCATTCAACGAAATCGGGACTACGTGTTTCAGCCATCATGGCTCTTGATCACACCGGAGACGATCGGAATAACCTCATTTTTTGTTTGTGCTATTTTTGAAATTTGTGTAAATTTACATTAAACCTTTCATTCATTCTTGTGGTTCAGTTGATTTTACTGAAATTTTATTTGTGCACTTCTATTATTTATGAGATCTTCAGGTTTGTTTTAAACGACACTTGCCACTTCTCTCAGTAAACATTCTTGGTCATACTCATCACCCCACAACTTTTCATATGCGAGTTTTTGTAAGGATTTTTGTAGCACATGCCAAACCCTATTAAAGTTGCACATCACCACATTCACATATTTGAATCGGTTCAGCTGCAGAATCAGTCGCCGCACAGTTGATTTTATGGAACTACAGGGAAGGGTATGATGATGTCTAGATGACTACACAATTGGAAAACCGATCAGAGTGAGTTCGTGATTTTTGTGTGTTCTATTTAAGCGTAATTTCCATTGTTGGAAGTTGCTCGCCCGCGCAGGAACGCAATGCCAACATGGTTGCCTGACCTAAAACCCTTCACCATGCTCACGTCGTGTTAGAGCATCTCCTAGCAGACACCGCTTCCATCCGCATAATAAATGTTTTTTTTGCGGTTTTGGAGAGGAAAAGGGGCCGGTTCAAACACCGCATCGAGCTCCCATCCGATTTTTTTTTAGTCTATCCACATTCTCGTCGCGGAAACCTCAAATACCCAGTTTCGCGAGGACTTCCGAGAGCGAACCCCATCCCGACTCCCGCGTTGGCGCGAAGGAAATTTCAGCCCGTACTAGCGTCGGAGTCTACCAAAATTCGTTGGAGTCACCGGAATCGGGCTAAAATTCGCAGGAATCCGTAGCGGGAGGCCGACCGGCGCGGGGCTGCTAGGCGTGCGGCTACTGGCGCGGCACGGCACGCGGGCGGCAGGCAGGGACGGGCAGCGGGCGGGGGCACGTGCTCTCGCCGGGCGAGGTGCGACTGTGGGCCGAGGCGGCACGCGTGACGGTGCTCGTGGCACCCATGCTGACCGTGGTTGGGGCCGATGTTGGGGAAAAAAGGAGGAAAAAAGTTAAAAGACTGACCGTGGGCTAGGGGAGGGAATATGCTCTTTTAGAGACTCCTTTTGCAATGTCTGGACTGCGATGTTTTTTCAGCCTGCAAAACGTGTTTAGGGTGCCCTCCATCAGCGTATTTGGGGTTTGCGGTTTGCGGTGTCTGCTTGAGTTGCTCTTACTCCATAAAAAAACTCTGAGCAAACTGCATTTTCTATATTTCAGCTGGTGAGATCGAGAGAACGCTCAACTAGGCATGCGGGAGATGCGCCGACTGCGGCCTGCTTCACCCAGGAGGGAAAGGCCACAGCCCCAGCATGCTGCTTGCGCGCTACTCCTACACCAAACATAGCTACTTCTACATGATTAGCTGGGCCAACGAGGATGCGACATGCAACTTCGGCAGCGCCACCATGCTCTTCGAGGTCGACGCTGCCAGTGTCCTCGAGCTCCGGCGCGACGATGGCCATTCGAAGAGCCTCATCCTCGTTCAGCTCGGGTGGCTGGTAGGGGATCTTGTCCTCCTTCAAGGCCTCTAGCTGCTCACGCTCCCACGCGAGGAGGACTAGAGGTAGTTTGTGGTGTCGTCGCGTGGCTCTTGCTTTGGGACATCTCCTCCTCCTCCTCATCATCGTCATCGTGGTCCTCTTCCTCAACCAACATTCTATCCATAAAATGAGGTCTAGTGAATTCCATGTCAACTTCTTTTGCCTTCCCAATCAAAGAGACAACACCAAAAGAGACAAATGATCAAACCTCTCCTTATAACAACACACATGTACTCAACCCAAACTGGTGTGAGATAAAACTTGTCCACTTCAGCATCCGACCATTCCTCAAAGTGAAATAACATACTTGTGCCAGGGATCATAACATTAATAAACTATCATCCTCGCGAGATCAGCCTTAGAGGGAAAGATAACTTTGTAAGCGCCATCATCAGTAAGTCTAAGATCCCACTGGGATATGATCCACTCTAACTCTTTGACAATTTCTTGAGATGATAACACCCCATCAATAATCGAAATTTTACCAACCTTTCCACTGTCCTACTTAAAAGTAACATCAGATGAAGCAAGTATCTCATGGAAAATAAGCTCATTGCGAGAAACACCATAAGTAATTGCAATTGGTTTTGACATAGAAAGCAGCGGGCAACTGATGGACTCATGAGAACTCTTCTAGCAATGTAGACATAAAATAGCAGCACAAGTCTCCACCAAGTGACCATTCTCACCACATTTCAGACAATACATTTTATCAAGTTTTTTGTAAGCCATGTTGACAAACACAACGGAGGTCGTCTCCAGATTCTGCAAGTTAAGAGGGGCATCAGACAAAGCAGAGGTCGATGCAACCACGTGAGTAGCAACTGCGTCCTGAGCCTAAGCCAAAGCAGTGCCCACATTGTTTTCACTATTGTTGAATGTTCGTTGATATCGATTATTGTTTCCATTAAACCTCCCAGAACCTCCCCGGTAGTTGTTATTATGATTTCGATTCCCATAATAGAATTGATGATAAAGGTCCTATCTATAATTACATCGGTTCATTGATGCATATCCGTTCCCATAGCCATTTTTTCCTTTGAATTTTCCTTCCTCGTAGGCACCAAAACCTTGGCCATTAAACCCTTCATCTCTCAAATAACTATTGCGACCACCATGGCTGAAGTTTGAGCCCTTCTTAAAATTAGTAGCCGACTGCACATGCCGAGCCTCCCGATTACCTTGCGGTGTCTTAGCCACCCAGTTGCCTAATGTGTCCCCCGTGAAAGACGACTCGAAGCTTCTTCACATCTCACGCCTATCCCCCTCACGTACGCGATGCAATCGCGATCCTGACTTATGTGCGCCATCTCCACCGGTAATAGTGGGACGTGAAGGTGAAGGAGTGATGTCTACTCACGCTTCTTTTCCTGTAGACGGTGTTGGGCCTCCAAGAGCAGAGGTTTGTAGAACAGCAGCAAGTTTTCCCTTAAGTGGATCACCCAAGGTTTATCGAACTCAGGGAGGAAGAGGTCAAAGATATCCCTCTCAAGCAACCCGGCAACCACAAAGCAAGAAGTCTCTTGTGTCCCCAACACACCTAATAGGTGCACTAGTTCGGCGAAGAGATAGTGAAATACAAGTGGTATGAATGAATATGAGCACTAGTACGGTGCCAGAAAATAGCTTGCTGGCGTGCAGTTGATGGTAGTAATATTGCGGGAAGTAAACATGCAGTAGAACAGTAAACAAGCAGCGATAACAGTATTTAGGAACAAGGCCTAGGGATTATACTTTCACTAGTGGACACTCTCAACATTGATCACATAATAAATAAGTTCTCTTCCTTTTGTGCTACATATACTCTTGTTTGATAATGAACACCACTAATTGTGTAGGATTACACGAACCCTCAATGCCGGAGTTAACAAGCTCCACAACATTCGATATTCATGTTTAAGTAACCTTAGAGTATAATAGATCTTTGCAAAATAGACCAAGTACTAACATAGCATGCACACTGTCACCATCACACTACGAAGGAGGCATAGATCACATCAATACTATTATAGCGATAATCAACTCCATAACCTACAAGAGATTACGATCATAATCTACGACAAGAACTACACGATGCACACACTGTCACCATTACACCATGCAGGAGGAATAGACTACTTTAATAACATCACATGAGTAGCACATAGATAAATAGTGATACAAAACACATTGCAATCATAAAGGGATATAAATAAGCACTTCACTACGCCATTCATAACAGTGAATAAGTATTCTGAAATATAGCCTAAGAGACCCACACGGTGCACACACTGTCACCTTTACACACGTGGGACAAGGAGTCTCCGGAGATCACATAAGTAAAACCCACTTGACTAGCATAATGACATCTAGATTACAAGCATCATCATATGAATCTCAATCATGTAAGGCAGCTCATGAGATTATTGTATTGAAGTACATAGGAGAGAGATTAACCACATAGCTACCGGTACAACCCCGAGCCTCGATGGAGAAATACTCCCTCCTCATGGGAGCAGCAGCGGTGATGAAGATGGCGGTGGAGATGGCAGCGGTGTCGATGGAGGAGCCTTCCGGGGCACTTCCCCGTCCGGCGGCGTGCCGGAACAGAGACTCCTGTCCCCAGATCTTGGCTCCGCGATGGCGGCGGCTCGGAAGGTTTCGCGTACCGTGGCTTCTTCTCTCGGGGTTTTTAGGTCAGGGACCTTATATAGGCGAAAGGGCAGCCTCGGAGGGGCCTGGTGGGCCCACACTAAGGGCGCGGCCCCCCCGCGCGGCCCTGTTGTGTGGGGCCCCCGGGCTTCTCTCTGGCGGCTCTCGGGTGTTCTGGAAGCTTCGTCCAAAAATAGGATGCTGGGCATTGATTTCGTCCGATTCCGAGAATATTTCCTTACTAGGATTTCGGACCAAAAACAAGAGGCGGCCCTTCGGCATCTCGTCAATAGGTTAGTTCCGGAAAACGCATAATAATGACATAAAGTATGCATAAAACATGTAGATATCATCAATAAAGTGGCATGGTGTTACCCTCCAAAACCCCCCGACGGGCTTTGGTTAAGCAACACGAAGAGCCGGGAAGCTCCCATGGCCGCTTAGTGGATCCCTGGCACCTCGCGTCATCCCGCAAATCTTCGGCGCGCGTCTGGCGGTTGCGGGCGTGCCACCTGACCTAGACCTGGTCGGAAGGTGTTAGTGCTTCGATTGTTCCTGCATGGTAGACACGTGCACATTAAATACGAGCCTTATCGGCTCTCAGGTTTCCCTGTGGATCGGCTCAAAGAGCCGATCGCCCCATGGTCCTTGATGGATTAGCAATGGCATGGGGATCCTGCTTGATCAGGACAAAGCTAAAACGATCCACGACAGTTTAGGGTTTTCACCGCATAATCGGAACGTCCTACGTGCGATCGGGCCTAGCAGCTACGAGAGACGATGCAAACTACCCCTACGAGAGGCCTAAAAACCAACATAACGTTGATCCCCGGAACATCCCTCGCAGGGACGGTAAACAACATCTAACGCACCACCGGATCCTCCGACCCCAGCATAAGGCCTAACTATGCAGATATTAAACTAATCCCTGCAGATGCAAGGAGCAACTATAACGGATCGGATCTACTAAGCATGATCAAGCAAGATGCTGCCCTTACGTCTGGATAGACGTAAGGGCAGCTAGATATGCAAGGGTTGCACTACGATAGCATATTACGTGAAGAACAATGCTAACCCTAACACATCTATGATAACTACATGCTCGCCATCAAAAAGGCTTCAGTACGAGCAACGCATGAACAATACTAAGCTTTACGCTGCCTAGATCGCGAGATGCGATCTAGGCAGCATGATGCTTACCGGTAAGAACCCTCGTAGGAAAGGGGTGGCGATGCGCCGAGATTGGTTTGTTTTGGTTGAACGGTGATTGTCCTCCTTTTCCGATAACCCTAGATACATATTTATAGTCCAAGGGACTTTCTAATTGAGGCATGCACCTACCCGTGCACGGGCCAGACTCTATCTTTTAATCTAAGTTACAAAACGATCTAATATGTTACAGATACACGGGCAATTAAGCCCAAACTCTTAAGCACGAGGCCGCTTTGAAGATGCTCCACGTGTACGTCCTTCAAGCCTATCTTCACTTGCGGCCCATCACCCGGTTTGGCCAAAATCAGGTGATAACACATGCCCCCCTGGTTTTGGTAATGATAATATCAAAACCATCTGTTTTTTCTTGAAGGGTCATGTCATGGCAGAACCGTCGCAGTATTCTTCATCATGACTCTTGTCTTCCCAACTTCTCTGCACGATTGGACGGCTTTGGCACCACATCTTCGAGAACCGTCACGGCATTAAATCTCCACTGTATCCCCTTTATTTACCTGTGCCAAACGGTTCGCCACTTCATCCCCTTGCTCTGCTCTGACCACCAACACCAAAAAACCCTCTTCCATTGCAGCAATGTCTTCGTCTTCTTCTACCTCCTCAGATCTCTCCGTCCGAGCTCCGTCGAAGAATGACGGCGACCCTCATCCCGGGGCGACCTCCTCCAACAAGAAGGAAGAACCAGTGAAGAAGGAAGAGGCCCCCTCCTCCGCCAGGCACCTGCCGACGAAGCGCTCCCGCATGTGGGCGGACAGCGAGGACGATGATGATGACGAGGAAGGAGAAGAAGAGGAGGAAGATGATTCCTCCTCTTCCGCTGGATATCCGCCGACGAAGCGCTTCCGCAGCTGGACAGCGAGGATGATGATGATGACGAGGAAGAAGAGGCTTCAGTGAGGACCTGGGCAGCAGCGACGAAGAAGCCTCCGGAAGCGGTGCTGATGGTGGCTCCGGTGCTGACGATGAGGCCAGCGAAGATTAGTTCTGTAGGATTAGCAATTCCCGAGCAGTCGGCTCTTCTTTTTCTTGAGCAATCGGCTCTTCCCTGTAAAGATCCTTTCTTATCAATGAAGAAAATTTCTCTACATAACCTTTGCTTTTTTGTCAGCTTGGCCGATTTGTCGAATGAAGTCACTGCTCACAAAGCCGATGGCACAGCGTCGGCCTGCATCCCAAACACGATTCTAGGCGCAATGGGCCTGATTTTTACCCTCTTTTTTTTTCTTTTTGATTTTTTACCGGCCGATTTCATATAATCGGCCCCCATTTTTTACTGGCTGATTTGTGTATCGGCCTCCATATCTTTACTGTCCATCATCCCACATACTTGGGAAATATTTCTTTAGATGCTGGCCGTTGACGGCCACCGGGAACTTCACGCCATCCAACATCTCGAGCATGTACGCATTCCCCTTTAGAACTTGGACAACTTTATACGGGCCATGCCAATTCGGAGACCATTTCCCATACTCTTTATCCCTTGTCCCCAATGGCAATACAGCTTCCCATACCAAATCACCGACTTGGAATTCTTTTGGCTTCACCTTCTTATTATATGCCCGAGCTACCTTGGCTTTGTTCTCCTTGATCTTCTCGAGTGACCATAGCCTAAGCTCCGTCGCATCCTCAATGCTGTCGCTTATCAGGGCTGCATATTCTTCAGCAGTTAGGTCATTCTGAAACGTGACCCGCCTTGATCCTGCCTTGACTTCCCAGGGTAATACAGCTTCCTGTCCATAGACCAGCTGATATGGGGTGGTTTTGATTGCCCCATGACATGACATACGGTAGGCCCACAACGCCTCTGACAATACCTCATGCCATCGCCTGGGGTGCTCGTCAATTTTCCTCTTGATCAACTTGATCAAGCTCTTGTTGGATGCTTCGGCCTGCCCATTTGCTTGAGCATAATATGGAGACGATCGGATCAACTTGATTCCCATGTCGTCGCAGAACTTTCTCATCTCTTTCGAAACGAAGACCGAACCTCCATCGGTCGTAATAGTTTGGGGAATCCCGAATCTATGAATAACATGTTCCAATACGAACTTGATAACGTCTTCCGACGCTACTTTCTTCATAGGGACCGCTGATACGTCTCCAACGTATCGATAATTTCTTATGTTCCATGCTACTTTATTGATGATACCTACATGTTTTATACACATTATATGTCATTATTATGCATTTTGGAACTAACCTATTAACAAGATGCCGAAGTGCCGTTCTGTTTTGCTGTTTTTGGTTTCGAAATCCTAGTAACGAAATATTCTCGGAATTGGACGAAATCAACGCCTGGGTTCCTATTTTGCCCGAAGCATCCGAACACCCGAGAGCAGGGCCCTGGTGGGCCCAGATGACATGGTGGCGCGGCCAGTGGGCCCGCGCCACCCTATGGTGTGGGTGCCCCTTCGACCCCCTGCGCCGCCTCTTCGCCTATATAAAGCCCCTGCATCAAAAACCCTTACGGAGGAAGCCACGATACGAGAAAAGTTCCAGAGCCGCCGCCATCGCGAAGCCAAGATCTGGGGGACAGGAGTCTCTGTTCCGGCACCCCGGGAGCGGGGAAGTGCCCCGGAAGGCTTCTCCATCGACACCGCTGCCATCTCCACCGCCATCTTCATCACCGCTGCTGCTCCCATGAGGAGGGAGTAGTTCTCCATCGAGGCTCGGGGCTGTACCGGTAGCTATGTGGTTCATCTCTCTCCTATGTACTTCAATACAATAATCTCATGAGCTGCCTTACATGATTGAGATTCATATGATGATGCTTGTAATCTAGATGTCATTATGCTAGTCAAGTGGGTTTTACTTATGTGATCTCCGGAGACTCCTTGTCCCACGTGTGTAAAGGTGACAGTGTGTGCACCGTGTGGGTCTCTTAGGCTATATTTCACAGAATACTTATTCACTGTTATGAATGGCGTAGTGAAGTGCTTATTTATATCTCTTTATGATTGCAATATGTTTTGTATCACTATTTATCTATGTGCTACTCATGTGATGTTATTAAAGTAGTCTATTCCTCCTGCATGGTGTAATGGTGACAGTGTGTGCATCGTGTAGTTCTTGTCGTAGATTATGATCATGATCTCTTGTAGATTGTGGAGTTAATTGTCATTATGATAGTATTGATGTGATCTATGCCTCCTTCGTAGTGTGATGGTGACAGTGTGCATGCTATGTTAGTACTTGGTTTATTTTGCAAAGATCTATTATACTCTAAGGTTACTTAAACATGAATATCGAATGTTGTGGCGCTTGTTAACTCCGGCATTGAGGGTTCATGTAATCCTACACAATTAGTGGTGTTCATTATCAAACAAGAGTATATGTAGCACAATGAAAGAGAACTTATTTATTATGTGATCAATGTTGAGAGTGTCCACTAGTGAAAGTCTAATCCCTAGGCCTTGTTCCTAAATACTGTTATCGCTGCTTGTTTTTCTACTGCATGTTTACTTTCTGCAATATTACTACCATCAACTGCACGCCAGCAAGCTATTTTTGGCGCCGTACTACTGCTCATATTCATTTATACCACCTGTATTTCACTATCTCTTCGCCGAACTAGTGCACCTATTGGTGTGTTGGGGACACAAGAGACTTCTTGCTTTGTGGTTGCGGGGTTGCATGAGAGGGATATCTTTGACCTCTTCCTCCCCGAGTTCGATAAACCTTGGGTAATCCACTTAAGGGAAACTTGCTGCTGTTCTACAAACCTCTGCTCTTGGAGGCCCAACACTGTCTACAAGAATAGAAGCACCCGTAGACATCAAGCTATTTTCTGGCGCCGTTGCCGGGGAGGAAAGGTAAAAGGTACTCACACTCCGGACCTCGGCTACTAAGCTATTTTCCGGCGCCGTTGTAAGTACTCGAAGCTATTTCCTTTAGACTCTGCAATTGCGAAATTTGGTTTCTTGTTTACACTAGTTAGGCATAATGGACAACAATGAGCTTCTTATTCTATTTCCTGATTTAAGACATGGATGGTTTGATGCGAAAATTAAGAAACCCATGGAACTTTATATGCATGCTAATGGGAATGTTATTACTATGAATGCTTTGAACACCATTGTTGCTAATGCTATGGAAAATTCTAAGCTTGGGGAAGCTGGCTTTGATGAGCATGATATTTTTAGTCCCCCAAGCATTGAGGAGAAAATTTACTTTGATGATACTTTGCCTCCCATTTATGATGATTATAATGATAGTAGTCTTTTGTTACCACCTGTTATGGAGGATAAATTTGATTATGATTACAATATACCTCCTATATTTGATAGCTACTTTGTTGAATTTGCTCCCACTACAATTAATAAGAATGACTATGCCTATGTTGGGAGTAGTAATTATTTTATGCATGAGACTCATGATAAGAATGCTTTATGTGATAGTTATATTGTTGAGTTTGCTCATGTTGCTACTGAAAGATATTATGAGAGAGGAAAATATGGTTGTAAAAATTTTCATGTTACTAAAACACCTCTCTATGTGCTGAAATTTTTGAAGCTACACTTGTTTTATCTTCCTATGCTTGTTACTTTGCTCTTCATGAACTTGTTTATTTACAAGATTCCTATGCATAGGAAGCATGTTAGACTTAAATGTGTTTTGAATTTGCCTCTTGATGCTCTCTTTTGCTTCAACTTCTATTTCTTGCGAGTGCATCATTAAAATTGCTGAGCCCATCTTAATGGCTATAAAGAAAGAACTTCTTGGGAGATAACCCATGTGTTATTTTGCTACAGTAATTTGTTTTATATTTGTGTCTTGGAAGTTGTTTACTACTGTAGCAACCTCTCCTTATCATGTTTTTGTGCCAAGTAAAGTTTCTATGTTAAAGTTGATGTTATATTTGGGATCGCTGCGCAGAAACAGCATTGCTGTCTGTCACGAATCTGGGCACAGTTCTCTGTAGAAAATTCGAAAAAATCTGCCAATTTACGAGCGTGATCCTCAGATATGTACGCAACTTTCATTAGTTTTGAGTTTTTCCGTTTGAGCAAGTCTGGTGCCAGCTTTAAATTCGTCTTTACGGACTGTTCTGTTTTTGACAGATTCTGCCTTTTATTTCGCATTGCCGCTTTTGTTAAGTTGAATGAGTTTCTTTGTTCCATTAACTTTCAGAAGTTTTGTGCAATGTCCAGAAGTAAGAATGATTTGTCACCTCTGAACATGTGAATTTTTGATTATGCACTAACCCTCTAATGAGTTTGCTTGAAGTTTGGTGTGAAGGAAGTTTTCAAGGGTCAATAGAAGAGGGTGATATAATGTGATCGAGAAGAGTGAAAGGTCTAAGCTTGGGGATGCCCCGGTGGTTCATCCCTGCATATTTTAAGAAGACTCAAGCATCTAAGCTTGGGGATGCCCAAGGCATCCCCTTCTTCATCGACAACTTATCAGGTTTCTTCTAGTGAAACTATATTTTATTCGGTCACATCTTATGTACTTTACTTGGAGCGTCTGTGTGCTTTTATTTTTGTTTTTGTTTTGTTATTTTCATTCTCTGAATAAGTTCATCCTTGTGTGGTAGAGAGACACGCTCCGCTGGTTCGTATGAACACATGTGTTCTTAGCTCATAATATTCATGGCGAAGTTTCCTCTTCGTTAAATTGTTATATGGTTGGAATTGAAAAATGCTACATGTAGTAATTGGTAAAATGTCTTGGATAATGTGATACTTGGCAATTGTTGTGCTCATGTTTAAGCTCTTGCATCATATACTTTGCACCTATTAGTGAAGAAATACATAGAGCATGCTAAAATTTGGTTTGCATAATTGGTTTCTCTAAGGTCTAGATAATTTCTAGTATTGAGTTTGAACAACAAGGAAGACGGTGTAGAGTCTTATAATGTTTACAATATGTCTTTTATGTGAGTTTTGCTGCACCTGTTTATACTTGTGTTCGCTTCAAATAAACCTTGCTAGCCTAAACCTTGTATCGAGAGGGAATACTTCTCATGCATCCAAAATCCTTGAGCCAACTACTATGCCATTTGTGTCCACCATACCTACCTACTACATGGTATTTCTCCGCCATTCCAAAGTAAATTGCTTGAGTGCTACCTTTAAACAATTCAAAAGTTATTACCTCTTATTTGTGTCAATGTTTTATAGCTCATGAGGAAGTATGTGGTGTTTTATCTTTCGATCTTGTCATTTACTTTTGACAGACTTTTCACAATGGACTAGTGGCTTCATCCGCTTATCCAATAATTTTGCAAAAAGAGCTGGCAATGAGGTTCCTAGTCTCAATTAATTAACTTGTATTAATAATTCTCTTCACATGTTTTGCTCTGATTCATCAGTAAGCAACTTAATTTTGCAAATAGACACTCCTCCATGGTATGTGAATGTTGGAAGGCACCCGAGGATTCGGTTAGCCATGGCTTGTGTAAGCAAAAGGTTGGGAGGAGTGTCATCCATAAATAAAGAAAAACTAAACTAAAGTACATGTGTAAACAAAAGAGAAGAGGGATGATCTACCTTGTTGGTAGAGATAACGTCCTTCATGGGAGCCGCTCTTGAAAGTCTGGTTGATGAGGTAGTTAGAGTACCCACTACCATTCGTTGACAACAACAAACACCTCTCAAAATTTTACTTTTATGCTCTCTTTATGTTTTCAAAACCAAAGCTCTAGCACAAATATAGCAATCGATGCTTTCCTCTTTGAAGGACCATTCTTTTACTTTTATTGTTGAGTCAGTTTACCTATCTCTCTCCACCTTAAGAAGCAAACACTTGTGTGAACTGTGCATTGATTCCTACATACTTGCATATTGCACTTATTATATTACTTTGCATTGACAACTATCCATGAGATATACATGTTACAAGTTGAAAGCAACCGCTGAAACTTAATCTTCCATTGTGTTGCTTCAATGCCTTTACTTTAAATTATTGCTTTATGAGTTAACTCTTATGCAAGACTTATTGATGCTTGTCTTGAAGTACTATTCATGAAAAGTCTTTGCTTTATGATTCAGTTGTTTACTCATGTCATTACCATTGTTTTGATCGCTGCATTCATCTCATATGCTTACAATAGTATGATCAAGGTTATGATGGCATGTCACTTAAGAATTTATCTTTGTTATCGTTTTACCTGCTCGGGACGAGCAGAACTAAGCTTGGGGATGCGGATACGTCTCCAACGTATCGATAATTTCTTATGTTCCATGCTACTTTATTGATGATACCTACATGTTTTATACACATTATATGTCATTATTATGCATTTTCTGAACTAACCTATTAACAAGATGCCGAAGTGCCAGTTCCTGTTTTCTGCTGTTTTTGGTTTCAGAAATCCTAGTAACGAAATATTCTCGGAATTGGACGAAATCAACGCCCAGTTTCCTATTTTGCCCGGAAGCATCCAGAACACCCGAGAGCCGCCAGAGGGGGGCCCTGTGGGCCCCAGATGACATGGTGGCGATGGTGTGGGCGCCCCTTCGACCCTCCTGCGCCGCCTCTTCGCCTATATAAAGCCCCTGCATCGAAAACCCTTACGGAGGAAGCCACGATACGAGAAAAGTTCCAGAGCCGCCGCCATCGCGAAGCCAAGATCTGGGGGACAGGAGTCTGTTCCGGCACCCTGCCGGAGCGGGGAAGTGCCCCCGGAAGGCTTCTCCATCGACACCGCTGCCATCTCCACCGCCATCTTCATCACCGCTGCTGCTCCCATGAGGAGGGAGTAGTTCTCCATCGAGGCTCGGGGCTGTACCGGTAGCTATGTGGTTCATCTCTCTCCTATGTACTTCAATACAATAATCTCATGAGCTGCCTTACATGATTGAGATTCATATGATGATGCTTGTAATCTAGATGTCATTATGCTAGTCAAGTGGGTTTTACTTATGTGATCTCCGGAGACTCCTTGTCCCACGTGTGTAAAGGTGACAGTGTGTGCACCGTGTGGGTCTCTTAGGCTATATTTCACAGAATACTTATTCACTGTTATGAATGGCGTAGTGAAGTGCTTATTTATATCTCTTTATGATTGCAATATGTTTTGTATCACTATTTATCTATGTGCTACTCATGTGATGTTATTAAAGTAGTCTATTCCTCCTGCATGGTGTAATGGTGACAGTGTGTGCATCGTGTAGTTCTTGTCGTAGATTATGATCATGATCTCTTGTAGATTGTGGAGTTAATTGTCATTATGATAGTATTGATGTGATCTATGCCTCCTTCGTAGTGTGATGGTGACAGTGTGCATGCTATGTTAGTACTTGGTTTATTTTGCAAAGATCTATTATACTCTAAGGTTACTTAAACATGAATATCGAATGTTGTGGCGCTTGTTAACTCCGGCATTGAGGGTTCGTGTAATCCTACACAATTAGTGGTGTTCATTATCAAACAAGAGTATATGTAGCACAATGAAAGAGAACTTATTTATTATGTGATCAATGTTGAGAGTGTCCACTAGTGAAAGTCTAATCCCTAGGCCTTGTTCCTAAATACTGTTATCGCTGCTTGTTTTTGTTCTACGCATGTTTACTTTCGCAATATTACTACCATCAACACGCCAGCGAGCTATTTTCTGGCGCCGTACTACTGCTCATATTCATTTATACCACTTGTATTTCACTATCTCTTCGCCGAACTAGTGCACCTATGTGTGTTGGGGACACAAGAGACTTCTTGCTTTGTGGTTGCGGGGTTGCATGAGAGGGATATCTTTGACCTCTTCCTCCCCGAGTTCGATAAACCTTGGGTAATCCACTTAAGGGAAACTTGCTGCTGTTCTACAAACCTCTGCTCTTGGAGGCCCAACACTGTCTACAAGAATAGAAGCACCCGTAGACATCAACCGCTTCCACCCATTTCGTGAAGTAATCTGTGATGGCCAGAACCCATCTATGGCCCTTGCTCGATGCAGGATGAATCTCTCCGATCATGTCCATACCCCACCCTCGGAATGGCCAAGGCTTGATGATGGGATTCATTGCTGATGCAGGCACCATCTGAATGCTCCCAAACTTCTGACATGCTTGGCAACCCTTGTAATACTGGAAGCAATCTTCAAGCATGGTAGGCCAATAAAATCCGGAGCGCCTAATCAGCCATTTCATCTTATGGGCCGACTGGTGGGTTCCACAAGCACCCTCGTGCACCTCGTGCAAGAGCCGATTGGACTCGGCTGACCCTAGACACTTGAGGAGTAATCCTTCCAGCGTTCTATAAAACATGTCATCGCCAATCAGTACGTACTTCATGGCTCTGTATCTTGTACGCTTAGGTGCCCCCCGAGCCGGATCTTTCAAATAATTGAAGATATCGGCTCTCCAATCGTCTGGTTCCAGGTATTGTACCTGAAAATCGGCTTCTCCTGCCGTGTCCTTGTACCCTGACGCTGTTTGTGCGAGGTCGTTGGCTTCAGTATTTTGCAACCTTGGGATCCAATTTAAGCTTATATACCTGAACTGGGCCATTAGCTCTCGGCATTGTATCCAAAATGGGAAGAGTGACTCGCTCTCGCACTTGTATTCTTCTGTGAGCTGAGAGATCACCAATTTGGAATCTCCAAAGATCTCGACCGCTTCAGCCCCAGCTTCCAGGAGCAACTTCATTCCCTTGTGGATTGCTTCATACTCAGCCACATTGTTGGTGCAGGGGTCGGTTAACTTGATGGAGAAGGAGTATGTTGCCCCCCGAGGCGACACGAGTAGCACGCCAATGCCGCAACCATCCTCACAAACCGATCCGTCGAAGAACATAGCCCACGCGCGCACCGATAGTGCCGCTACGTCCGTATTCGTTCGGCGATCAGATCTGCTAGCGCTTGCCCCTTGACTGCCTTTGCCGGTTGATACCGGATCTCAAACTCCGATAGTGCAAACATCCATTTGCCGAGTCGGCCTTTTAATACAGGAGCCGACAACATGTGTTTGATGACGTCCGATTTGCATATAACGATGATATCGGCTGACACAAGGATGTGTCGGATCTTGGTGCAGGTGAAGAACAGGCAGAGGCACAACTTCTCAATTTCAGGATACCTTGTTTCTGCATCCAACATCCTTCTACTGAGGTAAAAAACCACTTTTTCCAGGCCCTCATAAACCTGCACCACCACTGACGCGATGGAGGTGTCAGCCACTGACAAGTAAATATAGAAGGGCCTGTCCTGCCGCGGCGGAACTAACACTGGTGGCTTGGTCAAATATTCCTTGATATCGTCGAAAGCCTGCTGTTGTTCTGCCCCCCAGCGGAACTCTTCATCGGGCTTGATTTTGACCAAGCCCATGAACGGCTCAATTCGCCCAGACAGGTTGGAGATGAACCTTCTGACGAAATTAATTTTGCCGATGAGACACTGGAGCTCCTTCTTTGTGGTGGGCGGCTTCATCGTTCGAACCGCCTCCTGACTTTTTAGGCCGATCTCAATCCCACGTTCGTGGACCAAGAATCCTAGGAATTGACCGGCCGTCACGCCGAAGGCGCACTTCTTCGGATTCATTCTCAGTCCGAACTTCCGAGTTCGGTCCAGGACTCGTCGCAAATCCTCTAAGTGTCCGTCCGTCGCAACAGACTTTACCACCACGTCGTCGATGTAAATCTCCACCAATTGGCCGATTAGGTCATGGAAGATGTAGTTCATGGCCCTTTGATATGTCGCGCCGGCGTTCTTCAATCCAAACGTCATGACCACATATTCGAACAAGCCCACTGAGCCTGGCACTCTGAATGCGGTCTTGTGTATATCTTCCGGAGCCATGAAAATTTGGTTGTAGCCAGCATTGCCATCCATGAAACTCAATATTTTATGGCCGGCCGCTGCATTGATCAGGGTTTCTGCTACCGGCATCGGATACTCGTCCTTCGGGGTGGCGCTGTTAAGGTTCCGGAAATCTATGGCTACGCGCCATCGGCCGTCCTTTTTCTCCACAGGCACCACATTGGAAATCCATTCAGCGTACCTGCATGGCCTGATGAATCCGGCGTCCAGCATTTTCTTGATTTCTTTCTTGACTTCCTCCAAAACTTCGGCCTTCATCTGTCGTGCTCGCTGCTGGTACGGCCGAAATCCTTTCTTCAGAGGAAGCCGGTGCTCAATGATGCTCCTGTCTAACCCAGGCATCTCTGTATAATCCCAGGCAAAACAATCTGGGTACTCCTTTAACAGGGCTATCATCAGGCCCCTCAGATGTGGGTCTAGTTTCTTGCTGATAAATGTTGGCCGGGGCTTGTCCCCAGGACCAATATCAACCTCTTCTAGTTCGTCCGCTGATGTAAACCCATAACCCAGCTTTCCATCGTTGGCCAGATCAATGTTGCATACCGGCAAAGCGTATGTTGAGGACAATGCTGGCCGATCGCTGAAATCGGCCTCCTTTTCCATTGTGATGCTTAATGAGGGTCCACAACTTCTCGGCCTCTTATTGTGGTGACGTGGCTCGACGGAAGCATGCTCACCACGTCTTGGGTCATGAATCTCTGACGAGATCCTGAACACCGAGTTTGTATCAGCCGACGTTTCTGCGGCATCAGCCGATGCCTGTGCATCGGCTTTCGCCTGTTTGGGGCGCCATACTTTCTTTGGCGGGCGCGCCTTCGTCTCTACTGTTTGCTGGATTTTCGCGGCTAGATCGGGCCGCGCTCTTCTCAACGTGTACAGGTACTGTGCCTCGGCTTCTTCTAGGTTTCGCAGCCGCTGCACTCTACGCTTTTGAGAATGGCTGAGTCCATCAGGGCACCACCTTGGTCGGTGATACCTATCTTCTTCATCTGACTCCTCGAAGTCTTCTTCTTGAGATGACTCAGCTCGTTTGTTCTGATGTGGGAGAGGTCCTAGACGCTCGAACACTGAAACTTCGTTCGTCCTTCTCCTTTGCTGTGTGCATTCTGGGCAGTTCTCGATTGTTGGCAATCGGCTCATTCCTGAGTCCCAGCAATGTTTGAAGAAGGGACAGTTCCAGTGCTTGTCCACGTTGTCTTGCTCCTTTGACCTCCCTCTGGCGCGACGTTCGTACCCGTCGTCGTTCCTGTCATGCTGACGATACCTCCTGTTTGCATCAGACCGACGATGTTTCTCATCGTCTTCGTCGTAGCGTCGACGTCGGTCGTACTGCTGCTCATATTTGTTGAGGAGATGCACGGATAATGGGCGCTGATACCGTATGCTTCTCACCTCCTCCTCGGTTAGGTATCGTCTATCGTCGTCTTGGGGCCGGTCGCGTGGAACGGCCTCCTCTTTATCCTTGCCACGAGAGTGGCTGCTCTCTGCTTTGTCCGCGCCATGGCGAATCACGAACCCTGCCATATTGACATCGAAAGAGAACCCTGGTTCTCTTATGGAGTGGCTGAGATCTACCGTATTGACGCCATGCGACAGACACGTGTTTCCTCTGAGCTTGATGTTGCGAGAACGGGTTGTCTCAGAGGAGCCGATGAGTTCGGCCTCACAGATGGCCTTCAACTCATCGTATTTCTTCTTGTGCTCCGCAGGGAGATCCTTGTATGTGATCTGCTCCTCTGCCATCTCGGATGTCGGTGTTGACGTGGATGTTGCAGAAGATGTCCCACCGGGCGTGCCAGAATGTGTTACCCTCCAAAACCCCCCGACGGGCTTTGGTTAAGCAACACGAAGAGCCGGGAAGCTCCCAGGGCCGCTTAGTGGATCCCTGGCACCTCGCGTCGTCCCGCAAATCTTCTGGCGCGCGTCCTGGCGGTTGCCTGGGCGTGCCACCTGACCTAGACCTGGTCAGGAAGGTGTTAGTGCTTTGATTGTTCCTGCATGGTAGACACGTGCACATTAAATACGAGCCTTATCGGCTCTCAGGTTTCCCTGTGGATCGGCTCAAAGAGCCGATCGCCCCATGGTCCTTGATGGATTAGCAATGGCATGGGGATCCTGCTTGATCAGGACAAAGCTAAAACGATCCACGACAGTTTAGGGTTTTCACCGCATAATCGGAACGTCCTACGTGCGATCGGGCCTAGCAGCTACGAGAGACGATGCAAACTACCCCTACGAGAGGCCTAAAAACCAACATAACGTTGATCCCCGGAACATCCCTCGCAGGGACGGTAAACAGCATCTAACGCACCACCGGATCCTCCGACCCCAGCATAAGGCCTAACTATGCAGATATTAAACTAATCCTTGCAGATGCAAGGAGCAACTATAACGGATCGGATCTACTAAGCATGATCAAGCAAGATGCTGCCCTTACGTCTGGATAGACGTAAGGGCAGCTAGATATGCAAGGGTTGCACTACGATAGCATATTACGTGAAGAACAATGCTAACCCTAACACATCTATGATAACTACGTTGCTCGCCATCAAAAAGGCTTCAGTACGAGCAACGCATGAACAATACTAAGCTTTACGCTGCCTAGATCGCGAGATGCGATCTAGGCAGCATGATGCTTACCGGTAAGAACCCTCGTAGGAAAGGGGTGGCGATGCGCCGAGATTGGTTTGTTTTGGTTGAACGGTGATTGTCCTCCTTTTCCGATAACCCTAGATACATATTTATAGTCCAAGGGACTTTCTAATTGAGGCATGCACCTAACCGTGCACGGGCCAGACTCTATCTTTTAATCTAAGTTACAAAGCGATCTAATATGTTACAGATACACGGGCAATTAAGCCCAAACTCTTAAGCACAAGGCCGCTTTGAAGATGCTCCACGTGTACGTCCTTCAAGCCCATCTTCACTTGCGGCCCATCACCCGGTTTGGCCAAAATCGGGTGATAACACATGCCCCATGGATTTGATACGTATCAGCATCTCCAAGCTTAGTTCCTACTCGTCCTCGAGTAGGTAAACAATAACAATGATAATTTCTTAAGTGACATGCCATCATAACCTTGATCATACTATTGTAAGCATATGTAATGAATGCAGCGATCAAAAACAATGGTAATGACACGAGTAAACAAATGAACCATAAAGCAAAGACTTTTCATGAATAGTACTTCAAGACAAGCATCAATAAGTCTTGCATAAGAGTTAACTGATACGTCTCCGACGTATCGATAATTTCTTATGTTCCATGCCACATTATTGATGATATCTACATGTTTTATGCACACTTTATGTCATATTCGTGCATTTTCGGAACTAACCTATTAACAAGATGCCGAAGTGCCGGTTCCTGTTTTCTGCTGTTTTTGGTTTCAGAAATCCTAGTAACGAAATATTCTCGGAATCGGACGAAATCAGCGCCCAGTTCCTATTTTCCCGGAACCATCCAGAACACCCGAGAGCCGGAGGGAAGCCCGGGGGCCCCACACCAGGCGCGGCCGGGAGGGGGGCGCGCCGCCCTATGGTGTGGTGGCCCGTGCCCCTCCGAGGCTGCCCTTCCGCCTATTTAAAGCCTCCGTCGCGAAAACCCTATTACGGAGGACGAAACCCAGAAACCATCCAGAGCCGCCGCCATCGCGAAGCCAAGATCTGGGGACAGAGTCTGTTCCGGCACCCGCCGGACGGGGAAGTGCCCCGGAAGGCTTCTCCATCGACACCGTTGCGATCTCCACCGCCATCTTCATCACCGCTGCTGCTCCCATGAGAAGGGTAGTTCTCCATCGAGGCTCGGGGCTGTACGTAGCTATGTGGTTCATCTCTCTTCTATGTACTTCAATACAATAATCTCATGAGCTGCCTTACATGATTGAGATTCATATGATGATGCTTGTAATCTAGATGTCATTATGCTAGTCAAGTGTGTTTTACTTATGTGATCTCCGGAGACTCCTTGTCCCACGTGTGTAAAGGTGACATTGTGTGCACCGTGTGGGTCTCTTAGGCTATATTTCACAGAATACTTATTCACTGTTACGAATGGCGTAGTGAAGTGCTTATTTATATTTCTTTATGATTGCAATGTGTTTTGTATCAAAATTTATCCATGTGCTACTCTAGTGATGTTATTAAAGTAGTTTTATTCCTCCTACACGGTGTAATGGTGACAGTGTGTGCACTCGTGTTAGTACTTGGTTTATGCTATGATCATGATCTCTTGTAGATTGCGAAGTTAACTATTGCTATGATAGTATTGATGTGTATTATTCCTCCTACATAAGCGTGAAGGTGACAGTGTGCATGCTATGTTAGTACTTGGTTTAGTCGTTTCGATCTTTCATGCACTCTAAGGTTATTTAAATATGAACATTGAATTGTGGAGCTTGTTAACTCCGGCATTGAGGGTTCGTGTAATCCTACGCAATGTGTTCATCATCCAACAAGAGAGTGTAGAGTATGCATTTATCTATTCTGTTATGTGATCAATGTTGAGAGTGTCCACTAGTGAAAGTCTATTCCCTAGGCCTTGTTCCTAAATACTTCTATCGCTGCTTGTTTACTGTTTTACTGCGTTACTACTGCATGTTTACTTCCTGCAATATTACTACCATCAATGCACGCCAGAAGCTATTTTCTGGCGCCATACTACTGCTCATATTCATTCATACCACTTGTATTTCACTATCTCTTCGCCGAACTAGTACACCTATTAGGTGTGTTGGGGACACAAGAGACTTCTTGCTTTGTGGTTGCAGGGTTGCATGAGAGGGATATCTTTGACCTCTTCCTCCCTGAGTTCGATAAACCTTGGGTAATCCACTTAAGGGAAACTTGTTGATGTTCTACAAACCTCTGCTCTTGGAGGCCCAACACTGTCTACAAGAATAGAAGCACCCGTAGACATCAAGCACTTTTCTGGCGCCGTTGCCGGGGAGGAAAGGTAAAAGGCACTCATACTCCGGTTCCAGGTAACAGTACTTTTCGGCGCCATTGTGTGTGTGCTCGAAGCTATTTCCTTTAGACTCTGCAATTGCGACATTTGGTTTCTTGTTTACGCTAGTTAGGCATAATGGACAACAATGACCTTTTTATTCTATTTCCTGATTTAAGACATGGATGGTTTGATGCGAAAATTAAAAAACCCATGGAACATATTAATATGAATGCCTTGAACACTATTGTTGCTAATGCTATGGAAAATTCTAAGCTTGGGGAAGCTGGCTTTGATGAGCATGATATTTTTAGTCCCCCAAGCATTGAGGAGAAAATTTACTTTGATGATACTTTGCCTCCTATATTTGATGATAAGAATAATAATGATAGCTACTTTGTTGAATTTGCTCTCACTACAACTAATAAAATTGATTATGCTTATGTTGGGAGTAGTAATTATTTTATGCATGAGACTCATGATAAGAATGCTTTATGTGATATTTATATTGTTGAGTTTGCTCATGTTGCTACTGAAAGTTATTATGAGAGAGGAAAATATGGTTGTAAAAATTTTCATGTTACTAAAACACCTCTCTATGTGCTGAAATTTTTGAAGCTACACTTGTTTTATCTTCCTATGCTTGTTACTTTGCTCTTCATGAACTTGTTTATTTACAAGATTCCTATGCATAGGAAGCATGTTAGACTTAAATGTGTTTTGAATTTGCCTCTTAATGCTCTCTTTTGCTTCAACTCTTATTTCTTACGAGTGCATCATTAAAACTGCTGAGCCCATCTTAATGGCTATAAAGAAAGAACTTCTTGGGAGATAACCCATGTGTTATTTTGCTACAGTACTTTGTTTTATATTTGTGTTTTGGAAGTTGTTTACTACTGTAGCAACCTCTCCTTATCTTAGTTTTGTGTTTTTTTGTGCCAAGTGAAGCCTCTAATAGAAGGTTGATACTAGATTTGGATTTCTGCGCAGAAACAGATTTCTATCTGTCACGAATCTGGACATATTTCTCTGTAGGAAACTCTGAAAAATCTGCTAATTTACGTGCGTGATCCTCAGATATGTACGCAACTTTCATTAGTTTTGAGTTTTTCCGGTTGAACAAGTATGGTGCCATTTTAAAATTCATCTTTACGGACTGTTCTGTTTTTGATAGATTCTGCCTTTTATTTCGCATTGCCGCTTTTGTTAAGTTGAATGAGTTTCTTTGTTCCATTTACTTTCAGAAGTGTTGTGAAATGTCCAGAAGTGTTAAGAATGATTGTGTCTCCTCTGAACATGTGAATTTTTGATTATGCACTAACCCTCTAATGAGTTTGCTTGAAGTTTGGTGTGAAGGAAGTTTTCAAGGGTCAAGAGAGGAGTATGATATACTATGATCAAGAGGAGTGAAAGCTCTAAGCTTGGGGATGCCCCCGTGGTTCACCCCTGCATATTTTAAGAAGACTCAAGCGTCTAAGCTTGGGGATGCCCAAGGCATCCCCTTCTTTATCGACAAAGTATCAGGTTCCTTCTAGTGAAACTATATTTTTATTCAGTCACATCCTATGTATTTTACTTGGAGCGTCTGTGTGCTTTTATTTTTGTTTTTGTTTTGTTATCTTAGTTCTCTGAATAAGTTCATCCTTGTGTGGGAGAGAGACACGCTCCGCTGGTTCGTATGAACACATGTGTTCTTAGCTCATAATATTCATGGCGAAGTTTCCTCTTTGTTATATTGTTATATGGTTGGAATTGGAAAAATGCTACATGTAGTAATTGGTAAAATGTCTTGGATAATGTGATACTTGGCAATTGTTGTGCTCATGTTTAAGCTCTTGCATCATATACTTTGCACCCATTAATGAAGAAATACATAGAGCTTGCTAAAATTTGGTTTGCATAATTGGTCTCTCTAAGGTCTAGATAATTTCTAGTATTGAGTTTTGAACAACAAGGAAGACGGTATAGAGTCTTATAATGTTTACAATATGTCTTTTATGTGAGTTTTGCTGCACCGGTTCATCCTTGTGTTTGTTTCAAATAAACCTTGCTAGCCTAAACCTTGTATCGAGAGGGAATACTTCTCATGCATCCAAAATCCTTGAGCCAACCACTATGCCATTTGTGTCCACCATACCTACCTACTACATGGTATTTTTCCGCCATTCCAAAGTAAATTGCTTGAGTGCTACCTTTAAACAATTCAAAAGTTATTACCTCTTATTTGTGTTAATGTTTTATAGCTCATGAGGAAGTATGTGGTGTTTATCTTTCAATCTTGTTGGGCAACTTTCACCAATGGACTAGTGGCTTCATCCGCTTATCCAATAATTTTGCAAAAAGAGCTGGCAATGGGATTCCCAGTCCCAAATTAATTAACAAAAATAGACACTCCTCCATGGTATGTGATTGTTGGACGGCACCCGAAGGATTCGGTTAGCCATGGCTTGAGAAAGCAAAGGTGGGGAGGAGTGTCATCTAAATAAAACTAAAATAAAAAGGCACTCCTTCATGGTATGAGATTGTTGGCGGGCACCCGAGGATTCGGTTAGCCATGGTTTGTGAAAGAAAGGTTGGAAGGAGTGCCACCCAAAAATAAAATAAAATGGGAGCCGCTCTTTGAAGGTTTGTCTGGCAAGGGGGTTAGAGTACCCGCTACCATTCGTTGACAACAACAAACACTTCTCAAAACTTTATTTTTATGCTCTCTTTATGTTTTCAAAATAAAAGCTCTAGCACAAATATAGCAATCGATGCTTTCCTCTTTGAATGACCTTTCTTTTACTTTTATGTTGAGTCAGTTCACCTATCTCTCTCCACCTCAAGAAGCAAACACTTGTGTGAACTGTGCATTGATTCCTACATACTTGCATATTGCACTTATTATATTACTCTATATTGACAATATCCATGAGATATACATGTTATAAGTTGAAAGCAACCGCTGAAACTTCATCTTCCTTTGTGTTGCTTCAATACCTTTCCTTTGATTTATTGCTTTATGAGTTAACTCTTATGCAAGACTTATTGATGCTTGTCTTGAAGTACTATTCATGAAAAGTCTTTGCTTTATGATTCATTTGTTTACTCATGTCATTACCATTGTTTTGATCGCTGCATTCATTACATATGTTTACAAATAGTATGATCAAGATTATGATGGCATGTCACTTCAGAAATTATCTTTGTTATCGTTTTACCTGCTCGGGACGAGCAGAACTAAGCTTGGGGATGCTGATACGTCTCCGACGTATCGATAATTTCTTATGTTCCATGCCACATTATTGATGATATCTACATGTTTTATGCACACTTTATGTCATATTCGTGCATTTTACGGAACTAACCTATTAACAAGATGCCGAAGTGCGTTCTGTTTTCTGTTTTTGGTTTCAGAAATCCTAGTAACGAAATATTCTCGGAATCGGACGAAATCAACGCCCAGGTTCCTATTTTTCCCGGAACCATCGAACACCGAGAGCGCGGAGAGGAAGCCCTGGGGCCCCCACACCACAGGCGGCCGGAGGGGGGGGCGCCGCCCTATGGTGTGGTGGCCCCACCCCTCCGAGGCTGCCCTTCCGCCTATTTAAAGCCTCCGTCGCGAAAACCCTATTACGGAGGACGAAACCCACGAAACCATCCGAGCCGCCGCCATCGCGAAGCCAAGATCGGGGACAGGAGTCTCTGTTCCGGCACCCTGCCGGACGGGGAAGTGCCCCCGGAAGGCTTCTCCATCGACACCGTTGCCATCTCCACCGCCATCTTCATCACCGCTGCTGCTCCCATGAGAAGGGAGTAGTTCTCCATCGAGGCTCGGGGCTGTACCGGTAGCTATGTGGTTCATCTCTCTTCTATGTACTTCAATACAATAATCTCATGAGCCGCCTTACATGATTGAGATTCATATGATGATGCTTGTAATCTAGATGTCATTATGCTAGTCAAGTGAGTTTTACTTATGTGATCTCCGGAGACTCCTTGTCCCACGTGTGTAAAGGTGACAGTGTGTGCACCGTGTGGGTCTCTTAGGCTATATTTCACAGAATACTTATTCACTGTTATGAATGGCGTAGTGAAGTGCTTATTTATATCTCTTTATGATTGCAATGTGTTTTGTATCACAATTTATCCATGTGCTACTCTAGTGATGTTATTAAAGTAGTTTTATTCCTCCTACATGGTGTAATGGTGACAGTGTGTGCACTCGTGTTAGTACTTGGTTTATGCTATGATCATGATCTCTTGTAGATTGCGAAGTTAACTATTGCTATGATAGTATTGATGTGTATTATTCCTCCTACATAAGCGTGAAGGTGACAGTGTGCATGCTATGTTAGTACTTGGTTTAGTCGTTTCGATCTTTCATGCACTCTAAGGTTATTTAAATATGAACATTGAATTGTGGAGCTTGTTAACTCCGGCATTGAGGGTTCGTGTAATCCTACGCAATGTGTTCATCATCCAACAAGAGAGTGTAGAGTATGCATTTATCTATTCTGTTATGTGATCAATGTTGAGAGTGTCCACTAGTGAAAGTCTATTCCCTAGGCCTTGTTCCTAAATACTGCTATCGCTGCTTGTTTACTGTTTTACTGCGTTACTACTGCTGCAATATTACTACCATCAACTGCACGCCAGCGAGCTATTTTCTGGCGCCATACTACTGCTCATATTCATTCATACCACTTGTATTTCACTATCTCTTCGCCGAACTAGTACACCTATTAGGTGTGTTGGGGACACAAGAGACTTCTTGCTTTGTGGTTGCAGGGTTGCATGAGAGGGATATCTTTGACCTCTTCCTCCCTGAGTTCGATAAACCTTGGGTAATCCACTTAAGGGAAACTTGCTGATGTTCTACAAACCTCTGCTCTTGGAGGCCCAACACTGTCTACAAGAATAGAAGCACCCGTAGACATCATTAACTCATAAAGCAATAAATCAAAGTAGAGGTATTGAAGCAACACAAAGGAAGATTAAGTTTTAGCGGTTGCTTTCAACTTATAACATGTATATCTCATGGATATTGTCAATGTAAAGTAATATAACAAGTGCAATATGCAAGTATGTAGGAATCAATGCACAGTTCACACAAGTGTTTGCTTCTTGAGGTGGAGAGAGATAGGATGGTGACTCAACATAAAAGTAAAAGAAAGGTCCTTCAAAGAGGAAAGCATCGATTGCTGTATTTGTGCTAGAGCTTTTATTTTGAAAACATGAAACAATTTTGTCAACGGTAGTAATAAAGCATATGAGTTATGTAAATTATATCTTACAAGTTGCAAGCCTCATGCATAGTATACTAATAGTGCCCGCACCTTGTCCTAATCAGCTTGGACTACCGGATCATCGCAATACACATGTTTCAACCAAGTGTCACAAAGGGGTACCTCCATGCCGCCTGTACAAAGGTCTAAGGAGAAAGCTCGCATTTTGGATTTCTCGCTTTTGATTATTCTCAACTTAGACATCCATACCGGGACAACATGGACAACAGATAATGGACTCCTCTTTAATGCATAAGCATGTGGCAACAATTAATATTCTCATATGAGATTGAGGATATATGTCCAAAACTGAAACTTCCACCATGATTCATGGCTTTAGTTAGCGGCCCAATGTTCTTCTCTAATAATATGCATGCTCCAACCATTAAGGTGGTAGATCTCTCTTACTTCAGACAAGACGGACATGCATAGCAACTCACATGATATTCAACAAAGATAGTTGATGGCGTCCCCAGAAGCATGGTTATCGCACAACAAGCAACTTAATAAGAGATAAAGTGCATAAGTACATATTCAATACCACAATAGTTTTTAAGGCTATTTTGTCCCATGAGCTATATATTGCAAAGGCGAATGATGGAAATTTAAAGGTAGCACTCAAGCAATTTACTTTGGAATGGCGGAGAAATACCATGTAGTAGGTAGGTATGGTGGACACAAATGGCATAGTGGTTGGCTCAAGGATTGGGATGCATGAGAAGTATTCCCTCTCGATACAAGGTTTAGGCTAGCAAGGTTATTTGAAGCAAACTCAAGGATGAACCGGTGCAGCAAAACTCACATAAAAGACATATTGTAAACATTATAAGACTCTACACCGTCTTCCTTGTTGTTCAAAACTCAATACTAGAAATTATCTAGACCTTAGAGAGACCAAATATGCAAACCAAATTTTAGCAAGCTCTATGTATTTCTTCATTAATGGGTGCAAAGTATATGATGCATGAGCTTAAACATGAGCACAACAATTGCAAAGTATCACATTATCCAAGACATTTTAGAATTACTACATGTAGCGTTTCCCGATTCCAACCATATAACAATTTAACGAAGAAGTTTCAACCTTAGCCTTGAACATTATGAGTAAAGCCTAAGGACATATTTGTCCATATGCAACAGCGGAGCGTGTCTCTCTCCCACACAAGGATGAACTTATTCAGATAATGAAAATAACAAAACGAAAATAAAAGCACACAGACGCTCCAAGCAAAGTACATAAGATGTGAATGAATAAAAATATAGTTTCACTAGAAGAAACCTGATAAGTTGTCGATGAAGGGGATGCCTTGGGCATCCCCAAGCTTAGATGCTTGAGTCTTCTTAAAATATGCAGGGATGAACCACCGGGGCATCTCCAAGCTTAGACCTTTCACTCTTCTCGATCACATTATATCACCCTCTTCTATTGACCCTTGAAAACTTCTGCCACACCAAACTTCAAGCAAACTCATTAGAGGGTTAGTGCATAATCAAAATTCACATGTTCAGAGGTGACACAATCATTCTTAACACTTCTGGACATTGCACAAAACTTCTGAAAGTTAATGGAACAAAGGAACCCATTCAACAAAGCAAAAGCGGCAATGCGAAATAAAAGGCAGAATCTGTCAAAAACAGAACAGTCCGTAAAGACGAACCTGAAAGGGGCACTTAACTTGATCAAATGGAAAAACTAAAAACTAATGAAAGTTGCGTACATATCGAGGATCACGCTCGTAAATTTGCAGATTTTTCGAATTTTTACAGAGACTTGTGCCAGAATTCGTGACAGACAGCAATGCTGTTTCTGCGCAGCGATCCCAAATATAACATCAACTTTAGCATAGAAACTTTACTTGGCACAAAAACATGATAAGGAGAGGTTGCTACAGTAGTAAACAACTTCCAAGACTCAACAAAACAAAAATTACTGTAGTAAAATAAACACATGGGTTATCTCCCAAGAAGTTCTTTCTTTATAGCCATTAAGATGGGCTCAACAGTTTTAATGATGCACTCGCAAGAAATAGTATTTGAAGCAAAAGAGAGCATCAAGAGGCAAATTCAAAACACATTTAAGCCTAACATGCTTCCTATGAAAAGGAATCTTGTAAATAAACAAGTTCAAGAAGCATAATGCAACAAGCATAGAAAGATAAAACAAGTGTAGCTTAAAAAATTTCAGCACATAGAGAGGTATTTTAGTAACATGAAAATTTCTATAACCATATTTTCCTCTCTCATAATAACTTTCAGTAGCATCATGAGCAAACTCAACAATATAACTATCATATAAAACATTCTTGTCATGAGCCACATGCATAAAATAATTACTACTCCCAACATAAGCATAGTCATTCTTATTAATTGTAGTGGGAGCAAATTCAACAAAGTAGCTATCAAATATAGGAGGTATATTGTAATCATAATCAAATTTATCCTCCATAACAGGTGGTAACAAAAGACTACTATCATTATAATCATCATAAATGGGAGGCAAAGTATCATCAAAGTAATTTCTCCTCAATGCTTGGGGGACTAAAAATATCATGCTCATCAAAACCAGCTTCCCCAAGCTTAGAATTTTCCATAGCATTAGCAACAATGGTGTTCAAAGCATTCATAGTAATAACATTCCCATTAGCATGCATATAAAGTTCCATGGGTTTCTTAATTCTTTCTTCAAACACATCATGTCCTAATTCAAGATAAAGTTCATAAAGATCTCTCATATTTTTGTTGTTTTCCATTATGCCTAACTAGTGTAAACAAGAAACAAAAAGATGCAATTGCAGGATCTAAAGGAAATAGCTTCGAGTACTTACAATGGCGGAAAAATAGCTTAGTAGCCGAGATCCGGAGTGTGAGTACCTTTTACTTTTCCTCCCCGGCAACGGCGCCAGAAAATAGCTTGATGTCTACTCACGCTTCTTTTCCTGTAGACAGTGTTGGGCCTCCAAGAGCAGAGGTTTGTAGAACAGCAGCAAGTTTTCCCTTAAGTGGATCACCCAAGGTTTATCGAACTCAGGGAGGAAGAGGTCAAAGATATCCCTCTCAAGCAACCCTGCAACCACAAAGCAAGAAGTCTCTTGTGTCCCCAACACACCTAATAGGTGCACTAGTTCGGCGAAGAGATAGTGAAATACAAGTGGTATGAATGAATATGAACAGTAGTACGGCGCCAGAAAATAGCTTGCTGGCGTGCAGTTGATGGTAGTAATATTGCGGGAAGTAAACATGCAGTAGAACAGTAAACAAGCAGCGATAACAGTATTTAGGAACAAGGCCTAGGGATTATACTTTCACTAGTGGACACTCTCAACATTGATCACATAATAAATAAGTTCTCTTCCTTTTGTGCTACATATACTCTTGTTTGATAATGAACACCACTAATTGTGTAGGATTACACGAACCCTCAATGCCGGAGTTAACAAGCTCCACAACATTCGATATTCATGTTTAAGTAACCTTAGAGTATAATAGATCTTTGCAAAATAGACCAAGTACTAACATAGCATGCACACTGTCACCATCACACTACAAAGGAGGCATAGATCACATCAATACTATCATAGCGATAATCAACTCCATAACCTACAAGAGATTATGATCATAATCTACGACAAGAACTACACGATGCACACACTGTCACCATTACACCATGCAGGAGGAATAGACTACTTTAATAACATCACATGAGTAGCACATAGATAAATAGTGATACAAAACACATTGCAATCATAAAGGGATATAAATAAGCACTTCACTACGCCATTCATAAAAGTGAATAAGTATTCTGTGAAATATAGCCTAAGAGACCCACACGGTGCACACACTGTCACCTTTACACACGTGGGACAAGGAGTCTCCGGAGATCACATAAGTAAAACCCACTTGACTAGCATAATGACATCTAGATTATAAGCATCATCATATGAATCTCAATCATGTAAGGCAGCTCATGAGATTATTGTATTGAAGTACATAGGAGAGAGATTAACCACATAGCTACCGGTACAGCCCCGAGCCTCGATGGAGAACTACTCCCTCCTCATGGGAGCAGCAGCGGTGATGAAGATGGCGGTGGAGATGGCAGCGGTGTCGATGGAGGAGCCTTCCGGGGCACTTCCCCGTCCGGCGGCGTGCGGAAGGAGACTCTGTCCCGCAGATCTTGGCTCCGCGATGGCGGCGGCTCTGGAAGGTTTCGCATGCCGTGGCTTCTTCTCTCGGGGTTTTTAGGTCAGGGACCTTATATAGGCGAAAGGGCAGCCTCGGAGGGGGCCTGGTGGGCCCACACACTAAGGCGGCGCCCCCCCTGGCCGCGCAGGGTGTGTGGGGCCCCCAGGGCTTCTCTCTGCGGCTCTCGGGTGTTCTGAAGCTTCGTCCAAAAATAGGATGCTGGGCATTGATTTCGTCCGATTCCGAGAATATTTCCTTACTAGGATTTCTGGAACCAAAAACAGCAGAAAACAGGAACTGGCCCTTCGGCATCTCGTCAATAGGTTAGTTCAAAACGCATAATAATGACATAAAGTATGCATAAAACATGTAGATATCATCAATAAAGTGGCATGGAACATAAGAAATTATAGATACGTTGGAGACGTATCAAGGAGCCGAATCACATTGGTTTCTCCCGAACCATCGAATAGAAGATCTTGAGATTGGGAGCAGAAGAAGCTAGGACTCCAGCGCACAAGTATCCCACAGATGGCGCCAATTGACACCACGACAATACCCTTAAGTTATGGACTTGGATTTTAGGGAAGAGGATGCCCTGGTGGATTCATCGGCATACAAACAAAAAACACACGGGACATGATTTTAACCACCTTCAGGCCTCCGGAGGGAAAACACTACACGTTGCTTGTCTGTTTCTTAATTGATAGAGATTGGGTTACAAAATGTCGGCGTGATGGTTTTGTATGATCTAGGCTAGGTCGCGTGTACCTTGTCATTCTTCTCACCGATAAAACCTCTTTGTCCTTATAGAAGTCCAGGTCTCAGGGTTCAGGGTCGGTTGCAGGTTGTACATTCCAAGTTTGGGCTTGATTTGGCTTGGACGCCAGGTTCCTGGGCTTCAATAGCTTGTTGTGACGCGGCCTTCATTGAAATTCGACTGGACCGCGCCCAATATAGCAATAGTGGGCGGTATGGCCAGCGTCACTTCCTCCCTTTCATATTAGTTGTCGCTGATTTTATTATAAAGTTGTCCTAAATCAGCGACAACCAATATAGAATGGAGAAAGTAGAGTTTGTTTTCTTTTATTTCACAGCATATCAAATATTATTCCACCAAGGAACTCCAAACAAGCGATCTAGAGCCAACCGACATACGGAAGCAGATCACCCACACGTCCGTGGTGTCCAATGTGGCCGCCAAATAAAGCACAATCACTATTATTGAAATAATTCGGAGCGAGCATGCAACAACAATTTAGCGGACCTAAGAGCATCTCCAGCCGCGTTCCTAAAGTGGCCCCCAAAGGTATTTGGGGCGCGCTAGACAAATTTTCGTTTCCAGCCGCGCGCCCCAAAGCCTCCTTTCGTCCGGCACAGCCCGATACGGTGTCCGGCGTCCTGAGCCCGTCTCCGGTTCACAGGGGACATTCCGGGATGCCGGACACAACGAAAAGCGAGGCGAGGAGACACAGGAGCGACGCGTCAGCGACACATTCAAGTTTAACCTAACCGTCGCGTACCTCGTGACGGAATTTATTAGTGTGCAGCGACGGTGCAGTTTGCGCAGAGGTGCATGGATGCATCTCGTCGCGCCTAGCTCTCCGTGCCAGCGTTAATGAGTGTCATTGCTCCCCGCCTCCCTTCGGCCTATAAAAAGGGGCGCTCTCGCATCGTCCCTCACACACAAACCCTAGCGCCTCTCTCCCCAACTCTAGCCGCCACCATCTCAAGAGTCGAGGGCCATGGCTGGTAGAGGCAGAGGCCGAGGTCGCGGCCATGGTCGTGCTGGAGCACCAAGAGCTGCATGGTCGCTGTCGCCTGCGACGTCATTGTCTACATCGTCGTATTTGCAGGAAGAGCACCAAGTGTTGTTCGAGTTCATCGTCGTCCTCAATGGAGACCCACTCGGCATCCAGAGGCTGCCGGACAAGTTCACCGAGTTCGTCGCTGACAACGAGCCGTCCGTGCTGCATCTACGGGAGGCTGGCTGCTACTGTTGCCTATGGCCGGTGGACGTGCTCTTCGACGGGCGTGGCAAGATGTACCTCCACACCGGCTGGGAGAAGTTCGCGCGCTACAACGACCTCCAAGCTGGCTGCGTGCTCACATTCAACTACCTAGGCGACGCGGATATGAGCGTGAAGGTGTTCGACGACACGTCCTGCCGCCGGCACTACCACGACAACAACGAAGAGGAGGGCGATTGAACATGCCGAGTGTTCTTTCCTCACAACGAAAATGGTAACGTAGGTTTCTGTATGTTCTCCTTGCAAAGGACCAACATGGCTATCATTACCAGCTGGGTTTTCCAGTTTAGGTGACAGCCTATGAATGTTCTTTCTTGGCAACGAACATACGAAATCTGTGATGCCAATAATAGTTAGGTTTTCTTATTTTGCAATGTTTTATTATGTATTAATTTGTGAAAACCATGTTCCAAACTATGTACTCCCTCTATTTCATTCTATAGTGCCTATAGTTTTTTGGCACAGAAATTAGCACAAGAGTATCTTTTACACAAGACCCCGTAGTTGAACGATTTGAGATCAACGTAATATTTTCGAAATACATATCTTCCTAACTTACCATAACAAATCTCACAAATCTCTCTTGTTGATTCTTCATATATGTGCAGTCAAGTTCAATTAAGGAAAGTAAACCATTGCTGCCTAATTTTAAGGAATCGTTGGGCCATGCATTAGGAATCTTAATTAATTGTTTCCAACTTTGTATGGATTTTTTCTCACACATGTTGTGTGGGAGCTGAACGGGGAGGGGGTAATCGAAAAAAAACAAGCTACAACCTTATATTCTGAAACAAATGCCAAAAATCTATAGGAACTATAGAAAGAAACGGAGGGAGTATTAGTTTGTGTAAAACCATGTTCCAAATTATGTATTAGTTTGTGTAATGTTACACCTCTCTATTGAAATGAAAATGCAAAAAAAAAAACAGTATTTTAATGAAAAATAATTTGGGGGCCGTGTTTAAGGGACGCGGCTGGGAAGCGACGTTCCCCAAATGCGGCACGAAGAAAACACGTCCCTAAAACGCTCGATCCGGCGTCATTTAGGAGACACTTTGGGGGACGCCGGTTGGAGATGCTCTAACAACATATGTCCATGTACCGCTTCGTTGAGTGCACCATGCAATACCTATGATCCTCCAGGCTCCGCCGGCACGAATTATCGAAGCAGATGTGCACAGCCGCATATGATGTTAACCTTTGGTCACGAAGATTTCTTGCTATGTTTGGATGCATAGAAACTGGACATAGAATTAGAATTTGGCTCAATTCCGCAAATTCTGCCGTTTGGACTGCGCTATGAATTGATACGTGGAAAGATAGCTCAATTCCAAGCACCCCCACCTCGCGTGCAAACCGAGCGCACAACTTTCCGAGGTCTCACCCTCGGAAAGGCTCGGAAAGTGCGTGGATGCCTCCCTCCGAGAGTGCACCGCCCGCCTCCCTCCCGTCTCCCTCCCCGTGTTCCCCAAGTGTTATGCTGTGTTTAGATTGAACAAGAAATACATGATTTACTTTTATGTATAAAATTGTCCAAATTCAACAAAATATAAAATTCCATACTTTGTACATCCAAACAGGATTTGGAATTGGTCACACCATTTGATTCCAACACCAAATTCCAAACACATCCAAACAATAGAATCGAATTAGAAGCCAATTCATTTCCTTCTCTGATATGGAATTGATGAGGCTAAGCCTGGGGGATGTGCCCGATCTTCACGGATTTGGGTGGATTTCGTGGGGAAGGTGGATGAACACGATGAACACGGGGATGAACTCGTGGAGATACAACACACACACACACACACAAACCGGTTCTTTCTCGTAGGCCCGATACACCTACTCGATAGAGGTTGCGAGAAAAGACCTTCCGGTAGAAGTCCCGCAAAGAGATCGACAAATCAAAGCTCGGGAGATCTAGAAGGGCGAAAAGACCGGAAGGTTTGATAGAAGTGCAAGCAAAAGACCAAACAAGGTAGAAGTGCAAGCAAAAGATCAAACAAACGGTAGAAGTCGCCAAAGAGATCTTCACGAGTTGATAAGGAGCCCGGGTGGCGATACAAGATCATAGATCTAGGGTTTCCCTCATGGGTTGGAGCAAAGCTCAGGTTTCTTCTTAGTTCATCTCTAACCCTAATCTGGAGGAAGGGGTGAGGTATTTATAGGCCCAGATTCGTACAGGGGTAAAGTCGGAATTACAGAAAGTATCCTGGTCCATAGATGACAAATCAACGGTTGAGATGCAGTTGACTTTGGTGGGGCCGGCAGTGCCGGCGTGCTCGGGGCGGCAGTGCCGGTTGGGCCGGCAGTGCCGGGCTTGCGTGGGCGGCAGTGCCGGCCTTGGCGGCAGTGCCGGCCAGGATGCAGCGGCAGTGCCGGCCTGGAGTGTCCAGCTCCTCTTCTTCCTTCTTCTCTTCCATGCTTCCGTGACATCAGCCTTGCGTCCTCGGGTCTCCGTGGCATCCTCTCTTCCCTCCGTACTTGTCGTCGAGTTCCTATCATCAAGGTATGACGGAGTATGAAGTAGTATATCATTCCAAGTAGGCGATTCGAGGCACGCGTAAAGGAGAAGATTCACCTTAGCGTGCCGTCTTGGCGATGAAGCACATGATGCGGTGAAGACCGAAGGTCGGGCTGCATCATCTCCCCCCACTTGAAAAAGAGTCGTCCTCGACGATAAATCTTCATGAACGTGTAGAGGAGGTAGATGACACCAACGCTTGAATGTCACTTCACTTGTCAAGAGCCCTATCAATAGCACAAGAAAAGCCAAGCAACACTCAAAGCATAGCCAATGTTCCACGGGTTTAGCAAGATAGCGCAAGTAGAAGGAGGTCACCTTAGTAAGATGTCGGTGTGCTCTCATTGAGAGATCTTGTGTAGTAGATGTATGGGGTTGAACCCATTCGTTGACGCTCATCCACAAGTCACTTGTACCTTCACACAACAAAGACCAAGCAAAGTATATGTGTGTGTGATAGAGGAGCATATCATCAACGACATGTCCATTCATGTTCACAACACCGTTAGCACAACACAAATTTATCAAGAATAAGGCATGTGCATGGTCAATGTGTAAGAACTCCATATGAACATCTTCCAAATGCGGGAACACAAAAACTCCAAGATGTGAGACGACTATGATGTCCATCTCATGTAGAAACTCATGTGCATTGTTGCACTCAAGGCATCGGAAAGAGAAATTTTTCAACATCCTTGACGCAACAAGAGGAGAATTTGGCCAAAACACATAAGTGGAAGTGTCCAAAATATCATCAACATGTGTGCACACAAACCATTGGAAAGAGAAATTGGTCCTCATATTTGGTGCAACACACAACATATCATCCAAAAAGTTCATCAAGAAGACATTTGTACAACCGTGTGTGCCAACAAACCAAATGAAAGAGAAATTGGTCAACTTGTTTGAGGCAACACCAACGGTAAGAATCACATCATCATGCTTGCAAAAGAACCAAGAGAAAGAGAAATTGTTCGGCATGTTCAATGCAAAGCATGGGAAAGGTATTAGAGCCGGGTTCGATCTTGTACTCACTTGTATTATGCTCTCAAGAGCTCTTTTTGTCAACTCGTGCTCAATCGAGGTTGACATTGGCATTCTTGTACCTACACACGCAATAGGCAAAGCAAAGAACGTGTGTGCATGGTATATGAACACATCATCCATCATGATGGTCCATCTCTTTTGCACATCACCATTAGCGTTAAGCAAAGCATCATAATAGATATGGTGAATATGCGGGGTAAACACATGAACATGCTCATCATGGATATATGCGAAGTCTCCAAAATTTGAGAGAGCTATGGGGGCAATCTCATTTACAAGCATATTAACATCATTGCAAACCAAGCATTGGAAAGAGCAAGTGTTCAACATTTTGGTTGCATTAATGTGAGAGTATTGCAAACATTTAGAGCAAAACATGTTCAACATTGTATCATGGTTGTCGACAAACCTAGGGAAAGAGCAATTGTTCATCAAGGTTGTCACAACACAAGAATTAGCATCATCATTTTCATTGCAAGCAATACATGGGAAAGAGCAATTGTTCAACATATTGCAAGCAATAGGAGAGAAAGTGAAACTCTCATAGCATGGCATGGACATATTATCATAAGCAAGTAATTCCACATGATCAACAATGTTATCAAGCAAAGCATCACATGGAGGAATGAACGAAGCATATGACATAGCACTTGTATCATCAAGATCATGCATGCATTCATAAGTCATCATGTCCACTAGTGGGATCATGGCATCATCAACACCTATATTGTTACCTTTGTAGTCCGACTCATTTGAAGTAGGCGTTGTGGAAGTGGTAGGCTCCATGTGGCCTCCATGTTCATCTTCAATCAAGCATGGTGTGATAGCATCATCTTCATGCACCATGTACATCTTCTTTTCCATGATCGGCGTCTCGTCATCCATGGGACCTAATGAGACACAAGGAAACACACTAGAGGTAGAGGGTAAGTTGTTAGAATTCGAAATGGCCTCACATGACCTATCAACTACCACTCTCATCTCACATGGTGTATCACTCATGCTCTCGAAGTGTATGTACTCAAGCTCACATATAGTGGATGCACTCATCTCACATATAGTGGAGTCCCTCATCTCCATGGCAATGGCGTCGTCGATGTCCGAGCAACCTAGCAAAGAGGAAGACAACACAAGAGGAGTAGAGGTTAATGTGTTAGAAATCAAAGCGTCCTCACTCAACTCATGTGGTGTGTCACTCTTGCTCTCAAGGTGTTTGAAGTAGGATTTGCACTCGGCTTTATCTTGGGTGGTCATCTTGGCTATTTGATCATCTAAGTTGGCAAAGTAGGCTCTCATCTCGGCCTTTTCTTGTGGGGTCATTTTGGGTGGCTCTCACTAGGAAGGGTGTATGTATGTGTTGTTAGGAAAACTACCAAAAGGTCAAAACTTGCAAACCAAAATCGAAAAGGTGTATCAAGGTGAGGAACAACCGGTTACTCACACAAAAACAAAACTCTATATGGTGTTAGGTATGGATGTGGAAAGCCAAAAGGAAGAACCAAACGAAAAGTCTATTGTCAAAAGTGGGTAAGATCCAAAAGTCACAAGTCAAAGGCGGTGATCACAAAAGGCATACACAAGGTGGAACACACGCGTGGGACAAAATGGGGTTAGCGCGACGGAAAATGAGCACGAACAAAATTGGTCCTAACGAAGACTACTAGCTCGGTGTCACGCTAACGCAAGAGAGACCGTGGCTTGGTTGCAAAATTGAGAAGCAACAAGATTTGCGCAAGACGCCTCTCTTCTCTTTTCTCTCCTTTGCTTATAAGCTTTGGACTCTTTTGTGTATAGGTGTCACTCACACTCTTTTTCTTTTTCTTTTTCTTTTTTTTTTGTATGCTTAGAAGCTTTCTTTTTCTCACTAACTATGTAAGTATGTCACACTTCTTTTGCCTATCTTTTCACACGAGCTTGCTTCGTAGCTTTGCTCAACACACGCACACCCTCACGGTCGGGACGCTTGCGCAATGCTTCGCAACACTAGAAAGCCACTCTCGATAGGAAAGGTACGCAAAGGAAGCTAGGGCTACAAGTTAGGGGGCAAGTTATACCACTTGATGACGGTGGCCGACGACCTTGAACTTGCTATGGTGGAGGTGTCAAATGAACCGCTTGGATCTTCGGGGTGCCGTCGTCGTTGTTGATGTTGCGGAAGCTTGTGGTAGCTGCAATGGCACTCAAAACCGAAGACCAAACACAAATGGGAAGTGCCAAAACGAAAACGAAGAAAGTGTGCAAAATTTCGGGGCCCAGCGGCAGTGCCGGCGATTGGGTGGCGGCAGTGCCGGCCTGACCGGCAGTGCCGGCGACTTTGGGGCGGCAGTGCCGGCCTCAGCTGCTGTTCGTCGATTTGGCGGAAAACTGACCCGAAAATCTTCGATTTCGTGGGAAAATTGGCACAATCTGGTGGGAAAAGTTGGGGGAATGGTAGATCAACACCCAAGACAAGTTTCTATTGGAACAAAACCACAAATAACTCAACAAATCGAGAGATCGATCCAAGGCCAATTTGGGGCTATTTTTTGGGAAAATTTTTTGGAAAATTTTTGGGCGAAATTGGTGATGTGGGGGTCAAATCCGTGGCAACCCAAGAGCTGCTGATACCATATGATGAGGCTAAGCCTGGGGGATGTGCCCGATCTTCACGGATTTGGGTGGATTTCGTGGGGGAGGTGGATGAACACGATGAACACGGGGATGAACTCGTGGAGATACAACACACACACACACACACACAAACCGGTTCTTTCTCGTAGGCCCGATACACCTACTCGATAGAGGTTGCGAGAAAAGACCTTCCGGTAGAAGTCCCGCAAAGAGATCGACAAATCAAAGCTCGGGAGATCTAGAAGGGCGAAAAGACCGGAAGGTTTGATAGAAGTGCAAGCAAAAGACCAAACAAGGTAGAAGTGCAAGCAAAAGATCAAACAAACGGTAGAAGTCGCCAAAGAGATCTTCACGAGTTGATAAGGAGCCCGGGTGGCGATACAAGATCATAGATCTAGGGTTTCCCTCATGGGTTGGAGCAAAGCTCAAGTTTCTTCTTAGTTCATCTCTAACCCTAATCTGGAGGAAGGGGTGAGGTATTTATAGGCCCAGATTCGTACAGGGGTAAAGTCGGAATTACAGAAAGTATCCTGGTCCATAGATGACAAATCAACGGTTGAGATGCAGTTGACTTTGGTGGGGCCGGCAGTGCCGGCGTGCTCGGGGCGGCAGTGCCGGTTGGGCCGGCAGTGCAGGGGCGGCAGTGCCGGCCTGGAGTGTCCAGCTCCTCTTCTTCCTTCTTCTCTTCCATATTTCCGTGACATCAGCCTTGCGTCCTCGGGTCTCCGTGGCATCCTCTCTTCCCTCCGTACTTGTCGTCGAGTTCCTATCATCAAGGTATGACGGAGTATGAAGTAGTATATCATTCCAAGTAGGCGATTCGAGGCACGCGTAAAGGAGAAGATTCACCTTAGCGTGCCGTCTTGGCGATGAAGCACATGATGCGGTGAAGACCGAAGCACTAGTAGGAAAACCATTATAGGTGGAAATCACCTCTGTGGCGCACCAAACAGGTCATGCGCCACAAAAATATTTCTGTGGCGCACCACCAAACTGCGCCATAAAAATATTTATGTTTCTGTGGCGCATATGCTTACACGTGCGCCACAGAAGATGGAGATTCTGTGGCGCACGGTGAGCAGTGCGCCACAGAAAGTTCGTGGGACCCACCCTGGGTCCACCACTGCACATGGCCGAAGGAAATTCTGTGGCGCATGGTCCAGCGTGCGCCACAGAAAGTTAAGTTTCTGTGGCGCACGTTGGTCCGTGCGCCACAGAATTTCCTGCGGGGACCACCCCCCGGCTCACGCCACCATGATTCTGTGGCGCATGAGCTGTTATGCGCCACAGAAGTTCATGTTTCTGTGGCGCATATCAGCTAATGCGCCACAGAAAGTGAATAGTAGATCTCACTTTTGGAGGCAGCTTTCCCCCTCTTTTCTTCCACCCACCACCCTTTCCCTTCTTGTCTTCTCCAACCAGCTCGTGTTCCTCCTCTCTCCCACTCCATTTTGGTCATACTTTTCTCCATTGTTGATAGCTCTAAGCCTATTTTGTGGGCATATTTGTGAGGGGAAGCCACACCAACTTGTAGAGGGGTACTAAAAACCACAATTCTCTTTCCCTCCTCCTCCACTTTCCCTCTTGCATGGTCCATTGTTTTGTCTCCACCACCCCATCCTCTTGCTCCACCATGATGTTGGTAGATTTGTGAGAGGTTGAGTACTATTGGATGCATGTTTTGTGTGTATGGATGTTTTGTAGGTGAAGATTATTATCGCGCTCCCGGACGGTTTGCGGTGGCGAGAAGATGATGTTTATATGTGTTGAGCTTTGTGTTGTGGTTGAATGTTTGCTTGCGAAGAAGCTTATTTGTGTTGTTGGTTTGTGCCGGCGTGTGGTGCATGGATGTTTGCCGAAATGTTGATTCATTTCCATTTCGGCAAATTCTTGCACTAGCCATATGTCCCACTTTTAGGATAGGTCATGTCGAAATTTTCCGGCGATCATGCATGCATGTGTGTTTATGCATGGTGTGTGTGGTTCTAATTAACTCTCTTTTGCTCTATATATGTATGATGCAGTCAACCATGGTCGTCCATATGAGGGAAGGACAAGTGGTTAGATACAAGGTGAACGCGAAGGCCGACATGGTTAGGAACAACATGACCCTGATAAGATGTCCGTGTCGAAAATGCGGACTCCGGCAGTGGATCGACCCTGATTCTGGACAACTGGAGGAACACCTGCTCAGGCGCGGTTTCATGCTCGGCTTCAACGAGGAGCCGGCGGCAAATGTTGGTCATGAAGAAGAGGCCGACATCGGGCGAGAAGACGAAGAGTCTCCCGAACATGGTGTTCATCATGAGGAAGGAGAGGCCGATGAAGGAGATGATGATGCCGGAGGAGATGGTGGTGGAGATGCCGAGAGGAAGCAGACGCCGCTAACGTCGGCCCTGCGGGACCCTCATGTTCAAGAGCTTCTCCTGAAGGACACGGGCAACGCCAAACCTGAAGCCAAGCTGGCGCAAATGGAGGTAGACGGGATGACTCCATTGTATCCAGGGTGCCGGCCCGAGGATACACGCTTGAGTGTAACGCTCGAGTGTCTGGAGATGAAGGCGGAACACAAATGGACCGACAGCAGCTTCAACGATAACATGAAATCCTGGCATGCTCGTCTTCCCAAGGACAACACATTGCCGACAAGTATCGACGAGGCCAAGAAAGTAGTTTGCCCACTCGACCTACCGCACGTAAAGTACCACGCATGCATCAATGATTGTGCACTTTTTCGGAATGAGTACAAGGATAGAACCACATGTCCGGTGTGCGGCCAAGGACGGTACAAGAGAGGGAACAAGAAAGTTCCTCTGAAAGTTGTCTGGTACTTTCCTATCACTCCCCGTCTGCAGCGGTATTTCGTAGATCCTAAGGAAGCAAAGCTCATGCAATGGCACGCGGAAAGGGAGAAGCCCGCAGATGATCCGGAGAAGGGCAAGATCCTGACACACCCTGCAGACGCTAGCCAGTGGAATGCGTTGGACATTGAGTTCGCAGATGAGTTCGGGAGCGAACCGAGGAACATTCGTCTGGGCATGAGCACCGACGGACTCAATCCCTTTGGAAACCAGAGTAGCACGCATAGCACCTGGCCCGTGTTTGTATGGCCATACAACCTCCCCCCTGGCTGTGCACAAAGCAGCGGTACGTACACATGAGTATTCTTATTCAGGGGCCAAAACAACCGGGCGTGGACATGCATCTGTATCTCGGTCTGTTGAAAGAGGAGTTAGCCACGCTGTGGCAGACGCCGGCCCCTACTTGGGACGCGTACAAAAGAGAATATTTCCCTCTCAGAGCCGCATTGCTAACGACAGTGCAGGACTATCCTGGTTACGCATATGTATCGTGCCAGGTGAACCACGGATTCAAGGGATGTGTCAAGTGCATGGATAAGACCCCGCATCTGCAGCTGCCGAAGCCTCCCGGGTCTTGTAAAACTGTGTTCCAAGGGACTCGAATGTGGCTTCGCTTCGATCACCCGTGGAGAAAACGCAAGGATCTGTTCAACGGCGAAGAGGAGCTCGGAAGAGCCCCACGACCGAGGAGCGGCGAAGAAATATCCGAGCTTTTGGAAAATTGGGAAGAGTGCCCCGCGCCGGGAAAGAAGCGACCGCGGGAATCGCCGCTGCTGGGAGTATGGAAAGCGAGGTCTGTTTTCTGGGACCTGCCGTACTGGAAGGTCCTCCACACGCCCCATAGCCTCGATGTCATGCACATCACGAAAAACGTTACCGAGAGCCTACTTGGCACTCTGATGAACATGCCGGAGAGGACCAAGGATGGCCCGAAAGCAAGAACCGACCTGAAATTGCTTGGCCTCAAGAAAGAACTTCAGTACCCCACCGATAGTGATGATGATGATGAACAGACGGAAACGACTCAGGGTCACCACAAAAGGGCTAAGAAGAATGAGGTGGTGGTGCTTAAACCTGCCTGCTTCACTCTGAGCGAGGAGGAGCTCGAGAGGTTTTTCGAGTGCCTCCTAGGTGTAAAAGTTCCACACGGTTACTCGGGGAAGATAAGCAGATATCTGGACGTAGCGAAGAAGAGGTTTAGCGGGATGAAGTCTCACGACTGTCACGTGCTGATGACACAGATACTTCCCGTTGCGATGCGAGGGATAATGGACGACCACGTCCGCGAGACGCTGTTTGGCCTCTGCAACTTCTTCGACGTCATCTCTAGGAAGTCCATCGGCGTTAAGCAGCTCAACAGGCTACAAGAAGAGATCGTCGAGATACTATGCGAGCTCGAGATTTACTTCCCGCCAGCGTTCTTCGACATCATGGTGCATCTGCTTGTCCATGTAGTGGATGACTCATCCACCTCGGGCCGACATTCCTGCACAACATGATGCCATTCGAAAGGTTGAACGGTGTCATCGCCGCCGCAACGGGCCCGTCTCCCCCTCCCTCTCCTCTCCTTCTCCCCTCCCCTCCCTCTCCCCTCTCTCCCCCTCCCCTCTCTCCCCTCTCCCCGCTCGCCCTCGCCTGCTACTTTTGATTTTGACAATTACCTGTGCATACAATGATTTGTGTCTGTGGTTCCTTAATCATCCTGTAGTCTTTCGTCTAAAAAATGTTGCTGATAATTTGAGTAAGAGATATACCACTGTTTTATTGTTGTCTAAAACTTGGAATTGCTGATATACTACAGTATTTCTGATTTTCTGATAGTGTACTGTGCATAAAATTCTAAATGTGTGTTGTAATACTTAGTGTTATACTGCATTTGTGCTTAGTTCTGTTTTACATGGCCTAGTGCTTGCATTTGTAGATATATGTTGTTGAATGCTTGGACTACATGCCTGTTGGCTAATTCTGCTGCAACCAAGATCCAAAACAAGCTGTTTTGGATCTGCTACAACCCCAGATAATTTACAAGCATGAATTATATAAGTAAAAATAAGCTGTTTGTGAACTACATCAAAACAAGTTGTATTAAATTGATAAATTAAACAGTATTTATCACAATCTTAGTGCAATATGTCACTAAATTGATAAATTATATCCACTAAGTCAGAGAATTTATCATAAGAGTAGCAGTATAGAGTGTGGGTAAAATGCCCACTGGTTATAATTAAAATAAGCAATTTCCTCTGCTGCATTGATATGATGCAATTTCCTTAGCAGTAGCAGTAGAGTGTGGGTAAAATGCCCACTGCTGCATTGATATGATGCAATTTCCTCTGGCTGAATTGATGCAATTTTGCTTGCTTTCTGCTCATGAGTACTGAATCCCCCTCCTTGAGTACTGAATTGATGCAATTTTGCTTGCTTTCTGCTCATGATGTGATGATGCTGTTGATTCCTTTAATTATGTTGGCTATATATAGTTACTGGATATATGTTGGATACAGTAGGATATAATTATGCTTAATTGAGAAACAACATGGGCATACTGTTGGATTATCTGATATGCTACAGTACACACACTAACCAGAGAAGTGCCTTTTCTTGTTGTGTCGATTTAGAACTGATTTTTGTAGTGCTGGTAGTAAAATGAGCACTTCATTGTGCTTGGTCCTTGGGCACTTGGCAAGTAAAATAAAGGGAGCATGCAATAGTCTTAATTATGCTTGATGAATATTGGCAGTAGTAGCAGTAGCTAGGTAAATTATATATATTTGCTTACTGGTTATACTTGGCAGTAGTAGCAGTAGCTAGGTAAATTATATACTTGTATATATATAGTAGCAGTAGTAGCACTGTTACTGACATGTTACTGACTTGTTGAGTAGCAGTAGCATTATAGAGGAAATAGAAATGGTTTTGCAGTAGTAGCAGTAGCTAGGTAAATTATATATATTTGCTTACTGGTTATACTTGTATACTAGAGCTATTCAACATAAAATGCCCTGGTTAATTTAGTCAGAGAATATTGGTTTATCAATGTTATTCTTAAAATGCCCTGGTTAAGCTATTCAACATAAAATGCCCTGGTTAAGCTATTCAACATAAGAATTTAGTAACATAAAATGCTCATGCTTATAAGCCATAAGTGCCTCCATGATCACTATTTGCCACTCCCACTGTATTTATGTTCATCTAGCCTCCCTGGTTAAGCTATTCAACATAAAATGCCCTGGTTAATACTACAAAATAAAATGCACACATTTTCTGATAGGCTACAGTATTTTGATATGCTACAGTACACTAAAATGCTACAGTTACTAACCAGAGAAGTGCCTTTGCTTATTTTATGAATGGTTTTTTCTCATACTTGGTTTTTTCTCAATGAGTAACAAGCAAGCAAGCAATGAGTAAATCAAGCAAGCAATGGTTTTTCTCAATGAGTAACAAGCAAGGAAGCAATGAGTAAATGCTAAGGACTAAGGAAGTGCTGTTGCTTGTGCTGTTGCATGTTGCTTGGCTGTTGCATGTTACTTGTGTTGTTGCTTGGCTGTTGCATGTTGTTGGTGGCTGCTGTTGTTGCTGGTGGTATGCATGCTGGTGTTGTTGGTGCTGCTACATGCTGGTGCTGTTGGTGGTATATTTTTATGTGAATTGCTGTTGTGTATGGACCTGGTGGTATATTTTTATGTGAAATGTTGCAGGGACTTCAAATGAGCTGCCCATTTCTCCCGAAACGTTGATTCACTTCCGTTTCGGTTGAGAAATGGGGCTCCTATGTCCAAAAATTAGCAAAGGTCATGCCGAATTTTCCGGCCGACAATTGTACTAATAGATTTCATCCTCTTCTTTATAGAAATTGCAAATATGTCGGCCGACGACAACGTGGCCGGCACTTCTAAGGCCGCCATGACCCTCGAAGAGGAAGCCAGAGCGGCGAACGTCGAGTTCTGGGAATTCGGCCCCTCCCAGCGACAAGAGGAGGAGGAGGTGGACTTGGCGGCGGAGGAAGTCGGAGCTGACCGTCAGATGACTGAAGCTGGGGAGGAGGAGGAGTATGAACCCACCACCGACGGCGCCGCCCACACGGGGGGTGACGGCGTCGGGGAGGCTGACGGCAGCGGCAACCCGGCTGCTAAGAAGAAGAAGAAGCCGCGGAAGGATCGGAAGCCGACGGTGCTCGCCAACACCACCAGCGAGATCACATTGGTCTCCGAAAGTGGGCAACCACAGGAGCCGGAGGCTGTTGCCGCTGGGTACGGCATGCAACTCGGGTGCATTGTCCGGGAAAGCATGTCGATCAACACGGTGAAAATCCGAGGTGAAGGCAATGAGCATTTGGTCGAGCTCTGCCTTCGGAAGCTTCACCGACGGTACAAGTTCCCGGCGCCATACAATAACTTGGAAAGATCCAACCCGGTGAATAAATTGGCCATCACGAAGATGAGCAACGCCCTGAGCAGCTGGAAAAGCCGGGTGAAGGCCAAGATCGACAAAGGTGAAAGCTTTGAGAGTATTAAGAAGGGTGAGCCGATGCTCGATGAAGCAGAGTTCCAGATATTCAAGGAGCGGCTGGATAGCGACGATGCGAAAGCATGGACGGAGTGGGGTAGACAAATGCATGAGCTCAACTTAGGAGCACATCACCTTGGAAGCGGCGGTTATAGAGGAAAGATTCCCATTTGGGAAAAGGAGGACGAAGAACTTGCACGTGCTGGGAAACCGAACCCATGGTTGAAAATTACGGACCTGCAGGTGAGGTACTTTGTCCGGGCCCGCTACACTCTGGACAGGAAGACAATGGAATTCGTTACCGAGCATGACGACGTGAGGAAGTTCGAGGAAAAGCTGGTAAGGGAATTTACCATTGCTGCACATATTACATATATGACGTGAATGCAATGCCCTAAATGTGTTCACCCTATCCTTGTCTGCAGAACGAGCAGTTGGCGAAGGCCGATCTCCCCGAGGCCGAATCGTCGTCCCAGGGCTCGACGGAGCCGTGGGACACGCCTTTCAACAGGGCGTTGAATATCCTCAAGGAGAGGCCAGTATCCAAGCCGCCGACGTCGGCTGGACGTGTCTGCGGCTTTGGTACAAGCATGAAGTTTCGCGAGTACTACAAAGAGGAAAACAGCAAGAAGAGAAGGAGGAGCGCGATGTCAGAAGAGGATAAAGCCGAGGTGGAAGAGCTGAGGAAGAAGGTCTCCATGCTCGAGGAAAAACAGGCAAACTCGATGGACAAAGATGAGGTGGACAAGCTTTTCGAGAAGAAGCTCCGCGATTTCCTGCCCCCTCAGGTCATCGAGGGGATAGCTGCGTGGAATGCGGCCGGTCAGGTGGGGTCGATAAAAGTGCCTAGCGCCGGGGCCAGCAACTCGATCTTCAACGCGTCGCCATCTCCGGATCTGGTTACCCCGCCGCCCACCATCGCCGCGGGGCAGCCGATGGAGTTGGATGAACCGGTGCCCCCCGCTGATCCTGCCGAGGCTACCAAGGCGCAGCCGGCGGCGGCGGTGCTTCATAATGCACCCGAGCCCCCGAAGATTGATAGGCCGGCCGCCACTGTCTCCACATTAGCACAGCTCAACGCCATCACCAAGGTACTTAACTAATTAGTTATTCCATGCCATCTCCTTCATGCGTTTTGATACCCGGCTATCTAATTAATGATGCCCAACATTACTCAGGACACTCCTTGCGTGCTCCTTCACTGCGCGCCCGGCGGCGAGTTGAAGGATGTTGCCACGGGAATGATCATACAACCGAAGAGCACCACGTTGCACACCGTGGCTATGGACGCCAACGTCCTGAAGGTCACTTTGGGTCGGGTGTTGCCGGGGTGCGAAGACATGGACCCCCCAATACAGCCCGAGGGAGCCGACGAGCACCTGACGCTTGAGAACTGCCATGGCTATACCATGGTATGGCCAAAGACCCAGATCCGTCTTGGGGGTCGCTCCACCGGCGCCTCCTCGATCATCCGGCAGCCGATCGTCCGGCCGCCTCCTCGGAGGGCAGCTCCTCCCGTCGTCACCGCCACAACAAGCCGCCACAAGAAACTGCTGGGAGAGTCTCTGCCTCAACCGCCACCGGCGGAGCCTAAAGGCAAGGCCGCTGCACCGCTATCGCCCATCCCATCACCCAATGAAGATGACATCGATGATGATGGGCCGGTAGACGTCGATGCCTACCTCAACACCGGCGCCGACATAGATGATTTGTACATGGCGGGCGCGGATGAAGAAGCATACCGCGTTCGCGACGAACCAGCTGGCCCACCCAAGGCAACCAAACAGCGCCTGGTGTTCCGCGGCTTCTCTCAAGAGACGCCTCCGGCAGCCGATACACAAGAGCCAACCGCCGCAAACATCTTCAGCCCCAATACGCTGATCAACAAGGTCAACGAGCAGTTTGAAGCGTCGGGGCCCGTTGCTCCGAAGAAGCCCCGTAAAAGACCTAGTAAGAACAAGGAGAAGTCTGCGAGCCAGCCACCTCCGACGATCCGTCATCGGGACTCCATGGTACCTCCCAGCAAGGATGGCTTGACCAGAATGCATGAAGCTGGCAAACCAATACTGGGTCCGGAGCTGCTACACCTTGCTTCCGGAGCTATGCTGCCTCTGCAGGACAGTATCCTGGTCCTAGAGAGTATCCTTCTTAAGGACAAAGATCCAAATTACCCGGTCTTCACGGTCAGGGTGCCAAGAGATGTGGGCTTCGTCACTGATGTCCCCGCGGATATATTCTTTATAGCGTACGAGGACATCTTCAAGCTATTCCACGCGAGAAGGCTGGACTATAACTTGGTCCGCCTATTCGCGCTCAATCTGGCGATGAAGATCAAGAGAGAGAGTATCCCGGACGTCGCGATAGCGGATCCTTACTACATGCGTGAAAGCCAGTTGAACTTATCAGCGGTGCGGGTACGGGCTTCGTTGTACCTACAGAAGTGCTTCTTGGACAACAAGAGGAAGGACAACATCCTCTTGGCTTACTTTCCCGAGTAAGTACACATCCGCTAGCCCTGTAATAAATTTCTTTTCCATTGCTCATTTCCAACCTCGATCCAAATTTGTGTTGCGCAGAGACACGCACTGCGTACTCATCTCCATTGCCCCGAAGTTTTCTCTTGCCACCTATTTCGACTCGGGGAGTGCGAAAAAGAAGAACTACGCCAGAATAAGGGGTGTGCTAGATGATGCTCTCGAGGGCTACTTCAAAAAGGGAGGCGCCTTCAAAGAAAAGGCGGAATGTTTCAGGGATGATGGTAAACACAAGTTCAAGCACTTGTTCGAGTTCCCCTGTGTCAAGCAGCCGGAAAACAGCACTCTGGACGCCTTCTATGTCATGCATCACCTAAAAGGGTTTGTCCGGGATAGCCAGAACTTGCGTTTACCATCTGCTCTCCGAGGATGGGCCGAAAAGTTGGCGCGGATCAACGATGATGACCTCAGAGAAGACTTCCAGGATACCAGGGTCAAGATATCACATATCATCACTCAAGACGTCACCACAGGGGGAGGGCCCTTGCACCAGGGTAGAGCGTTATGCAAGAGGGACATCGAGCAACGCCTCAAAGCGCAGGGTGACACGAGGACGTGGATTACAAAAGATCTGTACAAGCCGTTCCCGGAGCCCTGCGAGCCTTGACTTAGTGTGTGATAAACTAGCTATCTTCATCGGTTAGTTTGTATATATATCGATGGACGTGGTCTTTTGTGTGGGTCGTAATTAAACTCTAAGTACTATGTTCATCGGTTTATGTGTATCGGTGGACGTCGTCTTGTGTGTGCGTGTCGCAAACTTATTGTTGCCGTGCTCAACTTTACTATATACTTTGGTCTAATATTTATCAACATATATATATATGCATGATGTACTAATATGATATACTAATATGCCCTTGTCAATAGAGATGCCGACGTACGTTGTGTACAAGGGTCGGGTTCCAGGTGTCTACGAGGAGTGGCAGGACTGTCTCGAACAGGTGCACAAGTTCAGCGGGAACAGCTACAAGGGATACGCGACTAGAGAGGAGGCGGTAGCACAGTGGAGGGCACACGTGGGCAAGAAGAAGAACCGGCTGAAGTTCTTGGTCCCCCTCTTACTCACCGCCACCGCGGTTGTACTCTACTTTACTTTAGTCTAGGTGGCCGGTGACGATGCATGTGCATATGAGACGAGATGAACACACATGTATGTGTATGCGACGATCAAACACATTTCTACTTGTGTAATTTGGATCTAAATGATGTAATGATGAAGACTTGTGTGTATCATGTCATTTGTGTGTCATTTGTGAGTAATTCTGTTATTTCTGGAATGTGCTATGTATTTCTTATATATATCTGTATATTTCCTGTGCAATACCACTATATACTGCAGAAATGGAAAAAATTCGAAAATCCAAAAATTAACATTCTGTGGCGCATGAACTGGCAGTGCGCCACAAAAACTTATAAATATTCTGTGGCGCATGGAAAGGTAGTGCGCCACAAAATCTGGCGCCAAATTCTGTGGCGCACTATCAATGGTGCGCCACAGAAGTCTAAGATTCTGTGGCGCACTGAACAGCGTGCGCCACAGAATTCCAAACTTCTGTGGCGCACCCGCTGCTGCGCCACAGAATTCTAATACTAGTCGCGTGGCAACTGTGGCGACGGCCATATGCGCCACAGAATCAAGATTCGGTGCGCCACAGTTAGCCCTTTTTCCACTAGTGAAGGTCGGGCTGCATCAGGAATCTTAGTCCAATTCAATTCCATGCCAACTTTCTATGCATCCAAACACGGGATATTTTATAATATACCACACTTTTCTTTGATTCTCTATAATTTGCCATGTGACCACCACATGTAAGTGACAATGACAGGTGGTGGTCATGTGGCAAATAGTAGAGAATCAAAGAAAAGTGTGGTATATTATAAAATTGCCCTCCAAACACAGCATAAAGAATTTATGAACAGTTTTGTGTTTTCAAGAAAAACAATCTCACTTACCTAAATTGCCAATGTATGCATTCTTTATACAACAGATTTTAGGGTGTAGTATTAAATTGATCCAACGGTTATTCTATATAGTTCATTTATGAATTTGGGTAGAGGATGATTTGGTAAACGGATGCGGAGTGATCTTCAGCGACCGCGCGGTCAAAAAACATACGTCTGCATCTAGGGCCAGCGGCCCGATGCGTAGTGACAGGGCTGTCCGCGGAGATGCAAACGCGGCCCAAATAAACGTCTCGGTTGCGTCTCTGCGGACGGTGCGCAGTCGTGCCGCGTGACCACTTGCTCTAACCTGGGCTCGTTGGTCAGGAAAAGTGAAATCGACTGCGTGGATTTGCTTCCTATTCCCCTTATTTGCTGCCCTAGTGTGACTCCGCCACCCCAACCCCACCGCACCGCACCGCCGTAGTACATGTCGTCTGTTCGGGCCTCACCGCGCCAGAGAACAAGATCGGAGTTGGGGTAGGTTCTTGGGCGCATCTGTCGCGTCTTTGGGGGCCAAGCAACTGCTGGTTGTGCCGGCCGGCCTCGCCGTCCAAGACCTGTTCGGTCAATTGCGCCGTTAGGTTTTAATTTATATTTTGAGCGCTATTATGGGCGACCATTGATCCGCAGTTTCTACCTACGCAGACGGACATGTGGAAGTCTGCTCGGACTCGTTTTTATAGAGATTTTCAAATATTTAGATGTAATAATTGAGATTTTAACCTGTTTATTTTATTGATTAAACATCCAAATTTATGTCCACGAGCCAAATGTGTCGGCCTGCTGGAGGCACCCCCTGGCGCAAACAAAACTGGCCATTTTCGTATGGACAAGCCGACACAAACGGACACGCTTGACCACTCAACTACTACGTCATCTCTACTACAACGATGAGGGCTTGGATGTTGTTCTTGCCGCTGGTGCCGGGAGGAAGGACGACCACATGTCTTGCAGGAGACGGAGCCTGAAGTCTTGCGCCATGAAGTGTTGCATCTGGAGCGATCTTGGAAACAAGGCCGCCGCCGTGGCCGTGAGCACCGGTAGTAACTCCTGCTGATTCAAGTTGCCATTTTGAGTGATCTTTGAGATGTAAACTCTAATACTTTCAAACCTTGCAATAATAATAAAAAAAAGTTGTATTCATCGTTTCGATGCAGACTGGGGCTTTTGCTTCCATTTCGAAAAAAAAGTAACTCCTGCTGTTCTGCACATCCGGCCGTGACCATTCTTAGTGGTTTACCTCACACTTCTCCCAATCTCTCCCTCTAACACAAACGCGGTGCAGATTTTGGAGCAAATCTAGTGCCGGAGTTCTAAATATTAACTACCTAATATGTCTCTGATGCCTAAATAGAATACACGAATTTTGGTGTAGTATTCCCGACCTGGCCGTTGGATCACAAGATATTAACTATCCAAAATAATCAGATGTACCATAAAAATGACCCGTACTATTCTAAGTGGTATAGAAGTGCTTGTGTACGTCCTATTATTGCTCTATTGAGCTAATATATAATCCAGGATTCTGTTATTTGACTGTGCGTGGTGTTCCCAATATTCTCCGCCTGCCTTGCACCCTTTCACGATGCGATATTAACACTTATTAGAAAATTTTCTTCGACAACAAGCACGCACATTACCGAGCTAATGACAAAGCCAGTGTCAACCATTTGAGCTGTGTGTGAGATTGTGCTCTCCATGTTCTAGTTTGACTTATCTTTTTTATATTTATTTTAACATTGTGTTCCAACTTAAACAGAAAACACAGAATATATCACCTACCATCAAAGGAGAAAAATATTGTACGGACAGATCATGCACGGATGTTCTCAAGATCCGCCTCGACCTATAAGTAGACATGCAACACACCAAGTTTTCTTCATCCATATCTACAATCTAATCCCTACTCCACTCTCTAGCGGGCTATCAATACCATGGCTAGAAAGCTTGCCGCTTTGGCTCTGCTGGTAGCATTGCTTGGTTGCGTGGCCAACACGTGCCAAGCGGGCTACGGGTTTCCTTACCCATTATCGTCACCCAAAAAGAGCTCTTCACTTGTTGCCCCGACGCTCAACTACGCTCACTACTACAAGACTTGCAAGGGAGCGGAGAAGATCGTCAGGGACGTTGTGCAGGAGGAGATTAAACGCAACCGCGGCATCGGGGCGGGCCTCATTCGTCTCTTCTTTCACGACTGCTTTGTCCAGGTATATATAATTATATGTAGCATGTCGATAACCTAGGTAACATTCTTACTATATATATATGTGCCCTCAAATGAAACTAACGTAGAAGTTAACAATTTGGCATGACGATTATATATCTACTTTTCAGGGTTGTGATGCGTCGGTCCTCCTTGACAAGACTCCCGCCAATGAATCAACAGAGAAGTTTGGCCTCCCTAACATAGGCAGTCTCCGCGGCTTTGAAGTGATTGATAAGATCAAGACCAAGCTCGAGGCAAAATGCAAGGGTGTCGTCTCGTGCGCAGACATTGTCGCCTTTGCTGGACGTGACGCCACCTACTTCCTTAGTAACAAGAAGGTATACTTTGAAATACCGGCTGGCCGCTATGATGGACGTGTCTCTTCTGCGAGTGAGACCCTCTTCAACCTTCCCCCTCCTTTCGCCAACATCACGATGCTTGAGGCTATGTTTGCATCCAAGGGGCTCAACCTCGATGAGATGGTCACCCTATCCGGCGCGCACACTATTGGGATCTCCCACTGCTCGTCCTTCGGTGACCGTCTCCCACGCAATGCCTCCGACCCAATGGCCATGAACCCTAGGTTTGCCAGCTCGGTGACAAGGAAGTGCAAGAGCGCTAGCTCTACGGTGGATCAAGACTTCAAGACCCCTAATAAGTTGGACAACCAATACTACAAGAATGTGCTTAACCATGAAGTTTTGTTCACGTCGGACGCCGCGCTTGAGTCATCCAAGACAAAGAGATTGGTGAAGCAGAATCTTGTCCCGAATGTGTGGGAAACAAAGTTCAAACAAGCCATGAGAAAGATGGGCGGCATCGGGGTGAAGACCAGAGCAAATGGGGAGATCAGAAAGAACTGCCGGCTCATCAACTAGAGACTGTTCATTCAATGATATCGTAACTACGTGCTTCAATCACCATTGCTCTTGATCGAAACTATCGGAATAACCTCATATATTTGTTTGTGCTATTTTGAAACTTCTGTAATTTTCCATTAAAGCTTTCATTCATTCCTGTGCTTCAGATGATTTTACTCAAATTTTGTCGGTGTACTGCTATTATCTATGAGATCTTCGAGGGTTATTTTTTAAGGGCACTGCCCACCTTTTTCACTAAACATTATTGGTCATAGTCATCATCACCCCACAAGTTATCCTCTGCGAGCTTTTGGAAGAAAGTTTGTGGCACATGTCAAACCCTAATTAAAGGTGCACATGATCACATTCACGTAGTCTAATAAGGATTCAGCTAAAGAATCATTTGCGGTCCGGTTGACATTATCGAATTGTACGGAATGGTATGATGATGTCTTGCTAGCTAATGCTGTCTCCTCAGCCAGAAAGCGGAAAACCAATCAGAATTGTACGAAATGGTTGATATTATCGAATTGTACGGGACGGTGCAATTTTTGTATTACGTTCTTTAAGAGTAACTAGCAAAAACGCCCATTCGTTTCTACGGTTTTTGTTGAACATTTTTACGCTAAAAAATGATTTTACCCATTTCAAGTGTTAAAACTTCATGAGCCAACCTCATAAAAAGAAGTCGGTAATTACTAATAGGGACAGGTTGGCAAAACAGCTTTGTACAAGTATGATAACAGAAGTACACATTTTTAGAATGGTGAGGTATCGTATTGAATACTTAAAAATATATACACTTTGATAGAAAAATTATAATTTTTTTTCTTGTAATCATACAACATGGCTCTAAATCAATTATGATTTCAAGATCTAGAAAAGAAAGAGGCATTAATAGTGTAAAATTACCTCAAGTAATGATCCAGAATATTACTACCTCGGAAAGAATTTAATTGATGCCAGCTCCCAGCGGCGCATGTACAACCTCTGTGTTGATTAAATCCGATCGAGAGAGAAACGACACCATAATTTTTAGGGGAGTGATGTCTTGGCACATGGGAGTATATGCTACCTTTCTTTTCAAATGCATCTTAGATATATTTTGATATGTTAAAAAATTTGAAACTAAAAATTCGTACGTGCTACGCATTCACAACGTTGTTTCATGAAAAATCAACTTGTCTTGTGGCACGTGTAAAAAGACAAAATTCAATGCGAAAAATAAGTCTTTTCACAAGGTAACGTTTCACTTTTTTATATAGACCACATAATGTATGTTTTTTTGCGAAATTTGACGAAGGCACATATATTGTGGAGATGTACATGTAGATCTTTTTGTCCAAATTCTTTAACACTTTGAAATAGTATGTTTTTTGGTATAGGGAGCATGGGATCTAAATTGAGTTTTCGAATTTTAGAACCTACAAAAATATGGAGGCATCAATCAATAGTTTCATAACGTCAATATGTTATTAGACACATGAGGTCTCGATTTGTTTCAGGAAAATTCTGCACTTCTGTACATAGTAAGACATGAATGAAAAAGGATTAACCTGCAACAGTTTCAGATGTTGGATTAGGCCTTCTACTTTTCCTAAATAGAGAGGACATGTTGATGAGACTTGTATAGCAATTACGTCCACATGCAGTATCTGATGGCTTCCAAGAAACCTAAGATGAGATGTTGACCTCGAGGATTGTCACGCATACGGCATCCTCTTGATCACTCGCTCCAGGAACGCTACCGATTCCTAATCTATCTTCCTGAAAATCTCCGCCCCCGGCTTACTTGATACACAATTTCTTATGGTGCCGTCTGCCGTGTCCCTGGCCATCACATGCATGCTATTGCTAGCCATTTAGTGGCGAGAAGAAAGAGGCCTCCTGCAGCGTCTTGTCCGTCGAGGCCCTCCTCCTTTGACCACCATGTCCTTGGACCAGGAAATCAATCGATAAGTAACGGTAGTGAAAGGTGACAGAGGTGTGCTTGGCATGCACTAGTGGAAAACAGAGCTTTCGTGGAAGCCTTTTGTCGTGGGCGCGTCTGGAGCCGCGATAAATGGCATGACCACGTCGCCCCGAAATCCTTTGGAGCGCTCCGGGTCTTTTGTCGCGGCCTTTTGTCGCGGGCCGTACCACGACCCGTGACAAAAGGGGTCCGAGGCTTGGCGTCACCTGCTGGCACCCCTTTTGTCGCGGGTCATGGTACGACCGCGACAAAAGGGCCCTATATATACACAGTCAGCCCCCACCTCCCTACATTTTTTTCTTGGTGGTGAAAGGTGGAGAGGTTTATGCTAGCTCTTTTTTTCTTCTTGTGCACAAGAGGTGTTTGATGAAATGTTTGTGAGGATGCCACTTGATTTTATTTGATAAGATTTCTTCTCTTTTTGATCCTAAAAGGTTAGCAACTATTTTCTCGTATACATAGTCCGCAATACTAATTTTAGCATGGTGATTGCATCTGATACATAATTGTACTTATGGTGCAGATGAGTCATCCATGGATGTACGGTAACCGATGTGCTCCCGCTTTCAGAGAGGGCGTGAATTCTTTCCTGCTTGTGGCCGAGGCCAACAAGTCGAAGCAAGGTTTTATGTGTTGTCCATGTCTGAAATGTAAGAATGAGAAGGATTACTCTTGCTCAAGAGACATTAAGAGCCACCTGCTTCGGTTCGGATTCATGTCCAGCTATAATGTTTGGACCAAGCACGGAGAAGAAGGGGTTATGATGGAAGACGGCGATGAAGAAGAAGATAACGATGACCAGTACCGATCTATGTTCTCTGAATACGATGATACCGCAATGGAAGACAATGAAGAAGAAGGAGGTGAAGAACGGGCACCAGATGATCCTGTTGATGATGATCTTCGTCGGGCCATTTCTGATGCAAGGAGAGACTGTGGCACGGATAAGGAGAGGTTGCAGTTCGACAAGATGTTAGAGGACCACCAAAATTGTTGTACCCAGGTTGTGAAAATTTTCCTAGAAACGCAATCCAAGCCAAGATGCAATCTAGAAGACGGGAGCAACGAGGGGATGATCGAGACTCACCCTTGAAGATTTCCAAAGCCTATAAGAGTAGGCTCTTATTGCTGCGGTAGACGATCACTTGCCGCTTGCAAAAGCGCGTAGAAGATCTTGATCACGGTGCCACAATCGGGCAGCACCTCCGTACTCGGTCACACGTTCGGTGTTGATGAAGACGACGTCCTTCTCCCCGTTCCAGCGGGCAGCGGAAGTAGTAGCTCCTCCTTGAATCCGGCAGCACGACGGCGTGGTGGCGGTGTCGATGGAGAACTCCGGCGGAGCTTCGCTAAGCGTGCGGGAGAGGTGGAGGAGGTGGGGCGGCTAGGGTTTGGGAGAGGGGGTGGCCGGCCTCCTTGGGGTGCGGCCAAGGTGGTGGTGTTGTGGTGGCCGGCCCCCTCCCCTATGCCCCTCATTATATAGGTGGAACCCCAAGTGTTGGACTACAAGTCTTCGAATAAGACCCGAACCAAAAACCTTCCATGTAGTAGGGAAACCTACCCAAGGTGGGACTCCCACCCAAGTGGGATTCCCACCCTTCCATGTGGGGGGGTGGCCGGCCCCCTTGGGGGGAGTCCACCTTGGACTTTCCCCTCTAGGGTTGGCCGGCCATGGGTGGTGGAGTCCCTCCGGGACTCCGCCTTCCAAAGTGATTTCTTCCGGACTTTTCTAGAACCTTCTAGAACCTTCCATAAATGCATCGGATCATTTTCAAACATATAAAATGACTTCCTATATATGAATCTTATTCTCCGGACCATTCCAGAACTCCTCGTGATGTCCGGGATCCCATCCGAGACTTCGAACAAAACTTCGAACTCCATTTCATATTCAAGTTCTACTATTACAACATCAAACCTTAAGTGTGTCACCCTACGGTTCGCGAACTATGTAGACATGGTTGAGTACTCTCTCCGACCAATAACCAATAGCTGGATCTGGAGATCCATAATGGCTCCCACATATTCAACGATGACTTAGTGATCGAATGAACCATTCACATACGATACCAATTCCCTTTGTCACGCGATATTTTACTTGTCCCAGGTTTGATCATCGGTATCACTCTATACCTTGTTCAACCTCGTCTCTTGACAAGTACTCTTTACTCGTACCGTGGTATGTGGTCTCTTATGAACTTATTCATATGCTTGCAAGACATTAGACGACATTCCACCGAGAGGGCCCAGAGTATATCTATCCGTCATCGGGATGGACAAATCCCACTGTTGATCCATATGCCTCAACTCATACTTTTCGGATACTTAATCCCACCTTTATAACCACCCATTTACGCAGTGGCGTTTGATGTAATCAAAGTACCTTTCTAGTATAAGTGATTTACATGATCTCATGGTCATAAGGACTAGGTAACTATGTATCAAAAGCTTATAGCAAATAACTTAATGACGTGATCTTATGCTACGCTTAATTGGGTGTGTCCATTACATAATTCATATAATGATATAACCTTGTTATTAATAACATCCAATGTTCATGATTATGAAACTAATCATCTATTAATCAACAAGCTAGTTAAGAGGCTTACTAGGGACTCTTTGTTGTTTACATATCACACATGTATCAATGTTTCGGTTAATACAATTATAGCATGGTATATAAACATTTATCATAAACATAAAGATATATAATAACCACATTTATTATTGCCTCTTGGGCATATCTCCAACAGTCTCCCACTTGCACTAGAGTCAATAATCTAGATTACATTGTAAGGTACCTAACACCCATGGCATTCTGGTGTTGGTCATGCTTTGCCCTAGGGAGAGCTTTAGTCAACGGATCTGCTACATTCAGATCAGTGTGTACTTTGCAAATCTTTACTTCTCCATCTTCGATGTACTCGCGAATCGAATGATAACGTAGCTTGATATGCTTCAGCCTCTTGTGTGACCTTGGTTCATGTGCATTGGCGATGGCACCCATGTTGTCACAGTAGATGACTAGTGGGTCCAATGCACTAGGAACCACACCGAGCTCTACAATGAACCTCTTCATCCATACCGCTTCTGATGAAGCCTCTGAAGCCGCTATGTACTCCGATTCTGTTGAAGACTTCGCCACCGTGCACTGCTTCGAGCTTGCCCAGCTTACTGCAGCACCATTCAATATAAACACGTACCCAGATTGTGACTTAGAGTCATCAGGATCAGTGTTCCAACTTGCATCGGTGTAACTTGTTACAACGAGCTCTTGGTCACCTCCATAACAAAGAAACATATCCTTAGTTCTTTTCAAGTACTTCAGGATATTCTTGACCGCTGTCCAGTGTTCCATTCCTGGATCACTTTGATATCTGCTAGTCAAACTAACAGCATGTGCTACATCCGGTCTAGTACATAGCATGACATACATGATAGAGCCTACTGCCGAGGCATAGGGGATCTGACTCATCCTTTCTCTTTCTTCTGCCGTAGCCGGACCTTGAGTCTTACTCAAGACCTTGCCTGGTAACATAGGTAAGAATCCTTTCTTACTTTCGTCCATTCTAAACTTCTTTAGAATCTTGTCCAGGTATGTACTCTGTGATAGCCCTATTAGACGTCTTGATCTATCTCTATAAATCTTGATGCCTAATATATACGATGCTTCACCAAGGTCTTTCATTGAAAAACTATTATTCAAATAACCTTTTACACTGCTTAATAGTTCTATATCATTCCCAATCAATAATATGTCATCTACATATAATATCAGGAATGCTACAGAGCTCCCACTCACTTTCTTGTAAATACAGGCCTCTCCATGACACTGTATAAACCCGAAGTCTTTGATCACCTTATCAAAGCGTCGGTTCCAACTTCTCGATGCTTGCTTCAGTCCATAAATTGAACGCTGAAGTTTGCATACTTTGTCAGCATTTTTAGGATCGAAAAAACCTTTGGGTTGTACCATATACAACTCTTCCTCAATGTCTCCATTAAGGAACGCCGTTTTGACATCCATCTGCCAAATCTCATAATCGAAAAATGCAGCTATTGCTAACAAAATCCTCACAGATTTTAGCTTCGCTACAGGTGAGAAAGTCTCATCGTAGTCAACACCTTGAATTTGTCGGAAACCCTTTGCGACAAGTCGAGCTTTATAGACAGTAATATTACCATCAGCATCTGTTTTTCTCTTGAAGATCCATTTATTCTCGACAGCCTTGCGGCTATCAGGTAAGTCTACCAAAGTCCATACTTTGTTATCATACATGGATCCCATTTTGGATTTCATGGCTTCTTGCCATTTGTTGGAATCTGGGCTCATCATTGCTTCTTCAAACGTATCTATAATTTCTGATGTTCCATGCTTGTTTTATGACAATACCTACATGTTTTGTTCACACTTTATATCGTTTTGATGCGTTTTCGGAACTAACCTATTGACGAGATGCCGAAGTGCGTTCCTGTTTTCCTGTTTTTGGTTTCAGAAATCCTAGTAAGGAAATATTCTCGGAATCGGACGAAATCAACGCCCGAGTACCCTATTTTCACCGGATGCTTCCAACACCCGAGAGGGACCGGAGGGGGCCACGGGGCCCCACACACTAAGGCGGCGCGGCCGAGGGGGGCGCCGACCTGTTGTCTGCCCCACCAGGGCCCCTCCGAGGCTCCCCTTTCGCCTATATAAGCTCCCTGACCTAAAACCCCGATACGAATAAGCCACGGTGCGAAACCTTCCAGGCCGCCGCCATCGCGAAGCCAAGATCGGGGACAGGAGTCTCTGTTCCGGCATGCCGCCGGGACGGGGAAGTGCCCCCGGAAGGCTTCTCCATCGACACCGCTGCCATCTCCACCGCCATCTCCATCAACGCTGCTGCTCCCATGAGGAGGGAGTAGTTCTCCATTGAGGCTAAGGGCTGTACCGGTAGCTATGTGGTTAATCTCTCTCTATGTACTTCAATACAATAATCTCATGAGCTGCCTTACATGATTGAGATTCATATGATGATGCTTGTAATCTAGATGTCATTATGCTAGTCAAGTGGATTTTACTTATGTGATCTCCGGAGACTCCTTGTCCCACGTGTGTAAAGGTGACAGTGTGTGCACCGTGTGGGTCTCTTAGGCTATATTTCACAGAATACTTATTCACTGTTATGGATAGCATATTGAAGTGCTTATTTATATCCCTTTATGATTGCAATGTGTTTTGTATCACTATTTATCTATGTGCTACTCATGTGATGTTATTAAAGTAGTCTATTCCTCCTGCATGGTGTAATGGTGACAGTGTGTGCATCGTGTAGTTCTTGTCGTAGATTATGATCATAATCTCTTGTAGGTTATGGAGTTGATTATCGCTATGATAGTATTGATGTGATTTATTCCCCCTTCATAGTGTAAAGGTGACAGTGTGTATGCTATGTTAGTACTCGGTCTATTTTGCAAAGATCTATTATGCTCTAAGGTTACTTAAACATGAATATCGAATGTTGTGGAGCTTGTTAACTCCGGCATTGAGGTGCTCTAGTAGCCCTACGCAACGAATGGTGTTCATTATCAAACAAGAGTATATGTAGCACAAGGAAGAGAACTTATTTATTATGTGATCAATGTTGAGAGTGTCCACTAGTGAAAGTATGATCCCTAGGCCTTGTTTCCACCACAAAGAATTGCTTCCCACGCCAGCAAGCTATTTTCTGGCGCCGCTTGTTTACTGTTTTACTGCATCTTTACTTTCTGCAATATTACCACCATCTATACCACCTGTGTTTTACTATCTCTTCGCCGAACTAGTGCACCTATACATCTGACAAGTGTATTAGGTGTGTTGGGGACACAAGAGACTTCTTGTACGTGATTGCAGGGTTGCTTGAGAGGGATATCTTTGACCTCTTCCTCCCTGAGTTCGATAAACCTTGGGTGATCCACTTAAGGGAAAACTTGCTTTTGTTCTACAAACCTCTGCTCTTGGAGGCCCAACACTGTCTACAAGAATAGAAGCACCTGTAGACATCAAGCTATTTTCTGGCGCCGTTGCCGGGGAGGAAAGGTAAAAGGTACTCACACTCCGGATCTCGGCTACTAAGCTATTTTCCGGCGCCGTTGTAAGTACTCGAAGCTATTTCCTTTAGATCCTGCAATTGCATCTTTTGGTTTCTTGTTTACACTAGTTAGGCATAATGGAAAGCAACAGTGAGCTTTTATTTCTATTTCCTGAGTTAAGACATGGATTGTTTGCTGCGAAAATTAAAAAACCTATGGAATCTTATTTGCATGCTGGTAACAATGATATTAGTATGAACGCTTTGAACACCATTGTTGTTAATGATATGGAAAATTCTAAGCTTGGGGAAGCTAGTTTTGATGAGCATGATATTTTTAGTCCCCCAAGCATTGAGGAGAAAATTTTCTTTGATGATACTTTGCCTCCTATATTTGATGATGAGAATAATAATGATAGCTACTTTGTTGAATTTGCTCCCACTACAACTAATAAAATTGATTATGCTTATGTGGAGAGTAATAATTTTATGCATGAGACTCATTATAAGAATGCTTTATGTGATAGTTATATTGTTGAGTTTGCTCATGATGCTACTGAAAGTTATTATGAGAGAGGAAAATATGGTTGTAGAAATTTTCATGTTACTAAAACACCTCTCTATGTGCTGAAATTTTTGAAGCTACACTTGTTTTGTCTTCCTATGCTTGCCACTATACTCTTCATGAACTTGTTTATTTACAAGATTCCTATGCATAGGAAGAATGTTAGACTTAAATTTGTTTTGAATTTGCCTCTTGATGCTCTCTTTTGCTTCAAATACTATTTCTTGCGAGTGCATCATTAAAACTGCTGAGCCCATCTTAATGGCTATAAAGAAAGAACTTCTTGGGAGATAACCCATGTGTTTATTTTACTACAGCACTTTTGTTTTATATTTGAGTCTTGGAAGTTGTTTACTACTGTAGCAACCTCTCCTTATCATGTTTTTGTGCCAAGTAAAGTCTCTATGGTAAAGTTGATGCTAGATTTGGATTGCTGCGCAGATTTGCTGTCTGTCACGAATTTTAGCAGAAGTCTCTGTAAAAAAATCAAAAAAATCTGCAAATTTATGTGTGTGATCCTCAGATATGTACGCAACTTTCATTAGTTTTGAGTTTTTCCATTTGAGCAAGTTAAGTGCCCCTTCCAGGTTCGTCTTTACGGACTGTTCTGTTTTTGACAGATTCTGCCTTTTATTTCGCATTGCCACTTTTGTTAAGTTGAATGAGTTTCTTTGTTCCATTAACTTTCAGAAGTTTTGTGCAATGTCCAGAAGTGTTAAGAATGATTGTGTCACCTCTTAACATGTGAATTTTGATTATGCACTAACCCTCTAATGAGTTTGCTTGAAGTTTGGTGTGGCAGAAGTTTTCAAGGGTCAATAGAAGAGGGTGATATAATGTGATCGAGAAGAGTGAAAGGTCTAAGCTTGGGGATGCCCGGTGGTTCATCCCTGCATATTTTAAGAAGACTCAAGCATCTAAGCTTGGGGATGCCCAAGTCATCCCCTTCTTCATCGACAACTTATCAGGTTTCTTCTAGTGAAACTATATTTTTATTCGGTCACATCTTATGTATTTTACTTGGAGCGTCTGTGTGCTTTTATTTTCGTTTTGTTATTTTCTGAATAAATTCATCCTTGTGTGGGAGAGAGACACGCTCCGCTGGTTCATATGAACACATGTGTTCTTAGCTTTTAATGTTCAAGGGCGAAAGTTGATCGCTTCACTTGTTGCTATTTGGTTGGAATCAGAAAATGCTTCATATGGTCTTGAATAATTTGATACTTGGCAATTGTTTTGAGCTCTCATAAATCATGTTTAAGCTCTTGCATCATGTAGTTTAAATCTAGTAGTGGAGAACTACCGTAGAGCTTGTTGAAATTTGGTTTGCATGATTGGTCTCTCTAAGGTCTAGATATTTTCTGGTAAAAGTGTTTGAGCAACAAGGAAGATAGTGTAGAGTCTTATAATGCTTGCAATATGTTCTTATGTAAGTTTTGCTGTACCGGTTTATACTTGTGTTTGCTTCAAATAACCTTGCTAGCCAAAGCCTTGTACTGAGAGGGAATACTTCTCGTGCATCCAAAACCTTGAGCCAAAACCCATGCCATTTGTGTCCACCATATCTACCTATTATGTGGTATTTCCTGCCATTCCAAGTAAATACTTCATGTGCTACCTTTAAACAATTCAAAAGCTATTACCTCTTATTTGTGTCAATGTTTTATAGCTCATGAGGAAGTATGTGGTGTTTTATCTTTCGATCTTGTCATTTACTTCTGACAGACTTTCACAATGGACTAGTGGCTTCATCCGCTTATCCAATAATTTTGCAAAAAGAGCTGGCAATGGGGTTCCCAGCCCCAATTAATTAACTTGCATTAATAATTCTCTTCACATGTTTTGCTCTGATCTATCAGTAAGCAACTTAAATTTGCAAATAGACACTCCTCCATGGTATGTGAATGTTGGAAGGCACCCGAGGATTCGGTTAGCCATGGTTTGTGAAAGCAAAGGTTGGGGGAGTGTCATCTAATAAATAAAACTAAAGTACATGTGTAAACAAAAGAGAAGAGGGATGATCTACCTTGCTGGTAGAGATAACGTCCTTCATGGGAGCCGCTCTTGAAAGTCTGGTTGATAAGGTAGTTAGAGTACCCATTACCATTCGTTGACAACAACAAACACCTCTCAAAACTTTACTTTTATGCTCTCTATATGATTTCAAAACTTGAAAAGCTCTAGCACATGATTTAATCCCTGCTTCCCTCTGCGAAGGGCCTTTCTTTTACTTTTATGTTGAGTCAATTTACCTATTTCCTTCCACCTTAGAAGCAAACACTTGTGTCAACTGTGCATTGATTCTTACATACTTGCTTATTTGCATTCATCATATTACTCTATGTTGACAATTATCCATGAGATATGCATGTTGAAAGTTGAAAGCAACTGCTGAAACTTATATCTTCCTTTGTGTTGCTTTGATGCCTTTACTTTGAATTTATTGCTTTATGAGTTAACTCTTATGCAAGACTTTTTGATGCTTGTCTTGAAAGTACTATTCATGAAAAGTTTTGCTATATGTTATCTATAGATATTGCTTTGAATCACTCCATTCATGTCATATGCTTTACAATAATGTTGATCAAGATTATGATGGTAGCATGTCACTTCAGAAATTATTTGTGTTATCGTTTACCTACTCGAGGACGAGTAGGAACTAAGCTTGGGGATGCTGATACGTCTCAAACGTATCTATAATTTTTGATGTTCCATGCTTGTTTTATGACAATACCTACATGTTTTGTTCACACTTTATATCGTTTTGATGAGTTTTCCGGAACTAACCTATTGACGAGATGCCGAAGTGTCAGTTCTGTTTTCTGCTGTTTTTGGTTTCAGAAATCCTAGTAAGGAAATATTCTCGGAATCGGACGAAATCAACGCCCCTATTTTCAGGAAGCTTCCAACACCGAGAGGGACCAGAGGGGGCCACGGGGCCCCACACACTAAGGCGGCGCGGCCGAGAGGGGGGCGCCGACTGTTGTCTGCCCCACCAGGGCCCCTCCGAGGCTCCCCTTTCGCCTATATAAGCTCCCTGACCTAAAACCCCGATACGAATAAGCCACGGTACGCGAAACCTTCCAGCCGCCGCCATCGCGAAGCCAAGATCGGGGACAGGAGTCTCTGTGGCACGCCGCCGGACGGGGAAGTGCCCCGGAGGCTTCTCCATCGACACCGCTGCCATCTCCACCGCCATCTCCATCAATGCTGCTGCTCCCATGAGGAGGGAGTAGTTCTCCATCGAGGCTAAGGGCTGTACCGGTAGCTATGTGGTTAATCTCTCTCTATGTACTTCAATACAATAATCTCATGAGCTGCCTTACATGATTGAGATTCATATGATGATGCTTGTAATCTAGATGTCATTATGCTAGTCAAGTGGATTTTACTTATGTGATCTCCGGAGACTCCTTGTCCCACGTGTGTAAAGGTGACAGTGTGTGCACCGTGTGGGTCTCTTAGGCTATATTTCACAGAATACTTATTCACTGTTATGGATAGCATATTGAAGTGCTTATTTATATCCCTTTATGATTGCAATGTGTTTTGTATCACTATTTATCTAGGGATTTCTATTTTCGTGCCCCTGGTTCGTTAGTTGTACTCAGTTTTCCCCAGTCCCTTAGTTTTTCCTCAGTTTTCCCCTCCTATAGTTTGAAACACGCACAAGTGCTGGAACGGCCGGTAGCCGTCAGGTCAGAGGCCTTGACCGTTAGTCTGACCGGGTGGGGCCGCACAGGGGCAGCTCCTCCCTGACCGTCTCGTGCTGACGGGTAGGGTCAGGAGACACGTCGGAGCAGCCATCCATCTATCGCTGACGTGTGGGCCGTTTTATTTCATGATTTTATACGCGGTGCTGCCAATGACAAATGGGGCCGCTCTATAGGGCTGCCGCAGCCAATGACCAGTGGGGTCGTATATTTTTCAGGAAAAGACATATATTGCCGCTCTGTGGGGCTGCCGCAGCCAATGACCAGTGGGGTCGTCTATTTATTTAGGGAAACTCATATATTGCCGCTCTGTGGGGCCTCCGCAGCCAATGACCAGTGGGGTCGTCTATTTTTCAGGAAAAGACATATATTGCCGCTCTGTGGGGCTGCCGCAGCCAATGACCAGTGGGGTCGTCTATTTATTTAGAGAAACTCATATATTGCCGCTCTGTGGGGCCTCCGCAGCCAATGACCAGTGGGGTCGTCTATTTTTCAGGAAAAGACATATATTGCCGCTCTGTGGGGCTGCCGCAGCCAATGACCAGTGGGGTCGTCTATTTATTTAGAGAGAAAAAATCATATATTGCCGCTCTGATATATGTCTTTAGAGAATATCATAGAGAGAAGCAACAAGTTCGCTAATTAATTATTCTTAAGCTAGACCGGAGAACCGCTGGCAGCTCGTTCCCCACCGTCGGACGGAGCAGCCATCGCCGGCGCCTCGTCGCGCCGCCGGCTCTGTCCCCCGGCGGCGTCGGACGAACTGCGGCGCTGCACGTCAACCACGGCTCCAGCACTTGTTTCGTCCGCACGCATTGTACCCACCGCAGGAAAGTCCGCCGCAAGCAGATCCGCCGCCCACGACGACCGGGATTTGTTCCGCGCACCAATTGGTAGACCTCCGCTTCTGCCTCCCCCGCCCCCTAATCGATTCGGTTCCCGTAATTTATTGGAGTTTGCAGGTACGAAATAGTCCTCAATGTCTCGTCGTAGCGGGTACACCGGCGAGGGTGGGGATTCGATCATGTCGTGGCCACGTTCTACTTCTCCTACCTCGTCGGAAGTGCAGGTATATAGCTTCAGCTCTCTGTACTACCGTTGAATTTGAAGTTCCGCCATGGCCTGTTGGGGTGATTTCAGTTGTTCTTTTTTCCATTATTGTTACAGTTAGCCAGGCAAGCCGATGATCCATGGTACATTGCATACCAAGATGAATCAACCCAGTGGTGTAGCCAGAGGATGGATTTGGAGGAGAAGGTGGCCAATTTAGGTGATGAATTGGCCCGTAAAAACCTGATGATATTCGAGCTGAAGCGTATTGTGGAGGAAGAAAAGAAGAATTCAGAGCTTATTCGCAAGGAGAAGTTGAGAGTTGAGACAGATCTTGCCGTATTTGATCAAGTGGTAGAAAATCTAGAACATGAACTTAAAGTGATGGGAGAGGAGAAAAGTAGATTCATCTGTGCAGTTTTATTAGGTGTCATCCCTGTCCTAGCAGTTATGTGGTTCTGGTAGACGATTTAGTATAGAATTGTTATTCAGTAGATGGCTCTAACCACTGTATTTTGTTGTGGCTCTAAGCACTGTATTTCGGTGTACAATTTCCTACTTGTGCTAAGTAATGCGCACGATAATTTTAGCATGCATGAACATTTTATAAAAGTGAAGGGATCCCAAAAGTGAAAGCATGTACCAGCCTCCGGATCAAATACATATCAATATCTTCCCAATCAAGTTGGGATAGAATTCAAATCATACATACGGATGTACATGGACACATCAAGAACGTGAAGAAGCTTTTTTTGAGACGGAGGTAGTAGTTCGAACAATTTTATCCCATTTGGAAATTGAAAAATACAAATTTATAATAATTTATCCCAATTTGCGGCGTCGAACACGGCCGCGCAGCGATGGGCAAGAAAGGCCGGGACGACGGGCGGCTGAGGGGTGGTCATCTGCGCCATCAAACGTTGAAGCGATGTTATCGGCGATGGCTTCAATGTTCGTGGCATCGATGACCAGTGTCGGAACCGCCGCTGTCTTGGTGTACTTCATCAGCGACGGATCTGCGGAGGGCTGGATCGGCGGCTTTGCAGCGCGGTTGTAGACGATGGCTTCAATCGTCTTGGCATCGATTCGCACTCTCGGCACCGGAAGTGAGACATCAACAGGCTCCGACATTGAAGGCTGGGTCTGCGCCGTCGAAGCGATGTTGTAGGCGATGGCTTCAATGTTCGTGGCATCGATGACCACTGTCGGCACGGCCGCCGTCTTGGTGTTCTTCATCATTCAACAGATCTGAGAATAGAATCGAAAGTGAGACAGAGAGAGACATTTCAACTATTTCTGACGGTTAGATCCTCACCGGCACTCTTAGATCCACGGCGCACGCACGGTTAGATGCACGCCGCCGCACGCACGGTTAGATCCGCGCCGCCGCACGCCGCCGCACGCACGGTTAGATCCGCGCCGCCGCACGCCGCCGCACGCACGGTTAGATCCGCGCCGCCGCACGCACGGTTAGATCCGCGCCGCCGCACGCCGCCGCACGCACGAGATCCGCGCCGCCGCCGCGGTTAGATCCGCGCCGCCGCACGCGGTTAGATCCGCGCGCCGCCGCACGGTTAGATCCGCGCCGCCGCACGCCACCGCAAGCACGGTTAGATCCGCGCCGCCGCATGCACGGTTAGATCCGCGCCGCCGCGACCGCCGTAGTAAGAGAGGAAATACGAGAGAGGAGGATGCGACTGGAATATGCGACTGCCAGGGTTGGTAGGTATGTGCTCTGCTCTTGTCTCCGTATGCGTCCATCGTGGTAGAGAGAGAGATACAGGCCGTCCGATCATAAATGATCGAACGGTGCAAGCGTTCGTTGAGCTTTCATCCAACCAAGATCCGTGTGACATACATCTCGACCAATCAGAGATCAGCCAGTGAGTACAAGTTAGGAAAACTGAGTAGAACTGAGAGGGGGAAAAGTGAGGAAATGTTTATCGGAAGGGCAAAACTGAGTATGACTGAGTAAAACAAGTGGGCCCGGAGGGGAAAACTGAGTAACACTAAGTAAAACAGGGGCACCCAAATAATAAACGGACTAAGGGAAATTGAAGCTTTTGGCATAAAAATTGTAAAATTGTGTTATTTGAACAATATATTACATTTTGGCCGACTAGATATTGTTTGCAACTCAAAGATACACAAGTGTGACGAATTTGGACTCATTTGGACAAAGTTTGTAAGCATAGTGGGTATTTGGGAGGTGTATTGAGCAGAAAGCCCTGCATCTTCATATCTAGTAGCTCATGGACTAGGAAGTGGTTTTGAAGCTTTTGGCATAAAAACTTCATATCTCTATATTTCCTTTTCCATTATTATTTCTCTAGGTTGTAGGTAACATAACAAGGCTCCATGGGAAGGTTCCACCATGTTTTGAATTATTTTGAATTGAACCCTAAAATGTTAAAACCCTAAAACCCTAAAACCCTAAAACCCTAAAATGATAAATGTGGCTTAAATGTGGCATACAAATTGTTCATACAAATTCAAATTGTTCAACACAAAGGGATCCCCAATACAAAGGGAACCACAATACAAATTGTTCATACAAATTCAAATTGTTCAACACAAAGGCATCCCCAATACAAAGGGAACCCCAATACAAATTGTTCAACACAAAGGGATCCCCAATACAAAGGGAACCCCAATACAAATTGTTCATACAAATTCAAATTAGTTGTTCAGAATAAAATCTTTCTCTTGCTCCTGGTGTGACTCGCCGGGGCCACCACCTTACTCCGGGTAACCCTACCAGGGATATTACCGGTGTCTACCTTCCTTTTGCCCTCTTTCTTGTTCTTCTTCTTCTGCGAAGCTTGTGCTTTTTCTTCTGCCATGAGCTCTTCGAAGTTAGCATCTAACATGGCCTTACAACTATCGAGGCAATCTCGATTATACTGTTCCCTCTCCTCTGGACTCATCGGTTGAAGCCTTTCTACATCCATCTGTTCCCTCTGCTCTCGATCCATCGGTTCAATCTCCTCATGTTGAACTGCTGCTTCAATCTCCTCTGCATTTGCTGCTTCAATCTCCTCATGTTGAACTGCTGCTTCAATCTCAAGTTGAATTGCTGCTTCATTCTCCTCTGCATTTTCTGCTCCCGCCTGATCTTCCATTCCAAAAGCCGGATCAACTCCATTTTTACAAAGCCTAGCAATGTGTCCAGGGATTCCACAACGTTTGCACTTACGTTTTCGAATCGGTGCACCACCCTCTGCACTAGCTCTGATCCTATTCTTCCTCGGCCTACCTGCCGGTCTAGTCAATACTGGAGAGTACAGTTTGAAGCCTGGATCGACTTTCATCCATTGGTCTTTTCCCAACAAGGTAGGAACATTCATAGCATATGCAGCCCTAAATTTGGCAACAGAGAAATACTCTGACACATACTGATCAACTTCACCATCTTCACCCCCTATAACACTCATGAAAAACAATGCGTGTATGCAGGGTATCCCACGGATCTGCCATCCCCTACAATGGCATGTCCTATCAACCAAACTCACTGGATACCTCCACTGCCTGTTTTTACTGTCAGTGTAGGTTACCTCAGTCTAGGGGGTGTATCGTAGTACTTTCGATAAATAAGAGTGTCGAACCCAACGAGGAGCAGAAGGTGTTGACAAGCAGTTTCGATGAAGGTTTCACTGTAAATGCTCACAGACAAGTATTCAGGGGGTTTTGATATTGCAGATAAATAAAGTACAAGTAAATAAAATGCGAGAGAAATAATTGCAGCGAGTGGCCCAATCCTTTTTAGCACAAAGGACAAGCCGGTTTGATTACTTATAATGACCAAACGTTCCGAGGACACACGGGGATTTTAGTCTAGTGCTTTCGCTACATACAGCTGATTAATCTTCATTGTTTTGATAAGTGTTGTGTGGGTGAACCTATGCTAATGCACCGCCCTTCCTAGGACTAATACATACTTGTGATTATACCCCTTGCAAGCATCCGCAACTACAAGAAAGTAATTAAGATAAATCTAACCACAGCCTTAAACTCTGAGATCCTGCGATCCCTCCTGCATCGATATACTAACGGGGGCTTAGGTTTCTGTCACTCCGGCAACCCCGCAATTAGCAACCGAATACAAGATGCACTCCCCTAGGCCCATAAATGGTGAAGTATCGTGTAGTCGACGTTCACACGACACCACTAGAAGAATGACACCACAACTTAAATATCATAACATTGAATATTACTCAACCATAATTCACTACTAGCATGTAGACTTCACCCATGTCCTCAAGAACTAAACGAACTACTCACGAGACATCATATGGAATACAATCAGAGGTGATATGATGATGAATAGCAATCTGAACATAAACCTTGGTTCAATGGTTTCACTCAATAGCATCTACAACAAGTATAGAATAACACCGGGAGAGTTTCCCCTATCAAACAATCAAGATTTAACCCGAATTGCTACAGCGATGACGAGGTGCAGCGGTGGTGATGGCGGTGTAGATGGTGGAGATGATGATGATGATGATGGAGATGATGTCCCGCTCGATGACGATGGCGATGGCGTCGATTTCCCCCTCCGGGAGGGAATTTCCCCGGCGGATTCCTGCCCGCCGGAGAGCTCTTTTCTCTCTGGTGTTCTCCGCCCCGCAGAGGCGGCGGTAACCCTTCGTGAGGATCCCTCTGTGGCTTAGGTTTTCGGGACGAAGGAGTACGCGAAGAAAAGGAGGCGAAAAGGGTCGTGGGCCCCCCAGAGCATAGGGTGGCGCGGCCAGGGCCTGGGCCGCGCCGCCCTATGGTCTGGGCCCACAGTGGCCCCTCTCTTCTTCCCCTTCTGGCTCCCTCCGTCATCTGGAAAAATAGGAATTTTCGTGAAATTCCCTTCCACAGTCGATCTTCCGAAATATTGCGTTCTGACGGTGCTTTTTCCAGCAGAATCCTGGCTCCGGTGCTTGATCCTCCAATGATGATGAAACATGCAAAATAGATGAAATAACATAAGTATTGTGTCCCAATATGAAATATATCAATGAATAACAGCAAATTATGATACAAAATAGTGATGCAAATTGGACGTATCAACTCCCCCCAAGCTTAGACCTCGCTTGTCCCCAAGCGAAACTGAGCTCGAGAAACAAGACCACATGTTTATGGAGTGAAGAGTCGATAAATAAAATACGGACAAGAAGCATCATATTCATTCACACAAGACATTCTAGTAAACAACTTCCTCATATAACTCATCTCGAAATAAGTAAAGAGAAATCACAAGTAAAGGTGCATAAGAAATCATAGTTGGTGATGGCAAACTTTGTTCTTGGTCAGAGAACTGCTAACGGATTGTACTTCTAAGCAAAGCTTTCATATTAGAATTTATAGCTGAGCCTTCATATTTAAGCATAACAATCTCTTCATAATCATTGATAACTTCAAAGTCATATTCATTCAGATAAAATTGGTACTAAACAAGAAAGTATAAAGGACATGATTAACTGAATCATAGCATAAATGATTGGTTCACAACAACTCAATTGCTTGCTTAGGATAGAGGGAAATAGGTATACTGACTCAACATAAAAGTAAAAGACAGGCCCTTCGCAGAGGGAAGCAGGGATTAAATCATGTGCTAGAGCTTTTCAAGTTTTGAAATCATATAAAGAGAATAAAAGTAAAATTTTGAGAAGTGTTTGTTGTTGTCAACGAATGGTAGCGGGCACTCTAACCCCCTTGCCAAACGAACCTTCCAAGAGCGGCTCCCATGAGGGACGGCATCTCTACCAGCAAGGTAGATCATCCCCCTTCTCTTTTGTTTACACATGTATTTTAGTTTTATTTAGGATGACACTCCCCCCAACCTTGGCTTTCTCAATCCATGGCTAACCGAATCCTCGGGTGCCTTCCAACATTCACATACCATGGAGGAGTGTCTATTGCAAAATTAAGTTGCTTACTGATGAATCAGAGCAAAACATGTGAAGAGAATTATTAATGAAAGTTATTAATTGGGGCTGGGAACCCCGTTGCCAGCTCTTATTGCAAAATTATTGGATAAGCGGATGTGCCGCTAGTCCATTAGGAAAAGTTCGCCCAACAAGATTGAAAGATAAAACACCACATACTTCCTCATGAGCTATAAAACATTGACACAAATAAGGAGTAGTAGTTTGAATAATTTAAAGGTAGCACATGAAGTATTTACTTGGAATGGCAGAAAATACCATGTAGTAGGTAGGTATGGTGGACACAAATGGCATAGGTTTGGTCTAAGGTTATGGATGTATGAGAAGCATTCCTCTCGATACAGGTCTTTGGCTAGCAAGGTTTGATAGCAAGCATAAAGGTTGAGGGAAACAAACAAATATACATATGATAGAAACAATCATGCATCTTTCTCATAAGCACAAGCAATTTTAACTTAAGAATACTAAGCATAGAGATAATGGAGTAATGTATCTAAGTGTATTTCTCTCTTCTATTAAACATCAGGATGTTGTTGCTATTGACCAATGCTAAGTTTGCCAAAACCAAATAGATTTACTTAATGTTCCCAAAGTGATATCAATACTCATGTCAAGAGTAATCATATAATGGAGATTGCAAACTAAAATAAGGTGTGCAAAAAGTAAATGATAAGACTTCTCATTAATATTCCATAACGATAACTCACACCAACGGATACATAGATAACTAACTAAGAGAGATACTTCCACATTGCATACTATTCTATATGATAACTTCCCTACTCATGATATGACACTACTTGATAGTAAAAGATAAAGGTGGTGGTGATGTGATACCGCGGCACTCCCCCAAGCTTGGAACAAACCAAGGGGATGCCAATACCGATGATGAATTACTCCTTCGGTGATGGTGGTGATGAATTCCTGACAAGCTTCTCAATAAGCTCCTGGAGCTCGTCAATCCTGTATATGAGATTGCGAATCATCTCTGAATTGTGCTCGACGCGGTTAAGGAGTCTGTCCGACGGTGAGTCCCAACTCTTGGAGTTATTTCCCCACTCTTCAGCCTCAGGCTCCTTCTCTCCTGCAGTGTCAGAACGGTTTATATCCCAATTACTTGGCAACACTACCTTGGGGGTCCTTTCAGTTTGGCGATCGTAGATTAGATTGCGGTAAGGGTTGTAATGGCTCGGATAAGATGTCCTTGGAGCCAAGTAGTGACGTGGAACCGCTCCTCCGGTGGCGATTCGTGCACTCCTCTTGATGTTGGATGGACTTGATATCACGCCAATACTTGCGACGGTGGCTTGTTGGCGTTCCTGCGGAGCTTCCTCCACTTCTTCATCCTCTCTTACATCTTCTTTCTTCAGCTCCGGGTCTTGAATATTTTCCTTCGAAGGTTCCTTGTCCTTGTTGTTGGAGACCATGGTGCTTCTAGATCAAAACAAATCTGGCAGAAAACAGCTCGAAACAAAACACGACGAGAAAACGATATTACGGACCTCCAGGGGTCCGGGGGATTATATAGCAAATATTTTTACGACAAAAGGAAGGTTCCAGGTCGAAAACGAGTCGGAAAGGGGCAACGAGGCGGCCAGACCATAGGTCGGCGCGGGCCCAGGTCAGGCCGCGCCGGCCTATGGTGGCACCCCCTCGTGCGTCTTTTCCACTCCGTTTCGATTCCGTAATTTTTCATATTTTCCAAAAACAGCAGAAATAATGTTCGGAAAGGTAAACGCGGACTTTTTATTACCTATACTGTTACCTATTCAAAGTCCAGTTCTGGCGGACTGTCAATTTGTCCTTTGATGAAAGCCTCCGGTGTTTCCACTTGAATAATATCAACATCAACATTATAAGAATCGCCCGAGATATAATGCTTGAGTCTTTGTCCATTCACCACTTGTGTGGCATTGCCTTGGAGAGAGCTAATTTTAATTGCTCCTGAACGATACACCTCCTCAACAATATATGGTCCTTCCCACTTCGAGAGTAATTTCCCTGCAAAGAATCTGAGACGAGACCGATACAATAGAACTTGATCTCCAACATTAAATTCTCTTTTAATGATCCTTCTATCATGCCACTTCTTAACTTTTTCTTTAAAGAGTTTAGCATTTTCATAAGCTTCACTTCTCCATTCATCTAGAGAACTTAATTGCAACAACCTCTTATTACCGGCTAATTTAGGATCTTTATTTAATTCTCTAACAGCCCAATAAGCTTTGTGCTCTAGTTCTAAAGGTAAATGACAAGCTTTTCCATAAACCATTTTATAAGGTGACATTCCCATAGGATTTTTATAAGCAGTTCTATAAGCCCATAACGCTTCTTTCAATTTGCTAGGCCAATTCTTTCTAGATTTATTAACAGTCTTACCCAAGATAGCTTTAATCTCTCTATTTGATAATTCTACTTGACCGCTAGTTTGAGGGTGATAAGCAGAAGCAATTCTATGATTAATACCATACTTAGCAAGAGTTTTTCTAAAACCTCCATGAATGAAATGAGAACCTCCATCAGTCATAATATATCTAGGTACTCCAAATCTAGGAAATATAATATCTACCAGCATTTTTATAGAGGTCTCACCATCAGCACTTTTTGTAGGTATAGCTTCTACCCATTTAGTAACATAATCAACAGCGACAAGTATATGAGTGTTACCGTCTGAAGAAGGGAAAGGTCCCATGAAGTCGAATCCCCAACAATCGAATGGTTCAATAACAAGAGTATAATTCATAGGCATTTCATTGCGTCTAGAGATATTACCAACTCTTTGACATTCATCACAAGATAAAATAAATTTCCTTGCATCTTTGAAGAGTGTTGGCCAATAAAAACCTGATTGTAGAACCTTTTGCGCGGTTCTATCTCCAGCGTGATGTCCTCCATAAACACTTCCATGACATTTATTCAATATCTCCTGTTGTTCATATTCAGGAACACATCTTCGCATAATACCATCCACTCCTTCTTTATATAAGTGTGGGTCATCCCAAAAATAATGCCTCAAGTCATAAAAGAATTTCCTCCTTTGCTGAGCTGAAAAGGTTGGAGGCAAATACTTCGAAACAATAAAGTTAGCATAATCTGCATACCAAGGGCTCTCTCGCGAGCTCACCTTTATTACAGCCAATTGTTCATTTGGAAAACTATCATTAACAGGAACAGGATCATAAGCAATATTTTCCAATCTAGACAAATTATCAGCAACAGGATTATCGGCACCTTTCCTATCTATAATATGTAAATCAAATTCTTGCAACAGAAGTACCCATCTAATAAGCCTTGGCTTAGCATCTTTCTTTGTCATGAGGTATCTAATTGCAGCATGATCAGTATGAATTGTAACTTTTGAATCAACAATATAAGGTCTAAACTTATCACAAGCAAAGACTACAGCTAACAATTCCTTTTCAGTTGTAGCATAATTTCTTTGAGCAGCATCAAGAGTCTTACTAGCATAATGAATAACATTTAATTTTTTATCTACTCGCTGTCCAAGAACAGCGCCTACAGCAAAATCACTAGCATCACACATAATTTCAAAAGGCAAATTCCAATCAGGAGGTTCAACTACAGGAGCAGTTGTTAAGGCTTTCTTTAAAGTTTCAAAAGCTTCCTTACAATCATCATCAAAAACAAAAGGTACATCTTTTTGAAGAAGATTAGTAAGAGGCTTTGAAATTTTAGAGAAATCTTTAATAAATCTCCTATAAAACCCAGCATGACCAAGAACACTACGAATACCTTTAACATCCCTCGGATAGGGCATCTTCTCAATCGCTTCAACTTTAGCTCTATCAACTTCAATACCTCTCTCAGAAATTTTATGTCCCAATACAATTCCTTCATTAACCATAAAATGGCATTTCTCCCAATTAAGAACAAGGTTAGTTTCTTCACATCTCTGCAAAACTTTATCGAGGTTTCGCAGGCAATTATCAAAAGAATTCCCATAGACAGAAAAATCATCCATGAACACCTCTACAATACTTTCGCAAAAACCATGAAAAATAGCAGACATGCATCTTTGAAAAGTAGCAGGAGCATTACATAAACCAAAAGGCATACGCCTATAAGCATAAGTTCCATAAGGACAAGTAAAAGTGGTTTTCTCTTGATCTTTAGCTTTAACAGCAATTTGTGAAAACCCAGAATAACCATCAAGAAAGCAAAAATGAGTATTTTTAGACAACCTCTCTAACATTTGATCAATAAAGGGTAAAGGGTAATGATCTTTCTTAGTAACTTTATTAACTTTTCGAAAATCAATGCACATTCTATAACCTACAACTATTCTTTGAGGAATAAGCTCATCATTATCATTAGGCACAACAGTCATTCCTCCTTTCTTAGGAACACAATGCACAGGACTAACCCATCTACTATCAGCAATAGGATATATAATACCAGCTTCAAGCAGTTTTAATACCTCATTCCTTACCACTTCCTTCATCTTCGGAATTAGACGACGTTGATGTTCAACAACAGGCTTTGCATCTTCTTCCATATTAATAGCATGTTGGCAAATAGAAGGAGAAATCCCTTTCAAATCATCAAGAGTATAGCCAATAGCTCCTCGGTGTTTCTTCAATATTTCCAATAACCTTTCTTCCTCAATCTCTGAAAGCTTAGAACTAATAATAACAGGATATATTTTCTTATCATCAATATGAGCATATTTAAGATTATCAGGTAAAGGCTTTAGATCAAAAACAGGATCTTCCTTCGGTGGTGGTGTTGTACCCAGATCTTCCACCGGTAAATCATGCTTGAGAATAGGTTGGCGACGAAAAATTTCCTCAAGCTCATCTCTTTCTTTCCTAAAAGCTTCACTTTCACTATTCTCCAAATGTTGCTGCAAAGGGTTATTAGGAACAAGAACAATAGATGCACACTGCTCCATTTTAAAATCATTACTAGGCAAGTCAACTTTATAAGGAGTTTTGGTAAATTTAGAAAAGTTAAATTCATAAGGTTCACCAGCAAATCTAGTCAAAATTTTCTCTTTCTTACAATCTATAATAGCTCCACAAGTATTTAGAAAAGGTCTACCAAAAATGATAGGACAATAATCACTAGCAGCAGAACCAAGTACCAAAAAGTCAGCAGGATATTTAATCTTACCACATAGAACTTCCACATCTCGAACAATACCAATTGGAGAAATAGTTTCTCTATTAGCTAGATGAATAACCACATCAATATCTTCAAGTTCACAAGAACCAATTTCGTGCATAATCTCCGTGTAAAGTTCATAAGGTATAGCACTAACACTTGCACCAATATCACATAAACCATAATAGCAATGATCACCAATTCTAACAGATAGCATAGGAACACTAACTTGTTTGGGTTTATTAGGATGTGAAACAATATTAGAAGCATCTTCACAGAAAATAATATGACCATCCTCCACATTCTCAGTCACAAGATCTTTAACTATTGCAACAGCAGGTTCAATTTTAATTTGTTCTTCAGGTTCTTTAGGTTTCTTTTCACTTTTATTAACCGCACTAGATATGACAGAGTACTCCTTCATTTTAGCAGGGAAAGGAGTTTTTTCAATATAAGCTTCAGGAATAACATTATCAACAGTTTCAATCACTACACATTTGTTTACAGATGAATCAATTTTATCTTTATACGGTTCATGATACTTATCAAAATTCTTCTTAGGCAGTTCATAATGAGAGGCAAAAGCTCTATAAAGATTTGCAACAACTTGGGAATCAAGACCATATGTAGCACTCATATTACGAAATTTATCAGTATCCATAAAAGCTTCAATGCATTTATAATCATAAATTATACCTGATTCTCTATCTTTGTCATTCTCCCATCCTTCAGTATTTTCTTGGATCCGATCAAGAAGGTCCCTTTTAAACTCTTCTTTGTTGCGTGTAAATGATCCAGAACAAGAAGTATCCAACAAGGTCTTGTCTTGAAAAGAAAGTCTTGCATAGAAATTATCAATAATAACATTACCAGGAAGCTCATGAATGGGGCATTTGAGCATTAAAGACTTCAATCTCCCCCAAGCTTGGGCAATACTTTCTCCATCATGAGGCCAGAAATTATATATGCGGTTCCGATCTTTGTGAATTTCACTTGGAGGATAAAATTTGGAATAAAATAAAGGCACAATGTCCTCCCAATCAATAGAATCACCATTCTTCAGCAATTTATACCAATGCGCCGCTTTACCAGACAGCGATATAGTGAATAGTTTCTTCCTAACTTCATTCATAGAAATACCTGCACATTTGAATAACCCGCATAATTCATGCAAAAATAGTAAATGATCACCAGGATGGACAGTTCCATCCCCTTCATAGCGGTTATCCATAACACGTTCAATAATTTTCGTAGGTATTTTATATGGTACTACTTCCTCACCTGGCGCTTCATCCACTACCGTTGCAGTAGTAGTAGATTTCCCAAATAGAAATTGAAGAGAAGATCTCTCCATAATGATTATAGCAGCAGGCAGAAATAAAATCAGCACAAACAGTAAAGGTTTTCCTTACCAATTCCACTTACCAATAGCGCTTCACTCCCCGGCAACGGCGCCAGAAAATAGTCTTGATGACCCACAAGTATAGGGGGTGTATCGTAGTACTTTCGATAAATAAGAGTGTCGAACCCAACGAGGAGCAGAAGGTGTTGACAAGCAGTTTCGATGAAGGTTTCACTGTAAATGCTCACAGACAAGTATTCAGGGGGTTTTGATATTGCAGATAAATAAAGTACAAGTAAATAAAATGCGAGAGAAATAATTGCAGCGAGTGGCCCAATCCTTTTTAGCACAAAGGACAAGCCGGTTTGATTACTTATAATGACCAAACGTTCCTGAGGACACACGGGGATTTTAGTCTAGTGCTTTCGCTACATACAGCTGATTAATCTTCATTGTTTTGATAAGTGTTGTGTGGGTGAACCTATGCTAATGCACCGCCCTTCCTAGGACTAATACATACTTGTGATTATACCCCTTGCAAGCATCCGCAACTACAAGAAAGTAATTAAGATAAATCTAACCACAGCCTTAAACTCTGAGATCCTGCGATCCCTCCTGCATCGATATACTAACGGGGGCTTAGGTTTCTGTCACTCCGGCAACCCCGCAATTAGCAACCGAATACAAGATGCACTCCCCTAGGCCCATAAATGGTGAAGTATCGTGTAGTCGACGTTCACACGACACCACTAGAAGAATGACACCACAACTTAAATATCATAACATTGAATATTACTCAACCATAATTCACTACTAGCATGTAGACTTCACCCATGTCCTCAAGAACTAAACGAACTACTCACGAGACATCATATGGAATACAATCAGAGGTGATATGATGATGAATAGCAATCTGAACATAAACCTTGGTTCAATGGTTTCACTCAATAGCATCTACAACAAGTATAGAATAACACCGGGAGAGTTTCCCCTATCAAACAATCAAGATTTAACCCGAATTGCTACAGCGATGACGAGGTGCAGCGGTGGTGATGGCGGTGTAGATGGTGGAGATGATGATGATGATGATGGAGATGATGTCCCGCTCGATGACGATGGCGATGGCGTCGATTTCCCCCTCCGGGAGGGAATTTCCCCGGCGGATTCCTGCCCGCCGGAGAGCTCTTTTCTCTCTGGTGTTCTCCGCCCCGCAGAGGCGGCTGTAACCCTTCGTGAGGATCCCTCTGTGGCTTAGGTTTTCGGGACGAAGGAGTACGCGAAGAAAAGGAGGCGAAAAGGGTCGTGGGCCCCCCAGAGCATAGGGTGGCGCGGCCAGGGCCTGGGCCGCGCCGCCCTATGGTCTGGGCCCACAGTGGCCCCTCTCTTCTTCCCCTTCTGGCTCCCTCCGTCATCTGGAAAAATAGGAATTTTCGTGAAATTCCCTTCCACAGTCGATCTTCCGAAATATTGCGTTCTGACGGTGCTTTTTCCAGCAGAATCCTGGCTCCGGTGCTTGATCCTCCAATGATGATGAAACATGCAAAATAGATGAAATAACATAAGTATTGTGTCCCAATATGAAATATATCAATGAATAACAGCAAATTATGATACAAAATAGTGATGCAAATTGGACGTATCAGTTACCTCAGCCTCCATTCCTTTTCTGACGCATTGCATCCTCAATTGTTTTGCCCTCTCATGCAAAGACTTAATCAAAGATGGGAGCATGAGATGGCCAACATAATTTGTGGATGCAATTCTTTGACGCAGATCGATCTTTATCATGATCATCTGCCTAATCTTATCAAATATTTGCCACAGCATAAGCCCTTTCAATGACTTGACCTTTGAATTGAAACTCTCCGCAAGGTTACTTGTTACATAGTCTACCTTGCAAATTTCATTGAATTGGCTTCTTGACCACACCCTACCATGATGTTCATCCAAGTACTCCTTCACCCCAGGTTTTTGTTTATACAACACATCCAAATGAAACAGATGCTTCCTAGAGCTGCATGTGTATGAAGCTGGCCATAGGTTGTCAGTAAAAACTTTACCCTTGAATTTCTTTGTAAAATTCTGTACCAAGTGTCGCATACATTCCCTATGCTCCACTCCAGGGAATACTGCTTCTACCGCAGTCTCCAAACCTTTGCAAGCGTCTGTGTGGATAACAAGTCCTGGTGGATGACCTATAAGGTCGCGCAAATTCTGCAGAAACCAAGTCCAACTTTCCTGTGACTCAACCTCCAAAACCCCATAAGCAACAGGGAACATCCAATTATGTCCATCAACTGCAGTAGCAGCAACTAGCTGTCCTTTAAACCTGCCATGAAGAGCTGATGCATCCACGGCCAAATAAGGCCTGCAACCGTCCAAAAAGCCTTTCCAGCAAGCTTTGAAACAAACAAAAGCCCTTCTGAAACATTCCTTGTGCATTACCTTCCCGCTTTTCAATTTGTAGGGAACTGTATGCTTGTCTATCGCTACAACACTGCCTGGACTAGCCATCTCCACTTCAGCTTTGAAAGTGTAAAGCAACTGAAAGCTTTCATTCCATGGACCATTGATCTTGTCAAGAGCCATTTCCTTTGCATAGAACATCCTCATGTAAGGTACTTCCATTTTATACTTCTCAACCACCTTTTTTACGAGTGCTGTTGGACCAAGTGAAGGATCTTCTCTCAGCCAATCTAGGATTATATCTGCCAACCACCTAGTCTTCGCTAGCTTTGTTTTCAGCTCTGGCTCTCCCCCTAGAGGTGGACACCTATGGATCTCCTTATTCTTCTTTATCTGAAACATAATGATAAGGGATGTCAGTAATAGATAACAAATTTTACACCGTGATCTAAATACACAACTGGTTGGCGTAGTACCTGAACCAAGCTGCTTCTGCGCATTGTGGATGCATGCAGCCTAAACCTACACCTTGGGTATGGGCATTTAATTGTGAACCTACCTGGCTCACTTTTAATAACCTCATAATTATTCTTAGTGAGAATGTGATATGTAGTAATTGCATTACGGCAGTCCATCATCGTTTGAAACACGGTGCCTTTTGCAAGCTGAGGATCCTCCCTGTTCCACTCAATTGTTGGCAAGTCTTCACCTTCGTAATCGGCTAAAACGAGGCTGTCATCGTTCTCATTCTTCTCTTCATCATCAGTCTCATCAAATCTGGCACCAAAAGCAATATCTTCCATGTATTGATCCTCCATTGCCTGCTTACTGCATCGATCTACCAATTCAGGAAACATTAACTCATCCTCATCATCTTCAGGAGACTGATCCCCAATCTCTGCATCGTCCTCCACATTGACCACAGGAACGATCTGGCTACCACTCGCACTGGGGACAGATGGTGCTGCTGTGGACCTACAAGGAGCGCCGCGGCGCACACTATTAGCAGAGGCAGCAGCAGTAGAGAGACATGATGCCCGACCACCTGATGATGCCCCAACACCAGATGATGCCTGGCCCCTGTCCACATGGATACGAATTTTACCGAAACGGCAAGAAGCATTCAAAGCAAAAAGAATTCCCAGATCGTCATCGGAAATTAGTGGAACAAATCTTCGCTCCGTGCTGTTGAAATATTCGGAATGAACTGCATCGCGAGGGCTCCAGGGGTACTTATCGCAGATGTTAGCTTTCAAATCCCTCAACGAGATGGTGGTTGCAACCACCGCAGGGAAGTTAAACCCATTGGTACTGCGTTTAGAATCACGCGTAAAGCTAGAATCCAGCCTAACCACCAGCCGAAAAGCCAGCGCTGGATCAATCCTATTCGAAAAGCAACGCAGTTAGTTGAGCAACAACGATTCGCGCTCAAAAACTGCCTACTGTTAATTCACAAGGCAGACGATGCTTACCCAGATGGAATCCATGCGTTAGATCCCTCCGATTCCCAATCTTCTCCAAGGCTGACGGGAAGAGGCGGCACACCAGACGGATATACAAACTCTACCGCGACAGGGGTAGATCTAGATCTGGTGGAGGCGGATCCCTCTCCGCCTCCCGGGGGTGGTGGTGGGGGCGGGGGCGGCTCGGCGGCGGACGACGCCATAAGGTAGGTGGGCAGGACGGCGTGGCGGCGGAGGGGCGGTGTGTGAGCTCCTCCAGTCTCGGGCGGAGGGGCGGTGTGTGAGCTCCTCCAGTCAACAGTCAACACAGTTCGAAAGCAACGGTAAATTCACGGCTCCCTATCCGTCACCGGTAACGGTCAAGGCCTCTGACCAGACGGCAACCCTCCCGTCCGAGCGCCTGCGAGGGGTTTCAAACTAGAGGGAGGGGAAAACTGAGGAAAAGTTAAGCGGCTGGGGAAAACTGAGTACAACTAACGAAGCAGTGTTTTGTATCACTATTTATCTATGTGCTACTCATGTGATGTTATTAAAGTAGTCTATTCCTCCTGCATGGTGTAATGGTGACAGTGTGTGCATCGTGTAGTTCTTGTCGTAGATTATGATCATAATCTCTTGTAGGTTATGGAGTTGATTATCGCTATGATAGTATTGATGTGATTTATTCCCCCTTCATAGTGTAAAGGTGACAGTGTGTATGCTATGTTAGTACTCGGTCTATTTTGCAAAGATCTATTATGCTCTAAGGTTACTTAAACATGAATATCGAATGTTGTGGAGCTTGTTAACTCCGGCATTGAGGTGCTCTAGTAGCCCTACGCAACGAATGGTGTTCATTATCAAACAAGAGTATATGTAGCACAAGGAAGAGAACTTATTTATTATGTGATCAATGTTGAGAGTGTCCACTAGTGAAAGTATGATCCCTAGGCCTTGTTTCCACCACAAAGAATTGCTTCCCACGCCAGCAAGCTATTTTCTGGCGCCGCTTGTTTACTGTTTACTGCATCTTTACTGCAATATTACCACCATCTATACCACCTGTGTTTTACTATATCTTTGCCGAACTAGTGCACCTATACATCTGACAAGTGTATTAGGTGTGTTGGGGACACAAGAGACTTCTTGTATCATGATTGCAGGGTTGCTTGAGAGGGATATCTTTGACCTCTTCCTCCCTGAGTTCGATAAACCTTGGGTGATCCACTTAAGGAAAACTTGCTGCTGTTCTACAAACCTCTGCTCTTGGAGGCCCAACACTATCTGTTGGAATCTGGGCTCATCATCGCTTCTTCATACGTCGCAGGGTCTTCATCATTGTTGTCCACAATCATGACATTTAGACAAGGATCATACCAATCAGGAGTGGCACGTTCCCTTGTCGATCTGCGAGGTTCAGTAGCTATCTCATTTGAAGTTTCATGATCATTATCATTAGCTTCCTCTGTTGCCGGTGCAGGCGGCACAGGAACATCTTCCGGTACTGCGCTACTCTGATCAACGAGCAAAGATTCTTCAATCTCATCGAGTTCTACTTTTCTTCCAGTCACTTCTTTAGTGAGAAATTCTTTCTCAAGAAAGGTTCCGTTCTTAGCAACAAAGATCTTGCCTTCGGATCTGTGATAGAAAGTGTACCCTATAGTTTCCTTAGGGTATCCTATGAAGATGCATTTCTCCGCTTTGGGTTCTAGCTTGTCCGGTTGTAACTTTTTTACATAGGCTTCGCAACCCCAAACTTTAAGGAACGACAGCTTAGGTTTCTTATTAAACCATAATTCATACGGTGTCGTTTCAACGGATTTTGATGGTGCTCTATTTAAAGTGAATGCGGCTGTCTCTAATGCATAACTCCAAAATGATAACGGTAAATCAGTAAGAGACATCATAGAACAAACCATATCTAAGAGAGTTCGATTACGACGTTCGGACACACCGTTTCGTTGTGGTGTTCCCGGCGGTGTCAATTGTGAAAGTATTCCGCATTTCTTTAAATGCATGCCAAACTCATAACTCAGATATTCACCTCCGCGATCAGATCGTAGAAATTTAATCTTCTTGTTACGTTGATTTTCTACTTCACTTTGGAATTCCTTAAACTTCTCGAAAGTTTCGGATTTATGTTTCATTAAATAGATATACCCATATCTACTCAAATCATCTGTGAAGGTTAGAACATAACGATAACCACCGCGCGATGCTACACTCATTGGTCCGCATACATCGGTATGTATGATTTCCAATAAGTCAGTAGCTCGCTCCATCATACCAGAGAATGGAGTCTTAGTCATTTTTCCCATCAGACATGCTTCGCATCTATCAAGTGACTCAAAGTCAAGTGATTCAAGTAATCCATCGGTATGGAGTTTCTTCATGCGTTTCACTCCAATATGACCAAGACGACAGTGCCACATATAAGTAGAATTATCATTCAATTTAATTCGCTTAGCATCAATGTTATGTATATGTGTATCACTACTATCGAGATCTAACAGAAATAAGCCATTCTTTTCAGGTGCTCGACCATAAAAGATATTATTCATAAAAATAGAACAACCATTATTCTCAGACTTGAATGAATAACCGTCTTGCATTAAACAAGATCCAGATATAATGTTCATGCTCAACGCGGGTACAAAATAGCAATTATTTAGGCTTAAAACTAATCCCGAAGGTAGATGTAGAGGAAGTGTGCCGACAGCGATCACATCGACTTTGGATCCATTTCCAACGCGCATCGTCACTTCATCCTTCAGTAGTCTTCGTTTATTCTTTAGTTCCTGTTTCGAGTTACAAATATGAGCAACCGAACCAGTATCAAATACCCAGGTACTAGTACGAGAACCAGTAAGATAAACATCTATAACATGTATATCAGATATACCTTCTTTCTTCTTCTTGACAAGGCCGCTCTTCAGATCCGCCAAATACTTGGAGCAATTACGCTTCCAGTGTCCCTTCTCCTTGCAGTAATAGCACTCAGCATCAGGCTTAGGGCCAGCCTTAGGTTTCACAGGAGGCGTGGCAGCTTTCTTGCCACCCTTCTTGTTCTTGCCTTTAGACTTGCCCTGTTTCTTGAAACTGGTGGTCTTGTTGACCATCAACACTTGGTGCTCTTTCTTAATCTCAATCTCAGCAGATTTTAGCATGGCGAAGAGTTCAGGTAACTCTTTGTTCATGTTCTGCATATTGTAATTCATCACAAAGTTCTTGTAACTAGGTGGCAGTGATTGAAGGACACGATTAATCCCCAGTCTGTTAGGAATCACTATTCCCAAGTCACTGAGTTTCTTCGCATGCCCGGTCATGGCGAGCATGTGCTCACTAACGGAGCTGCCTTCTTCCATCATGCAACTGAAGAAGTGTTTCGATGCTTCATAGCATTCCACGGCCGCATGAGTTTCAAAGATAGTTTTCAACTCATTGACTAACTCATGTGGATCGTGGTGCTCAAAACGTTTTTGAAGATCGGCTTCCAGACTGCATAGGATGGCACACTGAACTTGAGAGTACCGAGTTTTCCGAGTCGCGTAAACATTCTTTACTTCATCGGTTTCAGTTTCTGCAGGAGGGTCACCTAGCGGTGCATCAAGCACATATTGCAGGTTTCCGCCATTGAGGAAGATCCTCACATGACGGAACCAGTCGGTGAAGTTGCTACCGTTGCTCTTAAGCTTTTCTTTCTCTAGGAACTGGTTAAAATTGATTGGGGACGCCATATCTACAACATATATTTGCAATAGTTTAGACTAAGTTTATGACAAATTGAGTTCAAATTTTAATTTAACAAAATTAAAAACTAGGTGAACTCCCACTCAAAACAATATCCCTCGAATTGTTTTAGTGATCACACGAACCAAATCCATCACACCTAAGTCCGATCATCACGAGACAAGATGTAATTTCAATGGCGAACACTCAAAGTGTTCATCATATCAATCATATGATTCATGCTCTACCTTTCGGTATCACGTGTTCCGAGACCATGTCTTTACATGCTAGGCTCGTCAAGGCCACCTTAGTATCCGCATGTGCAAAACTGACTTGCACCCGTTGTATGCACTTGTTGATTCTATCACACCCGATCATCACGAGATGCTTCGAAACGACAAGTCTTGGCAACGGTGCTACTAAGGATGAACACTTTATTATCTTGATATTTTAGTGAGAGGGATCATCTTATAATGCTACCGTCGCGATCTAAGCAAAATAAGATGCATAAAAGGATTAACATCACATGCAGTTCATATGTGATATGATATGGCCCTTTTGTCTTTGCGTCTTTGATCTTCATCTCCAAAGCACATACATGATCTCCATCATCAACGGGCATGATCTCCATCATCGTCGGCGTAGCGTCAAGGTCAATGGCGCCGTCTGATGCGCGTAAATGTACACGTCCATTGGGAACCCCAAGAGGAAGGTATGATGCGCACAGTGGCAAGTTTTCCCTCAGAAAGAAACCAAGGTTGATCGAACCGGAGGAGCCAAGAAGCACGTTGAAGGTTGATGGTGGCGAAATGTGATGCGGCGCAACAACAGGGATTCCGGCGCCAACGTGGAATCTGCACAACAAAACCAAAGTACTTTGCCCCAACGAAACAGTGAGGTTGTCAATCTCACCGGCTTGCTGTAACAAAGGATTAAACGTATCGAGTGGAAGATGTTTGCAAAGAAAACAGTAAAACAAATTGCAGTAGATTGTATGCTATGTAAAGAATAGGACCGGGGTCCACAGTTCACTAGAGGTGTCTCTCCCATAAGATAAAAGCATGTTGGGTGAACAAATTACAGTCGGGCAATTGACAAATAGAGAAAGGCATAACAATGCATATACATGATATGATAAATATAGTGAGATTTAATTGGGCATTACGACAAAGTACATAGACCGCCATCCAACTGCATCTATGCCTAAAAAGTCCACCTTCAGGTTATCATCCGAACCCCATTCAGTATTAAGTTGCTAAGCAACAGACAATTGCATTAAGTATGGTGCGTAATGTAATCGACAACTACATCCTTAGACATAGAATCAATGTTTTATCCCTAGTGGCAACATCACATCCACAACCTTAGAACTTTCTGTCACTGTCCCAGATTCAATGGAGGCATGAACCCACTATCGAGCATAAATACTCCCTCTTGGAGTTAAGAGTACAAACTTGGCCAGAGCCTCTACTAATAACGGAGAGCATGCAAGATCATAAACAACACATAAACAATAGATTGATAATCACCATAACATAGTATTCTCTATCCATCGGATCCCGACAAACACAACATATAGAATTACAGATAGATGATCTTGATCATGTTAGGCAGCTCACAAGATCCAACAATGAAGCACAACAAGGAGAAGACGACCATCTAGCTACTGCTATGGACCCATGGTCCAGGGGTGACTACTCACTCATCACTCCGGAGGCGACCATGGCGATGAAGAGTCCTCCGGGAGATGAATCCCCTCTCCGGCAGGGTGCCGGAGGCGATCTCCTGAATCCCCGAGATGGGATTCGCGGCGGCGTCTCCGGAAGGTTTTCCGTATCGTGGCTCTCGGTACTGGGGGTTTCGCGACGGAGGCTTTAAGTAGGCGGAAGGTCAACGCGGGGGCCACACGAGGTGCCCGGGCCGCGCGGCCAGGGCCGGCCGCGCCGCCCTAGCTCCTGGCTGCCTCGTGGCCCACTTCGTTATCTCTTCGGTCTAGAAGCTTCGTGCAAAAATAGGACCCTGGCGAAAGTTTCGTCCAATTCCGAGAATATTTCTTTACTAGGATTTCTGAAACCAAAAACAGAGAAAACAGCAACTGGCTCTTCGGCATCTTGTTAATAGGTTAGTTCCAGAAAATGCATAAATATGACATATAATGTGCATAAAACATGTAGGTATCATCAATAAAGTAGCATGGAACATAAGAAATTATCGATACGTTGGAGACGTATCACCGTTTTCATGATAGTTCTCCCATGTAGCAACTATTACAACTTCTTTGAAATACTACTCAACATGAAATTTAAAGACAACCATAAGGCTCCTGCCGGTTGCCACAATACAATAATGATCATCTCATACATATTCATCATCACATTATGGCCATATCACATCACCAAACCCTGCAAAAACAAGTTAGACGTTCTCTAATTTGGTTTGCATATTTTACGTGGTTTAGGGTTTTCGAGTGAGATCTAATCTACCTACGAACATGAACCACAACGGTGATACTAGTGTTGTCAATAGAAGAGTAAATTGAATCTTCACTATAGTAGGAGAGACAGACACCCGCAAAGCCACTTATGCAATACAAGTTGCATGTCGAGCGTGGAGCAAATCTCATGAACGCGGTCATGTAAAGTTAGCCCGAGCCGCTTCATCCCACTATGCCACAAAGATGCAAAGTACTCAAACTAAAGACAACATAAGCATCAACGCCCACAAAACCATTGTGTTCTACTCGTGCAACCATCTATGCATAGACACGGCTCTGATACCACTGTAGGGATTCGTTGCATAGAAAACAAAAAATTTCCTACCGCGAGAACGCAATCCAAGCCAAGATGCAATCTAGAAGACGGGAGCAACGAGGGGATGATCGAGACTCACCCTTGAAGATTTCCAAAGCCTATAAGAGTAGGCTCTTATTGCTGCGGTAGACGATCACTACAAGAAAAGTTCTGTATAGACAACGTCCCAAAATCGTCAACTAAGGGGCATTTTTCGTCGCCTATGGGCCTAACCCGACGATATGGGTTCTGTTGTCGAAACTGCGTCAGGCAAAGTCCAACGACGATTTTTTCGGTCCGTCGCGCTTGGGCGCCCTTCCGCCACGGAAAATCGGACCGTTGCGCAAGTGTTTCCGGGAGCCCGTTGACTGCTGACGTCATGCAAACTGACACGTGGCAGACGCCGTTAACTCGTTAACGGCGTTAACCGGCTCCCCGTGGTAGATGGTAGGCCCACACGAGGCCGCCACGTCTTAAGCGGGCCGGGCCAGATGACATAGTTTGACCGGTCAACTATATAGCTGGGCTGGTCCATTAGTTACGTGGGCCGGGCCTAACCTCTAATGTTGACTGGTCAAAACTTAAATGGGCCGGCCCATTTAACATGTGGGGTCCACCTTACAGCAATGGGCCGCCCAAGAAGCAAGTGGGCCGGGCCAAAAACACGTGGGTCCCACTTTCTGTTAAAAGGCCGGCCCATTTAGTTTGTGGGGTCCACCGTATAGCAAGTGGCCCAACAAGCTAGTGGGCGGGCCAAAAACACAGTGGGTCCCACATTCCATTCAGTCGGCCCATTTAGTATGTGGGGTCCACCATATAGCAAGTGGGCCGGCCCAACAAGATAGTGGGCGGGCCAAAAACACGGTGGGTCCCACCTTCTGTTAAAGGGCGGCCCATTTAGTATGTGGGGTCCACCATATAGCAAGTGGGTGGCCCACCAAGATAGTGGGCGGGCCAAAAACACAGGTGGGTCCCACATCCCTGTTAATGGGCCGGCCCAATTGGTATGTGGGGTCCACCATATAGAAAGTGGGCCGGCCCAACAAGATAGTGGGCCGGGCCAAAAACACAGGTGGGTCCCACCTTCCTATTAAAGGCCGGCCCATTTACCATGTGGGACCACCATATAGCAAGTGGGCTGGCCCAACAAGATAGTGGGCGGGCCAAAAGCACAGGTGGGTCCCACTTTCTAAAGGGCCGGCCCATTTAGTATGTGGGGTCCACCATATAGCAAGTGGGCCGGCCCAACAAGATAGTGGGCCGGCCAAAAACACAGGCGGGTCCCACTTTCCTCTTAAAGGGCCGGCCCATTTAGTATGTGGGGTCCACCACAAAAGCAATTGGGCTGGCCCAACTAAGTAGTGGGTGGGGTCCACCTTAAAGCAAGTGGGCCAGCCCAACTAGAGTGTGGGGTCCACCGTCAATCAAATGGGCTGGCCCAATAAGTAAGTGGGCCAGCCCGTTTAGTTGCTGTTTATATGCTGGCATAATATGGGCTTTAGGAATTTGCGGGCAGGCACATATGTGATTTCGCTTAAATGGGCCGTTTAAGGGATGGGAATTCGTGATTTAGATACTGAGAATATTTACGCAGCATTGATTTCTGTCGAATAGCCTCACTTACCACAAGCACCAAAGAAAAAATGCGCGAAAGAACTATAAAAACTAACTAAATATTACATCAGCTGCAAGGCATTGAAAAAATATTACAGAACCCAGAGAAATTGAATGGTAATTAAACCTAGCAATACAATGAAGCGATCCGGCAATCTTTTAAGTTGTCCATGCAGCACCTATATCTGAAACAAAGACATTACAAGTTAAGACAACAACAATGGAAAGGCAAAGACACTACAATATTGTTTGCCAAAGAATTTGGAACTCATCATTTCGTCGTTATAACAAGATCATTGTAATGCGCACAATAAGCAAACAAAGAGTGCATGCCGCATACCAACAACCAATATAACAGAGCATGTTAGAATGAAACAGCAGACTTACTACTGTCGAGTCCCATGCAAACCAACATGTTCAGGGAGTACAAAATTGGCATGAACAACATAGTAGCAGGCTATAAATTTTGTAACAACGACTGAGCAAGATGAAGTTATGATGGCTACATCTACAGAGCAGGGAATGTAAACCAAAAATAGAAGTTACGATGGCAAAAGCTAAAGAGGAGGGAATGTGAACCAACATGTGCCAAGTGCAATTACTTCATTTTGGCCGTGAACTAAATAATACTCCTGAACTTATAGTGAAGGGGATGCAAATCAAGATGTTTCGGGATATAAACTTGTAATGAGCAACACATAGAGGATAGTTGATGCTGGAGCTTAGGATGGACCAGATACAGAATATAGTGGGATCACCTGTGAACTTGTATAAGAGGGAATGCAAACCAATATGTTCAGCTTTCCATATGTGAGCGTCATGCCAAGTCAGAGAAACAAGTCAATAATGCAGCTTTTGAAGAACAAGATGGCACGCAAAATTATTATCTAGTAGTATGACAAGTTTATTTGTACTACAGGCTAGATAGCAGAGTGATAGCATGCCAAACTAAGTCCTTACTTTGTTAGCTTACAATGAACTAGATACAAAACAATGGCATCACCTGTAGTACAGGGAATGCAAGCCAACATGTTCATGGAGTAAAAAATTGGCACAAACAACATAGTAGCAGGCCATAATTTTTGTAACAACGACTGAGCAAGATAAAGTTATGATGGCTAGATCTACAGAGCAGGGAATGTAAACCAAATATAGAAGTTACGATGCCAAAAGCTATAGAGCAGGGAATGCGAACCAACATGTGCAATTACTTAAAATTGGCCATGAACTAAATAATAGCAGGATGTTACTATAATACCTATAATTTTTGTAACAACGACTGAGCAAGATAGAAGTTATGATGGCTACATCTACAGAGCAGGGAATGCAAACCAAAATGTTCAATCGCTTAAAGTTAGCAATGAAGTAGAAAATAGCAACGTGTTACGGTCATAGCTAGGAATGAACTAAAAGAGCTTCAGACAAACAAGCATCTGAACCCAGAACATGGCGCTAAAACAAGGGACTTACATTAGGAGAAGCACTCTGTGGGAGTCACAGCAGATCTTCCTGGGGTTGATAGATCCGGTGATGAAGTACGCTACATGTGCTACTTGGGGTTGGAGAGACGGCCATTACACTTCATGGTTACTCATCTCATCTGCAAAAACGTAACGGCGCGTCGTTAGCACAAACAGGTTCCCCCAAGATTAAACAAGAACTTGCAGGCAAGCAATAGAAAAGCGACAGTAGAAGAGTTTAGATCATGCACTGCGCCGGTGAAGCAGATCCGGTTCATGCACAGCGGTGTCGGTGAGCAAGATCCGATGCGGTGGACGACGGATCCGGCGAAGCGGCTCCGGCGGGGTGGACGATACCGCAGCTGAAGCGACTGCGGTAGACTGCTGGATGAGCATATGGTTTCGAGGTTCGGCGGGGATGATCCGGTCCGGTTGATGACGGCGTCGATGAAGCGGCTCCGGCAGGCAGCCGGATGACGAGGATCGCGAGGCCTCGGGTAGGCCAGGGAAGTCCGGCGGGGATGTTCCGGTGCGGTGGTCGTGGAGGTGGGAGAGAGGGACTTGGGAAGTTCCGGTGGGTGGTCTGAGGGAAATGAATTTTTTTTGGGAGGGTTTCCGGGCTAGGGAGGTGGTGATCCAAAAAATGACGGGCAGACCCCCCCACCAACCGACTTTGCTGCCATCTCCACAGGGGTAGAATGGGAATTTGGAAGCGTGTGAAATTTTTGTATTTTGTGGGCGGGAAGTTTTGCCGCTATGAGATTTTGAATTTGGCCACCGTCCAAGTATAATGATAAAAAATTGTGAGACCGTACTAGTACCTCTGTTCAAGGCCGAGTGCAAAATCAAATCATCATCACGTTGAAAATTTGTTACCAACTTACCATGATCATGATCTACCTCTGAAAATGGGCGCATCCACTAAAACTTGCAAAGTATAATGATACAAATTTGTGAGACCGTACTAGTACTTATGTTCAAGGTCGAGTGCAACATCAAATCATCATTATATTGAAAATTGTGTTACCATGATCATGATATTTCTCTGAATTTGGCGCATCCGCTAAATCTCGCAAAGGATAATGATAAAAAAAGGTGAGATTGTACTAGTTCTTATGTTCAAGGCCGAGTACAAGATCAAATCATCATCACGTTGAAATTTGTTACAATGATCATGACATATCTCTAAAATTGGTGCATCCGCTAAATCTTGCACGTGGCGCATCTCGGTGCGGAGCAACAAGTCGGTGCTATCAAGGTTGAGGCGTCGGTAGCGTCATCGGGCTCTCATCTCTTGATAGATCTTCTACATGGCGCGGCGCACCACCCGCCGATAAGCAGTCACATGTGAGACCGAGGTGGAGACGTCCCCGGCATCCTCGAGGCGCGGCCGCCCTTCTACGAGCCAGCGTCGACTCAAGGTATGAATCCATGTGGTGTCTTAGATTTATTGTTCTTCTCTTATGATTATTTTGAGCCGAACATGTGTGCTCTTTCTCTGAATATATTGCTTGAAAAGCTTACCAAGTTACTTAAATTCACTTCGTTCTTAATCTTGCGAGCTAATATTGTTATTTTTAATGAACGGTGGTGTGCGCAAGCAGAGTTATTTGTGGATGTGTTGAGCTGTTAGGCATAAGTCGAAATCCTCATCTAAACGAGGCCTCAGCTTAACACATAAAAAAGGTGTTCAATCTCGCCCACAATACCCTCTTCTTTCCTCTCCCTTTATTGGAACTTGTTTTGCAGACAAGGAAAGTGGCACGTGTAATGTGAGTAAAACCCTCTTAGCCAAAATCATCTACGAGCAAGATTTTCTATATTGTAGATGCCCCAATTGACTCTCATCCCCAAAGTAGTTTTTTATGTCAGTATAGACTTCTTTACTGGATGTATACTATCGTACATGGCATGCATTTGCCTAATGAGCAACATTGTATTGCTATTCTAGCCAACCTGATCGATATGTCAAGCTTCATGCACGAGATGCCATGTTTAATTTACTCCCTCGCTCTGATCCATATTTCTTGATGTGAAATGAATGTGAATCGGAGGGAGTACTTTTCTTAGATAGTACTATATCATTTCAAAAAAAAGTACTACTACATCACAAATGCATCAAAAGAGTACTACATCACAAGACCACCACGGTTGTACTAGTAGAGTTTAATGCTGAACTTCCAAAGGGATTAAGATTACACATATGAACTTTAAACATGACCAGGAGCATGAGGGCCAGCAGCAGGGGCGTTGACGTGGAGCAAGCTAGGCAAGACGTAATTCTGGAGGAAGAGGCCATATGATGCGTACTTGGCCTTGGTTGCAGGGCGGTGTTTCCCCCTATGTACTTAGGCCTACACCCATCGCATGTTGGATCAGGCTGTGGATGTCCTTCTAGAGAAATTTGCCACATAATGGGCAAAATAGCTCCCCGCGCATGCAGAAACGAATTTCACCACCCTTCAGCCGCTTGAGAACATAGCGGCTTTTCCGGTCCCTGCGCACCTTGTTGTTGTCCATGTCATCAGAATACTCCTATGAATTATTAAGTACTACATAATCAGGTTTTTTATGACAGATCGAATAAATACTCCACTAACATAATCAAACCTTAGAAACCCTAAAATTAAATGTGTAGAACAAGTAAATGGCAGAAGAAATCGTAATAAATCATGAGAAACCCTATGAACAACCATGAACATTAGCCACAACAATTGCAAGTCCACTAAGTATGAACACATAAATTGATTATATGACTACATGGCAGATTAGTCGAAATTAAACTAGAATCTGATCTTACGAATCGTAGAATCAATTACATCTACAAGAACAAGGTAGGATATCAAATCAATCAAGAACCAGGCTCGTGCAAACCATGTGAACAGCAATATGACACAAAGAGGGTTGGGACAGTTTCGGTAAAAGAGAAGTACCTCCTCGTCATCACCCTCAACATCCTCCTGGAACTGAACGTTTGGGCCGAAATCGTCGAAGGGGTCGAGGTTCGCGTCCAGCATCGGGCCTAGGAAGACCTCGCCGTGGTGGCCTGCAACGCCGTGCACATCTTCGGCGGGATAAACAACGTTGGTATCCACCTTCTGCTCGACGGCCAGGACGCCCGTTTCGACCGAGGTCGAAGAACCAGACAAGCAGAGGAGACGAGCGGCATGGGTGCCCGGTGAAGCCTCACCCGTCGTGACGGCCAGGATGCCCATTTCGACCGAGGTCGAAGAATCCGACAAGCAGAGGAGACGAGCGGCTTGGGTGCCCGGTGAAGCCTCACCCACCACGACGGCCACTACCGTAGAGGCATCCTCTGCGTGGGCGGTCGCCTATTGCTCCGCCTCGTATGCAATACCTATCTTCATGCTGTTGTGGTTGGAAACGGGAAAGTCGATGCCTCAGAGGTGCGGTGAGTGGATGGGGGTTTTCACAGTGTGGGGGAGGCAAGTTGGGGGAGTGGAGAGGACGAGCTCGCGAGAGATGATGAGGCCGATTATGTTATAGCCTCTGACTCCCTGTATCCAGTAGTGGACGCGTGAAGTCATGCATGTACTCGACTTTCCACTTTCTGGGAGACGTGTACGAAACTTTTTTTTGGACCATTTAACTTCATGTGGGACTCATGTATACCAATACTTCCAAACGTCATAAGTAATTCAAAATCATTCAGAATAATATGAGACCTTAACATTTTATTTTTTGTGTCAGATATTGTCTATGAAAAATAACATCCTTCAAAAAATAAATCGCCTATGCCAATCCGATCATGCCCGTCTACTCCAACTAGCTTCCTCGAGTAATTTGTCACCTTACATTCTTAAAATGAACCAAAATTTGGCACAGGGGTGCATCATCACATGGAAAATGATGTTACCATTCTGTCTTCCCATTTTTTTTTGAATTTTTCAAAATTGTCATGCCCTAACGGAAAAAATGTACTCCTTCTAAGAAGCATGTATCAGAATGGCATTACCAAAACCTAGGGGTGGGGTGGGGGGAGGGGGGCACATGGTGGTGTGATGATACATCACATTTGGACCACACAACACCATTTGGACCAACCAAAAAAAACACCCTACACAAACCCTGGTCAAAACTAGTTTGACCAATATTACAAAAGTTGTACGGAGTACATAATTCAGAAACCGTCAGAAATATACGAAGCATTCAGGAGTCCCCAAAGTCAGTGACTTTGAGTCACTTACAACTGTGGTCCACATATCAGTCACCCAAAGTCATGGCAAAGTCAGCTTGGCAAAGTCACCGACAGACAAAGCAAGCAGTGAACAGACAACTCCGTAGCACTGAAAAGACATCTCACAGAAAAGGCTAGTACTACCTTTTCTTCCCGGATAAGCAAAAATAGCTGATCGGTACTGACGAAATGCACCAGGTCCGCAATGTACTCCAGCTATAAGTGAAGCATGCCTACCACTGAAGAGGAAATTCAAGATTCCACCAGATCCCCATATCACTCTTTTGCATAAAACACGGACATATCTTTTGCACAATTCACCACTTGTTGGTCTAATCTATCGCAGCTTCCATCAGTTGGTCATCCAATTAACGATTTAACGGATTAGAAAAATAAGCGGTGGAATTAGAAGTACTAGTAGCGAAATGTGCAAAATATACCGCCCTTCCCGAGGGGGTTTGTCCAGAAGAGGGCCGGATGACAATGTCCCGGGTGCATCCAGAAACGAGAGGGGTAGTTTCTAATACATGTAAGAAATTATTTTACAAAAAGGTACATATTAAGTAGTACAACTATTAGTACAGTACTACTATTTCGAGGGAAAATGCCATGTCGTGCGACCTCTAATCAATGAGTAGAAGTTGTAGGTGCGCCTAACATGCATTGCTGAAAGCTGGTTCCGCTGGAATTTGAGCTCAGCCGGGGCGGATTCTGCGAAGTTCGCCCGACGTCACTCATGTATCCCACCAAACTGCTCACTTCTTTCAATGTCTCTTCTCTTTCACTGCAGCTCTCCAACATCAGGTGCATCAACTTATCTTGTGCCTTCTGCCTCTCGAGAAGGGCAAGGATGGCGATGTCAGCATATTCAAGGTTCAACTTTTGGAGCTGTACTTTATCCTGAAGAAGGATTTTGTACTCTATATCAGACTTGTCTCTGTCGAGGCACACAGTCTTGAGTATGCTGCTGGCTTTCTCCGCTGATGCAATGTTCCTCTCTTTCTGCTTAATCAGCTCGTTCTTCAACATATCGCGCTCATTTCGAAGGCTGCAAATGAGCTCCACAAGAGTTTTCGAATTCTTCTTCTTGGCAGCCAAATCGTCTCGGAGGCGATCACACTCTAAGCTGAGCTCCTCGTTTTTTTCCATCAAGATGGCGACAGTGGTGTCGATAGTCGGCGCCGCTTCCTTCAGGGCGAAATCATCGGTAGCAAGTAAGCGCAAAGGAAGAAGAAGAAGAAGAAGAAGAAGAAGAAGATAACTACACAGTGCTTGGTGCTACCTCATTTCGCCGGGGTAGGGCCGGGTTGAAATCATCGGACGACGATGATTCCTTGGTCGTGGAAGTTGGTGCAGTAGGGGCGTCGTTGGAACTTCCAACCCTTTAAGATGTATAACCATAGAGACTCTTAAAGAGCTTGAGCCCGGGCAAGAAGAAACGAAAGTACATGGCGAAGGAAACTAACCCGGTGAGCACAGCACGGACGCGTTTCGGCGGCGGCGGCGGCGGCGGCGGCGGCGAGCCCACTTGGTTTCTGGAACCGTCTCTCGAAATTTCGAGCCGGCGTTTTTTATCCGCGTACTTGACCGCCGGCGACCTGAAGTTTGAACACATTAATTGCTGGAGGAGAGAGCGACGAAAGAAACGAAAGTACATGGCGAAGGAAACTAACCCGGTGAGCACAGCACGGACGCGTTTCGGCGGCGGCGGCGGCGACGGCGAGCCCACTTGGTTTCTGGAAGCGTCTCTCGAAATTTCGAGCCGGCGTTTTTTCTCCGCGTACTTGACCGCCGACGACCTGAATTTTGAAGACATTGCTGGAGGAGAGAGCGACGAACAAATGTTTGTTAGGTGGAGAGAGGAAGAAAGTGAATGGAACGAGAGAGTTTAGCGTTTTGCCCTTATAGTCATAGTCGCTAACCGTGACGCGGGAAGGTTGGTCGTCGGCGTTTAATGGTCTCCCGCGTGGAAACCGAGGCGGCCACGAGGCAGCGGCTGGCCACGCGGCGTCCAGTCGCCTACGCCGCCGTAAATGAGGGTAGTTGCCTACCACCACCAGGTGACATGCACCTTTTGCATGTCACCGTGTGACATGCGGCCTAAATTCAAATTTAAAACATTGCGAAAAAAATCATGCATCCGGTGACATGCCCATGGCATGCCACCGATGAAGAGTTCCGTGCCATGCACTCTGGCACTCTGCGCCGTCTTGGATCAGAAAATGAGCGAAGAACGAGGACGAGGCACTAGTTCAAATTTAGGATGAAGTTTAAGTTTTATTTTGGTTTAAATTAGATTAGAGGGAGTAGTACTCTTACTTTATTACTCGTACTTGTGTTAATGTAGTAGTATTATTATGGTGGTGTACTTGCGTTCGTGTACTTGTTTCAGCTGTTTTGGTGAAGGAGACATGCATCACCTTTTTTGGTGATATATCTAGTCGTCATGTAGCCCTCTACCATGTACTATTTTTGCTATGAATATATGTGGTATTGATTGTCAAAAAAAAAACCCCAAGATCCTGAAAAACTGTTGGTCTATCCCGAGAAACGAGGAGGTTTAAGGAAACGAGGAGTCCAGCGCGTGCGGAAGGAGCTTTAATCGTGCGAGCATGCAGGGGCAAAATGAGGAAACTAGCGATTACTTTCTCTCCTGCCAGTCTTATACCTTAATAAATGGGCAAACTGAGCACGTTGTAGCTAATCCTTTTATTAATTAAACAGCTATATTAGTCAATAAGATTGCCTTATGTTTTTCCTCAGTTTTCGCCAAGCCCTTATTTGTAACCCGCAGAAGGAGCTCAGACGGGAGGATTCCAGTTTAGTTGACCGTTCCGTGCTGACGTGTGGGGCTAGTAGAAAGGGACCGCGTGGGACAGGACGAGACCGCGTTTGGTTGTACGTGAGCAGGAGCTGGGTTCTGTCTCTCTCGGCGCGAATTGGCATTTTTAAGAGCACCTTTTCCCCCTCTGTCTCTTTGTCTTTATTAACCAAATTAGTATCAAATCTAGAGAAGCTTGCATTTCTGTCTTTCTTCAATTATTTGTGCCTTTTGGCCCTCGTTGTTTGCCCAATATGGCAGCAAATCTAGTACTCCCTCTGGTCCATATGTATGTAGTTAAATCTAGAAGCAAATCTCCAGGGTAATGTACTCCGTACGACAAATTCGCAGTAATAGTAAATCGAGAAAACAAAGTAGGGCCAACAAAATATACTCCAGTAGAATAGGGATAGATAATAGGGATCCCTCCCTAGATAATAAGCTGCATACACAGCAGCCAACAGGTTCGAGGTTCTTCACAACACCATCATACTAACAACATAACAACAAGGGATCCCTAGCTAACAACAAAATAGAAGCTGCTTTGCAGCAGCAGCAGCACACGTCCGGGACTCCGCCTACCCCATCTGCCTCCACTTGTTGCTCCCCTTGGGAGCCTTGGGCTTGAGCGGAGGCATGCGCCCGGCGGAGATCTCCACCCGCTGGATGCTGCGGAGGTGCATGCCGAGCGCCATGTGCTTGGCGCGGAAGGAGTGGGGGTTCACCGACGCGCCGACCTTGGGGTTGGTGTTGCCGATGTTCTCGGCATGCGTGAGGAGGCAGTTGAAGTCAGTGCGGCCGAGCCTCCTAGTGCAGAAGGGGCACCTGTAGACACCCTTGGCGAAGTAGGAGACGTACTGGCCGACCTGCAGCCTCCGCAGCACCTGGCGAGTCTTGACGTCATGGTGCTCGTCGTCGCTGCCGACGTCGCTGCCAGACAGCTGATCCATATCAAACGGGAACTATTAGTGAATGAGATGCAACGATGACTAACGTGCATGATAACAAAGTAAGGAAAAACAGAGCCAGCCTCAGTTAGAGTGGACACGATTATATGTCTACAGGGATGGTGTTAGCGAACCATAGCTCATGCACAACAGATTTGTACACAGCAATGGTTCGCTGAACCCACTCTGTAAAAATTTGTGCCCAACGATTCATCATAGGCAAAGAAACAGATTCCAGATCTGATTTTGAACAGATTCCAGAATATTTGCAAAATTAAACGGTTGATATCTTTTGATTCCTGCATAAAATAACTGACTGAGATCCCATAAATTAACTGATTGAGATCCCATTATTACTTGCATAAATTAACCGAACGGCCGAACTCCAAATCTTAAACGAAATCAAGAAGGGATCAAAGCAAAATGGAATAAAATCGGCGCAAATATTAACCCAATACTCAACCATCTACAGATCGGCACTAATAGTTACTAGGGAACCAGCAAAAATAGGGTTCAAAAAGGAATGGGGGAACAAAAAAGGGAGCAAACCATAGTTACCTCGTTCCATGGGTCGTCCATGAAGGTGTCGTAGGGGTTCGGAGGCGAGATGTACGGCACCGGCTCATAGGGGTCCCATCCCGGCGGGATACGACCGCCACCGGCGGCGGCGACGGCCTTTGAGGGGACGACGTCGAAGAGGGAGGCGTCGCGCTTGGAGCCGACGGCGTCATGGACGATGGGATTCGCATTCTCCATGTCCATCTCGCCTGCAGAGAGGGAGAGGGTTTTTGCTTTGGAGAAGATGATGGGACGTGAGAGGCGGCGTTGCATGAGCGAGTGAGAGTGACAGAGATAGTGCGAGGAGGCGTCTATAAAGGCGAGGGGTGGTTAATGCGACCCGCGTCCTACGCGTCCACCATTTAACGTCTGCACGTCTTGGGCTTCTGCAACGCGACACGCGTCCACAATTGCACGTCTTCGACTTCTGCACCGCGACTCGCGTCAGTACCCGTCAACAATTGCACGTCTTCCACTTCTGCACCGCAACACGCGTACTCGAGTCTAACCCTGGAAATTTAGATATACTCTCGAGTCTTATACTGTAGCATTTTTTGTGTGCTCGGTTTTCCCCTTGAGTACTAATACTGGCTAGTGCAATATACTCAGTTTTACCTCAAGTGCCTGGTCAACAGAGAGTCAACAAATGGGATTAACTAGTTAAATGAGTCAACAAATGGGATTATCAGTTCGTTTTCACGTGTTAAACTTGTCTAAATATTGGTCAAACCAAGGATTTGACCAAGATTCAAATGGGCAGAAAATTAAAAAAATCAGAAAAATGAAAAACCAAAGCACATAGTCTTCTTATGTCATATAGTAAGCATTAAAGGTGATAAACAAGGTCTACACATATTCAAACCATACAAATCATGTATCTACTCCCTAACCCCTAAACTCTGTCTTATGAAGTCAAGCATGAAGAGAAGTGGTTTTGGGTTTCAAACATGGAAATTTCAAAAACCTCCCAAAAACTTCATTTTAGAGTGACTAAGAAGGATACATGCTTCCCTTTTCATTTTCATGTTTTAAACTTGTTTAAATCTTGGTCAAACCTAGGATTTGACCAAGATTCAAATGGGCATTAAAATTTAAAAATCAGAAAAATGAAAAACCAAAGCACATAGTGTTCTTATGTCATATAGTAAGCATTAAAGTTGATAAACAAGGTCTAGACATATTCAAACCATACAAATTATGTATCTACCCCCTAACCCCTAAACTCTGTCTTATGAAGTCAAGCATGAAGAGAACTGGTTTTGGGTTTCAAACATGGAAATTTCAAAAACCTCCCAAAAACTTCATTTTAGAGTGACTAAGAAGGATACATGCTTCCCTTTTCATTTTCATGTTTTAAACTTGTTTAAATCTTGGTCAAACCTAGGATTTGACCAAGATTCAAATGGGCATCAAAATTTAAAAAAATCAGAAAAATGAAAAACCAAAGCACATAGTTTTCTTATGCCATATAGTAAGCATTCAAGTTGATAAACAAGGTCTATACATATTTAAACCAGACAAATCATGTATCTATAACCCTAAACCTTAAACTCTGTCTTATGAAGTCTAGCATGAAGAGAAGTCGTTTTGGGTTTCAAACATGGAAATTTCAAGAACATCCCAAAAGCTTCATTTTAGTGTGACTAAGAAGGATCAAGGCTTACCTTTTCATTTTCATGTTTTAAACTTGTTTAAATCCTGGTCAAATATAGGTTTGACCAAGATTCAAATGGGCATAAAATAAAAATATAGAAAAATGAAAAACCAAAGCACATAGTCTTCTTATGTCATATAGTAAGCATTAAAGTTGATAAACAAGGTCTAGTCTTATTCAAACTAGACAAGTCATGTATCTACCCGCTAACCCCTAAACTCTGTCTTATGAAGTCTAGCATGAAGAGAAGTCGTTTTGGGTTCAAACATGGAAATTTCAAGAACATCCCAAAAGCTTCATTTTAGTGTGACTAAGAAGGATCAAGGCTTACCTTTTCATTTTCATGTTTTAAACTTGTTTAAATCCTGGTTAAATCTAGGATTTGACCAAGATTCAAATGGGCATAAAATAAAAAAATAGAAAAATGAAAAACGAAAGCACATAGTCTTCTTATGTCATATAGTAAGCATTAAAGTTGATAAACAAGGTCTAGACTTATTCAAACTAGACAAATCATGTATCTATCCGCAAACCCCTAAACTCTATCTTATGAAGTCAAGCATGAAGAGAAGTGCATGGTTTTGGGTTTCAAACATGGAAATTTCAAAAAACTCCCAAAAAATTCATTTTAGAGTGACTAAGAAGGATACATGCTTCCCTTTTCATTTTCATGTTATATACTTGTTTAAATCTTGGTCAAACCTAGGATTTTACCAAGATTCAAATGTGCATCAAAATTCCAAAAAAATAAAAAAATGAAAAAACAAAGCACATAGTTTTCTTATGTCATATAGTAAGCATTAAAGTTGATAAACAAGGTCTAGACATATTCAAACAAGAAAAATCATGTGTCTACCCCCTAACCCTAAACTCTGTCTTATGTAGTCAAGCATGAAGAGAAGTGCTTTTGGGTTTCAAACATGGAAATTTCAAAAACCACCCAAAAGCTTTATTTTAGAGTGACTAAGAAGGATCCATGCTTATCTTTTCATTTTCATATTTTAAACTTGTTTAAATCATTGTCAAACCTAGGATTTGACCAAGATTCAAATGGGCATAAAATTAAAAAATCAGAAAATTGAAAAACTAAAGCACATAGTCTTCTTATGTCATATATATAGTAAGCATTTAAAAGATGATAAATAAGGTCAAGACAATTCAAATAATACAAATCATGTATCTACCCCTAACCCTAAACTCTATCTTATGAAGTCAAGCATGAAGAGAAGTGGTTTTTGGTTTCAAACACAAAAATTTCAAAAACCTCCCAAAAGCTTCATTTTAATTAGACTAACTTATTAATTATGAAGGATCCAGGATTGATTACCTTTTCATTGTCATGTTTTAAACTTGTTTAAATCTTGGTCAAACCTGGGATTTGACCAAGATTCGAATGGGCATAAAAATTAAGAAAAAAATCGTAAGAATGAAAAACCAAAGCACATAGCCTTCTTATGTCATATAGTAAGCATTCAAATTGATAAACAAGGTCTAGACATGTTCAAACCAGAAAAATCATGTATCTACCCCTAACCCTAAACTATGTCTTATGAAGTCAAGCATGCATGAAGAGAAGTGGTTTTGGGTTTCAAACATGAAAATTTCAAAAACCTCCCAAAAGCTTCATTTTAGAGCGACTAATAAGGATCGATGCTTACCTTTTCATTTTCATGTTTTTACTTATTTGAATCTTGGTCAAATCCTAGGTTTGACCAAGATTTAAACAAGTTTAAAACATGAAAATGAAATGGGAAGTGTGTATCCTTCTTAGTCAGTCTAAAATGAAGCTTTTGGGATGTTCTTGAAATTTCCATGTTTGAAACCCAAAACCACTTAAGACAGAGTTTTTGGTTAGGCGTAGATACATGATTTTTCTTGTTTGAATATGTCTAGACCTTGTTTATCAACTTGAATGTTTATGACATAAGAAGGCTATATATGTGCTTTGGTTTTCCATTTTTTTCATTTTTTCGAATTTTTTATGCCCATTTAAATATTGGTCAAATCCTAGGTTTGACCAAGGTTTAATCAAGTTTAAAACATGACAATGAAAAGGTAAGCATGAATCCTTTCTCAGTCACTCTAAAATGAAGGTACTTGAAATTTTTATGTTTGAAACACAAAACCCCAGTTCTCTTCATATGTTTGACTTCATAAGACAAAGTTTAGGGTTAGGGGTAGATATGATACATGATATTTCTGGTTTGAATATGTCTAGACCTTGTTTATCAACTTGAATGCTTACTATATGACATAAGAAGGCTATATATGTGCTTTGGTTTTCTTTTTTTTTTTTTTTGAATTTTTACGCCCGTTTGAATCTTGGTCAAATCCTAGGTTTGACCAAGGTTAAAACAAGTTTAAAAAATGGCAATGAAAAGGTAAGCATGGATCCTTCTTAGTCACTCTAAAATGAAGCTTTTGGGAGGTTTGTGAAATTTCCATGTTTGAAACCCAAAATCACTTCTCCTCATACTTAACTTCATAAGACAGAGTTTAGGGTTAGGGGGTAGATACATGTTTTGTGTGTTTTGAATATGTCTAGACCTTGTTTATCAACTTGAATGCTTACTATATGACATAAGAATACTATGTGCTTTGGTTTTTCATTTTTCTGATTTTTTTAATTGTTAAACCCATTTGAATCTTGGTCAAATCCTAGGTTTGAGCAAGATTTAAACAAGTTTAAAACATGAAAATGGAAAGCTAAGCATGAATCATTCTTAGTCACTCTAAAAATCTTTCGGTCTGCAGAAGAGTCGAATCTGCAATCAGTAGTTACAAAAGCGACCCACCTTAGGGATGGATAATAAGACTTGGGCAATATAAACGTTGATACTTACTTTGTGATACTAAAATATATGTATCTAGACATATTTCAGTTGTAGATACATCCATTTTAACATCAAGTAATATGGATCGGAGGACTAGCTAAAGAACAATGAGAGGCAGTGTTTCTCTCCCCCAGCCTACTTGGCGGAGTGGCCCTCCATCAGGACAGGTGGTGATTCCGCTTCTCTCGTTGGAATTCCTTATCCCCCAGCCTACTCGGCGACGTGCGCTCCTCAGTGACCTGCGCGAGGGCGCCTCGGCGACCTACGCAAAGGTGGCTGGACTCGGAGCGCATCGACTTCCTTCTGCGGTGCCTGGATTGGATCGACCATCCCGCGCGTGTCCTCCACCATATTGTTTTTCTTCAAGATGCTGTCATCCATCATCTTCTTCACCGCATCATGTTGGGTGTTGAGGCTCCCGTTGAGAGCTTGAACGCACCTGTTTGATAGCTCGACGTTTTCTTCGCGAAGAAAGCCGCACTCGATCTTAAGCATCAAATTCTCGCCCTTGAGCTTCTTGATGACAGAGTTCGTTTCCTCACTTGATGGAACCCTCACATCATGCAGCTTGCCCCGGCCGGTGACCTCGTCCTTCAAAGTATCGACATCATCGCGAAAGTTGGAGGCGAGTTCCACGAGAGTTTTAAGCTCATCTCTGAAACACGCCGATGCTTCCTGCATGGCAATATCATCAGTACCGAAACAAAGTGACGAGAGGAAGACGAAAATGTCCAATCAGTGGTAACCTCTAAGCGCAGGAGACAGGGGTTGAAGTCGTCATGAGAAGATGTCAGGGTGCGTCGTGGGGCACTGAGATATGTATAAAAAGGATTAATACGGAATAAAGAGTTGGGACCTCCGGGCCAGGAAGAATCAAGAAACATGGCGATGGAAACCAACCAGGAATCTTCGACCGCACGACTGACGCCGTTCCGAGACGAGCGCGAAGCAGGGCCTTCGTTTTCTGGCGGGCCCTTTCTCGCGGCCAGCATCTGGATAGACCGCCGGCGGGAACTCTCCGCGTCCTTGGTCAACACTAGATGGTGCTTCTTCAAGCGAGATGGTGGCCTTGACTTCGGAGGCATCGCTGGAAGTGGAAGGAGACTGGAAGTGAAGCAAGAAGGGGATGGAAGAAGTACTCCCCCCTATTAAAACCAGACAACCGTCTCCTGCCCTCGCTTCGAGCAACCTGGTCCGCCCATCCTAAATCAACGGCCGAGAGGGGGCTCCCTTGCGAACTGAGATCCAGTGACTTTACCCAACAGAAGTTACCATGAACTTTACCTATACGAGCCATCAGGTTAAGATCCAACGAACATGGTCGATCTAAAATTTGAAATTAAAATTTATGTAGCTCAGAAAAAACAGAAAAACTTTACATTAAGACGTATTCTCGGAAAGTTCCAGTCCATTTAAAATATTAGTTTAGTTTAAGTTCGAAATTTGGATCAACCGCGAGCGTTGGATCTTGATCGAATGGCTCACGTGTGTAAAGTCGCATGGTGACTTCTCTTAGTGAAGTCACTGGATCTCAGTCCGCGAAGGGTCAGGACGCGGGAGCAGAAGCAAATGAATCGAGAGCGGTCCGGAGTATCCTGTCCGTCCACCGTAAATCAACGGGACAGAGCGGCTACCTTCTCTTCGAAGGCTCTGGCGCGCAACCCGAGGAATGGACATCTGTCGGCTAGTATAGAATTTTATAGCACGCCATTAATCGAGCTAGCAGTACTGTACTACTGACTACAACTCTGATGGACGTCCAAAGCTCTGAATAGTCAGGGGAAACAATGAATGCGAGCCAGGGTAGTACTACTGTAGTAGTGAAGCAATGGGGATTATCTGGAGCAAGTACGGAGTACCGAGTACAGTACTACAAAAGTGTTGTTCGTTGTTTTCGCAGTTCATTTTAGCGTAACGTCCAGGTTGTTGTCGAACCAGCTGTTAGATTTTGGGTAATTATTGTTAAGTTGCTGCTTCTTAATTAAAATTTATCAAAGTCATGTAGACTAGATCGATTTGTGAGAACATCCCAAAAGCTTCATTCATTTTAGAATGACTAAGAAGGATCCATTCTTACCTTTTCTTTTCATGTTTTAAACTTGTTTAAACCTTGGTCAAACCTAGGATTTGACCAAGATTTAAATGGGCATAAAAATTCGGAAAAAAATCAAAAAATGAAAAACCAAAGCACATATATAGCCTTCTTATGTCATATAGTAAGCACTCGAGTTGATAAAAACTCTGTCTTATGAAGTCAAACATATGAAGAGAACTGGTTTTGGGTTTCAAACATGGAAATTTCACAAACCTCCCAAAAGCTTCATTCTACAGTGACTAAGAAGGATCCAGGCTTACCTTTTTCATTTTCAATTTCTTAACTTGTTTAAATCTTGGTCAAACCTAGGATTTGACCAAGATTCAAATGGGTATAACAATTCAAAAAAAACGGAAAAAAACCAAAGAACATAGTCTTCTGATGTCATATAGTAAGCATTCAAGTTGATAAACAAGGTCTAGACATATTCAAACCAAACAAATCATGTATCTACCCCCTAACCCTAAACTCTGCCTTATGAAGTCAAGCATGAAGAGAAGTGATTTTGGGTTTCAAACATGGAAATTTCAAAAACCTCCCAAAAGCTTCATTTTAGAGTGACTAAGAAGGATCCATGCTTACCTTTTCATTGCCATGTTTTAAACTTGTTTTAACCTTGGTCAAACCTAGGAATTGACCAAGATTCAAATGGGAGTAAAAATTCAGAAAAATTCAAAAAAAATGGAAAACCAAAACACATATATAGCCTTCTTATGTCATATAGTAAGCATTCAAGTTGATAAACAAGGTCTAGACATATTCAAAGCAGAAATATCATGTATCATATCTACCCCTAACCCTAGCTAAACTCTGTCTTATGAAGTCAAACATATGAAGAGAACTGGGGTTTTGGGTTTCAAACATAAAATTTTCAAGTACCTTCATTTTAGAGTGAGTAAGGAAGGATTCATGCTTACCGTTTCATTTTCATGTTTTAAACTTGTTTAAACCTAGGATTTGACCAAGATTTAAATAGGCATAAAAAATCGAAAGAAATCAAAAAATGAAAAACCAAAGCACATATATAGCCTTCTTATATCATATAGCTAGTAAAAAATTCAAGTTGATAAACAAGGTCTAGACATATTCAAACAAGAAAAATCATGTATCTACACCTAACCATAAACTCTGTCTTAAGTGGTTTTGGGTTTCAAACATGGAAATTTCACAAACCTCCCAAAAGCTTCATTTTACAGTGACTGAGGAGGATCCATGCTTACCTTTTGGCTTAAACGTTTGAAACCAAAACCACTTCTCTTCATGCATTCTTGACTTCATAACACAGAGTTTAGCTAGGGTTAGGGGTAGATACATGATTTTCCTGGTTTGAATATGTCTAGACCTTGTTTATCAACTTAATTGATTGCTTACTATATGACATAAGACGACTACGTGCCTTGGTTTTCATTTTTTGTTTTTTTTGAATTTTATGCTCATATATTTGAATCTTGGTCAAATCCTAGGTTTGACCAAGATTTAAACAAGTTTAAAACATGAAAATGAAAAGGGAAGCATGTATCCTTCTTAGTCACTCTAAAATGAAGCTTTTGGGATGTTCTTGAAATTTCCATGTTTGAAACCCAAAACGACTTCTCTTCATGCTAGACTTCATAAGATCAACATGGGATAGATACATGATTTGTCTGGTTTGGATATACCTAGACCTCGTTTAACTTGAATGCATACGATATGACATAAAAAGACTACGTGCTTTTGTTTTTCATTATTCTGATTTTTTTGAATTTTGTGCCCACCCATTTGTATCTTGGTCAAATCCTAGGCTTGATAATGATTTAACAAGATTAAAATATGAAAATGCAAAGGTAAGCATGGATCCTTCTTAGTCACTCTAAAGATGCATGCATGATTTGTCTAGTTTGAATATGTCTAGACCTTGTTTATCAACTTAATTGGCTTACTATATGACATAAGAAAACTATTTGCTTTGGTTTTTCTTTTTCTGATTTTTTTCAATTTTGATGCCCATTTGAATCTTGTCAAATCCTAGGTTTGACTGAGATAATTTAAACAAGCTTAAAACATGAATATGAAAAGGGAAGCATGTATCCTTCTTTGTCACTCTAAAATGAAGTTTTTGGGAGGTTTTTCAAATTTCCATGTTTGAAACGACCCAAAACCACTTCTCTTCATATGCTTGACTTCATAAGACAGAGTTCAGGGGTTAGGGGGTATAGATACATGATTTGTCTAGTTTGAATATGTCTAGACCTTGTTTATCAACTTAATTAATTGGCTTACTATATGACATAAGAAAACTATTTGCTTTGGTTTTTCTTTTTCCTGATTTTTTCGATGCCCATTTGAATCTTTGTCAAATCCTAGGTTTGACTGAGATAATTTAAACAAGCTTAAAACATGAATATGAAAAGGGAAGCATGCATCCTTCTTAGTCACTCTAAAATGTAGTTTTTGGGAGGTTTTTGAAATTTCCATGTTTGAAACCCAAAACCACATCTCTTCATGCTTGACTTAATTTATAAGACATAGTTTAGGGGTTAGGGGTAGATACATGATTTGTATGGTTTGATATTTCTAGTCCTTGTTTATCAACTTTAATGCTTACTATATGACATAAGATGACTATGTGATTTGGTTTTTCATTTTTCTGTTTTTTATTTTATTTTTCTGCCCATTTGAATCTTGGTCAAATCCTAGGTTTGACCAAGATTTAGACAAGTTTAACACGTGAAAACGAATAAGTAAGCCTGGATCCTTCTTAGTCACTCAAAAATGTACCAATCGATAGATGTGTTAACTTTGCTTCATGGAAATAATAATGTCATGTAAATGAGTTAACTTGGATTTCCTACCCTTGAATCCATAGGAAACTTTGTTCTAATGCACTATTATAATCAACCGAGTTTTTACACCAACAGGTCCGTCACTTACGTGTGGTGCCCACGCTTGAGGTCCCACACTTCAGTGAGCACAAGTCACGTGCAATAGGTACGCAAACTCCCAGCCATCTTCTTTGTCAAGAGAAGACGCATCAGGATGCGTTTTGGAAGTCTGTGGGTCCTTCTAGATCCTTCGGTTGTCCCTCTCACAAAAAAAACAAATCTCTCTCATTCTCGGCCTCGCTCGACTCGCTCGCTCGCTCGCTCGCACCTCCTGCTCACTGACAAACCCTGCACAAAAGTCAACATCATCACCCGAAAAAGGGGAGACACCATAATTCTCTCCCTTCTTCTCTCCTTCCGAGTGATCCCTCTTCCTCCGAGTTTCACTCGACGGGCAAACACCCATGTGCTGCATAGTAATAATAAAAAGGTAGTACTCGTAGAAAAATCGATATACGAATCTGTAATTAAATAGGTTAAACTAGGGTTTTGCCCAGTTCTACAGATCAAGGGTTCAAAAAAATCCAACTACGGGGTTCGAACAACACGATTCTAATCCAAGAATTTTTTCGACCTAGGTCACCCAAATGGCCTCAAACTATAGGGTTAGCATCTAGTGCAGTATGTGTGAAAATGTATGCACTATGTGTGCTATAACTTGTATGTCTTTCAAATTTGAACCAAATTTGAATAAGTTTGAAATATTTGAAAATGGGCTTTTGGCTTAAACGTTTGAAACCAAAAACCACTTCTCTTCGTGCATGCTTGACTTCATAAGACAGAGTTTAGCTAGGGTTAGGGGGTAGATGCATGATTTTCCTGGTTTGATTATGTCTAGACCTTGTTTATCAACTTAATTGAATGCTTACTATATGACATAAGAATACTATGTGCCTTGTTTTTTATTTTTTTATTTTTTTAAAATTTTATGCCCATTTGAATCTTGGTCAAATCCTAGGTTTGAACATGGTTTAAACAAGTTTAAATCATGAATATGAAAAATTAAGCATCTATATATCCTTCTTAGTCACTCCAAAATGTAGCTCGGTCTTGGGAGGGTTTTCGAAATTTCCATGTTTGAAACCAAAAACCACTTCTCTTCATGCATGCTTGACTTCATAAGACGGAGTTTAGGGTTAGGGGTAGATATATACATTATTTTCTGGTTTGAATATGTCTAGACCTTGTTTATCAACTTGAATGCTTAATTACTATATATATATGACATAAGAATGTTATGTCCTTTGGTTTTTCATTCTTTTGATTTTTTATGAATTTCTATGCCCATTTGAATCTTTTGGTCAAATCCTAGAGGTTTGACCAAGATTTAAACAAGTTTAAAACATGAAAATGAAAAGGGAAGCTTGTATATCCTTCTTAGTCACTCTAAAATGAAGTTTTTGGGAGGTTTTTGAAATTTCCATGTTTGAAACCCAAAACCACTTCTCTTCATGCTAGACTGCTTCATAAGACAATTTAATTAGGGGTTAGGGGGTAGATACATGATTTGTCTGGTTTGAATATGTCCAAACCTTGCTTGTGTATCAACTTGAATGCTTACTATATGACATAAGAATGCTTACCATATGTTTGAATTTTAAAAGCATATAGTCTTCTTATGTCATATATATAGTAAGCATTCAAAAGTTTTTCTTTGAGAGAGTAGCATGCATTCAAAAGTTGATAAATAAGATTTGGACATATTCAAACCAGACAAATCATGTATCTACACCCCCTAACCCTAAACTCTGTCTTATGAAGTCAAGCATGAAGAGAAGTGCTTTTAGGTTTCAAACATGGAAATTTCACAAACCTCCCAAAAGCTTCATTTTACAGTGACTAATTAAGGAGGATCCATGCTTACCTTTTGGCTTAAACGTTTGAAACCAAAAACCACTTCTCTTCATGCATGCTTGACTTCATAAGACAGAGTTTAGCTAGGGCGTTAGGGGGTAGATACATGATTTTCCTGGTTTGAATATGTCTAGAACTGGTTTATCAACTTAATTAATTGATTGTTTACTATATGACATAAGAAGACTATGTGCCTTGGTTTTAAATTTTTCTGTTTTTTTTTGAATTTTATGCCCATATATTTGAATCTTGGTCAAATCCTAGGTTTGACCAAGATTTAAACAAGTTTAAACATAAAAATGAAAAGGGAAGCATGTATCCTTCTTAGTCACTCTAAAATGAAGCTTTTGGGATGTTCTTGAAATTTCCATTTTTGAAACCAAAAACGACTTCTCTCTTCATGCTAGACTTCATAAGATCGACAGGGGGTATAGATACATGATTTGTCTGGTTTGGATATACCTAGACCTCGTTTATCAACTTGAATTCATACGATATGACATATGAAGACTATGTGCTTTAATTTGTTTTCATTTTTCTGATTTTTTTGAATTTTGTGCCCACCCATTTGTATATTGGTCAAATGCTAGGCTTGATAATGATTTAAACAAGTTTAAAATATGAATATGCAAAGTTAAGCATGGATCCTTCTTAGAAACTCTAAAATGAAGTTTTTCGGAGGTTTTTGAAATTTCCATGTTTGCAACCCAAAACAACTTCCTCTTCACATGCTTGACTTCATAAGACAGAGTTTAGGGGTTAGGGGGTATATATAGATACATGATTTGTCTAGTTTGAATATGTCTAGACCTTGTTTATCAACTTTAATGCTTACTATAAGACATAAGAAAACTATTTCCTTTGTTTTTTCTTTTTTTTTGATTTTTTTCAATATTGATGCCCATTTGAATCTTGTCAAATCCTAGGTTTGACCAAGATAATTTAAACAAGCTTAGAACATGAATATGAAAAGGGAAGCGTGTATCCTTCTTAGTCACACTAAAATGAAGTTTTTGGGAGGTTTTTGATATTTCCATGTTTGAAACCCAAAACCACATCTCTTCATGCTTGACTTAATTTATAAGACATAGTTTAGGGGTTAGGGGTAGATACATGATTTGTATGGTTTGATATTTCTAGACCTTGTTTATCAACTTTAATGCTTACTATATGACATAAGATGACTATGTGATTTGGTTTTTCATTTTTCTGTTTTTTATTTTATTTTTCTGCCCATTTGAATCTTGGTCAAATCCTAGGTTTGACCAAGATTTAGACAAGTTTAACACGTGAAAACGAATAAGTAAGCATGGATCCTTCTTAGTCACTCAAAAATGTACCAATCGATAGATGTGTTAACTTTGCTTCATGGAAATAATAATGTCATGTAAATGAGTTAACTTGGATTTCCTACCCTTGAATCCATAGGAAACTTTGTTCTAATGCAGTATAATAATCAATCGAGTTTTTACACCAACATGTCTGTCACTTACGTGTGGTGCCCACGCGTGAGGTCCCACACTTCAGTGAGCACAAGTCACGTGCAATAGGTACGCAAACTCCCAGCCATCTTCTTTGTCAAGAGAAGACGCATCAGGATGCGTATTGGAAGTCTGTGGGTCCTGGATCCTTCTTAGTCACTCTAAAATGAAGCTTTTGGGAGGTTCTTGAAATTTCCATGTTTGAAACCCAAAACCACTTCTCTTCATGATTTACTTCATAAAACATAGTTTAATTAGAGTTTTAGGGGTAGATATATACATGATTTTTCTGGTTTGAATATATATGTCTCTAGACCTTTGTTTATCAACTTGAATGCTTACTATACATATGACATAAGAATGCTATGTGCTTTGGTTTTTCATTCTTTTGATTTTTTTCTGAATTTTTAGGGCCATTTGAATCTTGGTCAAATCCTTGGTTTGACCAAGATTTAAACAAGTTTAAAACATAAAAATGAAAAGGGAAGTCTGTATCCTTCTTAGTCACTCTAAAATGAAGCTTTTGGGAGGTTTTTAAAATTTCAATGTTTGAAACCCAAAACCACTTCTCTTCACATGCTTGACTTCATAAGACAGAGTTAATTAATTTAGGGGTTAATTAGGGGGTATAGATACATGATTTGTGTGGTTTGAATATGTATGGACCTTATTTATCAACAACTTTAATGCTTACTATATGACATAAGAAAACTATTTGCTTTGGTTTTTCTTTTTTCAATTTTTTTTTCAATTTTGATGCCCATTTGAATCTTGTCAAATCCTAGGTTTGACCAAGATAATTTAAACAAGTTTAAAACATGAAAATGAAAAGGGAAGCATGGATCCTTCTTAGTCACTCTAAAATGAAGCTTTTGGGAGGTTTTTGAAATTTCCATGTTTGAAACCCAAAACCACTTCTCTTCACATGCATGCTTGACTTCATAAGACAGAGTTTAGGGGTTAGGGGGTATAGCTACATGATTTGTCTGGTTTGAATATGTCTACACCTTGTTTATCAACTTTAATGCTTACTATATGACATAAGAAAACTATGTGATTTGGTTTTTCATTTTTCTGTTTTTATTTTTCTGCCCATTTGAATCTTGGTCAAATCCTAGGTTTGACCAAGATTTAGACAGGTTTAACACGTGAAAACGAATAAGTAAGGCTGGATCCTTCTTAGTCACTCCAAAATGTACCAATTGATAGATGTGTTACTTTGCTTCATGGAAAAAATAATGTCATGTAAATGAGTTAACTTGGATTTCCTACCCTTGAATCCATAGGAAACTTTGTTCTAATGCACTATTATAATCAACCGAGTTTTTACACCAACAGGTCCGTCACTTACGTGTGGTGCCCACGCTTGAGGTCCCACACTTCAGTGAGCACAAGTCACGTGCAATAGGTACGCAAACTCCCAGCCATTTTCTTTGTCAAGAGAAGACGCATCAGGATGCGTATTGGAAGTCTGTGGGTCCTTCTGGTTCCTTCGGTCGTCCCTCTCACAAAAAAAAACAAATCTCTCTCATTCTCGGCCTCGCTCGACTCGCTCGCTCGCTCGCACCTCCTGCTCACTGACAAACCCTGCACAAAAGTCAACATCATCACCCGAAAAAGGGGAGACACCATAATTCTCTCCCTTCTTCTCTCCTTCCGAGTGATCCCTCTTCCTCCGAGTTTCACTCGACGGGCAAACACCCATGTGCTGCATAGTAATAATAAAAAGGTAGTACTCGTAGAAAAATCGATATACGAATCTGTAATTAAATAGGTTAAACTAGGGTTTTGCCCAGTTCTACAGATCAAGGGTTCAAAAAAATCCAACTACGGGGTTCGAACAACACGATTCTAATCCAAGAATTTTTTCGACCTAGGTCACCCAAATGGCCTCAAACTATAGGGTTAGCATCTAGTGCAGTATGTGTGAAAATGTATGCACTATGTGTGCTATAACTTGTATGTCTTTCATATTTGAACCAAATTTGAATAAGTTTGAAATATTTGAAAAGGGGCTTTTGGCTTAAACGTTTGAAACCAAAAACCACTTCTCTTCATGCATGCTTGACTTCATAAGACAGAGTTTAGCTAGGGTTAGGGGATATATGCATGATTTTCCTGGTTTGAATATGTCTAGACCTTGTTTATCAACTTAATTGAATGCTTACTATATGACATAAGAATACTATGTGACTTGTTTTTTATTTTTTGATTTTTTTAAAATTTTATGCCCATTTTAATCTTGGTCAAATCCTAGGTTTGAACATGGTTTAAACAAGTTTAAATCATGAATATGAAAAATTAAGCATCTATATATCCTTCTTACTCACTCCAAAATGTAGCTCTTGGGAGGGTTTTTCGAAATTTCCATGTTTGAAACCAAAACCACTTCTCTTCATGCATGCTTGACTTCATAAGACAGAGTTTAGGGTTAGGGGTAGATATATACATGATTTTCTGGTTTGAATATGTCTAGACCTTGTTTATCAACTTGAATGCTTACTATATATATATGACATAATAATGTTATGTCCTTTGGTTTTTCATTCTTTTGATTTTTTATGAATTTCCATGCCCATTTGAATCTTTTGGTCAAATCCTAGAGGTTTGACCAAGATTTAAACAAGTTTAAAACATGAAAATGAAAAGGGAAGCTTGTATATCCTTCTTAGTCACTCTAAAATGAAGTTTTTGGGAGGTTTTTGAAATTTCCATGTTTGAAACCCAAAACCACTTCTCTTCATGCTAGACTTCATAAGACAATTTAATTAGGGGTTAGGGGTAGATACATGATTTGTCTGGTTTGAATATGTCCAAACCTTGCTTGTTTATCAACTTGAATGCTTACTATATGACATAAGAATGCTTACCATATGTTTGAATTTTAAAAGCATATAGTCTTCTTATGTCATATAGTAAGCATTCAAAAGGTTTTCTTTGAGAGAGTAGCATGCATTCAAAAGTTGATAAATAAGATTTGGACATATTCAAACCAGACAAATCATGTATCTACACCCCCTAACCCTAAACTCTGTCTTATGAAGTCAAGCATGAAGAGAAGTGCTTTTGGGTTTCAAACATGGAAATTTCACAAACCTCCCAAAAGCTTCATTTTACAGTGACTAAGAAGGATCCAGGCTTACCTTTTCATTTTCATGTTTTAAACTTGTTTAACTCTTGGTCAAACCTAGGATTTGACCAAGATTTAAATGGGCATAAAAAATCAGAAAAAAACAGAAAAAATGAAAAACCAAATAACATAGCCTTCTTATGTCATATAGTAAGCATTCAAGTTGATAAACAAGGTCTAGACATATTCAAACCAGAAAAAGCATGTATCTACCCCTAACCCTAAACTCTGTCTTACGAAGTCAAGCATGAAGAGAAGTGGTTTTGGGTTTCAAACATGGAAATTTCAAAAACCTCGCGAAAGCTTCATTTTAGAGTGACTAAGAAGGATCCATGCTTACCTATTCATTTTCATGTTTTAAACTTGTTTAAACCTTGATAAAACCCAGGATTTTACCTATTTAATCATAGATTCATAGGTCGATTTTTTACTTTTTTATTTTTACTATGCAGCACATGTGTGTTTGCCCGTCCAGTGAAACTCGGAGGAAGAGGGATCACACGGAAGGAGAAGAAGGGATAGCAGTCACGGGGCCCCTCTTATTATTTATGGTGTATATCTTTTTTCTGGTGATGTTGACTGTTGTGCAGCGTTTGTCAGTGCGCAGGAGGTGCGAGGCTGCGAGCGAGCGAGTCGAGCGAGGCCGAGAATGAGAGAGATGTTTTTTTCTTTTTCTTTTCCGTGAGAGGGACAACAGAAGGATCCAGAGACGACTTCCACTACGCATCCTGGTGCGCGTCTTCTCTTGACAAAGAAGATGGATGGGAGTTTGCGTACCTACTAATCTACTATAGTACTACTACTACACAAGAACCATATACATGTCAAACTTTTCAATCATGACCCACATGCATTTTATGTATATATTCACAACTTTTAATGCATGCATGAAAACTCAGCAAAATATGTGCATTTTGGGTTGTCGCACATAAATGTGCTTTTACTTGTCTGCCACCAATCCAATTTTCATGTGAGGGGGAAACATGACACACGATGGACATTTCCAATGTTTCACGAATTAATTATCTCAATTTGCATCCATATATATATGCGCCTGGTTACTGAAAGATCGAACCAAAGGTGAACTTGAAACGTTTTCATTTTCATGTTTTAAACTTGTTTAAATCTTGGTCAACCCTTGGATTTGACCAAGATTCATAAAAAATTCAAAAACATAGTCTTCTTATGTCATACAGTCAACATTCAACTTGATAAAACAAGATCTAAACATATTAAAAGAAGAATCATGTATCTACCCCCTAACCCTAAACTCTGTCTTTTGAAGTCAAACATGAAGATACGTGGTTTTGGGTTTACAAAATGGAAATTTCAAAAACCTCCGAAAAGCTTAATTTTGGAGTGACTAAGAAGGATACATGCTTACTTTTTCATTTTCATGTTTTAAACTTGTTTAAAGCTTGGTCAAACCTAGCTAGCTTGGATTTGACCAAGATTCAAGTGCGCATAAAAAATTCGAAAAAACCCCCAAAAATGAAAAACCATAACACATAGTCTTCTTGCGTCACATATATTGTAAGCATTCAAGTGTTGATAAACAATATCTAGACATATCAAACAAGAAAAATCATGTATCTATACCCCTAACCCTAAATTTGTCTTATGAAGTCAAGCATGAAGAGAAGTGGTTTGGGTTTTCAAACATGGAAATTTCGAAAACCGCCCAAAAGCTTCATTTCGGACTGACTAAGAAGGATCCATGCTTACCTTTTCATTTTCATGTTTTAAACTTGTTTAAATTCTTGTTCAAACCTAGGATTTGACCAAGATTCAAATGGGCATAAAAACAATCGAAAAAATCAAAAATGAAAAACCAAAGCACATAGTCTTCTTATGTCACATAGTAAGCCATTCAACTTGATAACAAGGTCTAGACCTATTCAAACCAGAAAAATCATGTATCTACCCCTAACCCTAAACTCATCTGTCTTATGAAGTCAAGCATGAAGAGAAGTGGTTTTGGGTTTCAAACATAGACATTTCAAAAGCCTCCCAAAAGCTTCATTTTGGAGTGATTGAGAAGGATCCATGCTTAATTTTTCATTTTAATGTTTTAAACTTGTTTAAATCTTGGTTAAACCTATGATTTGACCAAAATTTGATTCGGCATGAAAATTCAAAACAAATCAAATAAATAAAAAACCAATGCACATAGTACATCTTCTTATGTCATATACTAAGCATTCAAGTTGATAAGCCAGGTCTAGACATATTCAAACTAGAAAAATCATGTATCTACCCCTAACCCTAAACTCGATTTGTCTTATGAAGTCAATCATGAAGAGGTGTTTTGGGTTTCAGACATGGAAATTTCAAAAACCTTCCAAAAGCTTCATTTTGAAGTTACTAATTAAGAAGGATCACTACAAGAAAAGTTTGGCAACTTTTCTTGTAGTGGATCCAGGCTTAATTTTTCATCTTCATGTTTTAAATTTTGGTCAAACCTAGGATTTGTCCAAGATACAAATGGGCATAAAAATTCAGGGTAGCATCATACCCCCCTCCTTCCCGCGTAGAAAAAGTGTTAGGCGAGTAGTAGAATGGCATGACCAACAAGTTTCAAGTAAAATTTTGAATATGACCAAAATATACCAATTGATAGATGTGTGTGACCCAAGATTGAGCCATGGTACATTTTGCCAACAAAGTAGCAATTGAGTTGGCTTTCTACCTTAGTAGGCGTGCATTGGAAGGATGCATTATGCCGGCAAAGTTTTCAAACGTTCAAACTTTTCCGGTTTCTCATACAGTATTTGGCTCCTTGAGAAGCATTGATGTGATCATATAAGGTTATCCAAAACTTCGCCTTTCCCGTATTTGCCCGAGCACTCGACACCCCTCGTCCCATGGCGACTCCTCCAGCCATAGCCCCGTGCACCCAGGCTCCACGACTCAGCCTCGGAGGGGTGTGCGCTAAAAGCTCGCAAATGTCTGTGTGCCATTGGTGTGCGATGAAGCAGGCGGCTCTGTGTCTTGCTGTGGCTAGACTCCTGGCGCCCTTTGATCTAGGAGAGGGAGAGGAGGGAGGGGGTCCCATGAAGCGGCGGTGGCCCAGGTATCGGCGGCAGCCCAGGCAGCAGCGGCAAAGTGGGCTGGTCGGAGCATAGGCATGCGCCGGGGGCGAACCTCGCCGGGTGAGGATGCTTCCATTGTGAAGAAGCACTTGCCATCCAGGGCTTCGGGTTCGCCAACAAACTCAGCGCCTCGGTCCATGGCGTTGCCGTCGTGGGGACGTCGGGGGCGGCGGCGACGTGCTGCAGCCCCAGCCTTTAGTGGGGACCAAAGTGCGACCGACCACATCACGGCGTCGGCAGCATTGGGGATGCCGATGGGCATCCACTGCCACACACAGATTTGGGAGGTTCTGGCCGGGCCGAGTTCCAAACTTCCATCATCGGAGCCGAGGGCTTGGTACTTCAAATTCCGAATCAGGCAATCCTTCGACCCCAATCAGCTTCTGCCTGTGGTCCAAATCCGAGATATCTTGGCGGCAGCTATGCTGGTTAAGCTTAGCCGGACAGCGGCAATCGACGATCTGCAAAACCTAGATGCCTTCCGAGGATTTGCAGCAGCCGTCAATGCACTCGTGGAGGCATCGCATGCTGGTAGCAGCGGCGAATGCGGGTATGTTGTTTTACTCCCTTTGTATGCTTTTGTCATAAAAATCAATTTGCTAATTCTCATTCGATTGAAAATTAGACCCATTCACCATCAACTCTCAAACAGTGGACACTAGTAATATGTAGAACTAGAAATTACACAAGATTTCTGTACTGCTAGTACTATTACTTCGACGCTACATGTTGTTTACACGAGGAAATTGCACAAACTACCGCTTATTGCTGCCTTCGTTGCGTAAAACACTTTTTAAAACTGTAATTTTTTTCCGCACAAACCACCAACTATCGTGTTCTGTTGCAGGGAATTTCAAATTTAGGATTGAGCTGTTTAAGAGCAAATCAGATGATCGGGGACCACCAACTACTATAGTTTTAATTGCAAATAGAATAGATTTTGCAAAATTATGAAACGCACATAACGTTTGAATTACTACAATTTTTTTGAAGGTTTGATATTTTCATCATTTTTGTGTGAATCTTACACCAAGTAACACAACTTTCAGACGGAATACAAAATATTTTCAAACTTCCTAGATTTGATAGCTCAAATATTTTTAATTACTAGTTTTTCAGTATTTTAAAAAGTCGAAACACTATATTTTGGCTGAATGTTAGAAAATATATTTCATGATTATCCCATATTAGTTAAGAAGTACATAAACTAGTAGTAGTAATAAAGAACAGAGGGAGTTTATGGAGATACATCCATTAAGGGCATGTTAGTGTGTGTTGGTGTATTACTTATGCCTTCTTTGGTTAATACACTTCTCAAGTGATCCCCGCAAACCCTCTATTCTTGCCTAGAATACAAAAACTCCCCATCAAAGTATTAGTGCATTTTTTGGATGAGTATTCGAGAGGATTGGGTGAACACCAAGGATTTGCATAGGGAATTGGTACAATTGAATCCTTGGCTGTTTGATTTGTAGGATTGTTTCCGATAGGAATTTTTCCTAAGGATTTCTTTGCACAGATTCCATAGAAAATTAAACATCTACTCATACCTCTTTTTAAGAATGCTTTACTTTTCCTATGGTGGAATCAAACAAAGTTTGGATTCTATGAATTCCTATAGGATTGGAGTGGACATGACATTGCAATCCTACATTTCCCTATTCCTACATCTTTCGGTAGGCATTTGCCTAGAATAAATAACCATGTGTATTACGGAGTAGCAATAAAATATAGGTTTATTTCTCTAAAGCATCTTGCACTGTACTAGTACATGGCTTAAGAGACAATATTTTTACCATTTTTTTGCGAGAAGACAATATTATTACCATAGTTACTAAGTACATTTTATTGGATGATGAAGTGATAGCCCTCATCAATGCATTGTGAATTATTAGGGCATGGGTCACACGTGATTTACGAGTACACCGCACGATCGAGAGCCGCCGTCCCTCTTTGCTTTTTACCGATGCGGCGGAGCTCCTCCCCACACCCACGAATAACTGAAAGCCACAACTGCTGGGGAAAAGTCTTGCGCCGAGAAAATCTACAACCGTGGTTGAGTACATGTGTTTCTTAAGATACGAGTGCTCCAATGCATTTTTTCTTTCCTTTTACTAATTTACCTTGAAAATCCTGCACGTCCACTTATTTGTGGACGGAGGGAGTATCACGCCAAGAGGAAGTAGGACAATAGTGGGCGCTTATAGCCCGCCTACGTGGTACTTTTGCCAGCTGTTGGCTCTTCTATTGTTCTTGCTCTAAAGAAACCCCGATTGTGAAAGGCCAAGGCGTACTTCTTTTGGTCACGCAAAATTCAAAATACTGCCATGGACATTGAATTGACATGACAACACATAGCTTGGGATGTCCAAATTTGCACGTTAGACCAGTGACTTGTTCTTCACCTTTTCAGAGGGAACAGTGACTTTTTATTATGGGTCTATACACTTTCCAAGAAACAGGAGGAGATGCTGTAGAGTGTAGAGGAGCGAAGTCAAGCGCCCCGCCCCCACCTGCCCTATTTCTGTTCACCTCCATCGTCTACCTCCGCCCCCGCCCGCACCAATCGACCACCTTCCATAGCACGCGCCAGTGCCGCCGCCATGCAGCTTTAGAATCAATTCCACCGCCCAGTTTGAGAGCCTCCGTTCTTCATCTTCCCCGCCACCTGCCGCCATCGAACCCAAATTAAACTCCAATCAGTTGAACCCAAACCTCATAGACCCACCCCCTGCCCTGCGATGGCGGCATCGAACAAGGAAAATGATGACTCTGAACTGTTTCAGAAGGTCTTTTCCGAAGGTCCCCTTGAAGAACTCGTAACAAGATGCGACGTCATCACCGCCGCGAGCCTCGTCGGTTCGTCCAAACTATTTTTCGACTCTGCAAATGATAGTGCAACTCTATCTTTTTCTCTCCCGTTTGGCCTCCCATGTGTTCTTCATTCTCACCCGACGAAGGTAGCACGGGATTGCAAGCTGACGCCGCTGGACAGGTTCTCCTCCGACGCTGTGATGCCAGACGGTACGGGTAAGCAGTGGGTAGGTGCCAATGGAGATTGGGTTGCCATGGTTGACACTGGCTTTCCTGCTTGCAAATGGAAACTTGTCAACGTCTACACTCGCCGTGAAATTCCTCTCCCTGTGCCGTTTGAAACCACCCACATTCCAAATATATACCACCACAACCTTCGTGCTATTATATTTCACAAGATATATATTTGCCAAGTTCCCACAGCTGCTGGGGGGTACAAAAATTTCTCTCTTGTTGCTGTTTTTGACATCAGAGTTGCCCTCCTTTGCGGCGAAGATTCTGGATGGACAGTTCTTACAGAGCCCAAGTCCCACATCTTTTACAATTACAGCGATGCAATTCTCCACAATGGGCTTGTGTTTGCCACAACTCATACTGGCACTGTTCACGCATGGAATCCTCAGCAAGCTGGTAATTTTCCTCCGGACGTAAGTAGTGTATGATGAGCTTCATTATTCATGGCTGTAAAGATAATTTTAATGCACAAACTTATTAATTTTCGAACCTGACTGATCTGACTTGGAGGCTTGGGGCATATTTGCTTCGGATGAAATTTCATTGGTATTTAGACTTTTTATTCGAGATGATTACCATAGAAAAATTTGAGGATTGTATAATTAGGAGTTTTATTCTCAGATTGAATTATGTTGGATTTTGACCTCTACTTGAACTTCTTGAAATGAATCCTTTGGTTTCCCATGTGATGTACTGAAATACACCAATATGCTGTATTATTGAATGGAAATGCCATTATATCATCCCATCTGAATCCTAATGCGTTTTCCCAATTCTTACGTTTTCAGATTTGTGCAAACCAAACATACCCTTCTTAACAGTAATTTCGTTTTCAAGCAGGTCCTCCGCTGATCGTAGAGCCACCGCCCATTGTGTTTGAATGGCGGTGTGCACTTGATGATGCTCTTGGCCATGATCACGAGGTCGATTATGGCATGTGGTGGTTAGCAAGATCTATAGATGGTTCTAGACTTCTTCTGATCCATACACTGGGCATTGCTGATGAAAGGGAATATTCCTGTAAAGTTTGCCATACTGCTTCTGATCGTCGTGTTCATCATGGTCGCACTGTTGGCAACTATGCTTCTGGGTTTGGTTGCCTGGTGTTCACGAAGGACACTAGTAAGTTAAATGAAGGTATTCCATGGGAAAAGATTGATGACCTTGGAGAATATTCTCTTTTCCTTGGAGTGAACTATCCGATTATGCTGCCATTAGGCGGTGCAGATGTTGTCCCAGGATGTCTGACGAGAAGAAATTGTGTGTACACCTTGCCGAATGAAGCATGGCTTCGCAATTCGCAGCTGCCTGAAATATGCCGATTCAGTCTGAATCGTGAAGATTGCGCCGTTGGTTTCCAAACCAACGCCTTGGAGAAAACATGCAAAACAAAAAAAGATAGGTACCTGGTAAAGACACCGCTTTGGTTCATCCCAAACTTCGCCAACGCCCCGGATTGGAACAAGTGTGATGTTTAATTCTGAAACAGGGCCTGCAGCCATTGTAGCTACTGATAGTATGTAATTTCATAGCTAATGAACGAGGCAATTGTGGTCTACTAATTACAACTGTTTTGTAAAGAGGTGGTCTATAAGTATACCCCTCTCTTCATTGATGCATTTGTGGTCTACATGATGGTACTCTTAAATATATGGGTGTGGCTCCTCAACACATAATGTGGGGGTATTATTGTGTTAAAGTTGAAGGCTTGATCAACTATAGGTTCACTTCTCTAGTTACATTACTAGGTACTCCGGTTGGCTATGTTGTGATGAAATTGTGTTCTGTTGTTCGGTGAAGACAAAAGTAGAACTATGGTATGCTTATGTTTAAGAGCAAGCGAGGGTTTAGCTTGAGATGTTAAAATTCAGATTTGAACTATTTTTTGATATGGAAATTTGAAATATATATGGTACTGTATATGATTATGTGTAACAACAAGCGACGAAAGGGCTGATGCTCCTATTCCTTGTCGGCGGGAGGACTATGTGTGCGGCGACTTGAGCCAAATTAGAAGGCCATAGCTATGTTGATTGGTCCTTGAAGTTGGAGGGGCTAGGATTTCGGATGAGCGGAGTGGGGGAAGTTGTTGCTCATGGAACATAAGTCCTTAAAATAGTAATGTTAGTATATAGGAGTACAAGGTATATACTTGTACTATTTTAGTACTATAATAAGTATATCGGGTTCATCAAAAAGAATTATCTCGGGTTCACAACCACGTGGGGTCAAGGTGAGGGAAAGTTGGTCAATACCTCTTACCGCTATATCCCCGCCCCAAGTTCTAATGCGCAAGTGCTGTTATTTTTTTTAAGGGAAATAGTGGTTCCTCTCCCCCGGAAACATGCCCCGCATCTCCACCTCCTAGTATCGTAGTACTACTACTGCATCTTCTCCAAAAAAAACCCTCTTCTGTCTCTTTCTCCCGTTCACCCCTCTCTCCCTTGCATTGGATTACCGACTCCAATGAAGCAGAAGCGTAAGATTGAGGAGATTCCTGATTGCTACCACCAGTCCATGGGGTGGGGCAACCTCCACTACCCACTGGTGGAGAACATAGCCGAGCGGGCGGATATCCTCAGCACTGGTCGCCTCGCTCGAGGCATGATCGGCATGCGGCATGCCATCCGCGGAGCGCATAAGGTTCCGTTCGGTTTACCGAGCCTGCTCCACTGCGACCCCGAGACATGGCCAGACGACCGCGACAATACTGTAAGAGTATTTATTTATTTACTCATCTCGTTTCAGCTTGTGTTTTTTCAATCAACTTTTCTTATTGCCAAACATCATGCATGAATTTAGACTCAACATCATCACCTGATTTGGGAGTACTGTAAGGTTTGCTGCCTTCACTATGCACATGTACTCTTCGGAATTGCTTTATTTATCCATTACATCTGTGCTTCAGTTCTGCACAATCCGCTCTTCATTCTGTCGAATACCTTGCATGCATAGACAATTTTGAAACAAATCCTATTTGCAGGGCATTCACGCGTTGCTGATGCCATTAGACAAGCCGACAGTTCCAGCATTTATCCATACCAAGGAGGAACTGGATGGACATGGACCCATGCACTGGGTGGGTTGTAACGGCGACTGGGTGGCATTTGTCCAGCAGGACGGGCACTTGACGATCCGCAACATATACATATCAGATACTATTATACCTCTTCCATCTCTGCAAGATGCAGGAATTTCTTTGGGCCCTACTAGTGAATGGTGGCATGGCAGCCCACCATTCCTGTTCAAATACAAAATAGATAAAAGTTTGGAACTGCTCAAAGTACGGATCGTCAAGAGGCCGTACAAAGATGATCTAGCAGGGCCATGGCATTACGAGGTAATCGTTGTATTTGACGAATTGATCGCTATCCTACAAGCGCCCCTAGAAAAGGAGTGGAATATCCTGAGAAACCCTGAATTCTTTGATAGAAACAGCTATGTCGATGCCATGGGCATTCCTGGATATGGTACAAGTTCACACCTACATCGTGTATACGCAGTTACATATCCGTATGGAGATGTTCTGGTTTGGGAACCATATACCTGTGGTGAGTCTTTGTTTTATGTCTTAACTAGTAAATGGCATGCTGCACATGTTGGACCAATTACGATTCGCAATACTGATGTATAAAAGTTGCGTTCTAAATGTTGTTCAAACTTTCAATACAACTAATAATTTGGTTATACCATCAAAATAAGTGTGAGCATACAGTTTATAAATATGAACAAAAATTTGGAACCTTTCTTAATCACTATCAAGTGGGACGTGTGATATCGGTGTGAGACTGCTCTGATTTTTCTTCATAATGGAAACATGACGGTTCTAGAAACACGTGGACACTGGTGTGGTATTTTTTTCACGCGAATACCTCTAATCCCAACCGTTAGATTTTGGACACCAACAGTTGGAATTGCTGCTACATGTCTTGTTAAAAACTGGTGCCTTATAGTAGTAGAAAATAGAAGATAGAAGAGAAGAGATAATTTTCAGTGTAGTTCCTACTTGCTGCATTGTGGTTGATCTTTGTGCATTGCAGGGACACATGCAGCCCCGCGTCTCATTGACGCCCCTGTCATTGAAGATGAAGAAGCAGAAGTGGCTGCAATTTTCGCTCAAATCGAGGGAGATGCTGTCATGGAAGATGATGAAGCAAATGTGGCTCAAGGCGATGGAGGTGCCGATGAAGATAATGATGCTGATGAAGAAGAATTAGAAGAAGAAGAATTCGATGATGAAGAATTAGATGATGAAGAATTAGATGATGATGGTGATAATCATAATTATGAAGATGAAGATGTATTTCTTGGATTTTCTGACCAGCGCACTTGGTTCCTGGCACCAATGAGAGCAGAGTCCATTACTGGTGAATCTGATCTCGCGTGGATTCAGGTTAAAGGTTATCGGCCCATCCTCGGTCCTCCAATATTACATATGGGTAACAAGCTGAGGTCTTATCCTTTGGTACGGTGCTACGTTTTCTTGAGATCTGCCCATACCTTGGACCCTGTAGAAGAGGCAAGGTGGGAAAGATTGAACAATTTGAAGGGGCGTTCTTTATTTCTTGGACTCAATCACCCAATTTTCATGCTACCCCCGCCAATCGACGCAGAGGCTGCAGAACCAGATTTCCAATTGTTCAAACCTGACTGTGTCTTTGCTACCCACAATCGCGCCCGTGATACATGGATACGTCCAAGGCCAAATTGGTGCAGAATGCACGTCAATGGAGGTCCTGCCATAGGCTCAAGATTGCAGTACAAAAAAGAGAAGATTGAACATAGAGCCGAAGCACCCATGTGGTTCGTCCCAACACTTCCACCTGTTTTTCCTTGAGAAATAAGAGACAGATGGTGACCTTATTTTATAGAGAAAACATAGTGTTCGTGAACTTAACCTCATGAACATTCGCTGTTCGGTTTTTGCTGAAATCAAAATTTTGCAGAGATGAAGATCTTTGTTTGAATCCCGTGCTGAACATATTTTTCACAAATTAGCTACCCGTATTGTGATGAATACATGCTGGTTTGTTGTTTGGTGCAGTAGCAGACATGAAGATCTTTGTCCTGAATACCACAATGGACATCTTTTTTTTCTTCAAAAATTAGCTAAGCTCACGCTATTAGGCGCAAATGCCTATTAAGAGATTTGGTGCTCTTGGGCACCATTGCTCCTGCTATTTTAGAAAAAAATAAAAAATATATTTATTTGTTCAAAAAATTAGAAAACAAATCATGGAGTAGCTAATGAATTGTCCCATAAACGTGCAAAATTTCAGTTTCAAATACAAAAAATTCTGGGCTACACAAAAGTAACAAACGTGTGGATCTGGGTATGCATATTTCAAATCTCCAAATTTCAACAGATTTTGTCTTTTTTGTGTAGTCTACAATATAAAGAATATCATATTAAAATTTTACACGCTTGTAGGTTACTTTATTTATTATGTCTACATTCATTTTCAGATTTTTTTGAAACAAATATGTATGCTATTTGATTTTTTTTAAACAGCAGAGCACTGGTGCCCATTAGCCAAAGACACTTTTCGCAAATGCCTACAATAAAGGAACGGATGGTGACCTTATTTTATAGAGAAACCATAGTGTTTGTGAAGTTAAAGTCATGAACACACGCTGTTCGGTTTTTGGTGAAATCAAAATTTAGCAGAGATGAAGATCTTTGTTTGAATCCCGTGATGAACACATTTTTCCTAAATTAGCTACCAGTATTGTGATGAATACATGCCGGTCTGTTTTTCGGTGGAGTAGCAGACATGCAGGGGATCGAAAGAAACGGCAAAGTAGCCAGAAATCAGGGGTCAAATATAAATTCGAGAAAGGAAACGTTTATTCAACAGTCAGGCTGACATGTGGGACGTATCTTGCAGCCGCGGCCCCAACATTTATCATTCAGAGAGGATGACATGTGGGACCCACGAACCAGTATCGTTCTCGGCGTTTCTCAAAGGGGGCAGGAGATCGAAAGAAAAAGGCAAGTAGCTCGAAATCAGGTGTCCAAAAAATCCAAGAAAGGAAAGGTTTATCGCACAAAGAGGCTGACATATTGTACCCAGTTTGCAGCAGCGTCATCAACGTTTCAAAGGCGGTGGAGTTCGAAAGAAAAAGGCAAATAGCCAGAAATTAGGGGTCAAAAATAAATCCAGCAAAGGAAACTTTTATCGTACAAAGAGGCTGACATGTGGGACCCAGCCAGCAGCGTCCTCAACGTTTCTAAGGTGGCAGGCAATGGAAAAAAGGCAAATAGCCAGAAATTAGGGGTCAAAAATAAATGCAACAATAGAAACTCTTATTGTTCATAGAGGCTGACATGTTGGACCCATGAGCCAGCAGGGCCCTCAACGTTTCAAAGGCGTCACGGGATCAAAAGAAAAGAACCAAGTAGTCATTAATTAGGTGTCAAAAATAAATCCAAGAAAGTAAATGTTTTACTTTTCATAGAGGCTGTCATATGGGACCCATGAGCCAGCAGCGTCCTCAACGTTTCTAAGGCGGCTGGGGATCGAAAAAAAAGCGAAGTAGCCATTAATTAGGGGTCAACTATAAATCCAAGAAAAGAAATGTTTATTGTTCTTAGAGGCTGACATGTGGGAGCTATGCGCCAGCAGCGTCCTCATCGTTTCAAAGGCGGTCGGGGATCCAAAGAAAAAGGCAAATAGCCAGAAATCAGGGGTAAAAAAAATCCAAGAAAAGAAATATTATTGTTCATAGAGGCTGGCATGTGGGACCCATGAGCCAGCAGCGTCCACAATTTCAAAGGCGGCACAGGATCGAAAGAAAAAGGCAAGTGACCAAAAATCAGGGGGTAAAAAATCCAAGAAAAAAACTTTATTGTACATAGAGGATGACATGCGGGTCCCATGAGCCAACAACTTACTCGTCGTTTCAGAGGGCCGAGGCGGCATGAGATCGAAAGAAAAAGGAAAGTGACCAAATATCAGGAGCAAAAAATAATCCATGAAAAGAAACTTTCATTGTACATAGAGGATGACATAGGGTCCCATGTTGTAGCAGCGGTCTGAACGTTTCAAGGACGGCATGAGATCGAAAGAAAAAGGCAAGTGACCAAATATCAGGAGCCAAAAATAATCCAAGAAAAGAAACTTTTATTGTACCTTTGAGAGTCGGCATGAGATTGAAAGAAAAAGGCAAGTGACCAAATATCAGGAGCCAAAAACCTAGAAAAGAAACTTTTATTGTACATAGAGTATGACATGCGGGTCCCATGACGCTGCAGCATCCTCAACGTTTCCAAGGCGGCAGGGGATCAAATGAAAAGGAAATAGCCAAAAAGCAGAGGGTGAAAAAAATCGAAGAAAAGAAACTTTTATTGTTCATAGTGGATGACATGTGGGACCCATGAGGCAGCAGCATCCTCAACGTTTCCAAGCAGCAGGGGATCGAAAGAAAAAGGAAATAGCCAAAAATCAGAGCGTGAAAAATAATCCAAGAAAAGAAACTTTTATTTTACATAGAGGATGACATGTGGGTCCCATTTTGCAGCAGCGGTCTCAATGTTTCATATGCGGCTTGAGATCAAAAGAAAACGAAAGTAGCCCGAAATTAGGGGGAATAAAACTCCAAGAAAAGAAAGTTTTTTGTACATAGAGGATGACATACGGGTCCCAAGGCGGCAGGGGAACAAAAGAAAAAGGAAATAGCCAAAAATCAGAGGGGTGAAAAAAAATCCAAGAAAAAAGAAACTTTTAGAGTTCATAGTTCATAGAGGATGACATGCGGGTCCCATGAGGCAGCAGCGTCCACAACGTTTCCAAGGCGGCACACAGGACCAAAAGAAAAAGGATGTACCCCTGCTGGGCCTTTTGATCAAAAAATAATCCAAGATAAGGAAGATATAAATTGGGGCTGCCTGGCCATCTGGGCCTTCTAACCTGCTGGACGTCTTTTGACTCGTACAATTTCAGCCCACTCCAAAACAAGAAAGTCCTATGCTTCGCAAAAACAAAACAAAAACAAGGAGATTCATATTAGTTCGTTTATGTAAAAATAAAGATTTAATTTATCCGTTTGCAATAGCTCAGAGCGAAATACACTTTTTATTGTCTGTAAAATAATCAAGATATCACATGTTTCTTGTACGGGGAGGCTGACATCGGGACCCATGAGCCAGCAGCGTCGTCAAAGTTTTAAAGGCGGCAGGGGATCGAAAGAAAAAATAAATCAAAAATCAGTTGGTAAAAAAATCGAAGAAAAGAAACATTTATCGTTCTGAGAGGATGACATGCGGGACCCATGTGGCAGCAGCATCCTCAACGTTTCCAAGGCAGCACGGGATCCAAAAAAAAGGCAAAATAGCCAGAAATTAGGGGTCAAAATAACTCCAAGAAAAGAAAGGTTTATCGTCCATAGAGTCTGACATGTGGGACCCATTAGCGAGCAGATTCTTCAACGTTCAAAGGCGGCAGGGGATCAAAAGAAAAAGGAAGTAGCCAGAAATTAGGGGTAAAAAATAACTCCAACAATGGAAACTTTTATTGTTCATAGAGGATGACATGCGGGACCCATGAGCCAGCAGCTTCCTCAACGTTTCAAAGGCGGCATGGGATCGAAAGAAAAAGGCAAGTGACCAAATATCAGGAGCCAAAAATAATCCAAGAAAAGAAACTTTATTGTACATAGAGGATGACATGCGGGTCCCATTTAGCAGCAGCGGTATCACCGTTTGAGATGCGGCAGGAGGTCGAAAGAAAAAAGGCAAGTGACCAAATATCGGGAGCCAAAAAAAATCCAAGAAAAGAAAGTTTTATAGTACATAGAGGATGACATGCGGGTCCCATTTAGCATCAGCGTATCACCGTTTGGGAGGCGGCAGGGGATCGAAAGAAAAGGCAAGTGACCAAATATGAGGTGCCAAAAATAATCAAAGAAAAGAAAGTTTTCAACGTTTCAAAGGCGGCGGGGATCAAAAGAAAAAGGAAGTAGCCAGAAATTAGGGGGCAAAAATAACTCCAAGAAAGGAAACTTTTATTGTTCGTAGAGGATGACATGGGGGACCCATGAGCCAGCAGCTTACTCAACGTTTCAAAGGTGGCATGAGATCGAAAGAAAAAAACGCAAGTGACCAAATATGAGGTGCCAAAAATAATCAAATATTTATTGTACATAGAGGATGACATGCGGGTCCCATTTTGCAGCAGCGGTCTCAATGTTTGAAATGCGGCTTGAGATCAAAAGAAAAAGAAAGTAGCTAGAAAGTAGGGGGTCAAAAAAAATCCAAGAAAAGAAAGTTGATGGACATAGAGGTTGACATGCGGGTCCCATGTGCCAGCAGCTTACTCAACGTTTCAAAGGGGCCAGGGGATCAAAAGTAAAAGGCAAGTGACGAAATATCAGGAGCCAAAAATCAGAGGGTGAAAAAAAATCCAAGAAAACAAACTTTTATAGCACATAGAGGATGACATGCGGGTCCCATGAGCCAGCAGGTTCCTCAACGTTTCAAACGTGGCATGAGATCGAAAGAAAAAGGCAAGTGACGAAATATCAGGAGCCAAAAATAATTCAAGAAAAGAAACTTGATTGTACATAGAGGATGACATGCGGGTCCCATGTGTAAGCAGCTTACTCAACGTTTCCAAGGCGGCAGGGCATCAAAAGAAAAAGGAAATAGACAAAAATCAGAGAGTGAAAAAAAACCATAGAAAATAAACTTTTATAGCACATAGAGGATGACATGCGGGTCCCACGAGCCAGCAGGTTCCTCAAAGTTTCAAACGTGGCATGAGATCGAAAGAAAAAAGGCAAGTGACCAAATATCAGGAGCCAAAAATAATCCAAGAAAAGAAAGTTTATTGTACGTAGATGATGACATGCGGGTCCCATTTTGCAGCAGCGGTATCACCGTTTTTTTTTTTGAGAGCAACCACATATTTCATTAATCGAACACCAAGTTACATGAAGCAACACATGTGGAAACTAAAAGACAAACCGGGATAAAATGATTATCCTGAATTTGCAGATAAAAACCTAAAAGATCGAGAAATACAAAACGATCTCTAGGGTTTCCTGCAACCACCGTAGCCAGCGGCCGCCGTCCAATTCCAACGCCGCCGAGACGAACGCAAGAAGAGACGCCGAACCTCCACCGTTGCAAGATCCAAAAAAGCACCATCGCCAACGAGGCTTTGTGAGTCGATGAACAGGCCTGCTGCAAGCAGCGAGGCACATGTCGCTGTGGCACGTCGACCGGGGGACGTCCCCGTGCTGTCTTGGACCAAGATACGCCGCCTCCCATCGACGAAGTCGGAGAAGAACGACATAACCACCACCTCCGGACCATCATCTTCGCTCCAGAAGAACCACCTCGCCCCGGCCCCCAGCCGTTTGAGAGGCTGCACGGGATCGAAAGAAAAATGCAAGTGACCAAATATCAGGAGCCAAAAATAATCCAAGAAAAGAAATTTTATTGTACATAGAGGATGACATGCGGGTCCCATTTTGCAGCAGCGGTCTCAACGTTTCCAAGGCGGCACAGGACCAAAAGAAAAATGAAGTAGCCAGAAATCAGGGGGTGAAAAAAATCCAAGAAGAAAGATTTCAATTGGGCTGCATCTGGACATCTGGGCTTTCGAACTATCCTGCTTGGCCTTTTGACTCGTACAATTTCAGCCCACTCCAAAACAGGAAAGTTCCGAATTTTCTAAAAAAACAGGAAAGTCCTATGCTTCGCAAAGACAAAAAAACAAGGAGATTCAACATATAAGTTTGTTTATGTAAAAATAAAGATTTAATTATCCGTTTGAAATAGCTCAGAGCGCAATACATTGTTTATTGTCTGCAAAATAATCAAGATATCATATGTTTCTTGTACGGGGAGGCTGACATCGGGGACCCATGAGCCAACAGCGTCGTCAACGTTTTAAAGGCGGCAGGGGATGGAAAGAAAAAATAAACCAAAAATCTGTTGGTAAAAAATCCAAGAAAAGAAACATTTTCGTTCTGAGAGGATGACATGCGGGACCCATGAGGCAGCAGCATCCTCAGCGTTTATTGTTCATAGAGGTTGACATGTGGGACCCGTGAGCCAGCGGCGTCCTCAACGTTTTAAAGGCTGCAGGTGATCGAAAGAAAAAATAAGCCAAAAATCGTTTGGTCAACAAAATCCAAGAAAATAAACATTTACCGTTCTGAGAGGATGACATGCGGGACCCATGAGGCAGCAGCATCCTCAACGATTCCAAGGCGGCAGGGGAAATATCCAGAAATTAATGAGGGGTTCAAAATAAATCCATCAAAGGAAACTTTTATTGTTCATAGAGGATGACACGTGGGACCGACCTGCCAACAGCGTCCTCATCGTTTCAGAGGGCAGGAGATCAAAAGAAAAAGGCAAATAGCCAGAAATTAGGGGTAAAAAATAACTCCAAGAAAGGAAACTTTTATTGTTCGTAGAGGATGACATGCGGGACCCATGAGCCCAGCTTACTCAACGTTTCAAAGGCGGCATGAGATCGAAAGAAAAGGCAAGTGACAAAATATCAGGAGCCAAAGATAATCCAAGAAAAGAAACTTTATTGTACGTAGAGGATGACATGCGGGTCCCATTTAGCAGCAGCGGTCTCAACGTTTCAAATGCGGCTTGAGATCAAAAGAAAAAGAAAGTTGATTTTACATAGAGGATGACATGCGGGTCCCATGAGTCAGCAGCTTACCATACGTTTCCAAGGCGGGGGATCAAAAGAAAAAGGAAATAGCCAAAAATCAGAGGGTGAAAAAAATAAAGAAAATAAACTTTTATAGTACATAGAGGATGACATGCGGGTCCCATGAGCCAGCAGGTTCCTCAACGTTTCAAACTTGGCATGAGATCGAAAGAAAAAGGCAAGTGACCAAATACGAGGAGCAAAAATAATTCAAGAAAAGAAAGTTTTATAGTACATAGAGGATGACATGCGGGTCCCATTTAGCAGCAGCGGTATCGCGTTTGAGAGGCGGGGGATCAAAAGAAAAAAGAAATTGCCAAAAATCAGATGGTGAAAAAAAACCAAGAAAATGAACTTTTATAGTACATAGAGGATGACATGCGGGTCCCATGAGCCAGCAGGTTCCTCAACGTTTCAAACGTGGCATGAGATCGAAAGAAAAAGGCAAGTGAAAAAATATCAGGAGCCAAAAATAATTCAAGAAAAGAAAGTTTTATAGTACATAGAGGATGACATGCGGGTCCCATTTAGCAGCAGCGGTATCACCGTTTGAGAGGCGGCAGGGGATCGAAAGAAAAAGGCAAGTGAAAAAATATGAGGAGCCAAAAATAATTCAAGAAAATAAAGTTTTATAGTACATAGAGGATGACATGCGGGTCCCATTTAGCACAGCGGTATCACCGTTTGAGAGGCAGCAGGGGATCGAAAGAAAAAGTCAAGTGACCAAATATGAGGTGCCAAAAAATCCAAGAAAAGAAAGTTTTATAGTACATAGAGGATGACATCGGGTCCCATTTAGCAGCGGTATCACCGTTTGAGAGGCGGCAGGGATCGAAAGAAAAAGGCAAGTGACCAAATATGAGGTGCCAAAAATAATCCAGAAAAGAAAGTTTTATAGTACATAGAGGATGACATGCGGGTCCCATTTAGCAGCAGCGGTCGTTTGAGAGGCGGCAGGGGATCGAAAGAAAAAGGTAAGTGACCAAATATGAGGTGCCAAAATAATTCAAGAAAAGAAAGTTTTATAGTACATAGAGGATGACATGCGGGCCCCATTAAGCAGCGGTATCACCGTTTGAGAGGCGGCGGGTCGAAAGAAAAAGGCAAGTGACCAAATTTGAGGTGCCAAAAAAAACTCCAAGAAAAGAAAGTTGATTGCACATAGAGGATGACATGCGGGTCCCATTTAGCAGCAGCGGTCTCAACGTTTCCAAGGCGGCAAGGGATCAAAAGAAAAAGGAGTAGCCAATCAGGGGGTCAAAAAAATCCATGAATAGAAAGAATTTTGGTTCATAGAGGATGACATGCGGGGCCCATGATCCTGCATCGTAAACGGCTCGATCGGAGAACGTTGAACGAGATGGCGCGATCTAGAAAAAAACAATGCCAGAGAGGCTGCCATCTGGGCCCTACATCCCTCGGCGGTGCGGATTTGCGTTGACTCGGCCGGCGAACCCGAGATTTCGAGATGCACCACGTCCCGGGCCACCATACGCGACGTTTTGGCCGCTTTCGTCGGGCTAGGTGGCCTCAAAAACGAGAAAAAAAAAGTTTTGACATGCACCACGGAGGGACCAAAAATCGTCGGCCATGGTACACCAGCAACCACGGCGCGACTTCAACTTCGTCGGCCATGGCAACTTTTCTTGTAGTGGATCACTTGCCGCTTGCAAAAGCGCGTAGAAGATCTTGATCACGGTGCCACAATCGGGCAGCACCTCCGTACTCGATCACACGTTCGGTGTTGATGAAGACGACGTCCTTCTCCCCGTTCCAGCGGGCAGCGGAAGTAGTAGCTCCTCCTTGAATCCGGCAGCACGACGGCGTGGTGTCGGTGGATGGAGAACTCCGGCGGAGCTTCGCTAAGCGTGCGGGAGAGGTGGAGGAGGTGGGGCGGCTAGGGTTTGGGGAGAGGGGGCCGGCCTCCTTGGGGTGCGGCCAAGGTGGTGGTGTTGTGGTGGCCGGCCCCCTCCCCTATGCCCCTCATTATATAGGTGGAACCCCAAGTGTTGGACTACAAGTCTTCGAATAAGACCCGAACCAAAAACCTTCCATGTAGTAGGGAAACCTACCCAAGGTGGGACTCCCACCCAAGTGGGATTCCCACCCTTCCATGTGGGGGGGTGGCCGGCCCCCTTGGGGGGAGTCCACCTTGGACTTTCCCCTCTAGGGTTGGCCGGCCATGGGTGGTGGAGTCCCTCCGGGACTCCGCCTTCCAAAGTGATTTCTTCCGGACTTTTCTAGAACCTTCTAGAACCTTCCATAAATGCACCGGATCATTTTCAAACATATAAAATGACTTCCTATATATGAATCTTATTCTCCGGACCATTCCGGAACTCCTCGTGATGTCCGGGATCCCATCCGAGACTTCGAACAAAACTTCGAACTCCATTCCATATTCAAGTTCTACTATTACAACATCAAACCTTAAGTGTGTCACCCTACGGTTCGCGAACTATGTAGACATGGTTGAGTACTCTCTCCGACCAATAACCAATAGCGGGATCTGGAGATCCATAATGGCTCCCACATATTCAACGATGACTTAGTGATCGAATGAACCATTCACATACGATACCAATTCCCTTTGTCACGCGATATTTTACTTGTCCGAGGTTTGATCATCGGTATCACTCTATACCTTGTTCAACCTCGTCTCCTGACAAGTACTCTTTACTCGTACCGTGGTATGTGGTCTCTTATGAACTTATTCATATGCTTGCAAGACATTAGACGACATTCCACCAAGAGGGCCCAGAGTATATCTATCCGTCATCGGGATGGACAAATCCCACTGTTGATCCATATGCCTCAACTCATACTTTCCGGATACTTAATCCCACCTTTATAACCACCCATTTACGCAGTGGCGTTTGATGTAATCAAAGTACCTTTCTAGTATAAGTGATTTACATGATCTCATGGTCATAAGGACTAGGTAACTATGTATCAAAAGCTTATAGCAAATAACTTAATGATGTGATCTTATGCTACGCTTAATTGGGTGTGTCCATTACATCATTCATATAATGATATAACCTTGTTATTAATAACATCCAATGTTCATGATTATGAAACTAATCATCTATTAATCAACAAGCTAGTTAAGAGGCTTACTAGGGACTCTTTGTTGTTTACATATCACACATGTATCAATGTTTCGGTTAATACAATTATAGCATGGTATATAAACATTTATCATAAACATAAAGATATATAATAACCACATTTATTATTGCCTCTTCGGCATATCTCCAACACAAAATTGTTGTACCCAGGTTGTGAAGATGGGCAGAGAAAGCTGGGTAGCATATTGGAATTGCTGAAATGGAAGGCAGAGGTCGGTGTGACTGACTCGGGATTTGAAAAATTGATGATAATATTAAAGAAGCTGTTTCCAAGAAATAACGAATTGCCCGTCAGTACGTATGAAGCAAAGAAGCTTGTCTGCCCTCTAGGATTAGATGTGCAGAAGATACATGCATGCATTAATGACTGTATCCTCTACCGCGGTGAGAAGTACGAGAATTTGAATAAATGTCCGATATGTGGTGCATTGCGGTATAAGATCAGAAAAGATGACCCTGGTGATGTTGAGGGCGAGCCACCCAGGAAGAGGGTTCCTGCGAAGGTGATGTGGTATGCTCCCATAATACCACGGTTGAAACGTTTGTTCAGAAACAAAGAGCATGCCAAGTTGTTGCGATGGCACATGGAAGAACGTAAGAAAGACGCGATGTTGAGGCACCCCGCTGATGGTCGGCAGTGGAGAAACATCGGGAGAGAGTTCCCGGATTTTGCAGGTGAGGCAAGGAACTTATGGTTTGGTCTAAGTACAGATGGCATGAATCCTTTTGGGGAGCAGAGCTGCAGTCACAGCACCTGGCCCGTGACTCTATGTATCTACAACCTTCCTCCTTGGTTGTGCATGAAGCGGAAGTTCATTATGATGCCAGTGCTTATCCAAGGCCCAAAGCAACCCGGCAACGACATTGATGTGTACCTAAGGCCATTAGTTGATGAACTTTTGGAGTTGTGGGCCAAACCAGGTGTACGTGTGTGGGATGAGCACACCGAGCAAGAATTTGACCTACGAGCGTTGCTATTCGTAACCATCAATGATTGGCCTGCTCTTAGTAACATTTCAGGACAGACGAACAAAGGATACAATGCATGCACACACTGTTTAGATGAGACTGAAAGTAAATATTTGGGAAAAAGTAGGAAAAATTGTGTACCCGTACAATCGCCGTTTCCTTCCGCGCAAGCATGCCTTAAGGAAAAAAGGCAAGCATTTCAATGGCGAGGCAGACCACCGTCCGAAGCCTGTCCCCCGTAGTGGTGCTGATGTATTTGACATGGTCAAGGATTTAAATGTTATCTTTGGAAAGGGTCCAGGCAGTCGACCTGTTCCGAAAGACGCTGACGGACACGCGCCCATGTGGAAGAAGAAATCTATTTTTTGGGAGCTAGAATATTGGAAAGTCCTAGAAGTCCGCTCTGCAATCGACGTGATGCACCTGACCAAGAATCTTTGTGTGAATATTCTAGGTTTTCTGGGCGTGTATGGGAAGACAAAAGATACAACAGAAGCACGTGAGGACCAGAAACATCATAAAGGACGAGACGGCAATCATCCAGGGAAGTTTGAAGGGCCTGCCAGCTACGCTCTTACCAAACAAGAGAAGGAAATATTTTTTGAAGCCCTATTCAGTATCAAGGTTCCGTCTGGTTTCTCGTCGAATATAAAGGGAATAGTAAATATGAAGGAGAAAAAATTCCAGAACCTAAAGTCCCATGACTGCCACGTGCTTATGACACAATTGCTTCCGGTTGCATTGAGGGGACTTCTACCAGAAAATGTTCGACTAGCCATTGTGAAGATATGTGCATTCCTCAACGCAATTTCTCAGAAGGTAATGGATCCAGAAACTTTGTCAGGATTACAGGTTGATGTGGTCGAATGTCTTGTCAGCTTCGAGTTGTTGTTCCCACCATCCTTCTTCAATATTATGACGCACCTCCTCGTTCACCTAGTTGAAGAGATTAGAATTCTCGGTCCTGTATTTCTACACAATATGTTCCCCTTCGAGAGGTTCATGGGAGTCTTAAAGAAATATGTTCATAACCGAGCTAGGCCGGAAGGAAGTATCTCAAAGGGCTACGGAACTGAGGAGGTCATTGAGTTTTGTGTTGACTTTCTTCCTGACCTTAAGCCGATTGGTGTTCCTGAATCTCGGTATGAGGGGAGGCTGACTGGAAAAGGCACACTAGGAAGGAAAGCAACGGTGTGCAGGGAAGACTCTTTGACAAAGCACACGTCCGTTGGGAACCCCAAGAGGAAGGTATGATGAGTACATCAGCGAGTTTTCCCTCAGTAAGAAACCAAGGTTTATCGAACCAGTAGGAGATGAAGGCCACGTGAAGGTTGTTGGTGGAGGAGTGTAGTGCGGTGCAACACCAGTGATTCCGGCGCCAACGTGGAACCTGCACAACACAATCAAACTACTTTGCCCCAACTTAACAGTGAGGTTGTCAATCTCACCGGCTTGCTGAAAACAAATGATTAAACGTATGGTGTGGAGAATGATGTTTGCTTGCGAACAACAACAGAGAACAGAGATTGCATTTCAGATGTAAAAGAAAGGACCGGGGTCCACAGTTCACTAGTGGTGTCTCTCCAATAAGATAAATAGGATGTTGGGTGAACAAATTACAGTTGGGCAATTGACAAATAGAGATGCATATACATATCATGATGACTACTATGAGATTTACATACGGCATTACGAAAAAGAACATAGACCGCCATCCAGCATGCATCTATGCCTAAAAATTCCACCTTCAGGTTAGCATCCGCACCCCTCCAGTATTAAGTTGCAAACAACAGACAATTGCATTAAGTATGGTGCGTAATGTAATCAACACAAATATCCTTAGACAAAGCATTGATGTTTTATCCCTAGTGGCAACAGCACATCCACAACCTTAGGGGTTGCTGTCACTCCCCCAGATTCAATGGAGACATGAACCCACTATCTAGCATAAATACTCCCTCTTGGAGTCACAAGTATCAACTTGGCCAGAGCCTCTACTAGCAACGGAGAGCATGCAAGAACATAAATAGCACATATATGATAGATCAATAATCAACTTGACATAATATTCAATATTCATCGGATCCCAACAAACAAAACATGTAGCATTACAAATAGATGATCCTGATCATGATAGGAAACTCACAAGATCTAAACATGATAGCACAAGAGGAGAAGACAACCATCTAGCTACTGCTATGGACCCGTAGTCCAAGGATGAACTACTCACACATCAGTCCGGAGGCGGGCATGGTGATGTAGAGCCCTCCGGTGATGATTCCCCTCTCGGCAGGGTGCCGGAGGCGATCTTGAACCCCCGAGATGGGGTTTGACGGCGGCGTGTCTTAACTTTCCGTATCGTGGCTCTCGGTACTAGGGTTTTCGCGACGGAGGGAATAAATAGGCGAAGGGGCAGCGTAGGGGGCGCCCGAGGGGCCCACCCCATAGGCGGCGCGCCCCTCTTGGCCGCGCCGCCAGGTGGGGTGGCCGCCTCGTGGCCCCTCTCCGTCTCCTCTTCGGTGTTCTGGAAGGCTCCGTGGAAAATAAGACCGTGGGCTTTTGTTTCGTCCAATTCCGAGAATATTTGTAAACTAACTTTTCTGAAATCAAAAACAGCAGAAATGGCACTGCGGCATCTTGTTAATAGGTTAGTTCCAGAAAATGCATAAAAACATTATAAAGTGTGAACAAAACATGTAGGTATTGTCATAAAACAAGCATGGAACATAAGAGATTATAGATACGTTGGAGACGTATCAGTGTGCAGGGACAAGATTTCTTTCAATCAAGCACACTACACAGTTCTATACAATTCCAGCTTGGTGGCTCCGTACATCGAGAAACACAAGAATGTTTTACGAGAAATAAACCCGGGCCAGCCCGAGTCCTTGATTACACGTCAACACATGAATACCTTCGGCAGTTGGTTGCAAAGACATCTCATGAGTGACACCACTGTTGGAGAGCAGCTGTACTTGTTGGCCAGGTTACCATCTTCAAACATATGTACATTCCAAGGGTACGAGATAAATGGGAATACATTTTACACGATCGACCAAGATAAAAAGAGCACCAACCAAAACAGTGGTGTCCGCTTCGATGCAAAAGACGAGAATGGGCAGACCACCACATATTATGGGTACATAGAGGAGATATGGGAACTTGACTATGGACCCACTTTTAAGGTCCCTTTGTTTCGGTGCAAATGGGTGAAGCTCAGCGGTGTACAGGTAGACGATAAGTACGGTATGACAACAGTGGATCTCAACAATCTTGCGTACATGGACGAGCCATTCGTCCTAGCCAACGAGGTGGCTCAAGTTTTCTACGTGAAGGACATGTCTAGCAAATCGAGAAAAAGAAATCAACAAAAGAATACATCAACCGAGGAGCCAAAGCGCCACATAGTTCTTTCGGGGAAAAGAAACATCGTGGGAGTGGATGACAAGACAGACATGTCAGAAGATTATAATAAGTTTAAAGAAATTCCGCCCTTCACGGTGAAAATTGACCCAAGCATCTTGCTAAATGATGAAGATTCTCCATGGCTACGGCGTAGAAGATCACAACACTAGATGGCGATGTAATAATGTATTCTTCATATATAGTTCCCAAGACAATCTCTACATTTATGTAATAATGAGAACCCTTTCCCCAACACTGTTAGAGGAGATGGAGTCTTTCACGGGCTTGCAGGGAAATTTTTCCGAGGCGCAACTTCCGAAGATGCCGTAGGGCGTGTGCACCAACGACATCTTCGAGAAGCTGCGCCACGGGAGATTTCCCAACCCTTTCCTCCATCCATGGGGATGAAACTCTCCCTACCTGCTAGGTTGGCTTGTTGATCTGCTTGCCAAGGCGTATCGATGCTCCTTTTATAGGCACGGCGCCGCTTCTACTTTGTCTTGTTCCTTCGACAGGGCGTCGTGCGCTACATGCTTTATCTCATCGAGCGGTGCGTCCACCCACGCATCCTTATCCTGCCGACATCTTTAGTCCCGGTTGCATCCACCAACCGGGACTAAAGATTACCGACACGTCCTTATCCTGCCGACAATTTTGTTAGATGACACAAAAACCACCTTTAGTCCCGGTTGTACCCACCAGCCGGGACTAATGGTTGCCCGCACGTCCACCCCCGATAAGGCCCGATACGCGTAGATGCACACGTCCGTTGGGAACCCCAAGTGGAAGGTATGATGCGTATAGAAGCAAGTTTCCCTCAGTATGAAACCAAGGTTTAATCGAACCAGTAGGAGCCAAGAAGAACGTTGAAGGTTGATGGTCGCGAAATGTGATGCGGCGCAACACCAGGGATTCGGCGCCAACGTGGAACCTGCACAACACAACCAAAGTACTTTGCCCCAACGAAACAGTGAGGTTGTCAATCTCACCGGCTTGCTGTAACAAAGGATTAAGCGTATCGAGTGGAAGATGTTTGTTTGCAAGAAAACAGTAAAACACAATTGCAGTAGATTGTATGCTATGTAAAGAATAGGACCGGGGTCCACAGTTCACTAGAGGTGTCTCTCCCATAAGATAAAAGCATGTTGGGTGAACAAATTACAGTCGGGCAATTGACAAATAGAGAAAAGCATAACAATGCATATACATGATATGATAAATATAGTGAGATTTAATTGGGCATTACGACAAAGTACATAGACCGCCATCCAACTGCATCTATGCCTAAAAAGTCCACCTTCAGGTTATCATCCGAACCCCTTCCGGTATTAAGTTGCAAAGCAACAGACAATTGTTATGGTGCGTAATGTAATCAACAACTACATCCTTAGACATAGCATCAATGTTTTATCCCTAGTGGCAACAGCACATCACAACCTTAGAACTTTCTGTCACTGTCCCAGGTGTCAATGAAGGCATGAACCCACTATCGAGCATAAATACTCCCTCTTGGAGTTAAGAGTACAAACTTGGCCAGAGCCTCTACTAATAACGGAGAGCATGCAAGATCATAAACAATACATAAACAATAGATTGATAATCACCATAACATAGTATTCTCTATCCATCGGATCCCGACAAACACAACATATAGTATTACGGATAGATGATCTTGATCATGTTAGGCAGCTCACAAGATCCAACAATGAAGCACAACAAGGAGAAGACGACCATCTAGCTACTGCTATGTACCCATGGTCCAGGGGTGAACTACTCACTCATCACTCCGGAGGCGATCATGGCGATGAAGAGTCCTCCGGGAGATGAATCCCCTCTCTGGCAGGGTGCCGGAGGCGATCTCCTGAATCCCCCGAGATGGGATTCGCGGCGGCGGCGTCTCTGGAAGGTTTTCCGTATCGTGGCTCTCGGTACGGGGTTTCGCGACGGAGGCTTTAAGTAGGCGAAAGGGAACGCGAGGGGCCACACGAGGTGCCCAGGGGGCAGGCCGGCGCGGCCAGGGCCTGGGCCGCCCTATCCCCTGGCTGCCTCGTGGCCCCACTTCGTTATCTCTTCGGTCTTCTGGAAGCTTCGTGCAAAAATAGGACCCTGGCGAAAGTTTCGTCCAATTCCGAGAATATTTCCTTACTAGGATTTCTGAAACCAAAAACAACAGAAAACAAACGGCTCTTCGGCATCTTGTTAATAGGTTAGTTCCGAAAATGCGTAAATACGACATATAATGTGCATAAAACATGTAGGTATCATCAATAAAGTGGCATGGAACATAAGAAATTATCGATATGTTGGAGACGTATCAGCATCCCCAAGCTTAGTTCTGCTCGTCCCGAGCAGGTAAAACGATAACAAAGATAATTTCTGAAGTGACATGCCATCATAATCTTGATCATACTATTTGTAAACATATGTAGTGAATGCAGCGATCAAAACAATGGTAATGACATGAGTAAACAACTGAATCATAAAGCAAAGACTTTTCATGAATAGTACTTCAAGACAAGCATCAATAAGTCTTGCATAAGAGTTAACTCATAAAGCAATAAATCAAAGTAAAGGTGTTGAAGCAACACAAAGGAAGATTAAGTTTCAGTGGTTGCTTTCAACTTATAACATGTATATCTCATGGATATTGTCAACATAAAGTAATATAACAAGTGCAATATGCAAGTATGTAGGAATCAATGCACAGTTCACACAAGTGTTTGCTTCTTAAGGTGGAAGGAGATAGGTAAACTGACTCAACAATAAAAGTAAAAGAAAGGTCCTTCAAAGAGGAAAGCATCGATTGCTGTATTTGTGCTAGAGCTTTTATTTTGAAAACATGAAACAATTTTGTCAACGGTAGTAATAAAGCATATGAGTTATGTAAATTATATCTTACAAGTTGCAAACCTCATGCATAGTATACTAATAGTGCCCGCACCTCGTCCTACTTAGCTTGGACTACCGGATCTTTGCATGCCATGTTTCAACCAAGTGTCACAAAGGGGTACCTCCATGCCGCCTGTACAAAGGTCTAAGGAGAATGCTCGCATTTTGGATTTCTCGCTTTTGATTATTCTCAACTTAGACATCCATACCGGGACAACATGGACAACAGATAATGGACTCCTCTTAAATGCATAAGCATGTAGCAATGATTATTATTCTCATATGAGATTGAGGATATATGTCCAAAACTGAAACTTCCACCATGATTCATGGCTTTAGTTAGCGGCCCAATGTTCTTCTCTAACAATTTTGCATGCTCCAACCACTAAAATGATAGATCCTTCAGACAAGACGAACATGCATAGCAACTCACATGATATTCAACAATAGTTGATGGCGTTCCCCAGAAGCATGGTTATCGCACAACAAGCAACTTAATAAAATATAAAGTGCATAAGTACATATTCAATACTACGATAGTTTTTAAGGCTATTTTGTCCCATGAGCTATATATTGCAAAGGTGAATGATGGAATTTTAAAGGTAGCACTCAAGCAATTTACTTTGGAATGGCGGAGAAATACCATGTAGTAGGTAGGTATGGTGGACACAAATGGCATAGTAGTTGGCTCAATGATTTTGGATGCATGAGAAGTATTCCCTCTCGATACAAGGTTTAGGCTAGCAAGGTTATTTGAAGCAAACTCAAGGATGAACAGGTGCAGCAAAACTCACATAAAAGACATATTGTAAACATTATAAAACTCTACACCGTCTTCCTTGTTGTTCAAAACTCAATACTAGATATTATCTAGACCTTAGAGAGACCAAATATGCAAATCAGATTTTAGCAAGCTCTATGTATTTCTTCATTAATGAGTGCAAAGCATATGATGCAAGAGCTTAAACATGAGCACAAAAATTGCCAAGTATCACATTATCCAAGACATTTTAGAATTACTACATGTAGCATTTTCCAATTCCAACCATATAACAATTTAACGAAGAAGAAACTTCGCTTTGAACATTATGAGTAAAGCCTAAGGACACATGTGTCCATATGCAACAGCGGAGCGTGTCTCTCTCCCACAAAGTGAATGCTAGGATCCATTTTATTCAAACAAAAACAAAAACAAAAACAAACCGACGCTCCAAGTAAAGAACACAAGATGTGATTGAATAAAAATATAGTTTCAGGGGAGGAACCTGATGATGTTGTCGATGAAGAAGGGGATGCCTTGGGCATCCCCAAGCTTAGACGCTTGAGTCTTCTTAGAATATGCAGGGGTGAACCACGGGGGCATCCCCAAGCTTAGAGCTTTCACTCCTCTTGATCATAGTATATCATACTCCTCTCTTGACCCTTGAAAACTTCCTTCACACCAAACTTCAAGCAAACTCATTAGAGGGTTAGTGCATAATCAAAAATTCACATGTTCAGAGGTGACACAAACATTCTTTTCACTTCTGGACATTGCATAATGCTACTGGACATTAGTGGATCAAAGAAATAAATCCAACATAGCAAAAGAGGCAATGCGAAATAAAAGGCAGAATCTGTCAAAAACAGAACAGTCCGTAAAGACGAATTTAAAGCTGGCACCAGACTTGCTCAAATGGAAAAACTCAAAACTAATGAAAGTTGCGTACATATCTGAGGATCACGCTCGTAAATTGGCAGATTTTTTCGAATTTTCTACAGAGAACTGTGCCCAGATTCGTGACAGACAGCAATGCTGTTTCTGCGCAGCGATCCCAAATATAACATCAACTTTGGCATAGAAACTTTACTTGGCACAAAAACATGATAAGGAGAGGTTTCTACAGTAGTAAACAACTTCCAAGACTCAACAAAACAAAAAATTGCTGTAGTAAAAACATGGGTTGTCTCCCATAAGCGCTTTTCTTTAACGCCTTTCAGCTAGGCGCAGAAAGTGCAAATCAAGTATTATCAAGAGATGGTGTGTCAACCTTACCTTGGGCTTTATCCTTACCTTTCTTATTGTTTTTCTTTCCCTTTGGTTTAGGAAATATATGATTTCCCCCCGGTATAGAGGTGAATTTCAGAGTGCCTTCTCCCACATCAATGACTGCTCCCAATAGTTTCAGCAAGGATCTTCCGAGTATGATTTTTCCTGTTTCAATAACAAGATAATCAATGGATATTGTTCTTCCAAGAATGGTTGTATGCACACCTGCAGCTATTCCCTTAGGAATTATAGTAGAGTTATCAATGAGAGTTATTTCTTCTCCTCCTTCATCGACTCCCCAAAGTTTCAAAGATTTATAAATGCTTTCAGGCATAAGGCAAAATTCATACATAATATCACAGTAGGCATGAAGAGTTCGATCACCGATAACAATTTTAACAGCAGGATCCCATAATGAAGGTTTAGGATTCTCTAAGACTTGTTCAAGACGATTACGAACACAGTGATAATTGTCATTCAAGCGAGATGTACTTATCTCGAGATTGTTCAATCTATTATAAATGCTAATAAGGGCTGAATCAAAGTTATTAGCTGAATCATGTGATGCAACCAATTTCTTTATGGCATTAAAAGCTTGATCCCCATTACAATGAAGGAAATCTCCTCCTACTAAAGTGTCCAAAGCATATCTATAGCGAACCATAAGACCAAAATAAAAATTACTAAGGAGCAAACTTAGAGTCATTTGAGGTTCAGTTTTACGATAAGAAGTAAAAATTCTAGACCAAGCATCCTTAAAACTCTCCTCATCCCCTTGTTTAAAAGTAAAAACTAATTCCTCAGGTGAAGAAGTAACAGGTTCAGAGCTAGACATGGTAACAAAAGTAACTAAATTTTTTTGTATTTTTAATATAGAGTGCAAGACAATAAAGAAAACTAGATAAAGTAAATGCAAGTAACTAATTTTTTTGTGTTTTTGATATAGAGAGCAAGATAGCAAATAAAGTAAAACTAGCAACTAATTTTTTTGTGTTTTGTTTAGGTGCAGCAAACAAAGTAGTAAATAAAATAAAGCAAGAAAAAAACAAAGTAAAGAGATTGAGAAGTGGAGACTCCCCTTGCAGCGTGTCTTGATCTCCCGGCAACGGCGCCAAAAATTTAGCTTGATACGCGTAGATGCACACGTCCGTTGGGAACCCCAAGTGGAAGGTATGATGCGTATAGAAGCAAGTTTCCCTCAGTATGAAACCAAGGTTTAATCGAACCAGTAGGAGCCAAGAAGCACGTTGAAGGTTGATGGTCGCGAAATGTGATGCGGCGCAACACCAGGGATTCCGCGCCAACGTGGAACCTGCACAACACAACCAAAGTACTTTGCCCCAACGAAACAGTGAGGTTGTCAATCTCACCGGCTTGCTGTAACAAAGGATTAAGCGTATCGAGTGGAAGATGTTTGTTTGCAAGAAAACAGTAACAGTAGATTGTATGCTATGTAAAGAATAGGACCGGGGTCCACAGTTCACTAGAGGTGTCTCTCCCATAAGATAAAAGCATGTTGGGTGAACAAATTACAGTCGGGCAATTGACAAATAGAGAAAAGCATAACAATGCATATACATGATATGATAAATATAGTGAGATTTAATTGGGCATTACGACAAAGTACATAGACCGCCATCCAACGCATCTATGCCTAAAAAGTCCACCTTCAGGTTATCATCCGAACCCCTTCCGGTATTAAGTTGCAAAGCAACAGACAATTGCATTAAGTATGGTGCGTAATGTAATCAACAACTACATCCTTAGACATAGCATCAATGTTTTATCCCTAGTGGCAACAGCACATCACAACCTTAGAACTTTCTGTCACCAGGTGTCAATGAAGGCATGAACCCACTATCGAGCATAAATACTCCCTCTTGGAGTTAAGAGTACAAACTTGGCCAGAGCCTCTACTAATAACGGAGAGCATGCAAGATCATAAACAACACATAAACAATAGATTGATAATCACCATAACATAGTATTCTCTATCCATCGGATCCCGACAAACACAACATATAGTATTACAGATAGATGATCTTGATCATGTTAGGCAGCTCACAAGATCCAACAATGAAGCACAATAAGGAGAAGACGACCATCTAGCTACTGCTATGGACCCATGGTCCAGGGGTGAACTACTCACTCATCACTCCGGAGCGATCATGGCGATGAAGAGTCCTCCGGGAGATGAATCCCCTCTCCGGCAGGGTGCCGGAGGCGATCTCCTGAATCCCCGAGATGGGATTCGCGGCGGCGGCGTCTCTGGAAGGTTTTCCGTATCGTGGCTCTCGGTACTGGGGTTTCGCGACGGAGGCTTTAAGTAGGCGAAAACGCGAGGGGCCACGAGGTGCCCAGGGGGCAGGCCGGCGCGGCCCGGGCCGCGCAGCCCTATCCCCTGGCTGCCTCGTGGCCCCACTTCGTTATCTCTTCGGTCTTCTGGAAGCTTCGTGCAAAAATAGGACCCTGGGCGAAAGTTTCGTCCAATTCCGAGAATATTTCCTTACTAGGATTTCTGAAACCAAAAACAGCAGAAAACAGCAACTGGCTCTTCGGCATCTTGTTAATAGGTTAGTTCCAGAAAATGCGTAAATACGACATATAATGTGCATAAAACATGTAGGTATCATCAATAAAGTGGCATGGAACATAAGAAATTATCGATACGTTGGAGACGTATCACCCTCCTAGATAAGCCTCCCCCAGATAAGGCCCTCCTATATAAGCCTCCCGTAGATAAGACCCCCTATCTTTTGTCCCGGTTTGAGCCCCCACCCGGGATGAAAGTTTCCCGCTACTGCGTTCCCGCATATTTTCTTCCCGCGCTTTCCATCGCTTCCCGCCTCCGTCTTCCCGCCATTTTTTCATTATATATATATATAGCTAAGTGCCCGCGCGTTGCTGCGAAATAATTCACAGTCCTAATTAGGGATAGTAGTGTTCAGGCGAACATTCAAAATTTTCATGAAACTTTTGTCGCTGCTGGCATTTGCAATTCACGAGGATGTAGTTCTATAGGCAATAGTGATAAATGGGTTCTTCCATCCCTCTCACAACACTCTGCTTTGGACTTATATGAATGGATAGAATATAAACTAAGATAATGTACTGTTCATGCAAACATATTTAAATGTGGAAAATCTTTGTCTTCCGCTTTTCCACGGCTGGAAGGTGAAGCGCATCCTCAGCAGTTTTGGCAGGCAGAAGCAAGATAGAAGATCAATCCTAGGCCAATCAGAACCCCAAAAGTATCAAACAATGGACCTCCAACGCTTAAGCGAAAGAGGCCGAGGTACAAGCATTAGGAAGACCTCAACTGCTGGGGCAGTGGCAGAGGCAGAGGCAGATGGGGGCGTAGTCCACCAGGGACTTGAAAGCGCCGCAGCACGTGGCCGGGGACGTCGGCACGGTGGTATCGGTGAGGAAGCCAATGCATGGCATCAGCCCCATCAGCGGCGTCAGGCACTCCGTGGGCTGCGCCGGTGGAGGTGGAGGGGTAGCGGGCGCTACTGGGGTGGCGGGTAGCTGTGGCGACGGCGGGGTAGCGGGCGCGACCGGCGTAGCGGGTTTCTGTGGCGGCTGTCACGGGCTGTGGGATAGGCGCTGGCGAGCTTGCGGAAGCAGGGACAGATGGGGTTGGGAAGCTCGGTGGGAAGTTGCAGGGAGGTGGCGACGGGGTAACAGATTGAGGTGGCTTAACTGGGACACACGCGGGCTTGACTTTTACTGGTTGGGCTCTGATGGCGGCCAACGGCTGCGGCAGCGACCGCGGCACCACGGCGAAGGCCAGGAGGAAGGCGGCGGTGGACTTGGACAAGGCCATCTCGTGCATGCGTGGAGGTTCTCGATCGGCTTTTGGGTTTGTGCTCTGTTCCTTTGCAATAGTTAGTCGTGTACGAACCGGACAGCTCCTAACGTATGAGATAGCTTTGGCATCTCCATCTCATTTCCTGTATTAGCTCCCGAGGTGGACGGGTCCATCGAGACATGCCAAGCAGTTTCCATACGTTTTACTTTTTTTAAGTAGAAGCAGTTTCCTTACGTACATATTAAACCGGTAGTTATTTGGCCCATGGAAAGGTACTCGAGCTGGGCCACATATGAAGCAGCGAGAAGCGCTCGATGTATGAAACGGACGGAAGGCTCTTGGCGCGCCGGGCCTATGAAAATAATTTGTTGGCCCGTTTGTGACACCAGGCAGTCACCTATTGCAATTTAATAGTAAAGATGTAGGCTTGGCCTCCATTTACATATCACATCTAGACTCATATCTGCAAACCTCATCACTCTCTCCCATGGCTTCCATCGTATCTCTAACACCCCGGGAGGCGGAGGCGCTTTGCGCCTCGAACTACCCCTGCCCGCCGGGCTACCGCGTCCCGACCGGCTGGTTGCTGAGCGTCGGAGGCGTACCGGTCCCTCCTATCCCTCTAGGTGTGGCGCGCGAGATGGCCATCACGAACCACTACTACTTCGAGCTCACGCCAGAGCAGCGGAGGAATCCCCAGTGGCATCCCGACTACAGCCCGACTTGGGACAGCTTCTTCATCAATCGGCGTGAGAGGGCGCTTGCCAGGCACGAGGAGGGCGGCCCGCCTCCTTCGAACTTCAACGAGGCCGGCCGTCGGCTGTGGTGGCGCGGCCGGACTCTCCAGAGCGTCATGGCCTACCGTGGCCCCCGCCTGCGCTACCCTCAGTCCCAGCCCACGCGTGCTCACCCGCCGAGGTTCGACAACCGCGACCCCGATGCTAGCGACGATGACGTCGGCGACTATGATGACTACAGTGGCGACGTTTATAGGGCTAGGCACGACTATGACTGAATGACTCCAACATTCAAATCTGGCCATGTATCTTAATTTTTAATTGAGCTCTATACTTTAATTCCAGTTCAATCGTAATAAACTTTCTCATCATCAGCGTCTAGAACCGACAACGACTTTATTGAAATTACAATAAAATAGATAAACGACTAGTCTAGTCTCTACTCGTCGTCGGAGGTTGTCTCCGTCCAAATGTCGTCCCACCGAGGGTCGTTTTCGGCCCAAGTTGTATTCGGGTTGTCGAGCTCGAACTCGGCGACGGCCCGACGGTGGCGCCTGTTGGACCTGCGTTGTGCCCTGAGGTCAGCGAAGAACGCGTCGGTGTTGTCGACGTCGTTGGGGAACTGCGCCCTCCACTGGCGCATCAACTCCTCGTCGTGCTCGGCGATGGCGATCCTGCGCTGCACCTGGCGGTGCCGGCGACGGTCCTCGTCGTCGACGAGGCACGGCGGTGGCGCGAGGAACTCCGCCTCCTCTAGCGATTCAACATCCGGGAAGTTCATGTCGCGCCGTGGCCGCCGAAATCGCCACGCGGCCGCGTCGTAAGCGCGCGCCGCCAGCTCCGGCGTGTTGTACGTGCCGAGGGTGAGGCGGAAGCCACCGGCGCGTATCTCGGCGTAGAACCTACCGCTCGGACGCGCTCGGACGCCACGGAAACCGGACGACCCGCGACGACGTGGCGGCATCCCGGAGATGAATGAGCGGAGGCGGTGGCGACGTGTGGTTGCGCGCGCACGCGGCGCTTTATATAGCGCACGCGGGGCATGGCACGTGTAAGCGGCGGCTACACGTCGCACGCCGGCGTAGGCGGGGCGAGGCACATGGAAGCAACCACGTGGCACGACGACACGTGTGCACGGCGGTGGTGCACAGTACAGTGGCTCGCCTTTGTCGCGGTGCCCGCCCGAGGCACGTGGTAGCAACGCCACTTATGATACACGGTGGGCGCCATTGTCGTCGTGGGGAACAAACAGATGTCATAGGATGGCTTATCTTGGGGCCGAATGGACGCTAGAGGATTCGGGGGAGGGTTTGCGACTAGATGGGACGAACTTCCGGATGGTTTCCTCAAGAACTTGGCCAAGGCCAGAGGTTGAAGAAGAAGAACACAAGGAAGAACTCGCTCTAGATCGCTATCTTCATTGATCTCCACATGATACAAGTTTGAGCTTACAGGGTTCTGTCTCTAATGTCACGCGCGTATGAAAGAGGCTGCCCCCTCTCCTTATATAGGGGAGAGGGTGGCTTACAGAACAAGAAACCCTAATGGGATCTTTGACTAGACAAACTACTTTACAAAGATACTTTATAAAGCTACTTTAATCATAGATGACGCCGGGGTCTTCTTTAAACAGGGAGGCTGACGTCCTCCGGCTTCTTTGGCCGTCATCCTCTTCTTTGTCTTCAGGCCTTCGTTTAAAGCTACTTTGCTTAGCTCATCCTTGTCTTTTAGCTCCTGACGGAATCTTTGACCAGCTAGCCGACATGTTCTTCCTTCCGGCGCTCCGGTATCTTTCCTTCCTGGTTCCGGTTGGGGATACCGGCTTAGCTTACTTAGCCAAATTCCTAACTTGGAGCTCCGGTATAAATATTAAACCGGTACCTTGATGGATAAGACCATCCGGTTTGGCATGCCTTTGGCATACCGGGGGTCATCCCCCCAACATTAGTCCCCGAAGCTGGTATAGTCTGGTGGATTCTATCCAACAGACCATGCCAGGTTCTCACGTTCTTGTATACCGGTTTAATCATCCGGTGCTCAACTTGGCTCCGGCATCTTTGCCCGGACTCATGCCTTCTCTCTTTGCAAGGCACTCTCCGGCTGCTTATCTTCCGGCATCTTAGTCATTAAATACTTCCTCGGCGAAGTCGAGAATATATCGGGTCCCGCGCCTGTCAGAGACATGCGCACTGTGACTGTCGCGCCAGTGTCAGTAGTCACTTCCGTTCGGCTTCCGCGCGCGCATTAATTGACCCGCACCGGATCCCAACCACTTCTCCGGATCGTGTGTGCCTCCCTGTGGCCCTTTTCTTCCGCGCGTGTATCTTCGCGCCACGTGGCTACACGCGAGGCGAACCGTCGCGGCCCACGGCTGAACCGCTACGGTTCGGCGGTTTTTAGCCCACTTCTTTTTCTTTATAAGGTCAAACCGTCCCTTCTCCTTCCTCTTCTTCGCATTCCCCATTCGCTCGCGCAGTACTGCTCCTTGCTCGTACGCCTCCGCCGCTCCTTTGCTCGCTCGAGTTCCGCCGCCCAGCAAACCTTCACCAGCGCGCCGCCGGACGCCGCCGGACTTCACCGCGGGAGAAACTTCGCGCGCCTGTCTCTCGGCCACGACATTGAAGCTCCTTCAAGTTCTTCTCCACCTCGCCGTCGCCGGACCTCTCTGTCAGCGAGGCCGCCCGACGCCGGCGATCATTTCCCTGTGCGACTCTGCCGCCCCAGGTTAGGCCTTATTCACGTTCACTCCTCTTTTGCTTGCAGTTCAGATCTTGAGTTGAAAGCATATTTATTCTTTCCTTTTCTTTGCTTTTTCTGTCCTTCGTAGATCTTCTCGCGGGGGTAGTTCTTAGGGAATCTGTTTTTTCCGAGTAGATACCTGATGACCCACAAGTATAGGGGATCGCAACAGTCTTCGAGGGAAGTATTACCCAATTTATTGATTCGACACAAGGGAGACAAAGAATACTTGTAAGCCTTAACAGCGGAGTTGTCAATTCAGCTGCACCTGGAAACAGACTTGCTCGCAAGAGATTATCAGTAGTAACAGTTTTATGGCAGTGGAAATAGTGAAATAACAGCAGTGGTGAAATAAAGACAGCAGTAGTGATTATAGTAAACAGCAGGATTAAAATATTGTAGGCACAGGGACGGATTTAACGGGCGTTGCATGGATGAGAGAAACTCATGTAACAATCAAAGCATGGGCATTTGCAGATAATAATAAAACGGTATCCAAGTACTAATCAATCAATAGGCATGTGTTCCATATTTAGTCGTACGTGCTCGCAATGAGAAACTTGCACAACATCTTCTGTCCTACCAGCCGGTGGCAGCCGGGCCTCTAGGGAAACTACTGGATATTAAGGTACTCCTTTTAATAGAGTACCGGAGCAAAGCATTAACACTCCGTGAACACATGTGATCCTCACATCACTACCATCCCCTCCGGTTATCCCGATTTCTGTCACTTCGGGGCCATTGGTTCCGGACAGCGACATGTGTATACAACTTGCAGGTAAGATCATAAACAACGAATATCTTCATGAATCAATAACATGTTCAGATCTGAGATCATGGCACTCGGGCCCTAGTGACAAGCATTAAGCATAACAAGTTGCAACAATATCATAAAAGTGACATCTACGGATACTAGGCACTATGCCCTAACAATCTTATGACTATTACATGACCAATCTCATCCAATCCCTACCATCCCCTTCAGCCTACAGCGGGGGAATTACTCACACATGGATGGGGGAAACATTGCTGGTTGATGGAGAAGCGTTGGCGGTGATGGCGGTGAAGATCTCCTCCAATTCCCCGTCCCGGCGGAGTGCCAGAACGGAGACTTCTGGCTCCCGCGACGGAGTTTCGCGATGTGGCGGCTCTCTGGAGGGTTTCTGGCGATGTCGACTTCTCCCCGTGCGTTTTTAGGTCGAACCCGATAAGTAGTCCGAAGGGGGGCGTCGGAGGCCGGCCGAGGGGGCCAGACCACATGGCCGCGCGGGCCCCGGGCCGCGCCGCCATGTGGTGTGGGGCCCTCGGGCCTCCACCTCCTTTGCCCTTCTGGCTCCGTCAATATTTTGGTAAAATAGGGCCTTCTGCAAGAATTCCGAGGATTTTCCCGAAAGTTGGATTTCTGCACAAAAACGAGACACCAGAGCAATTCTGCTGAAAACAACGTTAGTCCGTGTTAGTTGTATCCAAAATACACAAATTAGAGGCAAAACAATAGCAAAAGTGTTCGGGAAAGTAGATACGTTTTGGACGTATCAACTCCCCCAAGCTTAGCTTATTGCTTGTCCTCAAGCAATTCAGTTAACAACTGAGCGATAAAAGAACTTTCACGAACACATTTGCTCATATGATGTATATATTCTCATGCTATGGCTAATACTTAAGCAGTTCATAATGAGATACATGCAAATAAGATCATCCAACAGCTATGTCAATCATGGAGAGGTACCAACAATTAATAATAAGCACCATGAATCATGTATATAAGCAGGATTGCAATGTTCATAAGAGAATATGATAAAGTGGTATCTCGCTTGCCTGTATTTGATCGGCAAAACATAAATGCCGAGGCACCTCTTGAGTTCATAGAAAGACTAGAAATAGTGATTGTCAAAGATAAAAGCATCAAAGTTATACCACAATCAATCATATTTTGAGACAAGCATATTATACTAAGAATGACAGTTGTGCTCTCAAGATAGTGCTCAAAGAAAGAATGGAGACACAACATAAAAAGTAAAAGATTGACCCTTCGCAGAGGGAAGCAGGGATTAACATGCGCTAGAGCTTTTTATTTGTAAAGCAGGAGTAAAATTATTTTGAGAGGTGTTTGTTGTTGTCAACGAATGGTAATGGGTACACTAACTACCTCATCAACCGGACTCACAAGAGCGGCTCCCATGAATTATTTTTTGGTGGCACTCCTTCCAACCTTTCTTTCACAAACCATGGCTAACCGAATCCTCGGGTGCCTGCCAACAATCACATACCATGAAGGAGTGCCTTTTTATTTAAGTTTTATTATGATGATGACACTCCCCCCAACCTTTGCTCACACAAGCCATGGCTAACCGAATCCTTCGGGTGCCGTCCAACAATCACAAACCATGGAGGAGTGTCTATTTAAGTTAATTAATTCGGGACTGGGAATCCCATTGCCAGCTCTTTTTGCAAAATTATTGGATAAGCGGATATGCCACTAGTCCATATGAGAGTCCGTCAAAAGTAAATGACAAGGTTGAAAGCTAAACACCACATATTTCTTCATGAGCTATGAAACATTAACACAAATTGAGAAGCATTTTGAAAGTTTTAAAGGTAGCGCATGAGAATTTACTTGGAATGGTTTGAAATGCCATGCATAGGTATTTATGGTGGACACTTATGGAACAACTTGGTTTTCAGGTGTTTGGAAGCACGAGCGGCGTCACCGCTCAGTACAAGTGAAGGCTAGCAAAAGACTAGGGAGCGACAAATCAAGAGAGCAGTAACTGTCATAATTATGCTTGCGGCAAAATAAATTAACGGAGGCATAAAAGTGATACAAGAACTCTGAAGCAATATAAATCATCGAGGCTTAATTGACTTTTTTGTTCAGTCATATGCATGCGTGAGCATGTGCCAAGTCGATATAAATGAATTATTCAGAGGAGGATACCACAATGCCATACTTACTTATGAATAAAACAATGCAAGCAAACATCCATGACATGCTACTCATATTAATAAATTGGAACTAAACATGAGAGATCATGAGCTACTAGACTTTCTCAAATAACATATACCTCACATGAACCAACTAAGCATGCTCATATGGATGAGTATATGTACAAAAATGAAAGCAAATAGAGTTCATACCAGCCTCTCACCACAATCAGATTGTCGTAGATCGTCATTATTGCCTTTTCACTTGTGTAGCTTGGATAATATGAAATGAAAACCACGCTCCAGCCACCGAAGACCATTGAACTCATGATGAACTTTACAAACCAAAGAAGAACAGCAAATATTTTTGGTGTTTTCGAATTAGAAACAAGCACGAAAGAAAACAAGCAAACAAAGCAAAATCTTTTTGGGTTTTCTTATAGCAAACTAACGATAGCAAATAAAGCAAACTAAGAGCAAGGTACCAAATAAACAAATGGTGAAGAGAAACAACAGAAATATTTTTGGTCTTTTTGTGTTTTAGGAAAGAAACAAAGCGAAAACAAAAGAATGCAAACTAACAGAAACACAGAAAAGCAGGATGACAGAAATCTGCCAAATCCTGACAGCAGTACAGAAATCGAATTTAACAAAAATCTTCCATTGCTCAGACCAAAAAGTGTTCAACTAATGAAAGTTAGATAACAACCTGGGGAACATGCTCAAAAATTGGCAACTCAAAATAACGTTCTGGCTGTGCGTACGAATTTTTTTGGTAACAGCACAGAATCTGTTTTTGGACAGCACTTCCCCAAATATCATCTCCCTCTCATTAGAAAACCACTCTAGAGACTAAACAAGTATGTACAAGTATCCAGCAACCATAATATGCAAAGAATGAGTGATGCCGGTATACCTCCCCCCAAGCTTAGGCTTTTGGCCTAAGTGGAGTTCATTCCCAACGAGGGTCGGAGTTCCACGCCGGTGGATCATACATGGAGTGGTAATAGGGCCCCTGTGCAGAAGAATATCGTGGAGGCTCCACATGACCATGATGTTGATATGAGGAGCTTGCTGCATCGGATGAAGAGTCGGGATGCTCCTCGGTCTCCTCCACATCTTCCCTCGCACGACGGCTTTCTCTTTCTATGTATGCGTTTAGCTCATTTTCTGTGATCGACCACCCGTCCCTGGCATCAAGGTTAAACAAAGCAGGTGCAGGCAAGCGTACTAATTTTTCAATTTTCTTAGTTATACTCCAACTTTTCTTATACAAAGTTATCCTATAATGCAGGTTGTTCAAATTAGATGCATCTGAAATAAATTCATGTCTGATCATGGAGAAAACATCAAGTTTCTCTATAGAAAGCGGAATATCTAAATGGTGAGGACCTACACCATGCATAGCTAATAAGCGAGAGGCAATAAGACCTCCACAAATTCCTCCTTTCTCACGGTTAGTAGCAAGTCTACAAGCTATTAAAGCACCCAAATTATAAGTCCTATCCTGTTGCAAAGCAGCAGCTAAGAAAGCCAAGTCTGGGACAGATAATTTACCTCCAGTCCTTCTTGCAAGAACGCACTTTGTAATGAAATAGGCAAAGTAGCGGATGGCTGGATGTTGAATGCTACTAATCTTACCACCATCATTGGAGAAGCTCCTCCCATTACAAATCCTTGTATAAAGATCTGAGAGCTCCCGCGGTGTTCCCCTGATCTTCTCGCAGGATCCCCACTGCGGCACTCTAATCGCTGTGCAAAAATCACTGAAAGGCAAGTCAATGGTTTTGTTATAAATTTTATACCGGACCATGGGGTCAGTTCGAGACCGGTGAAACTCGAAATCCTGCACAACCGACACCGTTAGTTTAGCATATTGGTGAGGTTCACCAACAGCAAAATTTCCCAATCCTGCATTGGAAATTAGTGTTTGCACATCTTGCAGGATTCCTGCATTCCGCATAAAGTCCGTGCATGGGTAATAAGAGGGGTATACTCCCTCTTCACGATGGACTCTCATAACGTGCTGTACCTCCAACTCTTCTTGGTTCAATTGGGGCACACCTCCTTCCATTTTCTGAAATTTTCAACAATCATTATAAAATTTGATTTCAAGGTGTGTAATTGAAGGGAACTACTATAGGAACTTGCTAGAGTACTACACATGCATCAAAACTAATTTCTTCCACTTAGAACAAGCATGCAAGCTCACTAAACATGTTATCTACAGCAGCAAAATATTCAAGATATACTCAACCAAATGAAATTCTAATTGGACAATCAAAGGAGTCACATACCAAGGAGTAAATGTGCCAAATTTCAGACAGAAATCTGGGCTGAGCAAGGAGATCGAAAAATCGCGAGTTCTTGAGCAGAAACACGAGTGAGAGAAACTTGGTACGAGCTTTTTCGGGAGAGAGAAGGTGCTGGGAGGAAGAGATGGTGTAGTGGGGCAAGGGGTGGCCCACACCACAAGGTGGCGCGGCCCCCTTGCTGGCCGCGCCGGCCTATGGTGTGGCACCCCCTGGTGCCCCACAGGTCATCCTCTGGTGCTCCCAGGTGCCTCGTCGAAAAATAGGACCAACGGTGTAATTTTTGTAATTTTTAGAGAACTTCGAAAAATGCACATTTCTGGGTATTAAATTAATGATTACTGCGCAGGAAAATGATTTCTAAAATCTTAAATGACTAAAGCATATTGCAAAACAAAAGTGCTACAGCAAGTAAAATAAGTGAAGGGAGAAAGAAAGAAAGAAGTGTTGTTTAGCTCTTTTATGCAATAAAATATACTTGTTAACAAGGTTGATCAAGTCTTGCTATCAAATAAATTTTATATGACATAAGAAGAAATAAACCTCAAATCAATCATGTTACCTTATATTGAATTGATATGGATCCAATCACAAGAGTTTGATATTCTTCTTTAGGCTCATATATAGGACAATCAATGGATCCCACTTTGATAGTTTTCACATTAAAAATTGTATTGACTCCACATACTTTATCAATCCTCTTGGGAAAATAGACAGTGTGTTCCTTATCATCAACATTGAAAGTAACCATGCCTTTATTGCAATCAATAACAGCCCCTGCAGTATTAAGAAAGGGTCTTCCAAGAATAATGGACATATTATCATCTTCAGGCATTTCCAACACAACGAAATCAGTTAATATCAAGCAATGCTGAGTAACTTGAACAGGAACATTTTCACATAAACCAACAGGAATAGCAGTAGATTTATCAGCCATTTGCAAAGATATATCAGTTGGTATCAATTTATCTAAATCAAGTCTCTTATAAAGAGAAAAAGGCATCACACTCACACCTGCTCCCAAATCACATAGAGCAGTTCTAACATAATTATTCTTGATGGAACAAGGAATAGTCGGTATACCTGGGTCGCCCAACTTCTTTGGAATCTTACCATTGAAGGAGTAATTAGCAAGCATAGTTGAAATTTCCTCATTGGGGACTTTCCTTTTGTTAGTAACAATATCTTTCATATACTTTGAATAAGGAGGCAATTTAATAGCATCAGTCAAAGGGATTTGCAAAAATAAAGGTTTCATCCAATCACAAAATTTATTATAATGTTCCTCCTCCTTTGATTTTAGTTTCTTAGCAGGAAAAGGCATTTGCTTTTGAACCCAAGGTTCTCTTTCATTACCATGCTTCTCAGTAATAAAGTCTTCTTTAGTGTACTTTTTATTTTTAGCAGGCTTTTCAGGTTCTTTTTCAATTTCTTCTTTATCAGGAGTATCATTCTTATCATTATCTTCCTCATGTTCATTACCACTTTCAGTTTCAGCATCAGAAATAGAAATACTATTAGGATCATTAACAGGTTCAGAGGATTCTACAACATTCTTATGTTTCTTTTTCTTTTTCTTAGATGGAGCACTAGTTTTAATTAGTTGAGAATCTTGTTCAACTCTTTTGGGATGCCCTTCAGGATATAGAGGATCCTGGGTAGAAGCACCACCTCTAGTTGTTACTTCACAAGCATGTTTTTCTTTAGAATTATTTCCCAACAAGTCATTTTGCACTTTAGTAAGTTGATCAATTTGAGTTTGAACCATTTGAAAATGTTTAACAAGTATTTTAACATCATTGGAGGTTCTCTCCACAATACCATGCAATTCACTAATAGCTCGAGAATTTTCCATTAAATGATTCTCTACTCTCATATTAAAGTTTTCTTGCTTAACAATATAATTATCAAATTCATCTAAGCATTGAGCAGGAGATTTTGAATACGGAATATCTTCTCTAGTAAAGTGTTGAAGCGAGTGTACCTCAATCATGGATGAAGGGGGAATTGTCTCACATATATCTTCTATAGGAGGTAAATTCTTCACATCTTCAGGTTTAATACCCTTCTCCTTAAGAGACTTCTTGGCTTCCCTCATATCTTCATCATTCAATTTAATCATACCCCTCTTCTTCACTATCGGTGTCGGGGTTGGTTCAGGTGTAGACCAATCATCATGATTCCGGCCTATTTTAGCCAATAATTCTTCAGCGTCGTCTGGAGTTCTTTTCCTGAAAACACAACCAGCACAACTATCCAGGTATGCCCTAGACTCAATAGTTAGTCCACTATAAAATATATCAAGTAAATCATGCTTTTCCAAATCATGGTCAGGCTGAGCTCTAATAAGAGAGCAAAATCTAGCCCAAGCCTCAGGCAATTTCTCTCCATCTTCCTGGTCAAAATTATAAATTCTCTGCAAAGCAGCATGTTGAGCACTAGCAGGAAAGTATTTGCGGAAGAAAACATCAAGCAATTCTTTTGGACTTTTAATAGAACCAGGAAGCAAATTATTATACCAAGTTTTAGCATCATCCTTTAATGAGAAAGGAAAAATTTTAGCGACAAAATAAGTACGCATCTTAATATCATCAGAAAACAAGCCACTAAGAGTAGATAACTCAGTCATGTGTTCAACAGCACTTTCTTTTTCAGTACCACAAAAGGGTGTTTTCTCAACAATAGCTATATGAGATAGATCAAGAGAAAAATCATAATCTTTATCCCTAATGTTTATAGGAGATGTGGCAAATTTAGGATCAGGAGATAGTTTATATCTAACAGCATGTTCTGCAAGCAACTTTTTAATTTTTCTTGCATCAGTAGTAGCATTGCATTTTTCAATAAAATCATCATCAAGCTCTACATAATCTTCATCAAGATCATCACTAGAATATTCAACAGACTCAGGTGAATTAACAGGTGTAGCAACATTTTCATTAGGAGTTTCAGTATTTTCAATTTGTCTAGACTTAGAAATTGTAGCATCTAGAAAAGATCCCAATGAACCACTATCATCAAGCACATCAGAAACATTATCAATATTATGAGAATTTTCAGATTCAGCAGAAGTACCAGCACGCGAAGCATGTGGCGGTGAAACAAGTTTATCAATCACAGATGGTGAATCAAGAGCAGCAGAGGTACTCAGAGTTGTACCTTTTCTTGTAGTGGATGGTAATATGGCGATCTTAGTATCGCGAGGTTTACCCATAATGGAGAATTTGCAGCGAACAATATCAATCCAAGTGAACTTCCAAATAAAGCTATGCTCCCCGGCAACGGCGCCAGAAAATAGTCTTGATGACCCACAAGTATAGGGGATCGCAACAGTCTTCGAGGGAAGTATTACCCAATTTATTGATTCGACACAAGGGGAGACAAAGAATACTTGTAAGCCTTAACAGCGGAGTTGTCAATTCAGCTGCACCTGGAAACAGACTTGCTCGCAAGAGATCGAGTAGTAACAGTTTTATGGCAGTGGAAATAGTGAAATAACAGCAGTGGTGAAATAAAGACAGCAGTAGTGATTATAGTAAACAGCAGGATTAAAATACTGTAGGCACAGGGACGGATTTAACGGGCGTTGCATGGATGAGAGAAACTCATGTAACAATCAAAGCATGGGCATTTGCAGATAATAATAAAACGGTATCCAAGTACTAATCAATCAATAGGCATGTGTTCCATATTTAGTCGTACGTGCTCGCAATGAGAAACTTGCACAACATCTTCTGTCCTACCAGCCGGTGGCAGCCGGGCCTCTAGGGAAACTACTGGATATTAAGGTACTCCTTTTAATAGAGTACCGGAGCAAAGCATTAACACTCCGTGAACACATGTGATCCTCACATCACTACCATCCCCTCCGGTTGTCCCGATTTCTGTCACTTCGGGGCCATTGGTTCCGGACAGCGACATGTGTATACAACTTGCAGGTAAGATCATAAACAACGAATATCTTCATGAATCAATAACATGTTCAGATCTGAGATCATGGCACTCGGGCCCTAGTGACAAGCATTAAGCATAACAAGTTGCAACAATATCATAAAAGTGACATCTACGGATACTAGGCACTATGCCCTAACAATCTTATGACTATTACATGACCAATCTCATCCAATCCCTACCATCCCCTTCAGCCTACAGCGGGGGAATTACTCACACATGGATGGGGGAAACATTGCTGGTTGATGGAGAAGCGTTGGCGGTGATGGCGGTGAAGATCTCCTCCAATTCCCCGTCCCGGAGACTTCTGGCTCCCGCGACGGAGTTTCGCGATGTGGCGGCTCTCTGGAGGGTTTCGGCGATGTCGACTTCTCCCCGTGCGTTTTTAGGTCGAACCCGATAAGTAGTCCGAAGGGGGCGTCGGAGGCCGGCCGAGGGGGCCAGACCACATGGCCGCGCGGGCCCCCCTGGGCCGCGCCGCCATGTGGTGTGGGGCCCTCGGGCCTCCACCTCCTTTGCCCTTCTGGCTCCGTCAATATTTTGGTAAAATAGGGCCTTCTGCAAGAATTCCGAGGATTTTCCCGAAAGTTGGATTTCTGCACAAAAACGAGACACCAGAGCAATTCTGCTGAAAACAGCGTTAGTCCGTGTTAGTTGTATCCAAAATACACAAATTAGAGGCAAAACAATAGCAAAAGTGTTCGGGAAAGTAGATACGTTTTGGACGTATCAATACCAACTTCTTAATCCTTGTCCTCCACAACCCGATCCCCTCTGACGGGGTCAGCGATCTCGCGCGCACCGACGCTCAAGAACAAGATGCCAAGCTCTAGCCAAGCTTCCGGCAGATCTTTCCGAGGTCACCCGCGGAGCCTGGATGGGCTCCAGCAGCCAGTACGAGATTGACTGGTTGTACCGGTCCCGGAGGATTCCGGAAGGAGTTTCCTGCCGGATTCCCGGCGACGAGATCGAACCGGTGCTCGAACCCGGCGAACGTGTTGTCTTTCTCGCTCACTTTGAGCGCGGCTTCGGCCTTCCCGTCTCTTCCTTTTTCCGAGATTTTCTTGATTTCTACAAACTCCAACCTCACCATCTTCCCGGCAACGCCATCTTCTATCTTTCTTGCTATGTCACCTTCATGGAGGCATACATCGGCATCCGTCCCACTCGCGAGACGTTTGCTCGATTCTTCGCCCTTCGGATTAATTCCGTTCAGGGCTTAGACATTCCGAAACCCAAACCCCCCGTTCAATGCGGGTCCTGCATCATTGGCTCTCGTCAAGCGAGCCCCTTCTTCAAATTCTCCGGTCTCGAGTCATGCCGGTCATGGCAAGGGACCTTCTTCTATGTTAAGAACAACGGCGCCGCGGATCTCATAGATCTGCCTCCTTTTGATCCGGCGCCGCCCACCAAAACTAACTGGAGCTACAATCCGAAGGAGTCTCACAACGAGACAAACCGGATCATACGCTTCATGAAACAGCGCATGAAGGACACCAACCTCTGCTCTGACGATATCATCCGCACCTTCATCTCGCGCCGGGTGCTTCCTCTTAAGCGCCGCGCCCACAAGATGAGCGAGATGTATGGTCCCGGCGATCCTACCAAGATCACCGGCCTCCCTCTCAGCAAGAAGGACGTCGTCCTCAAGGCCAGGCAGATCTGCCAGACCTCCATGCCGGAAGACTGGGAATGGGGCCTCCGGCCTTTTAGCTCCACTAACCCTCCGACCCAAGAAGTAAGAAATTACATAACTCGGGTCGGTTCTCCGGAAGCTTTTATTGCGGCTAACCTCTTCTTCCTTTTTTGTTCTTTTCAGGCCAAGGACCGTTTCCCCCGCATCGAATCCGACAAGCGAGGCCGTTGCCGGAAGCGCGGTCTCGACAAGTTTGACCCCGACCCCGTCATCTTCTGGAAGGACTTGAAGATGGGCCGAACTCCCGCCGCGCGCCTTGGCAAAGCTCCGCCGGAACCTTCCGGTTCGTCTGATGAGTTGACCATTCTTGAGGTAGCTTTTCTTTCATTCCTCTCATATTCTTTTGCTATTGTTCTTCTGTAGATGTGCCCTCAGCCAACCTCAACCCACAGGTCCATGAGCATGTGGCGCCGCTGCAGGCCGAGGCAGGCAAAGAGTTTGTGGACAAACTCATGGCCCAGGGCCAGAAGAACAAGACGCCGGCCTCTGATGCCGGCTCAAGCCAAGCTCCTCCTGCCAAACGCTTCCGGACCGAGCCCGTCGCGGGTAAGGTCGTTGCCATGAGGCGCCGCAAGGGCAAGCAGATGCCGACGGCCACCGGGTAAGGCTTCTTTTTTCTGCTTGTTCTGTTTTCACCAAGTTCTTTTCCGGTTGCTTTTTTCCCAACTTTTTTCTTTTCTTTCTTTCAGCCCCGCGCTCAAGCTTGGCCCCAGGCCTGAGGGCTCTGCCGGCTCGGCCAGGACCTCGACTCCTCCTCCTCACTCCAGCCCGGCACCATCTGGTGCCGGCAACACCTCTGCCTCCCCTCTGGGGGGCACAACAAGTTCGGGGCGCGCGGCCCCTACACCGCCAGATCCCCGCGCGGAGGAGGACCTTGCCTCCCCTCCAGAGACCCAAGACACCGGCGCCAGCAACATGGGCGCCGGAAAAGAACCTGCCGGGCGGGCGGAACCCTCTGTTCCTCCCGTCCTCGAGAAGAAGAAAAGGAAGAAAACTTCCTCCAAGACCGCGCCGGAAGCTTCCGCGCCGGAAACTTCAGCACCGCCGCCGCCACCGGAAACCTCTGCTCCTGAGGCAACCGGGCCCACGCCAACGCCTCCACCGACCCAAGGAGCTCCCGCGACCGCGCCTAAGCCGCCGCCGGCGTCCCTCAAGCCGGGGGCGTCGCGCGGAAAGGCTACGGACGGCAGCGCCTCAAGCGGCTCGCAGCCCTTAGTGCTGCACACCGGGCCTGCCGCCATGGCGGTTCAAGACAAACCTTCCGGCCTCTTGGGCCGGATCGTTGAGCTTAAGCGCGGAGGCCAAGATTTGGGGCCTCTCCTTCCTTACGCCCAGCGCTGGAACGCTGCGGACATCTCCGCAGCTACCCGCGGCTTGGGGAAGGACCGCCTCCCAGCGCCAGATCCTGCCGGCCCTCGCTCTACTGAAGAACACTTCTCGCGCCTCAAGCGTGCCGTGAAGGAGTTCGACAGCGCGTGGTACGACGCCACCGCCAACGTGGTGGTAAGTTCTATCAACTTCTCTTGTAAATTTTCTTGATGCCGGTTTTCTTCTTTCCGGATCTTGTCTATCCTCCCAGTCCCCGAGTTTTGGGTTTAGAGTGCAACTCTGAGCGCGAAACTTCCTTTTTAAAGAATTTCCGAAACCGGCATCTTTCTCTTAGTAAACCGCGAACTCCCAGTCCCCGAGTTTTGGGTTGAGAGCTTGCTCTTAGCGCGAAACTTTCTTTTTAAAGATGCCGCAAACTCCCAGTCCCCGAGTTTTGGGTTGAGAGCTTGCTCTTAGCGCGAAACTTTCTTTTTAAAGATGCCGCAAACTCCCAGTCCCCGAGTTTTGGGTTGAGAGCTTGCTCTTAGCGCGAAACTTACTAGCAATGCACGAAACCGGCATCACCAGTCCCCGAGTTTCGGGTTAAAATCCTTTGTTCTTTACTAACATCATTTCCTTAAACAGAGCACGGCCGACGCCCGGAAAGCCCTCTTTGAGGAGCTTCTATGGGAGCACCGGAGCCTTGCTGAGGCGCACAGCAAGTGCCTAGGTAATTTCTCGCACCTCCGACATCTTTTCACCGGAAGGTTTTTCTTTTCTTTGTGACTTACAAGTTTTTTGCACAACAGCTATCCCGGAAGCCTCCATTGAGGCCCTCAAGGACCAGGTTGCCAAACTCCAAGGTACAACTTCTATCTTTCCGGTTGACTTGCTTCTCACTTGCCTTTGTGTTTTGCTAATATCTTCTCTTCCGGCTCTTAGCTGAAAAGGAGCAGCTCATCCGGGATCACCAGGAGGCCTTGGACGCCCAAAAGGAGATCTCCAGAGAGCTCAAGGACCAGGTGACAAAGGATTAACTTGTCAATGCCTACAAATTGTAGACTAGGGTTTTGCTAGAAGTAGAGGGCAAGTAGATCTCGAAGGTTTAGGCGAAAAGTACTCGACGATTATGAAAACTAGGGTTATGTTGACAGTAGATTCGATCCTTTCTTCGTCCCTCGACTCCCCCTTATATAGGAGGTGGAGCCGAGGGCTTTCGTTTTGTACAAGTTACAGAGTCCGGGACGGTTTCTAACTCATCCCGCCAGATTACAAATAATACTTCCTATTACAACTCTAGCTTTCCTTAATATATCTTGGGCTCCCGAATCTTCTTATTCTTCGGATAATGGGCCTTCAGTAAACTCCGGGTACTATCTTTGGCAGGCCCATTTGGGATGCCTATGTCAGTAGCCCCCGAGATTTTGCTTGAATCGTAGAGTCAGGGAAAATCTCGACTGTTTATTTTTATTCGAGAACTTTTATTCATACTCCTTCACATAAAATTCTATATTGTGCAGGGATAATGGTAGTTGGGGCTAGTTCATCTGACGGATCAGGTACTAGTTAACTGCTCTAGTGGCAATCCGCAAAAACCTACTTCAAGATCACGTCCCTGGACATGATCTCGGGATACTGGTGCAAACTTCGACATGTGCCGCTTAAGGTCTTACCATTCTGTCGAGTCCCAGTCAAATTTATCGGGTACCTAACGCGTCCGTTAGGATTTTTCTTCGTATCTGTTGATACGGATAAAAGTAGCAGAGCGCAGTCTTTGGCGATGCCACGCCCAGCAGAACGGATCTGGGGTCTTACCTTCGCAAATTTGCGGCATTCAGAAATTGATCGCAACTTTGGCGTTCTGAGAATATATTGTCGAGTGCTTTTCGCCTTTGGAATAGCACATTTTATCGAGTCATATTTGATGACTTATTTTGTCTTCCCGATGGGAGTATATGTAGAGTTATCTGTGTAACTCGAAATATACTCACTTTTGTTTCTTTATTTTGATAAAATTCATCGGGCACGCGAACAGCGTTCCCGATGGGAGTAGCCCCCGAGGCTACATCCAAGGACTTGTGCTTGGGTGTAGGCTCCACAGATTAGTATCCATTGCCACTATATTTATAATCTTTCTCGACTTTTTATATTTATCGGGTGCGCGACCAGCGCTCCCGATGGGAGTAGCCCCCGAGGCTATGAACAAATTCTTGCATTTGGTCATAGGCTCTCACCATTTCTATCTTGTCATACTCGAAGTTTTTATTTTTCCAAAGTAGCCCCCGAGCATTTGGGCAAAAACTTGTATTTGATCAAAGGCTCCCGAGATAACCTTGCGTTGTCGATAAACTTTTGAAAACTCGCAGTCGAATTTTTCTTTTATCTTGACGACGTCATTGCTGATGATAACCACGATCTCTATTTTGGAAACTGACCATTACCCCTTGTTTCGCTGCCTTGTGGGTCCCAATTCCTGATCTGTCGGACACGTCGTGCAAGTGGGGGACACATGTTCTCCCCTTTTTCTGGCACACGTTCTGTAACCTCGTTAATGTTAAAATACCATTGTGCCCTTGTATCCACGTGGCGATCATCTGCTGCATTCTTTTTTCATCCAACGGTTCCGTCGTTTCACCGCACCTGTATATAAGGTCTTCTTCTTCTTCCTCGAACACTTCCGTTCACGCCGTCCCCCTGCTGTCCTCTGCAAAATTTCCTCCTGCGCTCCTCATCTCTCAAAGCTCTTCCCTTTGTAGCTGCACCCCTCCGCTATTGTTGATGCCACCGCGTCGATTGACCAGGCACAGCACACCTGACTCATCGATGGCTGCCGCGGATCTAGGAGCGGCGGAGTGGGAGAGGTCCAAGATCACGAACCAGGACCTCAATCTGATGAAGAAGCTGGGGATTACCAAGAAACCCAAAGCGGTTTGCTTTCCCAGTGAAGAGAGCTACCCATCCCCTCCAATGGGGTATCGGGTAAGTTTCGTTGATCATCTCATCCGCGGTCTTTCCGCCCCCATTCACCCTTTTCTTCGGGGACTACTTTATGTTTATGGTCTCCAACTTCACCACCTCACACCCAACTCTATCCTTCACATTTCTATCTTTATCACCCTCTGCGAAGCCTTCCTTGGTGTCCAGCCTAACTGGGCATTATGGAAGCGCATTTTCTTTTGTCGCCGTAATGGCTCTGCCAATGTCGCCTATAATATAGGCGGCGTTGTTATTTCCGTTCGCTCCTCTGTCAACTATTTCGACGTCAAACTCCCTGACTCCGTTCAAGGATGGCGCAAGAAGTGGTTGTACATCCGTGAAGAAAACAATGGCTGCGCCGAAGACAATATTCCTCCTTTTGACGGTGCCGAGAAAATCCTTCGCCGCCGTTCCTGGGACGCAGAAGCTACCGAGGAAGAAAGAACTTCGACAGAGGCCCTGATGACTCGCATCCATGAGTTGCAAAATACTCGTGGAAAAGAATTATCAGGCATCCAAATTACGGCGTACTTCCTTAAGACTAGGGTGCAGCCTCTTCAGGCTCGCAAAAACCCTTTCTGGAATTATGCTGGCGATGAAGACACTGATCGCTTGTCGACGAATCTGGAAGCCAAGGATCTGGATAAGCTTATTCGAAGGATTTCATCCCTCAAGAAGAAAGACTCCATCCCTTCCACTTATCGCGTAAAACCATACAGCGCCGCCCATGCGCTTCCCAAGGTAAACATTGTTGCGTAATTTGTCTATTGCCTTGCTTTTTGTGTTGTTATTCATTTCTGACATCCTTCCCTCTTTTTATACAGGACCATCCAAATCTTGTTTCACTTCCTCCTCTTCCTGAAGGTGGGGAGGTCGAAGAAAGGGCTGTTATCTCCGATGATAACCCAGATGCCCCCTCCTTTGCAAATGAACCCGCAGAATCTCGAAAATCTGCGGGATCCGACGAAAAAGAGGATGTCTCTGAAGCCACTGCGTCGGCACAATCTCTTCCTCCCGCTGTTTCTCCAAGGAACAAGAGGAAAAGGGATGATGTCGAAGATTCCGGCACCTCCAAAGTCGACGAAGCTGTTCCTTCGCACCAGAAGGCAGGCTATGATCCATACCTCGAGTCTCTCATCAGTTCGTAAGTACCCTTTTTCTTGTTTACTTGTACTCGAAGATTCTTGTCTATCTTGCTTTTTATATTGTCGACGCTTGCTCGTAGTGATGATGAAGAAGAAGTACCAACTGCTGATGTGGCTGCTCGAACGAGCACGTCACATACATTAGTCGCCTCGGAGACGCCAGTCGAAGGAGAAGAAACGTCGCCTCCTCGACAAAATGTCGGCGCTGCTACTCCTCCGGCAAGCCCCCTTGTCCCTTCACCAAAAAGGGCAAGGGTTGAAATAAATCCAGAGCTTACTCTTCAATCGAGTAGCTCTTCTAACCCTCTCTTGGATGATGTAAGTTGCTAACACTCTTGTCGTTGTTTATATTTTCTCTGTTTGCTCCTATGTGTCGTCATTTTTCTCATGCCAACATTTTCTTTCTTTGTCTCTCCTTGACAGCCTATGATCAAAGAGCTTCTTCGCATCGGTGCCCAATTCGTTGGGTACCGTGATTACGCCAGCAAGACTGAAGGTAATGCCGACTATTCTTTGCTTCCTTTCTGCATGACTTGTCGACGTTTATAACTAATTTTGTCTTCCTTTTTTCAGAGAAACTGGCAGAAGCCAACGAACGTGCTGACACGCTTGCTCAAAAGTTGGAGCAATGTGAAGAGGCTCGTAAGAAGGCCGAATCAGATGCACTTGAAGCTAGGCAAGAGGCCGACGAAGCTAAGGCTGATGCTGCTAGTATCGAAGATCTTCGGAAACGTCTGCATGACGCCGAGACTTCACTAAGCGATCACATAACTGCGCAATCTGCTCGCGAAGCGGCGATCACCAAACGCATAAAGACGCAAAGTCGTCGCTTTGTCGGTAAGCGTTTGCACCATTGCATACCCTTTGGATTTTCCTTTTTTGCACTTGTTTGTTGACAAAAATTTCTATTTTTATTTTGTCAGATAGGACCTCTCAAGAATTTGAACTTGAGGATCCCGACAACGATGTTCTTCTTGACGCCGTTTCATTCCTTGAGTTTCACGGGACGGAAGCGCGTGAAGGCATGGATGAAGCCAGGGCGGGGTTGTCGAAGCTTTTCCCCTACTTCTTCCCGAAGAAAGAGGAGCCCGCAACTTTCCTTGGTCTTGCCAAGTGCTTTAATCCTCCCGAAGATCTTGGGCTGAAGATGCGCCATGAGAACATGAAGGTTGCCGTGGAAAGCACTGTTGCCCTAGTTGCTGACAGTCAACAAACTATTGACTGGGCCAAAGTTGGCGACACGGAGCAAATAGAGCAAGCAAAATGGCGATCCTTGATCAAGGCGGCAAAGCTTAACACGAAGAAGATCCTGGCCTATCTCGGGATCAAGCCATCTTCGACTCCTAGCTCTTCAAGGCCGGAGGTCTAGTTTTTGCTTTCTTTATTTCCTTTGCTATTGTCGCCATTCTAGTCTTGGCGACAAGTTCCCTGCCAGTCCCTTAGGAGAACTTCTTTTGTAATGGCCATGTAAATTTTCTACAATCAATGAAATTCCTTTTGGTGCTATCTTTGATTCGGGGATTTTCTTTTCCAGTTGATATTTGATAATTATTCAACGAATCCTTCTTCTCCCGATGCTGCTCCCGCGTCTTCCTTGTCGAAGAAAGTAAGAACCGATGACAATTGCCTTGAAGGTTCTTCCAGCACACCTTTGTCGGAAGATTTACAAGAACTTCGACAACAACTTCAGTCCGTGAAGAAACAGTCGCTTATGCTTATGGAGCAATCTCGAGAATCTTCTCAAAGGGAGAAAATTGCACTCCAACAAGCTCAAGATGCCATGACTGAAAAGGACGCCGCTGTTGCTGAAGCTGCTGCAGCTACGTCTCGAGAAAACTCTATGCTTCAACTCCTAATGGATGCTAGCTTGGATATGGCGGGTAAGTTTCATTATCTTTGCCTTGCTTCTTCTTTTCCTTTGCTGCTTGCCTCTTTATTACCCACTGACTTGTTTTATGAAACAATAGGTGCTTTTTTGGATACTGCAACTGAAGATGAACGTGTCGAGGCTCGTTCCAATGTTCTTCTTCGGCTTGCACGTGAACATGGGTCGACTTTTTGGGGCACACCTGAACGAACTCGCCAAATCGTAAGATTTCAAGATCGCGCGCTTCAGGTTCGCGAGTATCTTGACTTCTGTACAAGGACTTTGTCTATGGTTTATAACTCTATGTTTCCTCGGAACATTCAACCAAAAACTCTTCCCGAGTTAATGGAGAAGTTTAAAGATGCCCACAGGATCCATAACTTTGTCAAAGCTCAACTGGTGGCTGGCGCCAGATTTGCCCTTATCATGCTTCAGATCTGCCACTCAAAGCTTGATCTGACCCAAGTTGTTGAGAAAGTTCACGAGAAGGTACGACGCCGAAGAGTTGGTGTCGATCGTATTAACACGAAGGTTTCACCCATAGCCGAAGAAATGATTGAAGACCTTCTTCGGATGGATGCCGACTTTTTTGCAGATGGTCATTATGCTGATTTTCTTGGCGCTGCTCCTGAAGAAAACAGAATTACCCTTGATGATATATTGAATCAAGACTAATTATTTTCCTTTGGTAGATAATTCTTCCTTGTAAATCATGATTATGATTATGTTGTGAAGCAAACATCATATTTCTATATTTGTCTAGCCCCCGAGTATTTTCGGTGGCTATTCGCTGTATTTGTATAATGCGAGGTTTTAAACCAAGGCATTTATTCAATATGTAGTTTTGGCTAATATCAGCCCCCGAGCTACTTTGTTGAGTACTATTTTGTATTTTTATTGACTCACGAAGTATGTTAATACTAAGGCGAGGCTTTTCTTTTTTCGAGCAACTATATTGGCATTCGTCGGGTCGGGGACTTTGAGCATGTCGATAAAGAAAAGTTATATTGACACTATCTTTATTATATTGCAGCACCGCGAGCCCGCCTCATTAAAAACCTTCTCCGGCCCCACTCGGTGCCCCGAAAAAGGAAAAGAGTGCGTCTGAAAACTCGCGGGCGTTTCAGTACATTGTATGTTTACAAAGTAGACTATATTTCGGCGTCTAAGCGTAAAAACGCCTGAGCTGTGCCACGTTCCAGGGATTTGGCTCGGCAATCCCTGTCTTCTTGTCCTTGATTCTGTATGCTCCCCCTTCGATTACTTCTGGGACAATGTAGGGTCCAAGCCATGGTGATTCGAGTTTTTCGTGACTTTTTTGATTGAGTCGCAAAACTAGATCACCGACTTGAAAAGATCTTGGCCGCAATCGTCTACTATGGTAATTCTTCAGGTCCTGTTGATATTTGGCGACTCGTGACAGGACTTCATCTCGAGCTTCGTCAAGTGCATCGACATCGTCCTCCAAGGCTTCTCTCGAGGTTTCTTCATCATATTCCGTGACTCTTGGAGAATCGTGCTCTATTTCTATCGGCAGGACTGCTTCGGCGCCATGGACCAGAAAAAACGGCGTTTCCTGTGTCGCTGTATTTGGTGTTGTTCGGATACTCCACAATACACTTGGTAATTCCTCCGGCCAAGTATGTCGAGCTTTTTCCAGTGGTCCTAGCAGACGTTTCTTGATGCCATTGCAGATAATTCCATTGGCTTTCTCGACTTGTCCATTGGTCTGTGGATGTGCGACAGACGCAAAACTCAATTTAATGCCTACTTCTGCGCAGTACGCCTTGAACTCCTTGGACGTAAAATTGCTGCCGTTGTCTGTCACAATACTGTGAGGAACTCCAAATCTGAAGACGATGCTTTTTACGAATTTAATTGCCGACGCGCCGTCCGGTGAATTTATCGGCTTTGCTTCTATCCACTTTGTAAATTTGTCAACCGCGACAAGCATATACTCGTAACCTCCTGGCGAAGCTTTGTGTAATTTACCCACCATGTCAAGACCCCATTGAGCAAAGGGCCAAGATAGTGGGATTGGCATAAGTTCTGCGGCAGGAGAGTGAGGTTTGGCGGCAAATCTTTGGCACGCGTCGCAAGTTCTCACGATTTCCTTTGCGTCCTCGATTGCTGTTAACCAATAAAATCCTGCTCTGAAAACCTTAGCCGCGATAGCTCTGCTACTCGCGTGGTGCCCGCATATCCCCTCGTGCACATCTTTCAGGATGGTTCTTCCTTCTTCGGGTGTAACACATCGTTGTAGCACACCCGAAATACTTCGTTTGTACAGCTCCCCTTTTACCACAGTGAAAGCTTTTGATCTCCTGATTATTCGCCTTGCTTCGACTGGGTCGTCGGGTATCGTTTTCCTTAAGATATATGATATGTAAGCCTGCATCCATGGAACTTGCACCATCATGACTAGCTCTTGTTCTTCTTCTTCCTCTGCTGTGTCTTTGGTGATACTCGAGGTTTTCTCTTTCTTCTCCTTCTTTGTTTTTTGTTGATCTCTCGCTTATCTCTTCCCAAAACACGCCTGGAGGAATCGCGAGACACTGTGACCCGATGTTTGCAAGAACGTCGGCTTCATCGTTGCTCATCCTGCTGATGTGGTTTACCTCACAACCGTCGAATAACTTCTCCAGCTCATTGTACATCTCTTTGTATGCTATCATACTTTCGTTGACTGCATCGCATTGGTTCATGACTTGCTGTGCCACCAATTGTGAGTCGCCGAAAATTTTCAATCGGGTTGCACCACAAGCTTTCGCCATCTTCATCCCGTGTATGAGAGCTTCATATTCTGCTTCATTATTAGACGCATTTGGGAACGTCATCCGCAAAACGTACTTCAGCTTGTCGCCTTCAGGTGATACCAATATTACGCCTGCTCCAGCGCCTTCCAGTCTTTTGGACCCGTCGAAGTTCATGGTCCACGTTCTCGATAAATCTGGGGGTCCTGTATTTTGTAGCTCCATCCACTCTGCAATGAAATCTGGTAAGACCTGTGATTTTATTGCTTTTCTTTTTTCATACGTGATGTCCCGAGGAGAAAGTTCTATTCCCCAAAGGGAGACACGGCCCGTAGCTTCTGGGTTGTTTAGTATATTTGATAAGGGAGCCTCGTTGACCACTATTATCGGGTGCGCCGAAAAATAGTGCCGCAATTTTCTTGCTGTTGTGAATACTCCGTATGCCAGTTTCTGATATTGCGGGTACCGCTGTTTTGAAGGCGACAGTACTTCGCTGATGAAATATACTGGCCTTTGAACTCCATGAAGCTTGCCTTCTTCTTCTCTCTCGACCACTAGGGCCGTGCTGACCACCTGAGGTGTGGCTGCAATATATAAGAGGAGAGGTTCTTTCTCTTTCGGCGCCACCAATATTGGTGGTGTCGAAATTGCTCGCTTGAGGTTCTCGAAGGCTCTGTCTGCTTCCTCGTTCCATTGAAATTTTTCCCCTGTTTGATCAACGCATAGAACGGCAGCGCCTTTTCTCCTAGTGGCGACGAATCTGCTTAAAGCTGCAACTCGCCCTGTTAACTGTTGTATTTCCTTTAGCTTTGTTGGCTTTCTCATAGTGACGATGGCCTGTATTTTTTCGGGATTAGCTTCAATCCCCTTGCTGATACTAAGAACCCGAGAAGTTCTCCTGCGGGAACTCCAAAAGAGCATTTTGTCGGGTTCAGCTTGAGGCAGAACTTGTCGAGGTTGTCGAAGGTTTCCTTCAAGTCTTCGATCAGAGTTGACCCTTTCTTTGATGTTATTACGACATCGTCGATGTAGACTTGTACATTTTTCCCAATCTGTGTTGCTAGGCACTTCTGCATCATCCTCTGGTATGTTGCTCCCGCGTTTTTCAGACCAAAGGGCATTGTTTTGTAGCAAAACACGCCATAAGGTGTGATGAACGCTGTCTTGGCTTCATCTTCTTCTTTTAACCTGATCTGGTTATAACCAGAATATGCGTCCAAAAAGGAAAGACGTTCGCATCCTGCCGTGGAGTCGATGATTTGATCGATCCTTGGGAGGGGAAAGTGATCCTTAGGACAATGTTTATTGAGACACGTGAAGTCGACGCACATGCGAAGGACTATTGTGTGTTTCTTCGGCACCATCACTGGGTTAGCTACCCATGTGGCTTCTGTAGATATTTCTCTGATGAAACCAGCATCTTTGAGTCGATCTATTTCTGATAACATTGCTTTGCGGCTAGGTTCCGAAAAACGTCGTAAAGGTTGTTTGATTGGTCTTGCGAGAGGATCCAAATTGAGGTGGTGCTCGGCGAGTTCCCTGGGTACTCCTGGCATGTCAGCTGGACACCATGCGAAGATTTTCCAGTGCTCACGGAGGAACTCGACGAGCGCGCTTTCCTATGCGACATCCATGTTTGCGGCAATGGACGTCGTTTTCTTAGGATCTGTCGGGTGGATCTGTACCTCTTTTGAATCCTTGTTTGTGTTGAAAGTTGGCTCCTTAGAAGATCTCCCTACCTCTGGCAGTACATCATAATCGGTGAACCGTGGTGCCGCATATTCTGCTTGCATCCCGAAGGTTTCTGACAGTCGATGAAAGTCCTTGTCGCATTTATCAGATAACGCGAAACTTCCTTTGATTGTGATAGGTCCCTTAGGCCCAGGCAACCTCCACAACAGATATGTATAGTGCGGCACTGCCATGAACCTGGCATACGCTGGTCGTCCCAACAAAGCGTGATATTGCGACGGGAAATCCACAACTTCGAACTCCAGATTCTCTATCCTGTAGTTTTCTCGGGTTCCAAACTGAACGTCGAGGTTTATTTTGCCCAATGGGTAACTTGGCTTCTCTGGTGTAATCCCGTGGAAACGTGTATCAGTTGGTTTCAAATTTGCCAGGGATATGTTCATCTTCCTCAATGTATCTGCATACATGAGGTTTAAGCTGCTGCCGCCATCTATGAAAACTCTCGACACATCAAAACCAGCGATTACTGCGGGTAAGATGAGTGCTGATTGTCCTGGTCGAGGAACTTGCTGCGGATGATCTGCGATTGTAAAGCCGATGTCTTGCCCCGACCAATTTAAGTACTCGACTGTTGGTGGAGGCATCTTCTCTGCCATGAACACTTGTCGAGAGATTACCTTCTGCGCCCTGTTGGATGGCCTAGCTTTCTGAATCATCGAGACCACGCCGTTAGAATTAGGATCAACATATGGAGGTGGGTGTGGTGCTGCCGCTATTCTGAGCTGGTGTCGATTTTCGTCGGTAATTGCGGGAGGAGGTGGAAGGTGAATCTCGCTCCTTGGCTCCCGAGGGTTTCTGTTATTTGCTTGGGCATTTGCAATTCCTGCGGCTCGCAGCATTGCCTGAAAATTACGGCAGTCTTTCTGGAGATGTCCTGACTGCCTTCTTCCATTGTTGTCGAGGTAAAAGTGCATTTGACATGGACCGTTCATCATCTCCTCGGGAGACACGTAAGGTCTTTGAGTCCTTGGTCCACTATTTTGCCTGTTGCCACGAAAATCACCTCTATTGTCGCCTTGTTGCTCATTACTCCTTTGATAATCATCTCGACTATTTCCTCCAGGATTTCCTCGAAAACCAGCCGATATATGGCCGGGAGCATCGTTGTTGTAGAACTGGCGAGAAAATCGCCTTCTATTTTGATAACTTCGACCACGATCCTCTTCTGGCGACCTGTGTCGCTTATTGTATATTGCGTCTTCTCCATCTGCCCATTTGTTGGCTATCTCCATGAGTGCTGATATGGTCTTAGGGTTAGTTCTCCCTAAGTCCTCGATGAAATCTGCTCGGCGAACTCCTGCCACGAACGCATCTATTGCCCTCTCGTCAGATATATCCTCTGCCGAGTTCTTTATGATGTTCCACCGCTGTATATATTTCCTCATCGACTCGTCGTGTTTTTGTCGACATGCCCTCAACTCTTCCAACGACGCAGGTTTCTTGCAGGTGGATCGGAAGTTTTTCACGAAGATGTCCTCAAAGTTATCCCAGCTGTCGATGGAATTTAGGGGGAGTTTCTTTATCCAAGATCTTGCGGCACCGCTCAGGTGAACTTGAATACTTTGCATAGCTGTTGCTCTGGTTCCTCCTACCAGCTTCACCATCTCGAGATAATCCACGAGCCAATCCTCAGGATCTTGCAGGCCGTCGAATTTCTTGAAATTTTCGGGTAGTTTGAACCCTTTAGGGACTCGAGTCTTTCGAACTCTTCTCGTGAAACACGGGAGCCCACACATATCTTCATCGGCAACCTCTGGTGAGTGCTGACGCTCCCTTCTTTCTTGTCGCGCTCTGTCCACCCTTACTTGGACTGCTGTGTCTCTTGCTCCACTTGTTCTTGGTGGATCTTGAACTGCTGCAGTGGGTCGTGGACTATTTTGCCTAGGATTTTCTTCGGGAGGCGTTGTTGCAAACGCTGTTCCCATTACTCCTACTCCAGCCATCGCCATATTGAACAATGGTTCTCTCGGGTCCCCAGGAGGTGGTCTAGACGCAAGGATATACGCTTGTGTTGCCATGTAACCTGCCTCTGGCGTTTTTGGGATGATATTTCCCCTTTCATCGATCGACATAAAGGACATGTCGAGATTTTGGATTATATTTCCTCTTTCTGCTTCGGGTATGTTTTGCAGCCGAGACATTGCTCTCCTCCGAGCTTCTCTGTGACTATCTCCCGTATTTCCTGAAAGGCGACTTAACTCTGCTCGGCGTCTGCTTGATGCAGAAGCTGCTTCTTTCCTCCTATTCAGGGATGCTGTCTGTTTTTCCAACTCTCTGCTTACTCGAGCAAGTCTATATTGATATGCTTGAAGTTCTTGTACAGTAGCGGTGGTGGTCATAGGTTCTGAACCATCCATGGCTTTCGCGGCCCTATCCCACGCTTCTTGCGGGAGCTGTACTCTTGCGCGAGTTGAGGATCCGGCATATTTAGTGCCTAAGCCATGTCTGAGATCAGCGGGATCGACGTATGGATTTCCCAATTCGTCGAAAGCCTCTGACGTTTGTGGTTCTGATGTACCTGCCCCTTCTACCACATAGATCTGATGATATTTTGCGCATTGATTTTTATCAGGATTGGTGACACCATCATATAGAGTGGTGAAGACCTTTCCGATGGCAGCAGACTTGTCGATGAAGTTGAAGCTGTCGACGCTGTCGGAGTCGCTGCTTATAAAGGAGTCCGCAGACGACTCGAAGGATGTGTTGCTGAAGATCTTGGCGAGCTTTCCGCTTGCCTTGTTGTCGACGAAGTATGGCGACGAAAACTCCTCGTCACTCGTCGAAAAGTTAGAGTCGACTGAGAATTCCGACGAGATCGGAACTTCGAGACGGTAGGATCCTTCCTTGTTGACGCCAAATCGGAATTCTCCGAACGTCATGATGATGGGCTCCTCCAGATAGGCACATGCATCCATACGGGAGGGCGGGTGAGGAATAAAATTGAATAGATCAGTTTTTCCCTTGTTACCTCGATCCATCGCGTTGCTTGCTGTCGACGAAGTCGAAGATCTTGAACGTGCCATCGAGATCAGCTCCTTGCAACCTCTAATTCCCACAGACGGCGCCAATTGACAAAGGATTAACTTGTCAATGCCTACAGATTGTAGACTAGGGTTTTGCTAGAAGTAGAGGGCAAGTAGATCTCGAAGGTTTAGGCGAAAAGTACTCGACGATTATGAAAACTAGGGTTATGTTGACAGTAGATTCGATCCTTTCTTCGTCCCTCGACTCCCCCTTATATAGGAGGTGGAGCCGAGGGCTTTCGTTTTGTACAAGTTACAGAGTCCGGGACGGTTTCTAACTCATCCCGCCAGATTACAAATAATACTTCCTATTACAACTCTAGCTTTCCTTAATATATCTTGGGCTCCCGAATCTTCTTATTCTTCGGATAATGGGCCTTCAGTAAACTCCGGGTACTATCTTTGGCAGGCCCATTTGGGATGCCTATGTCACCATGCAGGCCGGAGTCCGGTACGCTGAGGAGCTGAAGGCCGCCGAAGCTGCCGCGGAGGCCAGGCTAAACGAGGCGCTGGAGGATGCCGGCAATGCCAATGTGGTGTTGCAGGCAGAGCTGGAGGAGGGCGCCAAGGCGCTAAAAGCAGCCGAGGGCAAAGCCGCCAAAGCGCACAAAGCTGCCGCGGAGGAGGCCAAGAAGGCCCAGAAAGCAGCCGAGAGCGAGGTTGCGCGGCTGAAAGCGGAACAGAAGGAGTACGACCTTCTGGTCACGCGGACTGACGCGCTTGCCCTCCGTAAGTTTCTCCTTTTCTCTTTTCCGGTTTCTGCTTACAAGCTTATTCGTTCCGGTATCATATACTTAGCTTTTGTTTGTCTCGCAGGGCTCTTTCCGGACTCCCAGGCTCATGCTATCAAGAAGGTTGGGGAGCACCGGGCGCAGCAGGCCGGCGACAACTTGGGTGCACCTTGGGATCCCTACGATCACTTGGTTGCTCTAAGCGCGCGGATCTCCCACATGCGCTCAGTGGATCGGAACCTTTCCGACATCCCTGAAGTAGCCTCCCAGCTTTTCAAGACCCTTTGGCCTGGTGAAGCGGTGCCGGATACCTTCTCCCTCATCAGCGACCGGTTAAAAGGCGCCTGCAGAAGGATCCGGGAGTGGCAGTGCTCTGCTGCCCGCGCCGGAGCGGACTCCGCGCTCCGCATTGCCTGCTCCTGGTATCCGGAGTTGGACCTGGATGCTTTCATCGGCGTGCGTGAAGGTGCTCCTACTGATGTGGATCCGGCTCTTACCGCTAAGCGGCAGGACCGCGCGTACCACATCGCGGAGTACGCTGACATGCGCACCTTCATCCCCCCTCCAGAAGATGTCAAAGATTATCTGAGCGAGGAGGAGGAAGATGAAGGCGAGGACGTGCCACCGCCAACTCCTGATGCCGGCGCTGCTCCCCCGGAAGCCCCTGCTGCCTGACCTTGTCATAGATATCACCTGTCCCTGATTACTTGTCATAAAACTTGTTAAATTCTACCCCGGTATGCCGGGGTTTATGATGTAAGATAAGACTTAACCTTTTGGTTTGTGCTGAAACTTTTATGCCGGTAAGTTGTACCGGTTAACTTATTAAGTTATGTTTGACTTAAGATATTTGCTTGTTGATTTGCTTTTTCTTGCACTGCAATGATTCCGAAATTGTTTCCGCATCCAATTGATGCACACTTGGCTCTTTTGCCTTGGCTCTGCCTACCTTCTCTGGGCATTTTTGGCGTATGAGCACAAAGTTCTTTTACCAAGCAAGCATTTTCTTGAACTTAGAAATAACTCGAAATTTTTGCAAAAAACCGGTATAACCGGGGTTAGTTAAACTTTTCCGGATTGTTCTTTCCTGCTCTCCCTTTCCGCAGTTCATGTGCTTATCCCCTACCGGTTTATCTTGCTTGCCATGAAGCCAAGTTATGGACAACAGCAGAGTCGAAGACTCCGGTATGGTCTAGCACATTACTAAACCGGAAAGAAAAAACGTTCAATAAGCAACCGGCAACAGAAAAAATAAACATGTTTCATGCAACTTAATAAGGCAAGTCCCCGAGATTCATTCGAGGTTCCGACATCTTTTTATTCATAGCAATTAAGGTACAAAAAGGAACTCTTACAGCACCACTTCAAGAGTAGAAAGGACGCAACAAAGCTACATTCCATGGTCGTTTGGTCTCCTCTCCTGACTTGTCCGCCTTTCCTTTCTTCCATTCCTGTGCATCAATCAGGTAATAGGCATCATTGTGGAGAGCCTTGCTCACAATGAAAGGTCCTTCCCATGGAGGGGAAAGTTTGTGCCGGCCTTCAGTGCGCTGCACCAGGCGTAGCACCAGGTCCCCTTCTCGGAACACTCTTGGATTAACCTTCCGGCTATGATAGCGTCTGAGGTTTTGCTGATAAATGGCTGTTCTTGCCAGAGCTAGTTCTCTTGCTTCTTCTAGCAAGTCCACATCATTTTCCCGTGCCTCTTTTACCTCTTCTTCGGTATAGAGTTGCACCCTTGGGGAATCATGGAGAATGTCGGTTGGTATGACCGCTTCTGCTCCATAAACCATGAAGAATGGCGTGTATCCGGTAGACCGGTTCGGAGTTGTTCTTAGACTCCACAGCACTGACGGTAGCTCATCGATCCAACATCCCGGCGATTTTTCCATTGCATCAATGAGTCTTGGTTTGATACCGGAAAGTACCAAAGCATTCGTTCTCTCAACTTGGCCATTGCCTTGCGGGTGCGCCACCGAGCACAAATCCAACCGGATGTTCTTGTCTTCACAAAATCGTTTGAACTCTCCTTGAGCAAAGTTTGTGCCGTTGTCAGTTATGATACTGTGCGGGTATCCATACCGCAGAATTACATCTTTCAGGAACTTTACCGCTGTGTGGCCATCACATTTTGCGATAGGCTTCACTTCCAGCCACTTGGTGAACTTATCCACCATTACCAAGATGTGGGTCATGTTTCCCCTTGCGGTTTTAAATGGTCCCACCATGTCCAGGCACCAGACAGCAAATGGCCAAGTTAGCGGTATGGTTTTTAAACCGGATGCTGGGGTATGGTTTTGCTTGGCGTACCTCTGGCACCCATTGCATTTTCTTACCATATCCTCCGCATTTTCCAAAGCCGTTGGCCAATAGAATCCATGCCGGAACACCTTTGCCACCAGTGCCCGTGACGAGGCGTGGTGCCCGCATTCTCCTCGATGAATCTCCTCAAGCATTTCTCTTCCTTCTTCCGGCTCCACACATCTTTGTAAGACACCGGTAACACTTCTTTTGTATGCCTCACCGTTGATGATAGTGTAAGCTTTGGACCTCCTTTGTATCCTTCTGGACTCATTTTCGTCAACCGGCAAGGTGCCGTTGACCAGGAATTCCTTAATAGGTTTAACCCAAGATGGTGCTTCTCTAACCACAAACACCGGCATGTCTATGTCCATGCTGTCCACGAGCATTGCCTCCTCCGGCATGGGTGTCGTAGTCCCCGAGTTTACCGGTATAGTCCCCGGGTTTCCTTCGTCAATCTCCATTGGCACCACATGCGACTCCGGTACGAAAATTGATTCCGACTCCGGGCTTGGCTTGATTGATGGAACTCTTAGATGTGCCAAGGCTATTCCGGGTGGAATTTCTTGCCTAGATGAGCCCAACTTGGATAGAGCATCCGCGGCTTCATTTTCAGCTCGCGGCACATGGTGAAACTCGCACCCTTCGAAGAAGCCGGCAATCTTTTGCACATGGAACCGGTACGAGGCCATGTTTGCATCCTTTGCATCCCAATCTCCGGAACACTGCTGCACCACCAGATCTGAATCGCCGTAGCAAATGATCCGGAGCGCTCCGATTTCTTTTGCGACCTTAAGCCCATGTATCAGAGCCTCATATTCAGCGACGTTGTTTGATGCCCTGAAGTGTACTTGTAAAACATACCGGAGGTGATCTCCCTTAGGTGAGGTGAGTACCACACCGGCACCCAGACCTTCTTTGAGTTTGGATCCGTCAAAATGCATCTTCCAGTATTCTATTTTGTGCTCTGGCGGCTTGTATTGTATCTCCGCCCAATCGACCAAGAAATCAGCTAAAGCTTGCGACTTTATGGCATCTCTTCTTTCATACACCGGTACATACGGTGATAGCTGAATTGCCCATTTTGCAATCCGGCCGCTGGCATCCTTGTTGCCCATGATATCGGAGATGGGTGCCTCACTTACCACCTTCATTGGGTGCTCCTCAAAGTAATGCTTGAGTTTCGTGGCGGCCATGAACACGCCATAAGTCATTTTTTGGAAGTGTGGGTAGTTTTGCTTTGATGAGGAGAGCACCTCGCTCAGGTAGTATACCGGCCTCTGGACGGTTTTTCCTTCCTCTTCTCTTTCCACCACAACCACAACACTAACCACCCGGTTTGTTGCCGCTATATAAAGCAACATAGGTTCTCTTTCCAAAGGTGAGGCCAAAATTGGGGCCGTTACGAGCATGTTTTTCAATTCTTTAAACGCTGCGTCTGCCTGTGTGGTCCAGACGAAAGTATCCGATTTTTTCATCAAAGCATAGAGTGGCAAGGCCTTTTCTCCTAGCCTGCTTATGAACCGGCTTAGCGATGCCAAGCTTCCGGTAAACTTTTGCACATCTTTCAGTTCTCGTGGGATAGTCATTCTTTCTATCGCCCGGATTTTTACCGGATTAACCTCAATGCCCCGGCTTGACACAAGGAAACCAAGCAGCTTGCCGGCAGGGACACCGAAGGTGCACTTTGCCGGATTGAGTTTCATCCGGAACCGCCTTAGGTTATCAAATGTTTGCCGGATGTCATCGATTAAGGTATCTTTTACTTTAGTTTTTATCACAATATCATCCACATAAACTTGCACATTTTTTCCGATTTGATCAAACAAGCATTTTTGCATACAGCGCTGGTACGTTGCACCAGCGTTGCGCAAACCAAAAGGCATTGTAACATAGCAATAAGCCCCGTGCGGGGTAATGAACGCAGTTTTTATTTGATCTTCTTTTTTCAGAGGGATTTGGTGGAAGCCGGAATACGCATCCAGGAACGACAACAACTCACACCCAGCAGTAGAATCAATCACTTGATCGATTCGGGGCAAAGGGAAAGGATCTCTTGGGCAAGCTTTGTTGAGGTTGGTGTAGTCGATGCACATGCGCCACACCTTTGGAGCTTGTGCCTCCAGGTTCTCATCTTTTTTCTTCTCGACCATCACCGGATTAGCCAGCCACTCTGTGTGCGTGACCTCCACGATGAAACCGGCAACCAACAGCTTTGTTACTTCTTCTCCAATGATTTTCCTCCTATCTTCTGCGAACCGGCGCAAAGGTTGACGCACCGGCTTAGCATCCTTCCGGACGTTTAGAGAGTGCTCAGCCAGCTCCCTCGGAACCCCTACCAAGTCATCAGTAGACCAGGCAAAGATGTTCCGATTCTCACGGAGGAAGCTGACGAGCGCGCTTTCCTATGCTTGACTGAGGCCGGCACCGATACGAACGGTGCGCTCTGGGTAAGCCGGATCCAGCACAATGTCCTTTGTCTCGTTTGTCGGCTTGAATGCCGGTGAAGCCAAGTTTCCACTCATTGCCGCTAAGCTCAACTTTGAGGACTGAGCCAGCGCAACAGCAGTTTGCATTCTTTTCTTTTCTTCCGCTATCACCAGTGATTCTGCCAGGTTTGATCCGGCGGAAGCAGTTTCCATTGAGACTTTATAGTTTCCCACCACAGTCAAGGGTCCACGAGGTGCCGGCATCTTCATCTTGAGGTAAGCCGTATGGGTTGATGCCATGAAAGCTGCCAATGCCGGTCTCCCCAACAAGGCATGGTAGGGACTATCTAAGTCCACCACCTCAAACTCAATGTTCTCAACACGACAATTGTCACGTCCTCCAAATGACACATCCACCCGAACTTTTCCTATCGAGGCACAAGACAAACCGGGAACAATCCCATGGAAAGTTGTGTGAGTTGGCTGCAACATATTTTCCGTTATGCCCAGCGTACGCATGGTGTGCTTGTACATGATGTTTATGCTGCTGCCATTATCTATCAGCACCTTGCTGAATTTCACTCGAGTTTCCGGCCCCTTCATGATTGGGTCCACAACAAGAGCATATCCACCCGGATTCGGCATGATTTTAGGATGATCTTTGAACGACCATGTTATTTCCTGATCTGACCATAGCATGTACTTGGGTACTGCCGGCATCACCGCGTTCACTTCCATGGAACGGCGATGCACGCTCTGCCTGTCGGTTGGCTCGGTGACAAAGACAACCATGCACAAGTGTGGGTCTTCGTAAACATTCCGGCCCAAAGGTGCCGGTGGAGGTGGTTGGTCACGATTCTCTTCCACCCGGTTAACTTGCTGGTATTGCTGCCTGTTTGGCTGAGGTTGAACCGGTAGAGCATTTGCTCCAGTGAGTGGTGGTGGTGGTGGCAGTTGTTGTTGGCGCAGCATATCTTGCGGCGGTGGCAACATTGCCTTGTCCTTGCGCATCTTTCACTGCACCCTTTTGCATCAAGTACTTGGTCCAAGAACAATCCTTCGTCAGATGGTTTGACGGGTGATCCGGGTTCGGCGTGTGCCACCGGCAAGGTTGGTCCATGGCGGCTTCCATGGTGTATTTCACAGGCTCTTGCCAATTCTTTTTCTGGCCCCAGGGTTTCTTCTCGACCCACTGCTTCTTAGGACCCGCCCATGGCTGCGATCCGGTTTTCTGTCTCTGACTGCCGCTGGCGTCATAATTTTCCTGCACGGCAGCAACTTGCTGTGATGCATATCTTCGATCCGGAAAATCTTCCCTTCTTTTGTTGTTCCGGTTATCCCGGTATTGCTGTTGATGCGGATTTGACTGCTCCGGCTCAGCTTGCACTGCCGGTTGCATTGGGTCTCCCAATGCATAGCTATCTGCCACACGTATCATTTCCGCCAAAGTTGTGGGCATGCTTCTCTGCAGCCTTTGCCACAAAGGTGACCCTCTCCGGCATCCTTGACTGAACCAAGCAATGGCTTGTGCCTCAATCACTCCTTCACATGTATTTCTCATTGAGTTCCACCGGGTGAGATAATCCCGGTCTGTTTCTCCTGCACGCTGTTGGCACAGCGCAAGTTGTTGGGGCCGGTTTGGCCTTTTGTAAGTACTGCTGAAGTTGTTCACAAATGCTTCCTCAAAGTCCAACCATCCGTTAATGCTTCCTGCCGGCAAATTGTTAAGCCAAATCCTCGCAGGACCCACGAGGTAGGACGGTATGATTCTTACCGCCCAACGCCGGTTTACTCCACCACCAGCCACATAAACAGCTGTGACATAATCTGCCAGCCAGTCTTCCGGCTTGGTCGTACCATCATACGTTCTTGTGTCCCGGGGCAACTGGAAATTGCGTACCGGTGGTTCTTCTCTCATGATTCGTGGGCCAAAACACCTTGGGCCAGGAGGTCCCTCACATTCAACTATTGCAGAAAGATGTACCCTGTCCAACCTGTGCCTCGCATCCCGGTCTGGCAAACATCTTTCCCCCAGGCGTTCCCCAAAGGGTTCCGGTGGACTCTTGTTCGTTCCACCTCGGAATCTGATTCGTCATATTCTTCCGGTTCCGCGGCTCTTGCCTGCCGGTACCCTGGTGGTGGCATTTCTTCATCCACATATGCCACCCTTGCGGCTCGATAATTTTGCCCGGTTTCATATCTACCGGCATGATTGTTTCCGGCATAGCCTCCCTTGGCGTAGCCCCGATCTGCCCCTTGGCTTTTTCTACCGGCATCATGTTGCCCGGCTTTTTGCTTTCCGGCAAGAACTGGATCATACACAGTCATCTGCCGTGCGTTCTTTTCTCTTTCCCTTCTCTTGTCCGGATGAGGGGACGATGCCTGACTTGCTTCCGGCATTCTTTGTTGAACGCGCGGATTTTGAGGCCACTGCCTCGTTCAGCTTAGCTAGCTGCTCAGCATTTTGCTGCTCAATAGTTTTCAACAGCTCTTTTACACGTTCTTGCTGCTTTGCCAACTCGTCACCGGAAAGAGATTCACATAACTCTACTGCAGCTTTAGCGGCTTTTATAGTTTTATCCGGACTACTGTACTTAGGCTTTTCTACGATGCTTACAGATACAGATGCACTCTTGCCGGTAAGAACTTCTTTGCGCAAATCCTGATCTAGATTGCGAGCCTTAAGCCGGTTTTCCGGTATCCTAGCAGCATGAGCACTAACTGAAGCAAAGCCATGGGCAGCGTTGTACTCACGTAGGGTTAGGTTCAGCTCGCGCTGCGCCCGGATGATGTCGGCGCCACCGGTAAGCAGGGCCTTGCGCGTGGCCTCCAGCTCCTCCTGAGCCTTTGCCGGGTCGATGTTCTGCGCGATGGGCGTGGCCAGCGTGTGCATCGCCGCTTGAAGAGGTGTTGCCGGTGGTGCTGACGATGCTCCCGCGACGCCGGCGTCACGCTCCAGCGGTGGTTTTGCCGGGCGGGTCGATGCCGCACGTTCATCTCCTTCCTCCACAGCTCCCTTGCCGGTGTTGACCGCACCAGCCATCATGACCTCCACGCTGCCGGCGGCGCGGCCAGCACACAGCCATCTTGGCGGATCCGGCGCCACCAGCACCGGCGAGAGGCGCTGGCGCACAGGGACGGTGCCGAAATAGACGCGGATGCTGCCGAACTCGATGGTGCGGCCGTTCTGCGGGAACTTGCCGCCGTTGGCGAAGCAGCCAGCGTTATCGTTGATGAAGTCCATGTTGTAGATGCGTTGCACGAGCGCGGACACCGTGCGCTCGCCGTTGATGTCGAGGATGCCCGCCCGAATATGAACTCCAGCAAGCGCCACTTCATGCCCCACGGTGGGCGCCAACTGTCGTCGTGGGGAACAAACAGATGCCATAGGATGGCTTATCTTGGGGCCGAATGGACGCTAGAGGATTCGGGGGAGGGTTTGCGACTAGATGGGACGAACTTCCGGATGGTTTCCTCAAGAACTTGGCCAAGGCCAGAGGTTGAAGAAGAAGAACACAAGGAAGAACTCGCTCTAGATCGCTATCTTCATTGATCTCCACATGATACAAGTTTGAGCTTACAGGGTTCTGTCTCTAATGTCACGCGCGTATGAAAGAGGCTGCCCCCTCTCCTTATATAGGGGAGAGGGTGGCTTACAGGACAAGAAACCCTAATGGGATCTTTGACTAGACAAACTACTTTACAAAGATACTTTATAAAGCTACTTTAATCATAGATGACGCCGGGGTCTTCTTTAAACAGGGAGGCTGACGTCCTCCGGCTTCTTTGGCCGTCATCCTCTTCTTTGTCTTCAGGCCTTCGTTTAAAGCTACTTTGCTTAGCTCATCCTTGTCTTTTAGCTCCTGACGGAATCTTTGACCAGCTAGCCGACATGTTCTTCCTTCCGGCGCTCCGGTATCTTTCCTTCCTGGTTCCGGTATACCCCTCTTGGGGATACCGGCTTAGCTTACTTAGCCAAATTCCTAACTTGGAGCTCCGGTATAAATATTAAACCGGTACCTTGATGGATAAGACCATCCGGTTTGGCATGCCTTTGGCATACCGGGGGTCATCCCCCCAACAGAGATGCAAATAGGTGTATGGATGTCATATTCATGTTCATTGGAATTTTCTGGTCAATTTTTATATATAAAACATTTCTATTTATGTTACCATTTAAAAGTTATTAAAATAATAGTTTTTATTAATTTAAAATAGATAAACAGGGTTTATTTAAAACAGAAAAGGACCTGAACGAAAGTTCAGAAAAGGGGGCTGATCCGCGTCCAACGACTCCGGGTCGTTGGATTCAAATGGCCGGAGCCATTGGATGCACTTGCCACGGATCAACCCCCACCCCCTTTTGTTGCGGGTGGTGCCTCGAGCTCTGGCGCCGCCGCCGCGCCTGCCTCCTCTGCCGCCGCGCCTCGAGCTCCGCCATGCCTGGAGCCGCCGCCGCGCCTCGATCTCCTCCGGCGCCGTGAGCTCAGGTAGCCATGGCGCGCGATCTTGTGCGCGCTCGCCCCAGATTTTTAGTTTTTTAGTTAATTTGTTTTATGTATTTAATTAGTTAGTTAGTTTATGTATTAAGTTAGTTAGTTTTTTAGTAATTTAGTTAGTTAATAATTTAGTTTATGTATTAAGTTAGTTAGTTTTATGTATTAAGTTAGTTAGTTTTATGTATAAGTTAGTTAGTTTGTTTTTTATTAATTAGTTTTATGTTGTTTATGTATTAAGTTAGTAATTTAGTTAGTTAATTAGTTAGTATATAGTTAGTTAGTTAGTTAGTTAGTATATATAGTTCGTAATTTAGTTAGTTAGTTAGTATATAGTTAGCCCCTCCACCGACAAACCCGACGCCGACACCGGCCCTCTTCCTCTCGCAAACACCCCTCTTCTCTCCCTCTCGCGAACACCCCCGACGTCGCAACTTCCCTCTTCTCTCCCTCTCGCGAACAACCGACGTCGACACCGGCCCTCTCCCTCTCACAAACACCAGTCTCCGACACCCTCTCTACTTAAAAATCATACTTTGCATCATGCGGGACCGCGTTCATGAGATTTGCTCCACGTTAGTTAGTTAGTTAGTATATAGTTAGCTCGGGCTAACTTTACATGACCGCGTTCATGAGATTTGCTCCACGCTCGATATGCAACTTATATTGCATAAGTGGCTTTGCGGGTGTCTGTCTCTCCCACCATAGTGAAGATTCAATTTACTCTTTCTATTGACAACACTAGTATCACCGTTGTGGTTCATGTTTGTATGTAGATTGGATCTTACTCGAAAACCCTAAATCACGTAAAATATGCAAACCAAATTAGAGGCATCTAACTTGTTTTTGCAGGGTTTGGTGATGTGATATGGCCATGATGTGATGATGAATATGTATGAGATAATCATTATTGTATTGTAGCAACCGGCAGGAGCCTTATGGTTTTCTTTAAATTTCATGTTGATGTATTATTTCAAAGTAGTTGTAATAGTTGCTACATGGGAGAACAACCATGAAGATGGCGCCATTGACCTTGACGCTACGTCGATGATGATGGAGATCATGCTCGTTAATGATGGAGATCATGTCCGTGCTTTGGAGATGAAGATCAAAGGCGCAAAGACAAAAGGGCCATATCATATCACATATGAATTGCATGTGATGTTAATCCTTTTATGCATCTTATATTGCTTAGATCACGACGGTAGCATTATAAGATGATCCCTCTCACTAAATATCAAGATAATAAAGTGTTCATCCTTAGTATGCACCGTTGCTAAGACTTGTCGTTTCGAAGCATCACGTGATGATCGGGTGTGATAGATTCTACATGTGCATACAACGGGTGCAAGCCAGATTTGCACACGCGGATACTAAGGTTGCCTTGACGAGCCTAGCATGTACAGACATGGTCTCGGAACATGGGATACCGAAAGGTAGAGCATGAGTCATATGATTGATATGATGAACACTTTGAGTGTTCGCCTTTGAAGTTACATCTTGTCTCGTGATGATCGGACTTGGTGTAGTGGATTTGGTTCGTGTGATCACTAAGACAATGCGAGGGATATTGTTTTGAGTGGGAGTTCACCTAGTTTAATTTTGTAGAATTAAAATTTGAACTCAATTTTTCATAAACTTAGTCTAAACTCTTTGCAAATATGTTGTAGATCATGGCGTCCCCATCAATCAATTTTAATCAGTTCCTAGAGAAAGAAAAGCTTAAAAGCAATGGTAGCAACTTCACCGACTGGTTCCGTCATGTGAGGATTTTCCTCAATGGCGGAAATCTGCAATATGTGCTCGAAGCACCGCTAGGTTCCCCACCACCACCTGCAGTATCTGAGGATGCAAAGAATGTTTACGAGACTCGGGTGACTCGGTACTCTCAAGTTCAGTGTGCCATCCTGTGCAGCCTAGAGGCAGAGCTCCAAAAGCGTTTTGAGCACCACGACCCTTGTGATATGATCAATGAGCTCAAGGTTATCTTTGAAACTCATGCGGCCGTGGAGAGCTATGAGGCCTCGAAACAGTTCTTTGGCTGTATGATGGAAGAGGGCAGCTCCGTTAGTGAGCACGTGTTCGCTATGTCCGGACACGCGAAGAAGCTCAGTGACTTGGGGATTGTGATCCCTAGCTGGGTATTCATCGTGTCCTCTAATCACTGCCACCAAGCTTCAAGAACTTCGTGATGAACTACAACATGCAGAACATGAACAAAGAGTTACCTGAACTCTTCTCCATGCTAAAATCTGCTGAGATTGAGATACAGAAAGAGCACCAAGTGTTGATGGTCAACAAGACCACCAGTTTCAAGAAGCAAGGCAAACCTAAGAAGGGAAACTTCAAGAAGGGCGGCAAGAAAGCTGCTGCGCCTCCTGAGAAGCCTAAGGCTGGCCCTAAACCTGATACTGAGTGCTATTACTGCAATGGGAAGGGGCACTGGAAGCGTAATTGCCCCAAGTACTTGGCTGATCTGAAGAGCGGCCTTGTCAAGAAGAAGAAAGGTATATTTGATATACATGTTATAGATGTCTATCTTACTGGTTCTCGTACTAGTGCCTGGGTATTTGATACTGGTTCGGTTGCTCACATTTGTAACTCGAAACAGGAACTACGGAATAAACGAAGCCTAGCGAGGGACGAGGTGACGATGCGCGTTGGAAATGGATCCAAGGTCGATGTGATCGCTGTCGGCACGCTCCCTCTACATCTACCTTCGGGATTAGTTTTAAACCTCAATAATTGTTATTTGGTGCCTGCGTTGAGCATGAACATTATATCTGGATCTTGTTTAATGCAAGACGGTTATTCGTTTAAGTCAGAGAATAATGGTTGTTCTATTTTTATGAATAACATCTTTTACTGTCATGTGCCTGAGATGAATGGTTTATTCTTGTTAAATCTCGATAGTAGTGATACACATGTTCATAACATTGATGCTAAATGAATTAAATTGAATGATAATTCTACTTATATGTGGCACTGTCGTCTTGGTCATATTGGAGTGAAACGCATGAAGAAACTCCATTCCGATGGACTTCTTGAATCACTTGACTTTGAGTCACTTGATAGATGCGAAGCATGTCTAATGGGAAAAATGACTAAGACTCCATTCTCTGGTACAATGGAGCGAGCTACAGACTTATTGGAAATCATACATACCGATGTGTGCGGACCAATGAGTGTAGCATCGCGCGTAGATGTACACGTCCGTTGGAACCCCAAGAGGAAGGTATGATGCGCACAGCGGCAAGTTTTCCCTCAGAAAGAAACCAAGGTTTAATCGAAAGTAAGCTTTATAACTTCAAGAGATGTGGCAATCATCAAAATCTAAATCATTATGAGCTACAGCAATGGGATCATTGTTCCCAAGGTTGGAAAAAATTTCAGCAGTTTTATCACAAGCAGTTTCAGCAGTTTTAGCAATTTCAGGCAGTTTTGTACGCTTTGCACTAGGAGTAGAAACATTGCCAACACCAATTATTTTACCATTGATAGTAGGAGGTGCAGCAACATGTGAAGAATTAGCATTACTAGTGGTGGTAATAGTCCAAACTTTAGCTACATTATTCTCTTTAGCTAGTTTTTCATTTTCTTCTCTATCCCACCTAGCACGCATTCAGCCATTAATCTTATATTCTCATTAATTCTAACTTGGATGGCATTTGCTGTAGTAGTCATCTTATTATCAATATCATTATTAGGCATAACTTTCAATTTTAAAAGATTAACATCGGAGGCAAGCCTATCAACTCTAGAAGCAATAGTATCAATTTTATCAAGCTTTTCCTCAACAGATTTGTTAAAAGCAGTTTGTGTACTAATAAATTCTTTAAGCATGGCTTCAAGACCAGAGGGTACACTCCTATTATTATTGTAAGAATTCCCATAAGAATTACCATAACCATTACCATTAGCAGAAGGATATGGCCTATAGTTATTACCAGAGTTGTTCCTATAAGCATTGTTGTTGAAATTATTATTTTTAATGAAATTCACATCAACATTTTCTTCTTGAGCAACCAATGAAGCTAAAGGAACATTATTTGGATCAACATTAGATCTACCATTCATAAGCATAGACATAATCACATCAATCTTATCACTCAAGGAAGAGGTTTCTTCAACAGAATTTACCTTCTTACCTTGTGGAGCTCTTTCCGTGTGCCATTCAGAGTAATTTATCATCATATCATCAAGAAGCTTTGTAGCCGCCCCCAATGTGATGGACATAAAGGTACCTCCAGCAGCTGAATCCAATAAATTCCGCGAAGAAAAATTTAGTCCTGCATAGAAGGTTTGGATGATCATCCAAGTAGTCAGTCCATGGGTTGGGCAATTCTTTACCAAAGTTTTCATTCTCTCCCATGCTTGAGCAACATGTTCAGTATCTAATTGCTTAAAATTCATTATGCTACTTCTCAAAGAAATAATTTTAGCGGGAGGATAATATCTACCAATAAAAGCATCCTTGCATTTAGTCCATGAATCAATACTATTCTTAGGCAAAGATAGCAACCAATCTTTAGCTCTTCCTCTTAATGAGAAAGGAAACACTTTCAATTTAATAATATCACCATCTACATCTTTATACTTTTGCATTTCACAAAGTTCAACAAAATTATTGAGATGGGCAGCAGCATCATCAGAACTAACACCAGAAAATTGATCTCTCATGACAAGATTTAGTAAAGCAGGTTTAATTTCAAAGAATTCTGCTGTAGTAGCAGGTGGAGCAATAGGTGTGCATAGGAAATCATTATTATTTGCATTTGTGAAGTCACACAACTTAGTATTTTCAGGGGTATTCATTTTAGCAAATAAAATAAACTAGATAAAGTAAATGCAAGTAACTAATTTTTTTGTTTTTCGATATAGAGAGCAAGACAATAAATAAAGTAAAACTAGCAACTAATTTTTTTGTATTTTGTTTAGGTGCAGCAAACAAAGTAGTAAATAAAATAAAGCAAGACAAAAACAAAGTAAAGAGATTGAGAAGTGGAGACTCCCCTTGCAGCGTGTCTTGATCTCCCCGGCAACGGCGCCGAAAAAGAGTCTGGCGTGTTGACGTGGGAGTTAGAAATCTGGGGTGTAGCTTTTCTTGTTCCCGGCAACGGCGAAAAAGTGCTTGATGCGCGTAGATGTACACGTCCGTTGGGAACCCCAAGAGGAAGGTATGATGCGCACAGCAAGTTTTCCCTCAGAAAGAAACCAAGGTTTAATCGAACCAGTAGGAGCCAAGAAGCACGTTGAAGGTTGATGGTCGCGAAATGTGATGCGGCGCAACACCAGGGATTCCGGCGCCAACGCGGAACCTGCACAACACAACCAAGTACTTTGTCCCAACGAAACAGTGAGGTTGTCAATCTCACCGGCTTGCTGTAACAAAGGATTAAACGTATCGAGTGGAAGATGTTTGCAAAGAAAACAGTAAAACACAAGTATTGCAGTAGATTGTATGCTATGTAAAGAATAGGACCGGGGTCCACAGTTCACTAGAGGTGTCTCTCCCATAAGATAAAAGCATGTCGGGTGAACAAATTACAGTCGGGCAATTGACAAATAGAGAAAGGCATAACAATGCATATACATGATATGATAAATATAGTGAGATTTAATCCGGGCATTACGACAAAGTACATAGACCGCCATCCAACTGCATCTATGCCTGAAAAGTCCACCTTCAGGTTATCATCCGAACCCCCTCCAGTATTAAGTTGCAAAGCAACAGACAATTGCATTAAGTATGGTGCGTAATGTAATCAACAACTACATCCTTAGACATAGAATCAATGTTTTATCCCTAGTGGCAACAGCACATCCACAACCTTAGAACTTTCTGTCACTGTCCCAGATTCAATGGAGGCATGAACCCACTATCGAGCATAAATACTCCCTCTTGGAGTTAAGAGTAAAAACTTGGCCAGAGCCTCTACTAATAACGGAGAGCATGCAAGATCATAAACAACACATAAACAATAGATTGATAATCACCATAATCATAGTACTCTCTATCCATCGGATCCCGACAAACACAACATATAGTATTACAGATAGATGATCTTGATCATGTTAGGCAGCTCACAAGATCCAACAATGAAGCACAACAAGGAGAAGACGACCATCTAGCTACTGCTATGGACCCATGGTCCAGGGGTGAACTACTCACTCATCACTCGGAGGCGATCATGGCGATAAATAGTCCTCCGGGAGATGAATCCCCTCTCCGGCAGGGTGCCGGAGGCGATCTCCTGAATCCCCCGAGATGGGATTCGCGGCGGCGGCATCTCTGGAAGGTTTTCCGTATCGTGGCTCTCGGTACTGGGGGTTTCGCGACGGAGGCTTTAAGTAGGCGGAAGGTCAACGCGGGGGCCACACGAGGGAGGGGGTAGGTCGGCGCGGCCAGGGCCTGGGCCGCGCCGGCCTAGCCTCTGGCTGCCTCGTGGCCCCACTTCGTTATCTCTTCGGTCTTCTGGAAGCTTCGTGCAAAAATAGGACCCTGGGCGAAAGTTTCGTCCAATTCCGAGAATATTTCTTTACTAGGATTTCTGAAACCAAAAACAGCAGAAAACAGCAACTGGCTCTTCGGCATCTTGTTAATAGGTTAGTTCCAGAAAATGCATAAATATGACATATAATGTGCATAAAACATGTAGGTATCATCAATAAAGTAGCATGGAACATAAGAAATTATCGATACGTTGGAGACGTATCAGCATCCCCAAGCTTAGTTCTGCTCGTCCCGAGCAGGTAAAACGATAACAAAGATAATTTCTGAAGTGACATGCCATCATAATCTTGATCATACTATTTGTAAACATATGTAATGAATGCAGCGATCAAAACAAAGGTAATGACATGAGTAAACAACTGAATCATATAGCAAAGACTTTTCATGAATAGTACTTCAAGACAAGCATCAATATGTCTTGCATAAGAGTTAACTCATAAAGCAATAAATCAAAGTAAAGGTGTTGAAGCAACACATAGGAAGATTAAGTTTCAGCGGTTGCTTTCAACTTATAACATGTATATCTCATGGATATTGTCAACATAAAGTAATATAACAAGTGCAATATGCAAGTATGTAGGAATCAATGCACAGTTCACACAAGTGTTTGCTTCTTAAGGTGGAGGAGATAGGTAAACTGACTCAACAATAAAAGTAAAAGAATGGTCCTTCAAAGAGGAAAGCATCGATTGCTGTATTTGTGCTAGAGCTTTTATTTTGAAAACATGAAACAATTTTGTCAACGGTAGTAATAAAGCATATGAGTTATGTAAATTATATCTTACAAGTTGCAAGCCTCATGCATAGTATACTAATAGTGCCCGCACCTCGTCCTACTTAGCTTGGACTACCGGATCTTTGCATGCCATGTTTCAACCAAGTGTCACAAAGGGGTACCTCCATGCCGCCTGTACAAAGGTCTAAGGAGAATGCTCGCATTTCGGATTTCTCGCTTTTGATTATTCTCAACTTAGACATCCATACCGGGACAACATGGACAACAGATAATGGACTCCTCTTTAATGCATAAGCATGTAGCAAAGTTATTATTCTCATATGAGATTGAGGATATATGTCCAAAACTGAAACTTCAACCATGATTCATGGCTTTAGTTAGCGGCCCAATGTTCTTTTCTAACAATTTTGCATGCTCCAACCACTAAAATGATAGATCCTTCAGACAAGACGGACATGCATAGCAACTCACATGATATTCAACAATAGTTGATGGCGTTCCCCAGAAGCATGGTTATCGCACAACAAGCAACTTAATAAAAGATAAAGTGCATAAGTACATATTCAATACTACGATAGTTTTTAAGGCTATTTTGTCCCATGAGCTATATATTGCAAAGGTGAATGATGGAATTTTAAAGGTAGCACTAAAGCAATTTACTTTGGAATGGCGGAGAAATACCATGTAGTAGGTAGGTATGGTGGACACAAATGGCATAGTAGTTGGCTCAAGGATTTTGGATGCATGAGAAGTATTCCCTCTCGATACAAGGTTTAGGCTAGCAAGGTTATTTGAAGCAAACTCAAGGATGAACAGGTGCAGCAAAACTCACATAAAAGACATATTGTAAGCATTATAAGACTCTACACCGTCTTCCTTGTTGTTCAAAACTCAATACTAGATATTATCTAGACCTTAGAGAGACCAAATATGCAAATCAAATTTTAGCAAGCTCTATGTATTTCTTCATTAATGGGTGCAAAGCATATGATGCAAGAGCTTAAACATGAGCACAACAATTGCCAAGTATCACATTATCCAAGACATTTTAGAATTACTACATGTAGCATTTTCCAATTCCATCCATATAACAATTTAACGAAGAAGAAACTTCGCCTTGAACATTATGAGTAAAGCCTAAGGACACATGTGTCCATATGCAACAGCGGAGCGTGTCTCTCTCCCACAAAGTGAATGCTAGGATCCATTTTATTCAAACAAAAACAAAAACAAAAACAAACCGACGCTCCAAGTAAAGAACACAAGATGTGATTGAATAAAAATATAGTTTCAGGGGAGGAACCTGATGATGTTGTCGATGAAGAAGGGGATGCCTTGGGCATCCCCAAGCTTAGACGCTTGAGTCTTCTTAAAATATGCAGGGGTGAACCACGGGGGCATCCCCAAGCTTAGAGCTTTCACTCCTCTTGATCATAGTATATCATTCTCCTCTCTTGACCCTTGAAAACTTCCTTCACACCAAACTTCAAGCAAACTCATTAGAGGGTTAGTGCACAATTAATAATTCACTCATTCAGAGGTGACACAATCATTATTTTCACTTCTGGACATTGCATAATGCTACTGGACATTAATGGATCAAAGAAATAAATCCAACATAGCAAAAGAGGCAATGCGAAATAAAAGGCAGAATCTGTCAAAAACAGAACAGTCCGTAAAGACGAATTTAAAGCTGGCACCAGACTTGCTCAAATGGAAAAACTCAAAACTAATGAAAGTTGCGTACATATCTGAGGATCACGCTCGTAAATTGGCAGATTTTTTCGAATTTTCTACAGAGAACTGTGCCCAGATTCGTGACAGACAGCAATGCTGTTTCTGCGCAGCAATCCCAAATATAACATCAACTTTGACATAGAAACTTTACTTGGCACAAAAACATGATAAGGAGAGGTTGCTACAGTAGTAAACAACTTCCAAGACTCAACAAAACAAAAAATTGCTGTAGTAAAAACATGGGTTGTCTCCCATAAGCGCTTTTCTTTAACGCCTTTCAGCTAGGCGCAGAAAGTGCAAATCAAGTAACATCGAGAGTAGAAGCATCAACATCATAACTTGTTCTAATAATAGAATCAAAAGGCAACTTCATTCTCTTTCTAGGGAAGTGTTCCATACCTTTCTTGAGAGGAAATTGATATTTAATATTACCTTCCCTCATATCAATAACAGCACCAACAGTTCGAAGAAAAGGTCTTCCCAATACAATAGGACAAGATGCATTGCATTCGATATCCAAGACAACAAAATCAACGGGGACAAGGTTATTGTTAACCGTAATATGCACATTATCAATCCTCCCCAAAGGTTTCTTTTTAACATTATCGGCAAGATTAACATCCAAATAACAATTCTTCAATGGTGGCAAGTCAAGCATATCATAAATCTTTTTAGGCATAACAGAAATACTTGCACCAAGATCACATAAAGCATTACATTCAAAGTCATTGAATTTCATTTTAATGATGGGCTCCCAACCATCTTCTAACTTTCTAGGAATAGAAGTTTCAAGTTTTAGTTTCTCTTCTCTAGCTTTTATGAGAGCATTTGTAATATGTTTTGTAAAGGCTAAATTTATAGCACTAGCATTAGGACTTTTAGCAAGTTTTTGTAAGAACTTTATAACTTCAGAGATGTGGCAATCATCAAAATCTAAATCATTATGAGCTACAGCAATGGGATCATTGTTCCCAAGGTTGGAAAAAATTTCAGCAGTTTTATCACAAGCAGTTTCAGCAGTTTTAGCAATTTCAGGCAGTTTTGTACGCTTTGCACTAGGAGTAGAAACATTGCCAACACCAATTATTTTACCATTGATAGTAGGAGGTGCAGCAACATGTGAAGAATTAGCATTACTAGTGGTGGTAATAGTCCAAACTTTAGCTACATTATTCTCTTTAGCTAGTTTTTCATTTTCTTCTCTATCCCACCTAGCACGCAGTTCAGCCATTAATCTTATATTCTCATTAATTCTAACTTGGATGGCATTTGCTGTAGTAGTAATCTTATTATCAATATCATTATTAGGCATAACTTTCAATTTTAAAAGATTAACATCGGAGGCAAGCCTATCAACTCTAGAAGCAATAGTATCAATTTTATCAAGCTTTTCCTCAACAGATTTGTTAAAAGCAGTTTGTGTACTAATAAATTCTTTAAGCATGGCTTCAAGACCAGAGGGTACACTCCTATTATTATTGTAAGAATTCCCATAAGAATTACCATAACCATTACCATTAGCAGAAGGATATGGCCTATAGTTATTACCAGAGTTGTTCCTATAAGCATTGTTGTTGAAATTATTATTTTTAATGAAATTCACATCAACATTTTCTTCTTGAGCAACCAATGAAGCTAAAGGAACATTATTTGGATCAACATTAGATCTACCATTCACAAGCATAGACATAATCACATCAATCTTATCACTCAAGGAAGAGGTTTCTTCAACAGAATTTACCTTCTTACCTTGTGGAGCTCTTTCCGTGTGCCATTCAGAGTAATTTATCATCATATCATCAAGAAGCTTTGTAGCCGCCCCCAATGTGATGGACATAAAGGTACCTCCAGCAGCTGAATCCAATAAATTCCGCGAAGAAAAATTTAGTCCTGCATAGAAGGTTTGGATGATCATCCAAGTAGTCAGTCCATGGGTTGGGCAATTCTTTACCAAAGTTTTCATTCTCTCCCATGCTTGAGCAACATGTTCAGTATCTAATTGCTTAAAATTCATTATGCTACTTCTCAAAGAAATAATTTTAGCGGGAGGATAATATCTACCAATAAAAGCATCCTTGCATTTAGTCCAGGAATCAATACTATTCTTAGGCAAAGATAGCAACCAATCTTTAGCTCTTCCTCTTAATGAGAAAGGAAACACTTTCAATTTAATAATATCACCATCTACATCTTTATACTTTTGCATTTCACAAAGTTCAACAAAATTATTGAGATGGGCAGCAGCATCATCAGAACTAACACCAGAAAATTGATCTCTCATGACAAGATTTAGTAAAGCAGGTTTAATTTCAAAGAATTCTGCTGTAGTAGCAGGTGGAGCAATAGGTGTGCATAGGAAATCATTATTATTTGCATTTGTGAAGTCACACAACTTAGTATTTTCAGGGGTATTCATTTTAGCAACAGTAAATAAACTAGATAAAGTAAATGCAAGTAACTAATTTTTTTGTGTTTTCGATATAGAGAGCAAGACAGTAAATAAAGTAAAACTAGCAACTAATTTTTTTGTATTTTGTTTAGGTGCAGCAAACAAAGTAGTAAATAAAATAAAGCAAGACAAAAACAAAGTAAAGAGATTGAGAAGTGGAGACTCCCCTTGCAGCGTGTCTTGATCTCCCCGGCAACGGCGCCATAAAAAGTGCGGTGCGATTGACGTGGGAGTTAGAAATCTCGGGGTGTAGCTTTTCTTCGGTTCCCCGGCAACGGCGCAGAAAAAGTGCTTGATGCGCGTAGATGTACACGTCCGTTGGGAACCCCAAGAGGAAGGTATGATGCGCACAGCGGCAAGTTTTCCCTCAGAAAGAAACCAAGGTTTAATCGAACCAGTAGGAGCCAAGAAGCACGTTGAAGGTTGATGGTCGCGAAATGTGATGCGGCGCAACACCAGGGATTCCGGCGCCAACGCGGAACCTGCACAACACAAAAGTACTTTGTCCCAACGAAACAGTGAGGTTGTCAATCTCACCGGCTTGCTGTAACAAAGGATTAAACGTATCGAGTGGAAGATGTTTGCAAAGAAAACAGTAAACACAAGTATTGCAGTAGATTGTATGATATGTAAAGAATAGGACCGGGGTCCACAGTTCACTAGAGGTGTCTCTCCCATAAGATAAAAGCATGTTGGGTAAACAAATTACAGTCGGGCAATTGACAAATAGAGAAAGGCATAACAATGCATATACATGATATGATAAATATAGTGAGATTTAATCCGGGCATTACGACAAAGTACATAGACCGCCATCCAACTGCATCTATGCCTAAAAAGTCCACCTTCAGGTTATCATCCGAACCCCCTCCGGTATTAAGTTGCAAAGCAACAGACAATTGCATTAAGTATGGTGCGTAATGTAATCAACAACTACATCCTTAGACATAGAATCAATGTTTTATCCCTAGTGGCAACAGCACATCCACAACCTTAGAACTTTCTGTCACTGTCCCAGATTCAATGGAGGCATGAACCCACTATCGAGCATAAATACTCCCTCTTGGAGTTAAGAGTAAAAACTTGGCCAGAGCCTCTACTAATAACGGAGAGCATGCAAGATCATAAACAACACATAAACAATAGATTGATAATCACCATAATCATAGTACTCTCTATCCATCGGATCCCGACAAACACAACATATAGTATTACAGATAGATGATCTTGATCATGTTAGGCAGCTCACAAGATCCAACAATGAAGCACAACAAGGAGAACATCTAGCTACTGCTATGGACCCATGGTCCAGGGGTGAACTACTCACTCATCACTCCGGAGGCGATCATGGCGATGAAGAGTCCTCCGGGAGATGAATCCCCTCTCCGGCAGGGTGCCGGAGGCGATCTGAATCCCCGAGATGGGATTCGCGGCGGCGGCGTCTCTGTAAGGTTTTCCGTATCGTGGCTCTCGGTCGGGGGTTTCGCGACGGAGGCTTTAAGTAGGCGGAAGGTCAACGCGGGGGCCACACGAGGGGCCGGGGGTAGGTCGGCGCGGCCAGGGCCTGGGCCGCCCTAGCCTCTGGCTGCCTCGTGGCCCCACTTCGTTATCTCTTCGGTCTTCTGGAAGCTTCGTGCAAAAATAGGACCCTAGGCGAAAGTTTCGTCCAATTCCGAGAATATTTCTTTACTAGGATTTCTGAAACCAAAAACAGCAGAAAACAGCAACTGGCTCTTCGGCATCTTGTTAATAGGTTAGTTCCAGAAAATGCATAAATATGACATATAATGTGCATAAAACATGTAGGTATCATCAATAAAGTAGCATGGAACATAAGAAATTATCGATACGTTGGAGACGTATCAGCAGCCTCGCGCGGTGGTTATCGTTATGTTCTAACCTTCACAGATGATCTGAGTAGATATGGGTATATCTATTTCATGAAACATAAATCCGAAACTTTCGAGAAGTTTAAGGAATTCCAAAGTGAAGTAGAAAATCAACGTAACAAGAAGATTAAGTTTCTGCGTTCTGATCGCGGAGGCGAATATCTGAGTTATGAGTTTGGCATGCATTTAAAGAAATGCGGAATACTTTCACAATTGACACCGCCGGGAACACCACAGCGCAATGGTGTGTCCGAACGTCGTAATCGAACTCTCTTAGATATGGTTCGTTCTATGATGTCTCTTACTGATTTGCCGTTATCGTTTTGGGGTTATGCATTAGAGACAGCTGCATTCACTTTAAATAGGGCACCATCTAAATCCGTTGAAACGACACCGTATGAATTATGGTTTGGGAAGAAACCTAAGTTGTCGTTCCTTAAAGTTTGGGGTTGCGAAGCTTATGTAAAGAAGTTACAACCTGACAAGCTAGAACCCAAAGCGGAGAAATGCGTCTTCATAGGATACCCTAAAGAAACTATTGGGTATACTTTCTATCACAGATCCGAAGGCAAAATCTTTGTTGCCAAGAATGGAACCTTTCTTGAGAAAGAGTTTCTCACTAAAGAAGTGACTGGAAGAAAAGTAGAACTCGACGAGGTTATTGAACCTTCTCTCGTAGATCAGAGTAGCGCAGTACCGGAAGATGTTCCTGTACAGCCTACACCGATAACAGAGGAAGCAAATGATAATGATCATGAAACTTCGAACGAGGTAGCTACTGAACCTCGCAGATCGACAAGGGAGCGTACCACTCCTGATTGGTATGATCCTTGTCTAAATGTCATGATTGTGGACAACAATGATGAAGACCCTGCGACGTATGAAGAAGCGATGATGAGCCCAGATTCCAACAAATGGCAAGAAGCCATGAAATCCGAAATGGGATCCATGTATGATAACAAAGTGTGGACTTTGGTAGACTTACCTGATAGCCGCAAGGCTGTCGAGAATAAATGGATCTTCAAGAGAAAAACAGATGCTGATGGTAATATTACTGTCTATAAAGCTCGACTTGTCGCAAAGGGTTTCCGACAAATTCAAGGAGTTGACTACGATGAGACTTTCTCACCTGTAGCGAAGCTAAAGTCTGTGAGGATTTTGTTAGCAATAGCTGCATTTTTCGATTATGAGATTTGGCAGATGGATGTCAAAACGGCGTTCCTTAATGGTGACATTGAGGAAGAGTTGTATATGGTACAACCCAAAGGTTTTGTCGATCCTAAAAATGCTGACAAGGTATGCAAACTTCAGCGTTCCATTTATGGACTGAAGCAAGCCTCCCGAGAGTTGTAGAACCGACAAGTTTCCCTAAGTGAATCACCCAAGGTTTATCGAACTCGGGAGGTAGAGGTCAAAGATATCCCTCTCAAGCAACCCTGCAATTAAGATACAAGAAGTCTCTTGTGTCCCCAACACACCTAATACACTTGTCAGATGTATAGGTGCACTAGTTCGGCGAAGAGATAGTGAAATACAAGTAATATGGATGATTATAAGTAGCAATTGCAATCTGAAATAAAAATGGCAGCAAGCGAACATGTAGCAGAACTTGTTGGAAACGGTGTTTCAATGCTTAGAAACAAGGCCTAGGGATCATACTTTCACTAGTGGACACTCTCAACAATGATCACATAATTGAATAAATAAATGCTACTCTCAAACACTCTCTTGTTGGATAACAAACACCATTCATTGTGTAGGGCTGCAAAAGCACACCTCAAGCCGGAGTAAACAAGCTCCACAACGTCATAAAGGAATCACACACGATGCGCACACTGTCACCATCACACCGTGGAGAGTGACTCCGGAGTTCATATTAAAGTAACCTCTAGAGTGCATAATAGACAAGAGTAACATCTACATATTCAACTAGATTACAAAGCTCATGATCACATAAAGATCACACCATGGGAGATAGAGATGAACCACATAGCTACCGGTAGAGCCCTCAGCCTCGGGGGAGAATTACTCCCTCCTCATCATGGGAGACAACAACGGCGATGAAGATGGCGATGGAGTCGATGGAGATGGCTCTGGGCCCCTGGAGTCCCAGGAGCTGTCAATTCTGTCTTTTTGGTGGCGGCGGAGCTTACGGCGAGAAATCGTCGATCCCCAGGGTCCCGAGGGGCCCAGTATAGGGTGGGGTGCCCACCCTCCAGGCCGCGCCGGTGGATGGGGAGGAGGCCGTGGGCCTCCACCTGGCTTGCCCTTCTGGCTCCGTGGGTCTTCTGGCGAAATAGAATTTCTGTAATTTTTCTGGATTTTTCCGAGCACTTTGGTTTTTGGGCCTTTTCTGCAATAAACAGACATAATAAACAGAAACTGGCACTATGGCATCTTGTTAATAGGTTAGTCCAATAAATGCCATAATATGATATAAAGTGCATATAAAACATGTAGCTATTGGCATAAAACTAGCATGGAACATAAGAAATTATAGATACGTTGGAGACGTATCAGTATGCAAACTTCAGCGTTCCATTTATGGACTGAAGCAAGCATCCCGGAGTTGGAACCGACGCTTTGATAAGGTGATCAAAGACTTCGGGTTTATACAGTGTCATGGAGAGGCCTGTATTTACAAGAAAGTGAGTGGGAGCTCTGTAGCATTCCTGATATTATATGTAGATGACATATTATTGATTGGGAATGATATAGAACTATTAAGCAGTGTAAAAGGTTATTTGAATAAGTGTTTTTCAATGAAAGACCTTGGTGAAGCAGCGTACATTTTAGGCATCAAGATTTATAGAGATAGATCAAGACGTCTAATAGGGCTATCACAGAGTACATACCTGGACAAGATTCTAAAGAAGTTTAGAATGGATGAAAGTAAGAAAGGGTTCTTACCTATGTTGCCAGGTAAGGTCTTGAGTAAGACTCAAGGTCCGGCTACGGCAGAAGAAAGAGAGAGGATGAACAAGATCCCCTATGCCTCGGCAGTAGGCTCTATCATGTATGCCATGCTGTGTACTAGACCGGATATCGCACATGCTGTTAGTTTGACCAGCAGATATCAAAGTGATCCAGGAATGGAACACTGGACAGCGGTCAAGAATATCCTGAAGTACTTGAAAAGGACTAAGGATATGTTTCTTTGTTATGGCGGTGACCAAGAGCTCGTTGTAACTAGTTACACCGATGCAAGTTGGAACACTGATCCTGATGACTCTAAGTCTCAGTCTGGGTACGTGTTTATATTGAATGGTGCTGCAGTAAGCTGGTGCAGCTCCAAGCAGTGCACGGTGGCGAAGTCTTCAACTGAATCGGAATACATAGCGGCTTCAGAGGCTTCATCGGAAGCGGTATGGATGAAGAGGTTCATTGTTGAGCTTGGTGTGGTTCCTAGTGCATTGGACCCACTAGTCATCTATTGTGACAACATGGGTGCCATCGCCAATGCACAAGAACCAAGGTCACACAAGAAGCTGAAGCATATCAAGCTGCGTTTTCATTCGATTCGCGAGTACATCGAAGATGGAGAAGTAAAGATTTGCAAAGTACACACTGATCTGAATGTAGCAGATCCGTTGACTAAAGCTCTCCCTAGGGCAAAGCATGACCAACACCAGAATGCCATGGGTGTTAGGTACCTTACAATGTAATCTAGATTATTGACTCTAGTGCAAGTGGGAGACTGTTGGAGATATGCCCAAGAGGCAATAATAAAGTGGTTATTATATATCTTTATGTTTATGATAAATGTTTGCATACCATGCTATAATTGTATTAACCGAAACATTGATACATGTGTGTTATGTAAACAACAAGGAGTCCCTAGTAAGCCTCTTGTGTAACTAGCTTGTTGATTAATAGATGATCATAGTTTCGTGATCATGAACATTGGATGTTATTAATAACAAGGTTATGTCATTGATGAATGATGTAATGGACAAACACCCAAATAAGCGTAGCATAAGATCACGTCATTAAGTTCAAATTGCTATTAGCTTCCGATACATAGTTACCTAGTCCTTCGACCATGAGATCATGTAAATCACTTATACCGGAAGGGTACTTTGATTACATCAAACGCCACTGCGTAAATGGGTGGTTATAAAGGTGGGATTAAGTATTCGGAAAGTATGAGTTGAGGCATATGGATCAAGAGTGGGATATTGTCCATCCCGATGACGGATAGATATACTCTGGGCCCTCTCGGTGGAATGTCGTCTGATTAGCTTGCAAGCATATGAATGGTTCATAAGAGATGACATACCACGGTACGAGTAAAGAGTACTTGTTGGAGACGAGGTTGAACAAGGTATAGAGATACCGATGATCAAACCTCGGACAAGTAAAATATCGCGTGACAAAGGGAATCGGTATCGTATGTAAATGGTTCAATCGATCACTAAGTTATCGTTGAATATGTGGGAGCCATTATGGATCTCCAGATCCCGCTATTGGTTATTGGTCGGAGAGAAGTCTCAACCATGTCTGCATAGTTCACGAACCGTAGGGTGACACACTTAAGGTTTGATGTCGTTTTAAGTAGATATGGAATATGGAATGGAGTTCGAAGTTTTGTTCGGAGTCTCGGATGGGATCCAGGACATCCGGAATGGTCCGGAGAATAAGATTCATATATAGGAAGTCACTTTCCAAGTTTGGAAATGATCCGGTGCATTTATGGAAGGCGCTAGAATGTTCTAGAACCTTCCGGAAGAAATCACTATGGAAGGTGGAGTCCCGGACTCCACCAACCCTAACCAGCCAACCAAGTGGGAGGGTGGAGTCCATGGAGGACTCCACCTCCTTGGCCGGCCAACAAGGGGGGAAGGGGAGAGTCCCTGTCCCTCTAGGTTTCGTCCATATGGCAGTTTTTGAATTGGGGTCTTATTCGAAGACTTGGGCAAACCCTTGGGGTTCCACCTATATAATGAGGGACAAGGGGAGGGGGCCGCCCACCACAACCGCACCTGCCCCAGGCCGGCGCGGCGCCCCCTCTCCCCAAACCCTAGCCTCCCCTCCTCTCTAGTAGCGCTTAGGCGAAGCCCTGCCGGAGTTCTCCACCACCGTCGTCTGCCGGGATTCCGAGGAGGATCTACTACTTCCGCTGCCCGCTGGAACGGGGAGAAGGACGTCGTGATCAACACCGAAAATGTGACCGAGTACGGAGGTGCTGCCCGACTGTACACGTCCGTTGGGAACCCCAAGAGGAAGGTATGATGCGCACAGCGGCAAGTTTTCCCTCAGAAAGAAACCAAGGTTATCGAACCAGTAGGAGCCAAGAAGCACGTGAAGGTTGTTGGTGGAGGAATGTAGTGCGGCGCAACACCAGTGAAACCGGCGCCAACGTGGAACCTGCACAACACAATCAAAGTACTTTGCCCCAACGTAACAGTGAGGTTGTCAATCTCACCGGCTTGCTGAAAACAAAGGATTAAGCGTATCGAGTGGAAGATGGTGGTTGTTTGCAAAGAACAGTAAAAGCAGTAGAATGTATTCAGATGTAAAAGAATGGACCGGGGTCCACAGTTCACTAGTGGTGTCTCTCCAATAAGATAACTAGCATGCTGGGTGAACAAATTACAGGCGAGCAATTGACAAATAAAGATTCAATACATATCAATGATGATTACTATGTGATTTAATCAGGGCATTACGACAAAGTACATAGACCGCTATCCAGCATGCATCTATGCCTAAATAATCCACCTTCAGGTTATCATCCGAACCCCTTCCAGTATTAAGTTGCGAACAACAGATAATTGCATTAAGTATGGTGCATAATGTAATCAACACAAATATCCTTAGACAAAGCATCAATGTTTTATCCCTAGTAGCAACAGCACATCCACAACCTTAGAACTTTCTGTCACTGTCCCAGATTTAATGGAGGCATGAACCCACTATCGAGCATAATTACTCCCTCTTGGAGTTACAAGTATCAACTTGGCCAGAGCCTCTACTAGCAACGGAGAGCATGCAAGAACATAAACAACACATATATGATAGATTGATAATCAACTTAACATAGTATTCTCTATTCATCGGATCTCACCAAACACAACATGTAGCATTACAAATAGATGATCTTGATCATGTTAGGCAGCTCACAAGATCTATAACAATGAAAGCACAAGCGGAGAAGACAACCATCTAGCTACTGCTATGGACCCATAGTCCAAGGATGAACTACTCACGCATCAATCCGGAGGCGGGCATGATGATGTAGAGCCCCTCCGGTGATGATTCCCCTCTCCGGCAGGGTGCCGGAGGCGATCTCCTGAATCCCCCGAGATGGGATTGGCGGCGGCGGCTCTAAATGTTTTCCGTATCGTGGCTCTCGGTACAGGGGGTTTCACGACGGAGGCTTTAAGTAGGCGGAAGGGTAGGTCAGGGGGCGACGCGAGGTGCCGACACAACAGGGCCGCGCCGCCCAGGCCCAGGCCGCGCCGCCCTGGTGTCTGGCCGCCTCGTGGCCCCACTTCGTCTCCTCTTCGGACTTCTGGAAGCTTCGTGCAAAAATAGGACCCTGGGCGTTGATTTCGTCCAATTCTGAGAATATTTCCTTACTAGGATTTCTGAAACCAAAAACAGCAGGCACTTCGGCATCTTGTTAATAGGTTAGTGCCGGAAAATGTATAATAATGCTGTAAAGTATGTATAAAACATTCAAGTATTGTAATAAAAGTAGCATGGAACATAAGAAATTATGGATACGTTTGCGACGTATCAAGCATCCCCAAGCTTAGTTCCTACTCGTCCTCGAGTAGGTAAACGATAACACAAATAATTTCTAAAGTGACATGCTACCAACATAATCTTGATCAACATTATTGTAAAGCATATGAGATGAATGGAGTGATCTGAACAAAAGATTGCTAACAAAGATAATGACTAAGCAAATGAATCATATAGCAAAACTTTTCATGAATAGTACTTTCAAACAAGTATCAATAAGACTTGCATAAGAGATAACTCATAAGCAATAAATTCAAAGTAGAATGCATTGAAGCAACACAAAGGATGATTAAGTTTCAGCAATTGCTTTCAACTTGTAACATGTATATCTCATGGATATTTGTCAACATAGAGTAATATAACAAGTGCAATAAGTAAACATGTAAGAATCAATGCACACAGTTAACACAAGTGTTTGCTTCTAAGATAGAAGGGAATGGGTAAACTGACTCAACATAAAGTAAAAGATTGGCCCTTCGCAGAGGGAAGCATTGATTACTATTTTTGTGCTAGAGCTTTTTGTTTTGAAAACATAGAAACAATTTTGTCAACGGTAGTAATAATTCATATGTGCTATGCATAATACTTCCTACAAGTTGCATGCCTCATGCATAGAGTACCAATAGTGCTCGCACCTTGTCCTACTATCTCGGAAAACACGGATTCTCATCGCATACATATGCTTCAACCAAGTGTCACAAAGGGGTACCTCTATGCCGCCTGTACAAGTGTCTAAGGAGAAAGCACGCATTGGATTTCTCGCTTTTGATTATTCTCAACTTAGACATCCATACCGGGACAACATAGACAACAGATAATGGACTCCTCTTTTAATGCTTAAGCATTCAACAATAGTTAATATTCTCATAAGAGATTGAGGTTGTATGTCCAAACTGAAACTTCCACCATGATACATGGCTTTAGTTAGCGGCCCAATGTTCTTCTCTAATCATATGCATACTCAAACCATTTGATCGCGAAGTCCACTACTTCAGACAAGACGAACATGCATAGCATCTCACATGATATCCAACAAAGGTAAAGTTGATGGCGTCCCCAGAAAACATGGTTACCGCTCAACAAGCAACTTATAAGAATTAAAACACATAACTACATATTCATCATCACAATAGTTTTTAAGCTATTTGTCCCATGAGCTATATATTGTAGAGGTAGAGGAATGAAATTTAAAGGTAGCACTCAAGTAATTTACTTTGGAATGGCAGAAAAATACCACATAATAGGTAGATATGGTGGACACAAATGGCATGGAGTTTGGCTCAAGGTGTTTGGATGCACGAGAAGCATTTCCTCTCAGTACAAGGTTTGGGCTAGCAAGGTTGTTTGAAGCAAACACAAGTATGAACAGGTACAGCAAAACTCACACAAGAACATATTGCAAGCATTATAAGGCTCTACACTGTCTTCCTTGTTGTTCAAACACTTTACCCGAAAATATCTAGACTTAGAGAGATCAATCATGCAAACCAAATTAAACAAGCTCTACGGTAGTTCTTCATTAATAGATTAAACTACATGATGCAAGAGCTTAAACATGATCTAAGAGAGCTCAAACAATTGCCAAATTGCCAAACCATATGCATCATTTTCCAATTCCAACCAAATAGCAATTTAACGAAGCAATAAGCTTTCGCCATGAACATTAAAGCACAATTAAGAACACAAGTGTTCCATATGAAAAAGCGGAGCGTAATATCTCCAATATAAGGATGGCGAGATCCAACTTTATTCAAAACAAAACAAAAATAAAAACAAACCGACGCTCCAAGTAAAGAACATAAGAATGTGACGGAATAAAAATATAGTTTCACTAGAAGTGACCTGATAATGTTGTCGATGAAGAAGGGGATGCCTTGGGCATCCCCAAGCTTAGATGCTTGAGTCTTCTTAAAATATGCAGGGATGAACCACCGGGGCATCCCCAAGCTTAGACCTTTCACTCTTCTTGATCATAGTATATCATCCTCTTCTCTTGACCCTTGAAAACTTCCTTCACACAAACTTCAAGCAAACTCATGAGAGGGTTAGTGCATAACCACAAATTCACATATTCAGAGGTGACACAATCATTCTTAACACTTCTGGACATTGCACAAAGCTTCTGAAAGTTAATGGAACAAAGAAACTCATTCAACATAGCAAAAACGGCAATGCGAAATAAAAGACAGAATCTGTCAAAAACAGAACAGTCCGTAAAGATGCTTCTGGACTGGGCACTTAACTTGCTCAAATGGAAAAACTCAAAACTAATGAAAGTTGCGTACATATCTGAGGATCACGCTCGTAAATTTGCAGATTTTTTCGAATTTTTTACAGAGACTTGTGCCAGAATTCGTGACAGGCAGCAATGCTGTTTCTGCGCAGCGATCCCAAATATAACATCAACTTTGACATAGAAACTTTACTTGGCACAAAAACATGATAAGGAGAGGTTGCTACAGTAGTAAACAACTTCCAAGACTCAACAAAACAAAAATTGCTGTAGTAAAATAAACACATGGGTTATCTCCCAAGAAGTGCTTTTCTTTAACGCCTTTCAGCTAGGCGCAGAAAGTGCAAATCAAGTAACATCAAGAGTAGAAGCATCAACATCATAGCTTGTTCTAATAATAGAATAAAAAGGCAACTGATACGTCGCAAACGTATCTATAATTTCTTATGTTCCATGCTACTTTTATTACAATACTTGAGTGTTTTATACATACTTTACAGCATTATTATACATTTTCCGGCACTAACCTATTAACAAGATGCCGAAGTGCAAGTTGCTGTTTTTTCTGCTGTTTTTGGTTTCAGAAATCCTAGTAAGGAAATATTCTCGGAATTGGACGAAATCAACGCCCAGGGTCCTATTTTTGCACGAAGCTTCCAGAAGTCCGAAGAGGAGACGAAGTGGGGCCACGAGGCGGCCAGACACCAGGGCGGCGCGGCCCAGGCCTGGCCGCGCGACCCAGTTGTGTCGGCGCCTCGCGTCGCCCCCTGACCTACCCTTCCGCCTACTTAAAGCCTCCGTCGCGAAACCCCCTGTACCGAGAGCCACGATACGGAAAACATTACGAGAGGCCGCCGCCGCCCATCTCGGGGGATTCAGGAGATCGCCTCCGGCACCCTGCCGGAGAGGGGAATCATCACCGGAGGGCTCTACATCATCATGCCCGCCTCCGGATTGATGTGTGAGTAGTTCATCCTTGGACTATGGGTCCATAGCAGTAGCTAGATGGTTGTCTTCTCCGCTTGTGCTTTCATTGTATTAGATCTTGTGAGCTGCCTAACATGATCAAGATCATCTATTTGTAATGCTACATGTTGTGTTTGGTGAGATCCGATGAATAGAGAATACTATGTTAAGTTGATTATCAATCTATCATATATGTGTTGTTTATGTTCTTGCATGCTCTCCGTTGCTAGTAGAGGCTCTGGCCAAGTTGATACTTGTAACTCCAAGAGGGAGTAATTATGCTCGATAGTGGGTTCATGCCTCCATTAAATCTGGGACAGTGACAGAAAGTTCTAAGGTTGTGGATGTGCTGTTGCTACTAGGGATAAAACATTGATGCTTTGTCTAAGGATATTTGTGTTGATTACATTACGCACCATACTTAATGCAATTATCTGTTGTTCGCAACTTAATACTGGAAGGGGTTCGGATGATAACCTGAAGGTGGATTATTTAGGCATAGATGCATGCTGGATAGCGGTCTATGTACTTTGTCGTAATGCCCTGATTAAATCACATAGTAATCATCATTGATATGTATTGAATCTTTATTTGTCAATTGCTCACCTGTAATTTGTTCACCCAGCATGTTAGTTATCTTATTGGAGAGACACCACTAGTGAACTGTGGACCCCGGTCCATTCTTTTACATCTGAATACATTCTACTGCTTTTACTGTTCTTTGCAAACAACCACCATCTTCCACTCGATACGCTTAATCCTTTGTTTTCAGCAATCCGGTGAGATTGACAACCTCACTGTTACGTTGGGGCAAAGTACTTTGATTGTGTTGTGCAGGTTCCACGTTGGCGCCGGTTTCACTGGTGTTGCGCCGCACTACATTCCTCCACCAACAACCTTCACGTGCTTCTTGGCTCCTACTGGTTCGATAACCTTGGTTTCTTTCTGAGGGAAAACTTGTCTGTGCGCATCATACCTTCCTCTTGGGGTTCCCAACGGACGTGTACATCTACACGTATCAAGCTGTTTCGGCGCCGTTGCCGGGGAGATCAAGACACGCTGCAAGGGGAGTCTCCACTTCCAATCTCTTTACTTTGTTTTTGTCTTGCTTTATTTTATTTACTATTTTGTTTGCTGCACTTAAACAAAACACAAAAAAATTAGTTGCTAGCTTTACTTTATTTACTGTCTTGTTCTCTATATCAAAAACACAAAAAAATTAGTTACTTGTCTTTACTTTATTTGCCTAGTTTACTTTACTACTGTTATAATGGGTACTCCTGAAAATACTAAGTTGTGTGACTTCACTAGCACAAATAATAATGATTTTATATGTACTCCTATTGCTCCACCTGCTACTACAGCAGAATTTTATGAAATTAAACCTGCTTTACTGAATCTTGTTATGAGAGAGCAATTTTCTGGTGTTAGTACTGATGATGCTGCTGCCCATCTTAATAATTTTGTTGAACTTTGTGAAATGCAAAAGTATAAGGATATACATGGTGATATTATAAAACTGAAATTGTTTCCTTTCTCATTAAGAGGAAGAGCTAAAGATTGGTTGCTTTCTTTGCCTAAAAATAGTATTGATTCATGGACTAAATGCAAAGATGCTTTTATTAGTAAATATTATCCTCCTGCTAAGATTATATCTTTGAGAAGTAGCATAATGAATTTTAAACAATTTGATAATGAACATGTTGCTCAAGCATGGGAGAGAATGAAATCTTTGGTAAAGAATTGCCCAACCCATGGACTGACTACTTGGATGATCATCCAAACCTTTTATGCAGGATTGAATTTTTCCTCGAGGAACCTATTGGATTCAGCTGCTGGAGGTACTTTTATGTCCATCACCCTGGGCGCCGCAACTAAATTACTTGATGATATGATGATCAATTACTCTGAATGGCACACTGAAAGAACTCCTCAAGGTAAGAAGGTAAATTCTGTTGAAGAAACCTCTTCTTTGGGTGATAAGATTGATGCTATTATGTCTATGCTTGCAAATGGTAGATCTCATATTGATCCTAATAATGTTCCTTTAGCTTCATTGGTTGCTCAAGAAGAAAATGTTGATGTGAATTTCATTAAGAACAATAATTTCAACAACAATGCTTATAGGAATAATTATGGTAACAACAACTTTAGGCCATATCCTTCTAATAATGGTAATGGTTATGGTAATTCTTATGGTAATTCTTACAACAATAATAAGAGTGTACCCTCTGGTCTTGAAGTGATGCTTAAAGAATTTATTAGTACACAAACTGCTTTCAATAAAACTGTTGAAGAAAAGCTTAGTAAAATTGATATTCTTGCTTCTAAGGTTGATAGTCTTGCTCTTGATGTTGATCTTTTAAAATTGAAAGTTATGCCTGAGAAAGTTGAAGATGCTAGGTTTGCTAAAACAAATGCCATCCAAGTTAGAATTAATGATAATATTAGATTGTTGGCTGAATTGCATGCTAGGTGGGATAGAGAAGAAAAAGAAAAACTTGCTAAAGAAAATAATGTAGCTAAAGTATGGACTATTACCACCACTAGTAATGTTAATTCTTCACATGTTGCTGCACCTCCTACTATTAATGGTAAAATAATTGGTGTTGGCAATGTTTCTACTCCTAGTGCAAAGCGTACAAAATGCCTGAAACTGCTGTTTGTGATAAAACTGCTGAAATTTTTCAAAATATTGGTGACAATGATTCCATTGCTGTAGAACATAATGGTTTAGACTTTGATGATTGTCATATTACTGAAGTTATAAAGTTCTTACAAAAACTTGCTAGAAGTCCCAATGCTAGTGCTATAAATTTAGCCTTTACAAAACACATTACAAATGCTCTCATTAAAGCTAGGGAAGAGAAATTAAGACTTGAAGCTTCTATTCCTAGGAAATTAGAAGATGGTTGGGAGCCCATCATTAAAATGAAATTCAATGACTTTGAATGTAATGCCTTATGTGATCTTGGTGCAAGTATTTCTGTTATGCCTAAAAAGATTTATGATATGCTTGACTTGCCACCATTGAAGAATTGTTATTTGGATGTTAATCTTGCCGATAATGTTAAAAAGAAACCTTTGGGGAGGATTGATAATGTGCACATTACGGTTAACAATAACCTTGTCCCCGTTGATTTTGTTGTCTTGGATATCGAATGCAATGCATCTTGTCCTATTGTGTTGGGAAGACCTTTTCTTCGAACCGTTGGTGCTGTTATTGATATGAAGGAAGGTAATATTAGATATCAATTTCCTCTCAAGAAAGGTATGGAACACTTCCCTAGAAAGAGAATGAAGTTGCCTTTTGATTCTATTATTAGAACAAGCTATGATGTTGATGCTTCTACTCTTGATGTTACTTGATTTGCACTTTCTGCGCCTAGCTGAAAGGCGTTAAAGAAAAGCACTTCTTGGGAGATAACCCATGTGTTTATTTTACTACAGCAATTTTTGTTTTGTTGAGTCTTGGAAGTTGTTTACTACTGTAGCAACCTCTCCTTATCATGTTTTTGTGCCAAGTAAAGTTTCTATGTCAAAGTTGATGTTATATTTGGGATCGCTGCGCAGAAACAGCATTGCTGTCTGTCACGAATTCTGGCACAAGTCTCTGTAAAAAATTCTAAAAAATCTGCAAATTTACGAGCGTGATCCTCAGATATGTACGCAACTTTCATTAGTTTTGAGTTTTTCCATTTGAGCAAGTTAAGTGCCCAGTCCAGATGCATCTTTACGGACTGTTCTGTTTTTGACAGATTCTGTCTTTTATTTCGCATTGCCGCTTTTGCTATGTTGAATGAGTTTCTTTGTTCCATTAACTTTCAGAAGCTTTGTGCAATGTACAGAAGTGTTAAGAATGATTGTGTCACCTCTGAATATGTGAATTTGTGGTTATGCACTAACCCTCTCATGAGTTTGCTTGAAGTTTGTGTGAAGGAAGTTTTCAAGGGTCAAGAGAAGAGGATGATATACTATGATCAAGAAGAGTGAAAGGTCTAAGCTTGGGGATGCCCCGGTGGTTCATCCCTGCATATTTTAAGAAGACTCAAGCATCTAAGCTTGGGGATGCCCAAGGCATCCCCTTCTTCATCGACAACATTATCAGGTCACTTCTAGTGAAACTATATTTTTATTCCGTCACATTCTTATGTTCTTTACTTGGAGCGTCGGTTTGTTTTTATTTTTGTTTTGTTTTGAATAAAGTTGGATCTCGCCATCCTTATATTGGAGATATTACGCTCCGCTTTTTCATATGGAACACTTGATACGTCTCCGTCGTATCGATAATTTCTTATGTTCCATGCCACTTTATTGATGATATCTACATGTTTTATACACATTATATGTCATATTCGTGCGTTTTCCGGAACTAACCTATTGACGAGATGCCGAAAGGCCAGTTGCTGTTTTCTGCTGTTTTTGGTTTCAGAAATCCTAGTAAAGAAATATTTTCGGAATCGGACGAAATAAAGACCGAAGACCTTATAATTCCCGGAAGCTTCCAGAGCACCGGAGAGGGACGAGAGGGGAGCCAGGGGGCCCCCACACCACACCCCGGCGCGGGCCAGGGGGGGCGCCCCCCTGTCTGGGCACCCCGTGGCCCCTCCGACTCCATCTCTTCGCCTATTTATTCGTCCCTGACCTAAAAACACCGATACGGAAGACGAGACCCGAGAAAACCTTCCAGAGCCGCCGCCATCGCGAAATCAAGATTCGGGGGACAGAAGTCTCTGTTCCGGCACCCTGCCGGACGGGGAATTGCCCCCGGAGTCATCTCCACCGCCGTCTCCACCGCCATCTTCACCGCCATCGCTGTCTCCATGATGAGGAGGGAGTAATTCACCCCCGGGGCTGAGGGCTCCGCTGTAGCTATGTGGTTCATCTCTCTCTTTATGTGATCTAGTTGAATATCGTCTATGTGCTACTCTAGTGATGTTATTAAAGTACTCTATTCCTCCTCCATGTGTGTAAAGGTGATAGTGTGTGCACCGTGTGAGTACTTGGCGTAGGCTATGATTATGATCTCTTGTAGATTATGAAGTTAATTATTGCTATGATGGTATTGATGTGTATTATTCCTCCTACATATGCATGATGGTGATAGTGTGCATGCTATGTTAGTTCTTGGTGTAATTATGTTGATCTATCTTGCACTCTAAGGTTATTTAAATATGAACATTGCATTGTGGAGCTTGTTAACTCCGGCATTGAGGGTTCGTGTAATCCTACGCAATGTGTTCATCATCCAACAAAAGGGTGTAGAGTAGTCCTATTATGTGATCATTGTTGAGAGTGTCCACTAGTGAAAGCAGGATCCCTAGGCCTTGCTTCCAAGCATCGAATCTCCGTTTGTTTACTGTTTTGTTGCATGTTTACTCGCTGCCATATTTTATTCAGATTGCTATTACCACTCATATACATCCATATTACTTGTATTTCACTATCTCTTCGCCGAACTAGTACACCTATTACAAGTGTATTTGGTGTTGGGGACACAAGAGACTTCTTGCTTTGTGATTACAGGGTTGCTTGAGAGGGATATCTTTGACCTCTTCCTCCCTGAGTTCGATAAACCTTGGGTAATCCACTTAAGGGAAACTTGCTGCTGTTCTACAAACCTCTGCTCTTGGAGGCCCAACATTGTCTACAAGAATAGAAGCACCCGTAGACATCAAGCACTTTTCTGGCGCCGTTGCCGGGGAGGAAAGGTAAAAGGCACTCATACTCCGGTTCCAGGTAACAGTACTTTTCTGGCGCCATTGTGTGTGTGCTCGAAGCTATTTCCTTTAGACTCTGCAATTGCATCTTTTTGTTTCTTGTTTTTATTTACACTAGTTAGGCATAATGGACAACAAAGAGCTTCTTATTCTATTTCCTGATTTAAGACATGGATGGTTTGATGCGAAAATTAAAAAACCTATGGAACCTTATTTACATGATAGTAGCAATGTTATTAGTATGAATGCAATTACTGCTAATGCTATGAAGAAGTCTAAGCTTGGGGAAGCTAGTTTACATAAAAATAATCTTTTTTGCTCCTCCGCTTTAGAAGAAATATTTTGCTCTGATGATGCTTTATCTCCCATATGCGATAACTCTAATGATGCTTCTGATACTTTAAATCCACCTGCTGAAAGTATTCCGTATAAAATACCTATGGAAATTATTGAACGTGTTATGGATAACCGCTATGAAGGGGATGGAACTGTCCATCCTAGGAATCATTTACTGTTTTTGCATGAATTATGCGGGTTATTCAAGTGTGCAGGTATTTCAATGGATGAAGTTAGAAAGAAATTATTTGTTATATCGCTATCTGGTGAAGCGGCGCATTGGTATAAACTATTGAAGGACGGGCGCTCTCTTGATTGGAAGGATATTGTGCCTCTATTTTATTCCAAGTTCTATCCTCCAAGTGAAATTCACAAAGATCGAAACCATATATATAATTTTTGGCCTCATGATGGAGAGAGTATTGCCCAAGCATGGGAGAGATTGAAGACTTTAATGCTCAAATGCCCCAATCATGAGCTTCCAGGTAATATCATCATTGATAATTTCTATGCAAGACTTTCTTTTCAAGATAAGACCTTGCTGGATACTACTTGTTCTGGATCATTCACGAGCAATAAAGAAGAGTTTAAAAGGGACCTTCTTGATCGGATTAAGGAGAACGCTGAAGATTGGGAGAACGACAAAGGTAAAGAGTCAGGTATAAACTATGATTATGAATGCATTGAAACTTTTATGAATACTGATAAATTTCGAAATATGAGTGCTACTTATGGTCTTGACTCTCAAGTTGCTGCAAATCTTTATAAAGCCTTTGCTTCTCATTTAGAATTGCCTAAAAAGAATTTTGATAAGTATCATGAACCTTTTAAAGAGGCTTGCATGAAGAATGACATTGTTGTTAATGATTGCAATAAGCATGCTCAAACTCCTAAGAATGCTATTTCCTATAAGCATGTTAATTTTTGTGGAATACATAGACCTTGTGGAATTAATCAAATAGAAGATGAATATTGTATCCATCACAGAAATGAAAAAACTAGAAAGTGGTCTAGAGCTCTAGATGATCTTGGAGAAAAAGTGTGTGCCCTCTATCCTTTTATTTGTGAACTTTGCCATAGAGTTGGTCATTTTAATTTTCAATGTTCCTCCAATGATAATTCAAACCCCATGAGTGCTGCAAATTTGTATTGTGATGATGAAATTATTCCTAATCAGCATGATGAACTTACCTTATTTTTGAAGTGTGAAGAGTTATCAAGAAAAATTTCTTTGTTAAATATTAACGATCTTGATATTGATGATGTCCTGCATGGTTGTCTTTCTTATTGCATTGATAATAGCCATACAAATACTTACATACAAAATATTTTAGAAGATGACACCTTGCCAAAATATGATAGGACCGCTGTGTGTTTTCAACTAATTAATGAAAAGGAGGGATCCTCCCAAGTTTCTTCTATTGTTTCTAAAAGTAAATCAGGTTATGCGGACAAGCCACCCTTCAAGCCTCTTCCTCCTAAAGAAGGGAATGAGGAGAAGGAAGAGAAGAAGAAGAAGAGAAGAAGAAGGGAACGAAGAAGAAGAAGAAGAAGGAGAATAAAAAGAAAGAGGTAACGGCGTATCCCCGCGTGAACGAGATAACGCTAGGTAACCGTAAGTATGTTGCTCCTAATGATTATTGTGATAATGAATCTGAATACGATGATCTTCCTATGCCCTTTACATACATTAGCGATCATGATTTGAATGAGCACACTACCTTTGATATTGGAAATCTCTTTGGTACTGATTATGAAAGTAATGATGATAGCATTATTCATGTCCCCTTAAACGATGATATTGAAAGCCCTAAGCTTGGGGATGTTGTGCTTGAAGATCCTATATTTGAGACTTCTACTTTTAGTGAAAATGATGATATTACATATTCTGGTTTAGATAATTGCTATAGAGATGTATATGACACATGTTACAATTATCCTTATGAAACTTGTCATAGTTATGATGGGCTTGCTAAAAACCATTCCCTTAGTATGCAACTTGTTTACCATGTTCAAATTCTTGATAATAATCTTGCTCCAATTACTATTAATGAGAATAACTCTTCTTATGCCAAAATTAATGATACTTCTATGCATATGAACCATGATAAGAATGTTTTAAGTGACGGGTATATTGTGGATTTCATCAATGATGCTACTGAAAGTTATTATGAGAGAGGGAAATATGTTTATATGCATCTTAATAATATTAAGTTTCCCCTCTTTATGTTGAGAATCTTTAAGTTACTCGTGTTTTATCCTCTTATGCTTGTCACTTTGCTCTTCATGAATTCATTTGTGTATAAGATTCTTCTGCATAGGAAGCATGTTAGGCTTAAATGTGTTTTGAATTGCCTCTTGAAGCTCTCTTTTGCTTCAAATACTATTTCTTGCGGGTGCATCACCAAAACTGCTAAGCCCATCTTAATGGCTATAAAGAAAGAACTTCTTGGGAGATAACCCATGTGTTATTTTGCTACAGTACTTTGTTTTATATTTGTGTCTTGGAAGTTGTTTACTACTGTAGCAACCTCTCCTTATCATGTTTTTGTGCCAAGTAAAGTTTCTATGCTAAAGTTGATGTTATATTTGGGATCGCTGCGCAGAAACAGCATTGCTGTCTGTCACGAATCTGGGCACAGGCCTCTGTAGAAAATTCGAAAAAATCTGCCAATTTACGAGCGTGATCCTCAGATATGTACGCAACTTTCATTAGTTTTGAGTTTTTCCATTTGAGCAAGTCTGGTGCCAGCTTTAAATTCGTCTTTACGGACTGTTCTGTTTTTGACAGATTCTGCCTTTTATTTCGCATTGCCTCTTTTGCTATGTTGGATTCATTTCTTTGATCCATTAATGTCCAGTAGCTTTATGCAATGTCCAGAAGTGAAAAGAATGTTTGTGTCACCTCTGAACATGTGAATTTTTGATTATGCACTAACCCTCTAATGAGTTTGCTTGAAGTTTGGTGTGAAGGAAGTTTTCAAGGGTCAATAGAAGAGGGTGATATAATGTGATCGAGAAGAGTGAAAGGTCTAAGCTTGGGGATGCCCCGGTTCATCCCTGCATATTTTAAGAAGACTCAAGCATCTAAGCTTGGGGATGCCCAAGGCATCCCCTTCTTCATCGACAACTTATCAGGTTTCTTCTAGTGAAACTATATTTTTATTCGGTCACATCTTATGTGCTTTACTTGGAGCGTCTGTATGTTTTTGTTTTTGTTTTTGTTTGAATAAATGATTGTTTGGGAGAGAGACACGCTCCGCTGGTTCGTATGAACACATGTGTTCTTAGCTCATAATATTCATGGCGAAGTTTCCTCTTCGTTAAATTGTTATATGGTTGGAATTGGAAAAATGCTACATGTAGTAATTGGTAAAATGTCTTGGATAATGTGATACTTGGCAATTGTTGTGCTCATGTTTAAGCTCTTGCATCATATACTTTGCACCCATTAATGAAGAAATACATAGAGCTTGCTAAAATTTGGTTTGCATATTTGGTCTCTCTAAGGTCTAGATAATATCTAGTATTGAGTTTTGAACAACAAGGAAGACGGTGTAGAGTTTTATAATGTTTACAATATGTCTTTTATGTGAGTTTTGCTGCACCGGTTCATCCTTGAGTTTGCTTCAAATAACCTTGCTAGCCTAAGCCTTGTATCGAGAGGGAATACTTCTCATGCATCCAAATCCTTGAGCCAACCACTATGCCATTTGTGTCCACCATACCTACCTACTACATGGTATTTCTCCGCCATTCCAAAGTAAATTGCTTGAGTGCTACCTTTAAATAATTCAAAATTTATTACCTCTTATTTGTGTCAATGTTTTATAGCTCATGAGGAAGTATGTGGTGTTTTATCTTTCGATCTTGTCATTTACTTTTGACAGACTTTCACAATGGACTAGTGGCTTCATCCGCTTATCCAATAATTTTGCAAAAAGAGCTGGCAATGAGGTTCCCAGCCTCAATTAATTAACTTGCATTAATAATTCTCTTCACATGTTTTGCTCTGATTCATCAGTAAGCAACTTAATTTTGCAAATAGACACTCCTCCATGGTATGTGAATGTTGGAAGGCACCCGAGGATTCGGTTAGCCATGGCTTGTGTAAGCAAAAGGTTGGGAGGAGTGTCATCCATAAATAAAGAAAAACTAAACTAAAGTACATGTGTAAACAAAAGAGAAGAGGGATGATCTACCTTGCTGGTAGAGATAACGTCCTTCATGGGAGCCGCTCTTGAAAGTCTGGTTGATGAGGTAGTTAGAGTGCCCACTACCATTCGTTGACAACAACAAACACCTCTCAAAACTTTATTTTTATGCTCTCTTTATGTTTTCAAAATAAAAGCTCTAGCACAAATATAGCAATCGATGCTTTCCTCTTTGAAGGACCATTCTTTTACTTTTATTGTTGAGTCAGTTCACCTATCTCTCTCCACCTCAAGAAGCAAACACTTGTGAACTGTGCATTGATTCCTACATACTTGCTTATTGCATTTGTTATATTACTCTATGTTGACAATTATCCATGAGATATGCATGTTGAAAGTTGAAAGCAACCGCTGAAACTTAATCTTCTTTTGTGTTGCTTCAATACCTCTACTTTGAATTATTGCTTTATGAGTTAACTCTTATGCAAGACTTATTGATGCTTGTCTTGAAGTACTATTCATGAAAAGTCTTTGCTTTATGATTCAGTTGTTTACTCATGTCATTACCATTGTTTTGATCGCTGCATTCATTACATATGTTTACAATAGTATGATCAAGGTTATGATGGCATGTCACTTCAGAAATTATCTTTGTTATCGTTTTACCTGCTCGGGACGAGCAGAACTAAGCTTGGGGATGCTGATACGTCTCCGTCGTATCGATAATTTCTTATGTTCCATGCCACTTTATTGATGATATCTACATGTTTTATACACATTATATGTCATATTCGTGCGTTTTCCGGAACTAACCTATTGACGAGATGCCGAAAGGCCAGTTGCTGTTTTCTGCTGTTTTTGGTTTCAGAAATCCTAGTAAAGAAATATTTTCGGAATCGGACGAAATAAAGACCGAAGACCTTATAATTCCCGGAAGCTTCCAGAGCACCGGAGAGGGACGAGAGGGGAGCCAGGGGGCCCCACACGGGCCAGGGGGCGCGCCCCTGTGGTGGGGCACCCCGTGGCCCCTCCGACTCCATCTCTTCGCCTATTTATTCGTCCCTGACCTAAAAACACCGATACGGAAGACGAGACCCGAGAAAACCTTCCGAGCCACCGCCATCGCAAAATCAAGATTCGGGGGACAGAAGTCTCTGTTCCGGCACCCTGCCGGACGGGGAATTGCCCCCGGAGTCATCTCCACCGCCATCTTCACCGCCATCGCTGTCTCCATGATGAGGAGGGAGTAATTCACCCCCGGGGCTGAGGGCTCCGCTGTAGCTATGTGGTTCATCTCTCTCTTTATGTGATCTAGTTGAATATCGTCTATGTGCTACTCTAGTGATGTTATTAAAGTACTCTATTCCTCCTCCATGTGTGTAAAGGTGATAGTGTGTGCACCGTGTGAGTACTTGGCGTAGGCTATGATTATGATCTCTTGTAGATTATGAAGTTAATTATTGCTATGATGGTATTGATGTGTATTATTCCTCCTACATATGCATGATGGTGATAGTGTGCATGCTATGTTAGTTCTTGGTGTAATTATGTTGATCTATCTTGCACTCTAAGGTTATTTAAATATGAACATTGCATTGTGGAAAAGTTCTGATAGACAACGTCTCAAAATCGTCCGCTAAGGGGTATTTTTCGTCGCCTATGGGCCTAACCCGACGATATGGGTTCTGTTGTCGAAACTGCGTCAGGCAAAGTCCAACGACGATTTTTTCGGTCCGTCGCGCTTGGGCGCCCTTCCGCCACGGAAAATCGGACCGTTGCGGAAGTGTTTTCGGGAGCCCGTTGACTGCTGACGTCATGCAAACTGACACGTGGCAGACGCCGTTAACTGCCAGTTAACGGCGTTAACCGGCTGAAACCCCGTGGTAGATGGTAGGCCCACACGAGGCCTGCCACGTCTTAAGCGGGCCGGGCCAGATGACATAGTTTGACCGGTCAACTATATAGCTGGGCTGGTCCATTAGTTACGTGGGCCGGGCCTAACCTCTAAGGTTGACTGGTCAAAACTTAAATGGGCCGGCCCATTTAACATGTGGGGTCCACCTTACAGCAACTGGGCCGGCCCAAGAAGCAAGTGGACCGGGCCAAAAACACAGGTGGGTCCCACTTTCCTGTTAAAGGGCCGGCCCATTTAGTGTGTGGGGTCCACCGTATAGCAAGTGGGCCGGCCCAACAAGCTAGTGGGCCGGGCCAAAAACACAGTGGGTCCCACTTTCCAGTTAAAGGGTCGGCCCATTTCGTTTGTGGGGTCCACCATACAGCAAGTGGGCCGGCCCAACAAAATAGTGGGCCGGGCCAAAAACACAGTGGGTCCCACTTTCTGTTAAAGGGCCGGCCCATTTAGTATGTGGGGTCCACCATATAGCAAGTGGGTGGCCCACAAGATAGTGGGCGGGCCAAAAACACAGGTGGGTCCCACTTTCCTGTTAAAGGGCCGGCCCAATTAGTATGTGGGGTCCACCATATAGCAGTGGGCCGGCCCAACAAGATAGTGGGCCGGGCCAAAAACACAGGTGGGTCCCACTTTCCTCTTAAAGGGCCGGCCCATTTAGTATGTGGGACCACCATATAGCAAGTGGGCCGGCCCAACAAGATAGTGGGTCGGGCCAAAAACACATGTGGGTCCCACTTTCCTGTTAAAGGGCCGGCCCAACTAGAATGTGGGGTCCACCATATAGCAAGTGGGCCGGCCCAACAAGATAGTGGTCCGGGCCAAAAACACAGGTGGGTCCCACTTTCCTCTTAAAGGGCCGGCCCATTTATTATGTGGGGTCCACCAAAAAGCAAATGGGCTGGCCCAACTAATTAGTGGGCCGGCCCAGTAGTTGGTGGGGTCCACCTTAAAGCAAGTGGGCCAGCCCAATTAGTGTGTGGGGTCCACCGTAAATCAAATGGGCTGGCCCAAGAAGTAAGTGGGCCAGCCCGTTTAGTTGCTGTTTATATGCCGGCATAATATGCGCTTTAGGATTTTGCGGGCAGGCACATATGTGATTTCGCTTAATTGGGCCGTTTAAGGGATGGGAATTCGTGATTTAGATACTGAGAATATTTACGCAGCATTGATTTCTGTCGGATAGCCTCACTTACCACAAGCACCAAAGAAAAAATGCGCGAAAGAACTATAAAAACTAACTAAATATTACATCAGCTGCAAGGCATTGAAAAAAATATTACAGAACCCAGAGAAATTGAATGGTAATTAAACCTAGCAATACAATGAAGCGATCCGGCAATCTTTTAAGTTGTCCATGCAGCACCTATATCTGAAACAAAGACATTACAAGTTAAGACAGCAACAATGGAAAGGCAAAGACACTACAATATTGTTTGGCAAAGAATTTGGAACTCATCATTTCGTCGTTATAACAAGATCATTGTAATGCGCACAATAAGCAAACAAAGAGTGCATGCCGCATACCAACAGCCAATATAACAGAGCATGTTAGAATGAAACAACAGACTTACTACTGTCGAGTCCCATGCAAACCAACATGTTCAGGGAGTACAAAATTGGCATGAACAACATAGTAGCAGGCTATAAATTTTGTAACAACGACTGAGCAAGATGAAGTTATGATGGCTACATCTACAGAGCAGGGAATGTAAACCAAAAATAGAAGTTACGATGGCAAAAGCTAAAGAGGAGGGAATGTGAACCAACATGTGCCAAGTGCAATTACTTCATTTTGGCCGTGAACTAAATAATACTCCTGAACTTATAGTGAAGGGGATGCAAATCAAGATGTTTCGGGATATAAACTTGTAATGAGCAACACATGGAGGATAGTTAATGCTGGAGCTTAGGATGGACCAGATACAGAATATAGTGGGATCACCTGTGAACTTGTATAAGAGGGAATGCAAACCAATATGTTCAGCTTTCCATATGTGAGCGTCATGCCAAGTCAGAGAAACAAGTCAATAATGCAGCTTTTGAAGAACAAGATGGCACGCAAAATTATTATCTAGTAGTATGACAAGTTTATTTGTACTACAGGCTAGATAGCAGAGTGATAGCATGCCAAACTAAGTCCTTACTTTGTTAGCTTACAATGAACTAGATACAAAACAATGGCATCACCTGTAGTACAGGGAATGCAAGCCAACATGTTCATGGAGTAAAAAATTGGCACAAACAACATAGTAGCAGGCCATAATTTTTGTAACAACGACTGAGCAAGATAAAGTTATGATGGCTAGATCTACAGAGCAGGGAATGTAAACCAAATATAGAAGTTACGATGCCAAAAGCTATAGAGCAGGGAATGCGAACCAACATGTGCAATTACTTAAAATTGGCCATGAACTAAATAATAGCAGGATGTTACTATAATACCTACAGTATAATTTTTGTAACAACGACTGAGCAAGATAGAAGTTATGATGGCTACATCTACAGAGCAGGGAATGCAAACCAAAATGTTCAATCGCTTAAAGTTAGCAATGAAGTAGAAAATAGCAACGTGTTACGGTCATAGCTAGGAATGAACTAAAAGAGCTTCAGACAAACAAGCATCTGAACCCAGAACATGGCGCTAAAACAAGGGACTTACATTAGGAGAAGCACTCTGTGGGAGTCACAGCAGATCTTCCTGGGGTTGATAGATCCGGTGATGAAGTACGCTACATGTGCTACTTGGGGTTGGAGAGACGGCCATTACACTTCATGGTTACTCATCTCATCTGCAAAAACGTAACGGCGCGTCGTTAGCACAAACAGGTTCCCCCAAGATTAAACAAGAACTTGCAGGCAAGCAATAGAAAAGCGACAGTAGAAGAGTTTAGATCATGCACGGCGCCGGTGAAGCAGATCCGGTTCATGCACAGCGGTGTCGGTGAGCAAGATACGATGCGGTGGACGACGGATCCGGCGAAGCGGCTCCGGTGGGGTGGACGATACCGCAGCTGAAGCGACTGCGGTAGACTGCTGGATGAGCATATGGTTTCGAGGTTCGGCGGGGATGATCCGGTCCGGTTGATGACGGCGTCGATGAAGCGGCTCCGGCAGGCAGCCGGATGACGAGGATCGCGAGGGCTCGGGTAGGCCAGGGAAGTCCGGCGGGGATGTTCCGGTGCGGTGGTCGTGGAGGTGGGAGAGAGGGACTTGGGAAGTTCCGGTGGGTGGTCTGAGGGAAATGAATTTTTTTGGGAGGGTTTCCGGGCTAGGGAGGTGGTGATCCAAAAAATGACGGGCAGACCCCCCCACCAACCGACTTTGCTGTCATCTCCACAGGGGTAGAATGGGAATTTGGAAGCGTACGAAATTTTTGTATTTTGTAGGCGGGAAGTTTTGCCGCTATGAGATTTTGAATTTCGCTAAGGTCCAAGTATAATGATAAAAAATTGTGAGACCGTACTAGTACCTCTGTTCAAGGCCGAGTGCAAAATCAAATCATCATCATCTTGAATATTGGTCACTACCATGGTCATGATCTATCTCTGAAATTAGCGTATCCGCTATATCAAAGTATAATGATAAAAAAAATTGTGAGACCGTACTAGTACTTCTATTCTAGGCCGAGTGCAACATCAAATCATCATCACGTTAAAAATTTGTTACCATGATCATGATCTATCTCTGAAATTGGCGCATCCGCTATATCTTTCAAAGTATAATTATACGAGTAATAAAAATTGTGAGACCATACTAGTACTTCTGTTCAAGTTCGAGTGCAACATTAAATCATCATCACGTTGAAAATTTGTTACCATGATCATGATCTACCTCTGAAAATGGGCGCATCCGCTAAAACTTGCAAAGTATAATGATACAAAATTGTGAGACCGTACTAGTACTTATGTTCAAGGTCGAGTGCAACATCAAATCATCATTACATTGAAAAGTGTGTTACCATGATCACGATCTATCTCTGAATTTGGCGCATCCGCTAAATCTCGCAAAGTATAATGATAAAAAAATTGTGAGATTGTACTAGTACTTCTATTCAAGTTCGAGTGCAACATCAAATCATCATCACGTTGAAAATTTGTTACCATGATCATGATCTATCTCTGAATTTGGCGCATCTGCTAAATCTTGCAAAGTATAATGATAAAGAAATTGTAAGACAGTAGTAGTACTTCTGTTCAAGGTCGAGTGCAACATCAAATCATCATCACGTTGAAAATTTGTTACCATGATCCTCTGAAAATAGGCGCATCCGCTAAAACTTGCAAAGTATAATGATACAAAATTGTGAGACCGTACTAGTACTTATGTTCAAGGTCTAGTGCAACATCAAATCATCATTACATTGAAAATTGTGTTACCATGATCATGATCTATCTCTGAATTTGGCGCATCCGCTAAATCTCGCAAAGTATAATGATAAAAAAATTGTGAGACTGTACTAGTACTTATGTTCAAGGCCGAGTGCAGGATCAAATCATCATCATGTTGAAATTTGTTACAACGATCATGACATATCTCTAAAATTGGCGCATCCGCTAAATCTTGCACGTGGCGCATCTCGGTGCGGAGCAACAAGCCGGTGCTATCAAGGTTGAGGCGTCGGTAGCGTCATCGGGCTCTCCTCTTTTGATAGATCTTCTACATGGCGTGGCGCACCGCCCACCGAGAAGCAGTCATATGTGAGATCGAGGTGGAGACGTCGCCGGCATCCTCGAGGCGCGACCGCCCTTCTACGAGCCAGAGTCGACTCAAGGTATGAATCCATGCGCTGTCGCGTCCCTTCTGCATATGAAGTGGAATGCCTTAGATTTATTGTTCTTCTCTTACGATTATTTGCCGGACATGTGTGCTCTTTCTCTGAATATATTGCTTGAAAAGCTAACCAAGTTACTTAAATTCACTTCGTTCTTAATCTTGCGTGCCAATTTTGTTATTTTTGCTGACAGTGGTGCGCGCAAGGAAATTTATTTCTGGGTGTGCTGAGCTGTTAGGCCTAAGTCGAAATCCTCAGCTAAACAAGGCCTCAGCTTAACACATAAAAAGGTGTTCAATCTCGCCCACAATGTCCTCTTCTTTCCTCTTCCTTTATTGGAACTTGTTTTGCAGACAAGGAAAGTGGCACGTGTAATGTGAGTAAAACCCTCTTAGCCAAAATCAGCTACGAGCAAGATTTTATGTATTGTAGATTCCCCAATTGACTCTCATCCCCAATGTAGTCTTTTTTATGTCAGTATAGACTTCTTTACTGGATGTATACTATCGTACATGGCATGCATTTGCCTAATGAGGAGCATTGTATTGCCATTCTAGCCAACCTGATCGATCTGTCAAGCTTCATGCACGAGATGCCATGTTTAATTTACTCCCTCGCTCCGATCCATATTTATTGGTGTAAAATGAATGTGAATCGGAGGGAGTACTCTTCTTAGATAGTACTATACCAGTTCAAAAAAAAGTACTGTACTACTACATCACAAATGCATCAAAAGAGTACTACATCACAAGACCACCACGGTTGTACTAGTAGAGTTTAATGCTTAACTTCCAAAGGGAATAAGATTACACATATGAACTTTAAACAGGCGCTGTCCGATGTCTGCTTGTTTGGGAGCACAACATAAATAATACTACCCCCGTCCATACATAAGTGACTAAACTTTGTCTGAAGATGTTTCATCTATATATGTTTTTAGTGTGTAGATACATCCGTATCTTGAAGGAAAAAGGTGAGCCGCTAACTTTTTGAATAGAGTGAGTAATACAATTCGGATAAACAATGGTGTAGTAAAACAAATACTCCTGCCCATCATAAAACAAAACACAGACTGACTCAAATATATGTACAGATCACAAAAAAGGTTTCATCAGAACCCGAACATATACATGCAGAAATGACCGTTTGATCACATAAAACAAAGGTTTCGTGGCATATTTATGCCCCCAAAACAAGCAGACGTAGGACAGCGCCAACGTACTAGCAGCTAGCACTATGGAGCTGCAGTACAAACAAATGGTGCAGCGACATTTCCACCAGAACGAAAACTAAAAGACATCAGACCAAACAAAAGCTGGGCTATCACTTCTTGCCCAAACAAGCCTTGCTCCTTCATATGCGACTTCCTTTTCTCTTATGGATGTTGAACTTTGAATTAGATGGGTTCCTGACAGCGCGTTCTTTTTCGTGTCCTTGATGTTGCACTCTGGATCAGGTCGGTTACTGTCAGGAAATGAACAAATTGATCAGCAAAAGTCATATGTAAATGAATGCAAAGGTTACATATGAATGACTAACCCGGTCTAACTGAGTAGGGATGTAAAGTGCACCAACGTCTAGCAGAATTGTACTTTCTCCACTGCCAGTTGCTCATATCTAATTGGAATACTCCCTCCTTTGCCCGTACAACCAGCTCATTTTTGTCCTCAAATACGCAGAGTAACCTTACTGCATGTTTCCAATTGTATGGAAATGATGTGTCAAGGCCAAAAAAAGTATCCAATTCAAAATTTATATGACATGTCCATGACTCGTGATCGCCTGTTGATGATCTTGTACTGGTCCATGTTTGTAGGGTGAAGTCTCTTATAACAGCAAGGGCAACATCTCCATTATGTCCCTTGAAGATGTGAATGTTAAGCATGAATATATCATGCGTCTCATGAGGGCACTGAATATATTTCAGAGTCTTCTTTGCATGGTCAAGCTCAATGATATATCTAGACTTCGTTGGCCAGTACAAAATACCCCCTATGAGAGTTGCCGGTCTACGGTCAATCTCTGACAGCATCGGAGTTGATCGAGCTAGAAACTCCCATTCTTTTGAATCTGGTGAGTAGATATGAGCCTGTGCATCGTAACGTTTAGTTGTTATCCAAACAACCGAGAACTTGCCACAATGTGTAAACGGTTCAGAGTTGTTTCTCGAACAGAGAATTGAGCCGCTGCTTTCAATTGTGTGATTGCGCCACAATGGTGGTTCTGGTATCGCTGTGAGAACTTGCCTAATTGGATCCCAGACTGATATATACCCTCTGGATACATTAGAATGGAGTAGCACCATACCATCGCGGCATCCCAGGACATAGATTTTGGGACCGTTCACTTGAGACGGGATTGCCAGCATCTTCAAGATGGCCGGGTGAAGATCATGCTCTGTGATGAATCGATTGTCCTCGGAGTTGTTGGTGAAAAACCCTAGCAACGGGTTTCCTCCGTTGTGTGACACAGTTAGCTTTCTGAAATAATTGCTTCCCATACATTGCCTCCATGCTTTCTTGGTGCCTGATGCAGCTAGTAAGCAGGTTGGATGGGGAGGAAGCCTGACAAGAATCTGAGAGACTACATCTCCAGGCAGATCGTTGATTGTTGTGGGTGTCCTTCGACTGAAGCTGGTAGGATTATGCAAATCGCACGATGCATCGTCAAAATTATGTAAACAGCACACTGCATCATCTATTTTTTAAAACAAAATGCAACATCTAATTTGACTAAGCAGCAAAATGCATCATCTAATTCATCATCAAAGTTTCCTAAACTGCACGGTGCATCAGCAAAATCAAAATAGTGTAAACAGCACAATGCATCAGCAAAATCAAAATAATGTAAACAGGACAATGCATCAGCAAAATCAAAATAATGTGAACAGCACAATGCATCAGCAAAATCAAAATATTGTAAACAGGACAATGCAATTGTAATCCTGTTGCATAATCAATGAAGCCCTTAATTTGCAAAAAAAAAACACCACAAAAATAGGACGCACCAACGGAAGGCAATCTCGCATATACAGTAATAATTGCTAACGTGTCAACACGATTGGAGGAAAAAGAGACCTCTACAGGACCCAAAACGCTGTGGTAACATCAGATGGGGTTAGCTTTGATATAGGTAATAAAATGTAAACAGCACAATACATCATCTAAGTTGACAGCAAAATTCTTCATCGAAATTTCCCACACTGTTCAAGGAATCAGAAAAATTACCTAAAAGGCTAAAAGAGCAAAATGCATCATCAGAGTAAAATATATGTAAACAGTACAATGCATCATCCAACTTTTGGCTAAACAGCAGAGAGCATTAGCTAGGTTGACAGAAAAACAAAAACAAAAAAAACCATGAAAAATTCCTGAAGAGGTGAGTGCATCAGAAAAATTACTACCTAAAAAGCATAATGAATCACCCAAATTACAAAAGAAGCAGAATGCATCATCAAAAATACAAAAACATCTCAATGCATCATCACGTCTGGTTTGGGCAAAAAACCCAATCCACCAGATCTAACCTCATTGCAGTTGGGGAAGGTAGAACTTACAAAGGGGTTGACGAGTCACGATCATATGCAACAAGCGCCGCCTTAGATGAAGTCACCATCCAAGCTCTCGACGCGTTCAAAGCAGCCAGCTTCGAAGCCTCCGACGGTTCTCCCGGCTGCGCCGCCAAAACTCTCGAAGCACGCGCCAAGACTTTCCAACAAAATGCAGCTTCGATACGAGCATTTGCCAGCGCCACAGCGCCCGGGCCCGTCCTAGCCACCGCCTTCGCCTTTGCCTCCGCATCCGCTTTACATGTCTCCGCCGATGCATGCAGAGCATCCGTCTCCGCTTTCCATGTATCCGCCGACGCAGTGTAGGCATCGAGCGACGCCGTTTTCATTTCCTAGAAAACCCAGTAAGTTACTCACATTGCAATCCCCAAATTAAGGTTATATCGAACACAATGACCGATGAACCTCTGTACTCGCCGGAGGTTGGAGATGTACATACCTGCGAAGATCGGTCCGGTGGTGCTTGACGGTGGTGCGTCGGGGACGGGGGAGAACTCGGCGGGGAGAATGGTGGCGCGGCCCAAGACGGCGGCGCGGAGAGGGGCGACGGTGCGGTCATCGAACCTCGGCAGACAGTATTTTGTATATATATATGAGAAGAAGAATAAAGTCTGGTCGAATGAGGCAGCGCGACCGGCAGAGTACAACCGAAGGCTACTAGTGCTACCTTGGAGTATTGTAGTAATATAACATAATAAAAATAATGGCCTTGTTTAAACCACTCTTGTCAGTGTGGCATCGCGTCCAAATTTAATGCATTCTGTGGAAATCGGAATAATGCTGTAAAAACTCTCATACTAGTGTGGTATATATAGCATGCACCGACACTTTTCAACAAAATGTCGTCTCCATTTCATAGGAGACTGCTTGCACACTGGGATACGATGCTGACATGACGAAGGGCGCAGAAGTATTTTGGAGTATTTCATTCGAGCAGATCGGGGCGACGGTGCGTCTTTGGAGGGAATACCGTGTGGTGTGTCTTTGGAGGGAATACCGTACGTACTTAGGAGTATTTCATTCGAGCAGACTGCTTGCACACTGGGATACGATGCTGACATGACGAAGGGCGCAGAAGTTTGCGAAAATGGTTGTACTACCATCCGACCATTAGTATAATCGAGCAGCCTAGTATAATCATTGCGCGATAGCTTACACGAGAAGGAAAAGAGCCGAACAGCTGTGGATAATAAAAGCATTTGGCTCTTCGAGGATCCTTCTTCTACTGCCTTCTCAAAGGAGTACTACTATTGTAATCTTTTTTTGTTTTTCTGGGACCTTCGGGTCCCTTCCCCGTTGAAAAGTGAAGTGTTTCGAATACATTCATATGCCTATGTTTCTATTTTTACAAGCAAATAAATAACAAAGGATGACTCAATGCACAAGTTGATCTCATTTTGAAATTTTTTAAAACTTCTTCTATTGTATTCAAATTTGATTAGAAGGAGTCGATCGATTGTACATGCCAATCGTATAGCTTGGTGGGTGGATTGGCATTTGAAGTTTGGTCATTGTGTTCTTGTTTGTTACCACCCTCGCAAGGCACGTCCAAGTATTTCCTGTCAGAATTTATGGCATGTATGTAGTTAAATAACCTACATTATTTCAATTATGAGTTTAATTACTAGGCAAAAGCTTAAAAATCCATATATAGTTCCAGATTAAGATGAACAAATCCTTGAACCTATATCTACAAAATTGATGGCACTAACACATCCTACCAAGCGGAAAGCATGTCTACCCTACTGCTTCCAAAAGGTGGAATTATGACAATAATGTGCAACTGTTAAAATTTGGTAGCCCTCCTTCACAATTAACACACATCTAGCCATTTTTGTACAGTAATAAAAAAGGGAAATCATTCTTTCATGCATGCATATAATTGTTAGAATCTCTTGTTTGTGAAGTTGCTTAAAATACGATCTCTTCCAAACTTGAGGTCATATGATAACTAAAAAGTTTTGTATGGCGGGATTTTGCATCAAAGTACATGCGCACAATACTCACTTGTGGGCAGAAAGCCAAACAAACTCATATTACTAGGTTTGTATTAATTTGTTCAAGAAATTTCACCATCACACATGATTTTGTGCTTGCGTTAATTTTACTTTAAAAACTTCTTCCAAATTCAAATTTTCTTCAAACATGCCAACGGTACATGTCTACCAATTAATAATTAAGGGTACACCACACGTACTGCCTCGTAGGGTACATAAAAAATTATACTATATTTTATGGCATGTACTAATTTCACATAATCTACAACTCAACGTTGAGTTTAATGATCAGCCCAGAACTAGAAAACAAATATACATATAGTTGCAAATTAACCTAGAAAAGCTCTAGTATCCTTTAAAACCCTAGAAAATGGACATGCATGCATGCATCCTACTCATAATAATTAATTAAGGTCTCGATCTCTATACTGCTCACGAAGTTTGGAATTCTGGCAAATATGCAACTTGTTTCATTAATTTACCATGGCGAGATAGATGCATGCACATCGATCACTTAAAAAATATAAAGTTTGTAAAGGATTTGGCATCCATATATGCTCACCGGATATATAGATAAGGCCAAGCAAACACATCGAATATTTCTGAAGAAATGTTTTTGCTAGAACCTTCAAATTTTTAGATTTACATCACACACAAAGAACACACCTTTAATTTCGCCAGGTTTGTGCACTAATAAAGTACTCCTACAGTACTAGAAATTGGATTGTTCTACTCCGGAGTGATATGCTCACCGGAGTATTTTTGGATCTTAGCTGGAGCGGCGTTTGGCGGTTGCACGAAGCCGTGCTGGATGTTAAGCCTGTCGAGGCACGCCTGGTGGAAAGCGTGCGCCACCTTAGCCTCATCGGCGCGCCGCTGCAATGCTGCGTCCCTGGGATTTGCAGCCGCCGCATTCTTAGCCTGCACGAAAGCTTGCAGAGCATCCCGGCATCTATAGAGTGCCGGGAACATCACGTTATATACGAGCTCCTTGGCGGTGTTGCTCCTGCAAAGGGCGTCGCCGTGATGCGCTTCGAAAGAACGGCCTGGCTCCACGGCCGGCACCGCCTGAAGTGCGGTCGGATTAGGCGGCTGGCCACGGGAGCTCCCTGCCTCCGCATCGTTCGCGCCGGCCGGGAAGGGGATCTCACCTGCTGGCAAAGAAAACCATGCGGCATGCGCGGGCGGAAAAGCCGGCCAGGGCCGAGCGGGCGTCGCATGCGGGGTTGCGTGGGAGATCCCTGCCTCTGCATCCATCGGCCCGCACGGGAAGCGGCTGGCGAGGGGCTCCACGGCCAGCGCCGCCGCCGCGGGCTGAACAACCGGCCAGTGCAGAGCGGGCGGGTTATGCCTTGGTGCGCGATGGACGAAGCGAAGGCGGCGCTGATGCTCCGCTTCCTCGTCGGTGGTAGGACTACGCGCGCGGCGACCAGAGCCAAGTCGGAAGGCCATAGATATGTCGATTGGTCACTTAAGCTGGAGAGGTTCTCTTACCATTTCGGAGAAGCGGAGTAAGAGGAAGTTGTTGCTTATACGGGTTCACTGCCACGTTGGGTTAAGAGGGGCAAAGTTGGTCAATGCCTAGGAAGTTGGAATCGTTTTGGCCCCAATTTTTTAATTACCTTGCGGTTCATCTCTCGGTCTCTCCCACCTCTTCACTATCCCTCCCCTTGCCTCCTTTCATGCTTCATCGTAGTGCATCTTGTTTTTCTAGCACCTTCACAAAAATCATACACATTTGGCCGATTCTGTCATTGTGTGCACTAATAAAGTAAAAAATCCATTATATGTGAATAAACGTTTAATACACTAGCTCGCAAAGATGTTTCTCAAGGCGATATGCACAATGCCTGCCAAAAATGGGTCATGATAACTAAATTTCGTGTTAATTTTTGCATGACATGTACTCACTTGTGTATGAAGCCAAGCAAACTCATAATCTATACCAAAAAAATGTGAAAGAGTTCTTTTTAGTATCCTTCATACATGGGGTTCCTATTTTTACTTTCTATTTTTACTAGTTACAAGTACTCATGCATGAAAACTTTTGAAAATATGTGCATTTTGGGCTGTGTGGAGACATGGTACAATAATATATTCAAGTTGATATACAAAGTCTAGACATATTCAAACTAGACAAATAATGTATCTAACCCCCTAACCCTAAACTCTGTCTTATGAAGTCAAGCATGCATGAAGAGAATTGGTTTTGGGTTTCAAACATGGAAATTTCAAAATCATCCCAAAAGCTTCATTTTAGAGCGACTAAGAAGGATCCAGGCTTACCTTTCCATTTTCATGTTTTAAACTTGTTTAAATCTTGGTCAAATCCTAGATTTGACCAAGATTCAAATGGGCATAAAATAAAAAAATGAAAAAATGAAAAACCAAAGCGCACATAGTCTTCTTATATGTCATATAGTAAGCATTAAAGTTGGTAAACAAGGTCTAGACATATTCAAACTAGACAAATCATGTATCTACCCCCTAACCCCTAAACTCTATCTTATGACGAAGTCAAGCATGAAGATTAAGTGGTTTTGGGTTTCAAACATGGAAATTTTGAAAACCTCCCAAAAACTTCATTTTAGGGTGACTAAGAAGGATACAGGCTTCCCTTTTCATTTTCATGTTCTATACTTGTTTAAATCTTGGTCAAACCTAGGATTTGACCAAGATTCAAATGTGCATCAAAATTCCAAAAAAATCAGAAAAATGAAAAACCAAAGCACATAGTTTTCTTATGTCATATAGTAAGCATTAAAGTTGATAAACAAGGGTCTAGACATATTCAAACAAGAAAAATCATGTATCTACCCCCTAACCCTAAACTTTGTCTTATGTAGTCAAGCATGAAGAGAAGTGGTTTTGGGTTTCAAATATGGAAATTTCAAAAACCTATCAAAAGCTTCATTTTAGAGTGACTAAGAAGGATCCATGCTTGCCTTTTCATTTTCATATTTGAAACTTGTTTAAATCATTGTCAAACCTAGGATTTGACCAAGATTTAAATGGGCATAAAATTAAAAAATCGGAAAAATGAAAAACAAAAGCACATAGTCTTCTTATGTCACATATATATATAGTAAGCATTCAAAAGTTGATAAACAAGGTCTAGCTAGACATATTCAAATAAGACAAATCATGTATCTACCCCTCTAACCCTAAACTCTGTCTTATGAAGTCAAGCATGAAGAGAAGTGGTTTTAGGTTTCAAACATGGAAATTTCAAAAACCTCCCAAAAACTTCATTTTAGAGTGACTAAGAAGGATACATGTTTCCCTTTTCATTTTCATGTTTTAAACTTGTTTAAATCTTGGTCAAACCTAGGATTTGACCAAGATACAAATAGGCACAAAAAATGAAAAACAAAAAGCACATAGTGTTCTTATGTCATATCGTAAGCATTCAAGTTGATAAACAAGGTCTAGATATATCCAAACCAGACAAATCATGTATATATGTACCCCGTGTCGATCTTATGAAGTCTAGCATGAAGAAAAGTCGTTTTGGCCGGGTTTCAAACATGGAAATTTCAAGAACATCCCAAAAGCTTCATTTTAGAGCGACTAAGAAGGATCGAGGCTTACCTTTCCATTTTCATGATTTAAACTTGTTTAAATCTTGGTCAAATCTTGCTCAAGCATGAAGATAAGTGGTTTTGGGTTTCAAACATGGAAATTTCAAAAACCTCCCAAAAACTTCATTTTAGGGTGACTAAGAAGGATACAGGCTTCCCTTTTCATTTTCATGTTCTATATATACTTGTTTAAATCTTGGTCAAACCTAGGATTTGACCAAGATTCAAATGTGCATCAAAATTCTAAAAAAATCAGAAAAATGAAAAACCAAAGCACATAGTCTTCTTATGTCATATAGTAAGCATTAAAGTTGATAAACATGGTCTAGACATATTCAAACCATACAAATCATGTATCTACCCCTAACCCCTAAACTATGTCTTATGAAGTCAAGCATGAAGAGAAGTGGTTTTGGGTTTCAAACATGAAAATTTCAAAAACCGCCCAAAAACTTCATTTTAGAGTGACTAAGAAGGATACATGCTTCCCTTTTCATTTTCATGTTTTAAACTTGTTTAAATCTTGGTCAAACCTAGGATTTGATAAACATGGTCTAGACATATTCAAACCAGACAAATCATGTATCTACCCCCTATCGACCCTAAACTTCGTCTTATGAAGTCAAGCATGAAGAGAAGTGGTTTTGGGTTTCAAACATGGAAATTTCAAAAACCTCCCAAAATTAAAGCTTCATTTTAGAGTGACTAGTTAAGAAGGATCCAGGCTTACCTTTTCATTTTCATGTTTTAAACTTGTTTAAATCTTGTTCAAACCTAGGATTTGACCAATATTCAAATGGGCATAAAATAAAAAATAAATAAAATAAAAAACCAAAGCACATAGTCTTCTTATGTCATATAGTAAGCATTCAAGTTCATGAACAAGGTCTAGACATATTCAAACCAGACAAATCATGTACCCCCTAACCCTAAACTTTGTCTTAATTATATATGAAGTCAAGCATGAAGCAGAGAAGTGTGGTTTTGGGTTTCAAACATGGAAATTTCAAAAACCTCCCAAAAAGCTTCATTTTAATTAGACTGGCTGGTTAATTAAGAAGGATCCATGATTAATTACCTTTTCATTGTCATGTTTTAAACTTGTTTAAATCTTGGTCGAACCTAGGATTTGACCAAGATTCAAATGGGCATAAAAATTCAGAAAAAATCGAAAGAATGAAAAACCAAAGCACATAGCCTTCTTATGTCATATAGTAAGCATTCAAATTGATAAACATGGTCTAGACATATTCAAACCAGAAAAATCATGTATCTACCCCTAACCCTAAACTCTGTCTTATGAAGTCAAGCATGAACAGAAGTACGGTGGTTTTGGGTTTCAAACATGGTAAATTCAAGAACCTCCCAAAAGCTTCATTTTAGAGTTACTAAGAGAAAGATCCAGACTTAATTACCTTATCATTTTCACATGTTAAACTTGTTTAAATCTTGCTCAACAAACCTAGGATTTTACCAAGATTCTCAAATGGGCATAAAAATCAAAAAATGAAATACCAATGCACATAGTCCTCTTAAGTCATAAAGTAAGCATTCAAGTTGATAAACAAGCTATAGACATATTCAAACCATACAAATCATGTTTTCCCGTCGAGTGAAACTCGGAGGAAGAGGGATCACTCGGAAGGAGAGAAGAAGGGAGAGAATTATGGTGTCTCCCCTTTTTCGGGTGATGATGTTGACTTTTATGCAGGGTTTGTCAGTGAGCAGGAGGTGCGAGAGCAGAGCGAGTCGAGCGAGGCCGAGAATGAGAGAGATTTTTTTTGAGAGGGACGACCGAAGGATCCAGAGGACCCACAGACTTCCAATACGCATCCTGATGCGTCTTCTCTTGACAAAGAAAATGTCTGGGAGTTTGCGTACCTATTGCACGTGACTTGTGCTCACTGAAGTGTGGGACCTCACGCATGGGCACCACACGTAAGTGACAGACCTGTTGGTGTAAAAACTCGGTTGATTATTATAGTGCATTAGAACAAAGTTTCCTATGGATTCAAGGGTAGGAAATCCAAGTTAACTCATTTACATGACATTATTTTTTCCATGAAGCAAAGTTAACGCACCTATCAATTGGTACATTTTGGAGTGACTAAGAAGGATCCAGGCTTACTTATTCGTTTTCACGTGTAAAACTTGTCTAAATCTTGGTCAAACAAAATTGGCAGAAAATTCAAAAAAAAAAACAGAAAAATGAAAAACCAAAGCACATAGTCTTCTTATGTCATGTAGTAAGCATTAAAGTTGATAAACAAGGTCTAGACATATTCAAACCATACAAATCATGTATCTACCCGCTAACCCCTAAACTATGTCTTAAGAAGTCAAGAATGAAGAGAAGTGGTTTTGGGTTTCAAACATGGAAATTTCAAAAACCTCCCAAAACTTCATTTTAGGGTGACTAAGAAGGATACAGGCTTCCCTTTTCATTTTCATGTTCTATACTTGTTTAAATCTTGGTCAAACCTATGATTTGACCAAGATTCAAATGGGCACAAAAAATAAAAAAAAAGCACATAGTGTTCTTATGTCATATCGTAAGCATTCAAGTTGATAAACAAGGTCTAGATATATCTACCCCCTATCGACCCTAAACTTCGTCTTATGAAGTCAAGCATGAAGAGAAGTGGTTTTGGGTTTCAAACATGGAAATTTCAAAAACCTCCCAAAATTCAGCTTCATTTTAGAGCGACTAAGAAGGATCGATGCTTACCTTTTCATTTCCATGTTTTAAACTTATTTAAATCTTGGTCAAACCTAGCTAGGATTTGACCAAGATTCAAATGGGCATAAAAATTCAGACAAAAAATCTAAAGAATGAAAAACCAAAGCACATAGCCTTCTTAATTATGTCATATAGTAAACACTCAAGTTGATAAACAAGGTCTAGACATATTCAAACCAGAAAAATCATGTGTATATCTACCCCTAACCCTAAACTCTGTCTTGTGAAGTCAATCTCTAGGATTTGACAAAGATTCAAATGGGCATAAAATAAAAAAACAGAAAAATGAAAAACCAAAGCGCACATAGTCTTCTTATATGTCATATAGTAAGCATTAAAGTTGATAAACAAGGTCTGGACATATTCAAACTAGCTAGACAAATCATGTATCTACCCCCTAACCCCTAAACTCTGTCTTATGACGAAGTCAAGCATGAAGATAAGTGGTTTTGGGTTTCAAACATGGAAATTTCAAAAACCTCCCAAAAACTTCATTTTAGGGTGACTAAGAAGGATACAGGCTTCCATTTTCATTTTCATGATCTATACTTGTTTAAATCTTGGTCAAACCTAGGATTTGACCAAGATTCAAATGTGCATCAAAATTCCAAAAAAATCAGAAAAATGAAAAACCAAAGCACATAGTTTTCTTATGTCACATACATATATATAGTAAGCATTCAAAAGTTGATAAACAAGGTCTAGCTAGACATATTCAAATAAGACAAATCATGTATCTACCCCTCTAAAACCATAAATAACTCTGTCTTATGAAGTCAAGCATGAAGAGAAGTGGTTTTTGGTTTCAAACATGGAAATTTCAAAAACCTCCCAAAATTAAAGCTTCGTTTTAGAGTGTGACTAGTTAAGAAGGATCCAGGCTTACCTTTTCATTTTCATGTTTTAAACTTGTTTAAATCTTGGTCAAACCTAGGATTTGACCAATATTCAAATGGGCATAAAATAAAAAAATAGATAAAATAAAAAACCAAAGCACATATTCTTCTTATGTCATATAGTAAGCATTCAAAAGTTCATAAACAAGGTCTAGACATATTCAAACCAGACAAATCATGTACCCCCTAACCCTAAACTTTGTCTTAATTATATATGAAGTCAAGCATGAAGCAGAGAAGTGTGGTTTTGGGTTTCAAACATGGAAATTTCAAAAACCTCCCAAAAAGCTTCATTTTAATTAGACCGGCTGGTTAATTAAGAAGGATCCATGATTAATTACCTTTTCATTGTCATGTTTTAAACTTGTTTAAATCTTGGTCGAACCTAGGATTTGACCAAGATTCAAATGGGCATAACAATTCAGAAAAAAATCGAAAGAATGAAAAACAAAAGCACATAGCCTTCTTATGTCATATAGTAAGCATTCAAATTGATAAACATGGTCTAGACATATTCAAACCAGAAAAATCATGTATCTACCCCTAACCCTAAACTCTGTCTTATGAAGTCAAGCATGAACAGAAGTACGGTGGTTTTGGGTTTCAAACATGCATGGTAAATTCAAGAACCTCCCAAAAGCTTCATTTTAGAGTTACTAAGAGAAAGATCCAGACTTAATTACCTTATCATTTTCACATGTTAAACTTGTTTAAATCTTGCTCAACAAACCTAGGATTTTACCAAGATTCTCAAATGGGCATAAAAATCAAAAAATGAAATACCAATGCACATATATAGTCCTCTTATAAGTCATAAAGTAAGCATTCAAGTTGATAAACAAGGTCTAGACATATTCAAACAAGACAAATCATGTATCTACCCCCTATCGACCCTAAACTTCGTCTTATGAAGTCAAGCATGAAGAGAAGTGGTTTTGGGTTTCAAACATGGAAATTTCAAAAACCTCCCAAAATTCAGCTTCATTTTAGAGCGACTAAGAAGGATCGATGCTTACCTTTTCATTTCCATGTTTTAAACTTATTTAAATCTTGGTCAAACCTAGCTAGGATTTGACCAAGATTCAAATGGGCATAAAAATTCAGACAAAAAATCTAAAGAATGAAAAACCAAAGCACATATATAGCCTTCTTAATTATGTCATATAGTAAACACTCAAGTTGATAAACAAGCTAGGTCTAGACATATTCAAACCAGAAAAATCATGTGTATATCTACCCCTAACCCTAAACTCTGTCTTATGAAGTCAATCATGAAGAGAATTGGTTTTGGGTTTCAAACATGGAAATTTCAAGTACGTCCCAAAAGCTTCATATATTTTAGAGTGACTAATTAAGAAGGATCTTGGCTTACGTTTTCATTTTCATGCTTGAAACTTGTTTAAATCTTGGTTGAACCTAGGATTTGACCAGAATCAAATGTGCATAAAATTCTTAAAAAAATAGAAAAATGAAAAACAAAAGCACATGGTCTTCTTATGTCATATAGTAAGCATTCAAGTTGATAAACAAGGTTTAGACATATTCAAACCAGACAAATCATGTATCTACCCCCTAACCCTAAACTCGGTCTTATGAAGTCTAGCATGAGGAGAAGTCGTTTTGGGTTTCAAACGTTTAAGCCAAAAGCCCCATTTCAAATATTTCAAACTTATTCAAATTTGGTTCAAATTTGAAAGACACACAAGTTATAGCACACATAGTGCATACATTCTCACACATACTGCACTAGATGCTAACCCGGCCTATAGTTTGAGGCCATTGGATGAGGTCGAAAAAATCTTGGATTAGAAATGGGGTTGTTCGAACCCCGTAGTTGGATTTTTTGAACCTTGATCTGTAGTACTGGGCAAAGCCCTAGTTTAACCTATTTAATTATAGATTCGTAGGTCGATTTTTCTACCTTTTTATTATTACTATGCAGCACATGTGTGTTTGCCCGTCGAGTGAAACTCGGAGGAAGAGGGATCACTCGGAAGGAGAGAAGAAGGGAGAGAATTATGGTGTCTCCCCTTTTTCGGGTGATGATGTTGACTTTTGTGCAGGGTTTGTCAGTGAGCAGGAGGTGCGAGCGAGCGAGCGAGTCGAGCGAGGCCGAGAATGAGAGAGATTTTTTTTTTTGAGAGGGACGACCGAAGGATCCAGAAGGACCCACAGACTTCCAATACGCATCCTGATGCGTCTTCTCTTGACAAAGAAAATGTCTGGGAGTTTGCGTACCTATTGCACGTGACTTGTGCTCACTGAAGTGTGGGACCTCACGCATGGGCACCACACGTAAGTGACAGACCTGTTGGTGTAAAAACTCGGTTGATTATTATAGTGCATTAGAACAAAGTTTCCTATGGATTCAAGGGTAGGAAATCCAAGTTAACTCATTTACATGACATTATTTTTTCCATGAAGCAAAGTTAACGCACCTATCAATTGGTACATTTTGGAGTGACTAAGAAGGATCCAGGCTTACTTATTCGTTTTCACGTGTAAAACTTGTCTAAATCTTGGTCAAACAAAATTGGCAGAAAATTCAAAAAAAAACAGAAAAATGAAAAACCAAAGCACATAGTCTTCTTATGTCATGTAGTAAGCATTAAAGTTGATAAACAAGGTCTAGACATATTCAAACCATACAAATCATGTATCTACCCGCTAACCCCTAAACTATGTCTTAAGAAGTCAAGAATGAAGAGAAGTGGTTTTGGGTTTCAAACATGGAAATTTCAAAAACCTCCCAAAACTTCATTTTAGGGTGACTAAGAAGGATACAGGCTTCCCTTTTCATTTTCATGTTCTATACTTGTTTAAATCTTGGTCAAACCTATGATTTGACCAAGATTCAAATGGGCACAAAAAAATAAAAAAAGCACATAGTGTTCTTATGTCATATCGTAAGCATTCAAGTTGATAAACAAGGTCTAGATATATCTACCCCCTATCGACCCTAAACTTCGTCTTATGAAGTCAAGCATGAAGAGAAGTGGTTTTGGGTTTCAAACATGGAAATTTCAAAAACCTCCCAAAATTCAGCTTCATTTTAGAGCGACTAAGAAGGATCGATGCTTACCTTTTCATTTCCATGTTTTAAACTTATTTAAATCTTGGTCAAACCTAGCTAGGATTTGACCAAGATTCAAATGGGCATAAAAATTCAGACAAAAAATCTAAAGAATGAAAAACCAAAGCACATAGCCTTCTTAATTATGTCATATAGTAAACACTCAAGTTGATAAACAAGGTCTAGACATATTCAAACCAGAAAAATCATGTGTATATCTACCCCTAACCCTAAACTCTGTCTTGTGAAGTCAATCTCTAGGATTTGACAAAGATTCAAATGGGCATAAAATAAAAAAACAGAAAAATGAAAAACCAAAGCGCACATAGTCTTCTTATATGTCATATAGTAAGCATTAAAGTTGATAAACAAGGTCTGGACATATTCAAACTAGCTAGACAAATCATGTATCTACCCCCTAACCCCTAAACTCTGTCTTATGACGAAGTCAAGCATGAAGATAAGTGGTTTTGGGTTTCAAACATGGAAATTTCAAAAACCTCCCAAAAACTTCATTTTAGGGTGACTAAGAAGGATACAGGCTTCCATTTTCATTTTCATGATCTATACTTGTTTAAATCTTGGTCAAACCTAGGATTTGACCAAGATTCAAATGTGCATCAAAATTCCAAAAAAATCAGAAAAATGAAAAACCAAAGCACATAGTTTTCTTATGTCACATACATATATATAGTAAGCATTCAAAAGTTGATAAACAAGGTCTAGCTAGACATATTCAAATAAGACAAATCATGTATCTACCCCTCTAAAACCATAAATAACTCTGTCTTATGAAGTCAAGCATGAAGAGAAGTGGTTTTTGGTTTCAAACATGGAAATTTCAAAAACCTCCCAAAATTAAAGCTTCGTTTTAGAGTGTGACTAGTTAAGAAGGATCCAGGCTTACCTTTTCATTTTCATGTTTTAAACTTGTTTAAATCTTGGTCAAACCTAGGATTTGACCAATATTCAAATGGGCATAAAATAAAAAAATAGATAAAATAAAAAACCAAAGCACATATTCTTCTTATGTCATATAGTAAGCATTCAAAAGTTCATAAACAAGGTCTAGACATATTCAAACCAGACAAATCATGTACCCCCTAACCCTAAACTTTGTCTTAATTATATATGAAGTCAAGCATGAAGCAGAGAAGTGTGGTTTTGGGTTTCAAACATGGAAATTTCAAAAACCTCCCAAAAAGCTTCATTTTAATTAGACCGGCTGGTTAATTAAGAAGGATCCATGATTAATTACCTTTTCATTGTCATGTTTTAAACTTGTTTAAATCTTGGTCGAACCTAGGATTTGACCAAGATTCAAATGGGCATAACAATTCAGAAAAAAATCGAAAGAATGAAAAACAAAAGCACATAGCCTTCTTATGTCATATAGTAAGCATTCAAATTGATAAACATGGTCTAGACATATTCAAACCAGAAAAATCATGTATCTACCCCTAACCCTAAACTCTGTCTTATGAAGTCAAGCATGAACAGAAGTACGGTGGTTTTGGGTTTCAAACATGCATGGTAAATTCAAGAACCTCCCAAAAGCTTCATTTTAGAGTTACTAAGAGAAAGATCCAGACTTAATTACCTTATCATTTTCACATGTTAAACTTGTTTAAATCTTGCTCAACAAACCTAGGATTTTACCAAGATTCTCAAATGGGCATAAAAATCAAAAAATGAAATACCAATGCACATATATAGTCCTCTTATAAGTCATAAAGTAAGCATTCAAGTTGATAAACAAGGTCTAGACATATTCAAACAAGACAAATCATGTATCTACCCCCTATCGACCCTAAACTTCGTCTTATGAAGTCAAGCATGAAGAGAAGTGGTTTTGGGTTTCAAACATGGAAATTTCAAAAACCTCCCAAAATTCAGCTTCATTTTAGAGCGACTAAGAAGGATCGATGCTTACCTTTTCATTTCCATGTTTTAAACTTATTTAAATCTTGGTCAAACCTAGCTAGGATTTGACCAAGATTCAAATGGGCATAAAAATTCAGACAAAAAATCTAAAGAATGAAAAACCAAAGCACATATATAGCCTTCTTAATTATGTCATATAGTAAACACTCAAGTTGATAAACAAGCTAGGTCTAGACATATTCAAACCAGAAAAATCATGTGTATATCTACCCCTAACCCTAAACTCTGTCTTATGAAGTCAATCATGAAGAGAATTGGTTTTGGGTTTCAAACATGGAAATTTCAAGTACGTCCCAAAAGCTTCATATATTTTAGAGTGACTAATTAAGAAGGATCTTGGCTTACGTTTTCATTTTCATGCTTGAAACTTGTTTAAATCTTGGTTGAACCTAGGATTTGACCAGAATCAAATGTGCATAAAATTCTTAAAAAAAATAGAAAAATGAAAAACAAAAGCACATGGTCTTCTTATGTCATATAGTAAGCATTCAAGTTGATAAACAAGGTTTAGACATATTCAAACCAGACAAATCATGTATCTACCCCCTAACCCTAAACTCGGTCTTATGAAGTCTAGCATGAGGAGAAGTCGTTTTGGGTTTCAAACGTTTAAGCCAAAAGCCCCATTTCAAATATTTCAAACTTATTCAAATTTGGTTCAAATTTGAAAGACACACAAGTTATAGCACACATAGTGCATACATTCTCACACATACTGCACTAGATGCTAACCCGGCCTATAGTTTGAGGCCATTGGATGAGGTCGAAAAAAATCTTGGATTAGAAATGGGGTTGTTCGAACCCCGTAGTTGGATTTTTTGAACCTTGATCTGTAGTACTGGGCAAAGCCCTAGTTTAACCTATTTAATTATAGATTCGTAGGTCGATTTTTCTACCTTTTTATTATTACTATGCAGCACATGTGTGTTTGCCCGTCGAGTGAAACTCGGAGGAAGAGGGATCACTCGGAAGGAGAGAAGAAGGGAGAGAATTATGGTGTCTCCCCTTTTTCGGGTGATGATGTTGACTTTTGTGCAGGGTTTGTCAGTGAGCAGGAGGTGCGAGCGAGCGAGCGAGCGAGTCGAGCGAGGCCGAGAATGAGAGAGATTTGTTTTTTTTGTGAGAGGGAAGATCCAGAAGGACCCACAGACTTCCAATACGCATCCTGATGCGTCTTCTCTTGACAAAGAAAATGTCTGGGAGTTTGCGTACCTATTGCACGTGACTTGTGCTCACTGAAGTGTGGGACCTCACGCATGGGCACCACACGTAAGTGACAGACCTGTTGGTGTAAAAACTCGGTTGATTATTATAGTGCATTAGAACAAAGTTTCCTATGGATTCAAGGGTAGGAAATCCAAGTTAACTCATTTACATGACATTATTTTTTCCATGAAGCAAAGTTAACGCACCTATCAATTGGTACATTTTGGAGTGACTAAGAAGGATCCAGGCTTACTTATTCGTTTTCACGTGTAAAACTTGTCTAAATCTTGGTCAAACAAAATTGGCAGAAAATTCAAAAAAAAAACAGAAAAATGAAAAACCAAAGCACATAGTCTTCTTATGTCATGTAGTAAGCATTAAAGTTGATAAACAAGGTCTAGACATATTCAAACCATACAAATCATGTATCTACCCGCTAACCCCTAAACTATGTCTTAAGAAGTCAAGAATGAAGAGAAGTGGTTTTGGGTTTCAAACATGGAAATTTCAAAAACCTCCCAAAACTTCATTTTAGGGTGACTAAGAAGGATACAGGCTTCCCTTTTCATTTTCATGTTCTATACTTGTTTAAATCTTGGTCAAACCTATGATTTGACCAAGATTCAAATGGGCACAAAAAAATAAAAAAAGCACATAGTGTTCTTATGTCATATCGTAAGCATTCAAGTTGATAAACAAGGTCTAGATATATCTACCCCCTATCGACCCTAAACTTCGTCTTATGAAGTCAAGCATGAAGAGAAGTGGTTTTGGGTTTCAAACATGGAAATTTCAAAAACCTCCCAAAATTCAGCTTCATTTTAGAGCGACTAAGAAGGATCGATGCTTACCTTTTCATTTCCATGTTTTAAACTTATTTAAATCTTGGTCAAACCTAGCTAGGATTTGACCAAGATTCAAATGGGCATAAAAATTCAGACAAAAAATCTAAAGAATGAAAAACCAAAGCACATAGCCTTCTTAATTATGTCATATAGTAAACACTCAAGTTGATAAACAAGGTCTAGACATATTCAAACCAGAAAAATCATGTGTATATCTACCCCTAACCCTAAACTCTGTCTTGTGAAGTCAATCTCTAGGATTTGACCAAGATTCAAATGGGCATAAAATAAAAAAACAGAAAAATGAAAAACCAAAGCGCACATAGTCTTCTTATATGTCATATAGTAAGCATTAAAGTTGATAAACAAGGTCTGGACATATTCAAACTAGCTAGACAAATCATGTATCTACCCCCTAACCCCTAAACTCTGTCTTATGACGAAGTCAAGCATGAAGATAAGTGGTTTTGGGTTTCAAACATGGAAATTTCAAAAACCTCCCAAAAACTTCATTTTAGGGTGACTAAGAAGGATACAGGCTTCCATTTTCATTTTCATGATCTATACTTGTTTAAATCTTGGTCAAACCTAGGATTTGACCAAGATTCAAATGTGCATCAAAATTCCAAAAAAATCAGAAAAATGAAAAACCAAAGCACATAGTTTTCTTATGTCACATACATATATATAGTAAGCATTCAAAAGTTGATAAACAAGGTCTAGCTAGACATATTCAAATAAGACAAATCATGTATCTACCCCTCTAAAACCATAAATAACTCTGTCTTATGAAGTCAAGCATGAAGAGAAGTGGTTTTTGGTTTCAAACATGGAAATTTCAAAAACCTCCCAAAATTAAAGCTTCGTTTTAGAGTGTGACTAGTTAAGAAGGATCCAGGCTTACCTTTTCATTTTCATGTTTTAAACTTGTTTAAATCTTGGTCAAACCTAGGATTTGACCAATATTCAAATGGGCATAAAATAAAAAAATAGATAAAATAAAAAACCAAAGCACATATTCTTCTTATGTCATATAGTAAGCATTCAAAAGTTCATAAACAAGGTCTAGACATATTCAAACCAGACAAATCATGTACCCCCTAACCCTAAACTTTGTCTTAATTATATATGAAGTCAAGCATGAAGCAGAGAAGTGTGGTTTTGGGTTTCAAACATGGAAATTTCAAAAACCTCCCAAAAAGCTTCATTTTAATTAGACCGGCTGGTTAATTAAGAAGGATCCATGATTAATTACCTTTTCATTGTCATGTTTTAAACTTGTTTAAATCTTGGTCGAACCTAGGATTTGACCAAGATTCAAATGGGCATAACAATTCAGAAAAAAATCGAAAGAATGAAAAACAAAAGCACATAGCCTTCTTATGTCATATAGTAAGCATTCAAATTGATAAACATGGTCTAGACATATTCAAACCAGAAAAATCATGTATCTACCCCTAACCCTAAACTCTGTCTTATGAAGTCAAGCATGAACAGAAGTACGGTGGTTTTGGGTTTCAAACATGCATGGTAAATTCAAGAACCTCCCAAAAGCTTCATTTTAGAGTTACTAAGAGAAAGATCCAGACTTAATTACCTTATCATTTTCACATGTTAAACTTGTTTAAATCTTGCTCAACAAACCTAGGATTTTACCAAGATTCTCAAATGGGCATAAAAATCAAAAAATGAAATACCAATGCACATATATAGTCCTCTTATAAGTCATAAAGTAAGCATTCAAGTTGATAAACAAGGTCTAGACATATTCAAACAAGACAAATCATGTATCTACCCCCTATCGACCCTAAACTTCGTCTTATGAAGTCAAGCATGAAGAGAAGTGGTTTTGGGTTTCAAACATGGAAATTTCAAAAACCTCCCAAAATTCAGCTTCATTTTAGAGCGACTAAGAAGGATCGATGCTTACCTTTTCATTTCCATGTTTTAAACTTATTTAAATCTTGGTCAAACCTAGCTAGGATTTGACCAAGATTCAAATGGGCATAAAAATTCAGACAAAAAATCTAAAGAATGAAAAACCAAAGCACATATATAGCCTTCTTAATTATGTCATATAGTAAACACTCAAGTTGATAAACAAGCTAGGTCTAGACATATTCAAACCAGAAAAATCATGTGTATATCTACCCCTAACCCTAAACTCTGTCTTATGAAGTCAATCATGAAGAGAATTGGTTTTGGGTTTCAAACATGGAAATTTCAAGTACGTCCCAAAAGCTTCATATATTTTAGAGTGACTAATTAAGAAGGATCTTGGCTTACGTTTTCATTTTCATGCTTGAAACTTGTTTAAATCTTGGTTGAACCTAGGATTTGACCAGAATCAAATGTGCATAAAATTCTTAAAAAAAATAGAAAAATGAAAAACAAAAGCACATGGTCTTCTTATGTCATATAGTAAGCATTCAAGTTGATAAACAAGGTTTAGACATATTCAAACCAGACAAATCATGTATCTACCCCCTAACCCTAAACTCGGTCTTATGAAGTCTAGCATGAGGAGAAGTCGTTTTGGGTTTCAAACGTTTAAGCCAAAAGCCCCATTTCAAATATTTCAAACTTATTCAAATTTGGTTCAAATTTGAAAGACACACAAGTTATAGCACACATAGTGCATACATTCTCACACATACTGCACTAGATGCTAACCCGGCCTATAGTTTGAGGCCATTGGATGAGGTCGAAAAAAATCTTGGATTAGAAATGGGGTTGTTCGAACCCCGTAGTTGGATTTTTTGAACCTTGATCTGTAGTACTGGGCAAAGCCCTAGTTTAACCTATTTAATTATAGATTCGTAGGTCGATTTTTCTACCTTTTTATTATTACTATGCAGCACATGTGTGTTTGCCCGTCGAGTGAAACTCGGAGGAAGAGGGATCACTCGGAAGGAGAGAAGAAGGGAGAGAATTATGGTGTCTCCCCTTTTTCGGGTGATGATGTTGACTTTTGTGCAGGGTTTGTCAGTGAGCAGGAGGTGCGAGCGAGCGAGCGAGTCGAGCGAGGCCGAGAATGAGAGAGATTTGTTTTTTTTTTTGAGAGGGACGACCGAAGGATCCAGAAGGACCCACAGACTTCCAATACGCATCCTGATGCGTCTTCTCTTGACAAAGAAAATGTCTGGGAGTTTGCGTACCTATTGCACGTGACTTGTGCTCACTGAAGTGTGGGACCTCACGCATGGGCACCACACGTAAGTGACAGACCTGTTGGTGTAAAAACTCGGTTGATTATTATAGTGCATTAGAACAAAGTTTCCTATGGATTCAAGGGTAGGAAATCCAAGTTAACTCATTTACATGACATTATTTTTTCCATGAAGCAAAGTTAACGCACCTATCAATTGGTACATTTTGGAGTGACTAAGAAGGATCCAGGCTTACTTATTCGTTTTCACGTGTAAAACTTGTCTAAATCTTGGTCAAACAAAATTGGCAGAAAATTCAAAAAAAAAACAGAAAAATGAAAAACCAAAGCACATAGTCTTCTTATGTCATGTAGTAAGCATTAAAGTTGATAAACAAGGTCTAGACATATTCAAACCATACAAATCATGTATCTACCCGCTAACCCCTAAACTATGTCTTAAGAAGTCAAGAATGAAGAGAAGTGGTTTTGGGTTTCAAACATGGAAATTTCAAAAACCTCCCAAAACTTCATTTTAGGGTGACTAAGAAGGATACAGGCTTCCCTTTTCATTTTCATGTTCTATACTTGTTTAAATCTTGGTCAAACCTATGATTTGACCAAGATTCAAATGGGCACAAAAAAATAAAAAAAGCACATAGTGTTCTTATGTCATATCGTAAGCATTCAAGTTGATAAACAAGGTCTAGATATATCTACCCCCTATCGACCCTAAACTTCGTCTTATGAAGTCAAGCATGAAGAGAAGTGGTTTTGGGTTTCAAACATGGAAATTTCAAAAACCTCCCAAAATTCAGCTTCATTTTAGAGCGACTAAGAAGGATCGATGCTTACCTTTTCATTTCCATGTTTTAAACTTATTTAAATCTTGGTCAAACCTAGCTAGGATTTGACCAAGATTCAAATGGGCATAAAAATTCAGACAAAAAATCTAAAGAATGAAAAACCAAAGCACATAGCCTTCTTAATTATGTCATATAGTAAACACTCAAGTTGATAAACAAGGTCTAGACATATTCAAACCAGAAAAATCATGTGTATATCTACCCCTAACCCTAAACTCTGTCTTGTGAAGTCAATCTCTAGGATTTGACAAAGATTCAAATGGGCATAAAATAAAAAAACAGAAAAATGAAAAACCAAAGCGCACATAGTCTTCTTATATGTCATATAGTAAGCATTAAAGTTGATAAACAAGGTCTGGACATATTCAAACTAGCTAGACAAATCATGTATCTACCCCCTAACCCCTAAACTCTGTCTTATGACGAAGTCAAGCATGAAGATAAGTGGTTTTGGGTTTCAAACATGGAAATTTCAAAAACCTCCCAAAAACTTCATTTTAGGGTGACTAAGAAGGATACAGGCTTCCATTTTCATTTTCATGATCTATACTTGTTTAAATCTTGGTCAAACCTAGGATTTGACCAAGATTCAAATGTGCATCAAAATTCCAAAAAAATCAGAAAAATGAAAAACCAAAGCACATAGTTTTCTTATGTCACATACATATATATAGTAAGCATTCAAAAGTTGATAAACAAGGTCTAGCTAGACATATTCAAATAAGACAAATCATGTATCTACCCCTCTAAAACCATAAATAACTCTGTCTTATGAAGTCAAGCATGAAGAGAAGTGGTTTTTGGTTTCAAACATGGAAATTTCAAAAACCTCCCAAAATTAAAGCTTCGTTTTAGAGTGACTAGTTAAGAAGGATCCAGGCTTACCTTTTCATTTTCATGTTTTAAACTTGTTTAAATCTTGGTCAAACCTAGGATTTGACCAATATTCAAATGGGCATAAAATAAAAAAATAGATAAAATAAAAAACCAAAGCACATATTCTTCTTATGTCATATAGTAAGCATTCAAAAGTTCATAAACAAGGTCTAGACATATTCAAACCAGACAAATCATGTACCCCTAACCCTAAACTTTGTCTTAATTATATATGAAGTCAAGCATGAAGCAGAGAAGTGTGGTTTTGGGTTTCAAACATGGAAATTTCAAAAACCTCCCAAAAAGCTTCATTTTAATTAGACCGGCTGGTTAATTAAGAAGGATCCATGATTAATTACCTTTTCATTGTCATGTTTTAAACTTGTTTAAATCTTGGTCGAACCTAGGATTTGACCAAGATTCAAATGGGCATAACAATTCAGAAAAAAATCGAAAGAATGAAAAACAAAAGCACATAGCCTTCTTATGTCATATAGTAAGCATTCAAATTGATAAACATGGTCTAGACATATTCAAACCAGAAAAATCATGTATCTACCCCTAACCCTAAACTCTGTCTTATGAAGTCAAGCATGAACAGAAGTACGGTGGTTTTGGGTTTCAAACATGCATGGTAAATTCAAGAACCTCCCAAAAGCTTCATTTTAGAGTTACTAAGAGAAAGATCCAGACTTAATTACCTTATCATTTTCACATGTTAAACTTGTTTAAATCTTGCTCAACAAACCTAGGATTTTACCAAGATTCTCAAATGGGCATAAAAATCAAAAAATGAAATACCAATGCACATATATAGTCCTCTTATAAGTCATAAAGTAAGCATTCAAGTTGATAAACAAGGTCTAGACATATTCAAACAAGACAAATCATGTATCTACCCCCTATCGACCCTAAACTTCGTCTTATGAAGTCAAGCATGAAGAGAAGTGGTTTTGGGTTTCAAACATGGAAATTTCAAAAACCTCCCAAAATTCAGCTTCATTTTAGAGCGACTAAGAAGGATCGATGCTTACCTTTTCATTTCCATGTTTTAAACTTATTTAAATCTTGGTCAAACCTAGCTAGGATTTGACCAAGATTCAAATGGGCATAAAAATTCAGACAAAAAATCTAAAGAATGAAAAACCAAAGCACATATATAGCCTTCTTAATTATGTCATATAGTAAACACTCAAGTTGATAAACAAGCTAGGTCTAGACATATTCAAACCAGAAAAATCATGTGTATATCTACCCCTAACCCTAAACTCTGTCTTATGAAGTCAATCATGAAGAGAATTGGTTTTGGGTTTCAAACATGGAAATTTCAAGTACGTCCCAAAAGCTTCATATATTTTAGAGTGACTAATTAAGAAGGATCTTGGCTTACGTTTTCATTTTCATGCTTGAAACTTGTTTAAATCTTGGTTGAACCTAGGATTTGACCAGAATCAAATGTGCATAAAATTCTTAAAAAAATAGAAAAATGAAAAACAAAAGCACATGGTCTTCTTATGTCATATAGTAAGCATTCAAGTTGATAAACAAGGTTTAGACATATTCAAACCAGACAAATCATGTATCTACCCCCTAACCCTAAACTCGGTCTTATGAAGTCTAGCATGAGGAGAAGTCGTTTTGGGTTTCAAACGTTTAAGCCAAAAGCCCCATTTCAAATATTTCAAACTTATTCAAATTTGGTTCAAATTTGAAAGACACACAAGTTATAGCACACATAGTGCATACATTCTCACACATACTGCACTAGATGCTAACCCGGCCTATAGTTTGAGGCCATTGGATGAGGTCGAAAAAAATCTTGGATTAGAAATGGGGTTGTTCGAACCCCGTAGTTGGATTTTTTGAACCTTGATCTGTAGTACTGGGTAAAACCCTAGTTTAACCTATTTAATTATATATTCGTAGGTCGATTTTTCTACCTTTTTATTATTACTATGCAGCACATGTGTGTTTGCCCGTCGAGTGAAACTCGGAGGAAGAGGGATCACTCGGAAGGAGAGAAGAAGGGAGAGAATTATGGTGTCTCCCCTTTTTCGGGTGATGATGTTGACTTTTGTGCAGGGTTTGTCAGTGAGCAGGAGGTGCGAGCGAGCGAGCGAGCGAGCGAGTCGAGCGAGGCCGAGAATGAGAGAGATTTGTTTTTTTTTGAGAGGGACGACCGAAGGATCCAGAAGGACCCACAGACTTCCAATACGCATCCTGATGCGTCTTCTCTTGACAAAGAAAATGTCTGGGAGTTTGCGTACCTATTGCACGTGACTTGTGCTCACTGAAGTGTGGGACCTCACGCATGGGCACCACACGTAAGTGACAGACCTGTTGGTGTAAAAACTCGGTTGATTATTATAGTGCATTAGAACAAAGTTTCCTATGGATTCAAGGGTAGGAAATCCAAGTTAACTCATTTACATGACATTATTTTTTCCATGAAGCAAAGTTAACGCACCTATCAATTGGTACATTTTGGAGTGACTAAGAAGGATCCAGGCTTACTTATTCGTTTTCACGTGTAAAACTTGTCTAAATCTTGGTCAAACAAAATTGGCAGAAAATTCAAAAAAAAAACAGAAAAATGAAAAACCAAAGCACATAGTCTTCTTATGTCATGTAGTAAGCATTAAAGTTGATAAACAAGGTCTAGACATATTCAAACCATACAAATCATGTATCTACCCGCTAACCCCTAAACTATGTCTTAAGAAGTCAAGAATGAAGAGAAGTGGTTTTGGGTTTCAAACATGGAAATTTCAAAAACCTCCCAAAACTTCATTTTAGGGTGACTAAGAAGGATACAGGCTTCCCTTTTCATTTTCATGTTCTATACTTGTTTAAATCTTGGTCAAACCTATGATTTGACCAAGATTCAAATGGGCACAAAAAAATAAAAAAAGCACATAGTGTTCTTATGTCATATCGTAAGCATTCAAGTTGATAAACAAGGTCTAGATATATCTACCCCCTATCGACCCTAAACTTCGTCTTATGAAGTCAAGCATGAAGAGAAGTGGTTTTGGGTTTCAAACATGGAAATTTCAAAAACCTCCCAAAATTCAGCTTCATTTTAGAGCGACTAAGAAGGATCGATGCTTACCTTTTCATTTCCATGTTTTAAACTTATTTAAATCTTGGTCAAACCTAGCTAGGATTTGACCAAGATTCAAATGGGCATAAAAATTCAGACAAAAAATCTAAAGAATGAAAAACCAAAGCACATAGCCTTCTTAATTATGTCATATAGTAAACACTCAAGTTGATAAACAAGGTCTAGACATATTCAAACCAGAAAAATCATGTGTATATCTACCCCTAACCCTAAACTCTGTCTTATGAAGTCAATCTCTAGGATTTGACCAAGATTCAAATGGGCATAAAATAAAAAAACAGAAAAATGAAAAACCAAAGCGCACATAGTCTTCTTATATGTCATATAGTAAGCATTAAAGTTGATAAACAAGGTCTGACATATTCAAACTAGCTAGACAAATCATGTATCTACCCCCTAACCCCTAAACTCTGTCTTCTTATGAAGTCAAGCATGAAGATAAGTGGTTTTGGGTTTCAAACATGGAAATTTCAAAAACCTCCCAAAAACTTCATTTTAGGGTGACTAAGAAGGATACAGGCTTCCATTTTCATTTTCATGATCTATACTTGTTTAAATCTTGGTCAAACCTAGGATTTGACCAAGATTCAAATGTGCATCAAAATTCCAAAAAAATCAGAAAAATGAAAAACCAAAGCACATAGTTTTCTTATGTCACATACATATATATAGTAAGCATTCAAAAGTTGATAAACAAGGTCTAGCTAGACATATTCAAATAAGACAAATCATGTATCTACCCCTCTAAAACCATAAATAACTCTGTCTTATGAAGTCAAGCATGAAGAGAAGTGGTTTTTGGTTTCAAACATGGAAATTTCAAAAACCTCCCAAAATTAAAGCTTCGTTTTAGAGTGACTAGTTAAGAAGGATCCAGGCTTACCTTTTCATTTTCATGTTTTAAACTTGTTTAAATCTTGGTCAAACCTAGGATTTGACCAATATTCAAATGGGCATAAAATAAAAAAATAGATAAAATAAAAAACCAAAGCACATATTCTTCTTATGTCATATAGTAAGCATTCAAAAGTTCATAAACAAGGTCTAGACATATTCAAACCAGACAAATCATGTACCCCCTAACCCTAAACTTTGTCTTAATTATATATGAAGTCAAGCATGAAGCAGAGAAGTGTGGTTTTGGGTTTCAAACATGGAAATTTCAAAAACCTCCCAAAAAGCTTCATTTTAATTAGACCGGCTGGTTAATTAAGAAGGATCCATGATTAATTACCTTTTCATTGTCATGTTTTAAACTTGTTTAAATCTTGGTCGAACCTAGGATTTGACCAAGATTCAAATGGGCATAACAATTCAGAAAAAAATCGAAAGAATGAAAAACAAAAGCACATAGCCTTCTTATGTCATATAGTAAGCATTCAAATTGATAAACATGGTCTAGACATATTCAAACCAGAAAAATCATGTATCTACCCCTAACCCTAAACTCTGTCTTATGAAGTCAAGCATGAACAGAAGTACGGTGGTTTTGGGTTTCAAACATGGGTAAATTCAAGAACCTCCCAAAAGCTTCATTTTAGAGTTACTAAGAGAAAGATCCAGACTTAATTACCTTATCATTTTCACATGTTAAACTTGTTTAAATCTTGCTCAACAAACCTAGGATTTTACCAAGATTCTCAAATGGGCATAAAAATCAAAAAATGAAATACCAATGCACATATATAGTCCTCTTATAAGTCATAAAGTAAGCATTCAAGTTGATAAACAAGGTCTAGACATATTCAAACAAGACAAATCATGTATCTACCCCCTATCGACCCTAAACTTCGTCTTATGAAGTCAAGCATGAAGAGAAGTGGTTTTGGGTTTCAAACATGGAAATTTCAAAAACCTCCCAAAATTCAGCTTCATTTTAGAGCGACTAAGAAGGATCGATGCTTACCTTTTCATTTCCATGTTTTAAACTTATTTAAATCTTGGTCAAACCTAGCTAGGATTTGACCAAGATTCAAATGGGCATAAAAATTCAGACAAAAAATCTAAAGAATGAAAAACCAAAGCACATATATAGCCTTCTTAATTATGTCATATAGTAAACACTCAAGTTGATAAACAAGCTAGGTCTAGACATATTCAAACCAGAAAAATCATGTGTATATCTACCCCTAACCCTAAACTCTGTCTTATGAAGTCAATCATGAAGAGAATTGGTTTTGGGTTTCAAACATGGAAATTTCAAGTACGTCCCAAAAGCTTCATATATTTTAGAGTGACTAATTAAGAAGGATCTTGGCTTACGTTTTCATTTTCATGCTTGAAACTTGTTTAAATCTTGGTTGAACCTAGGATTTGACCAGAATCAAATGTGCATAAAATTCTTTAAAAAAAATAGAAAAATGAAAAACAAAAGCACATGGTCTTCTTATGTCATATAGTAAGCATTCAAGTTGATAAACAAGGTTTAGACATATTCAAACCAGACAAATCATGTATCTACCCCCTAACCCTAAACTCGGTCTTATGAAGTCTAGCATGAGGAGAAGTCGTTTTGGGTTTCAAACGTTTAAGCCAAAAGCCCCATTTCAAATATTTCAAACTTATTCAAATTTGGTTCAAATTTGAAAGACACACAAGTTATAGCACACATAGTGCATACATTCTCACACATACTGCACTAGATGCTAACCCGGCCTATAGTTTGAGGCCATTGGATGAGGTCGAAAAAAATCTTGGATTAGAAATGGGGTTGTTCGAACCCCGTAGTTGGATTTTTTGAACCTTGATCTGTAGTACTGGGTAAAACCCTAGTTTAACCTATTTAATTATATATTCGTAGGTCGATTTTTCTACCTTTTTATTATTACTATGCAGCACATGTGTGTTTGCCCGTCGAGTGAAACTCGGAGGAAGAGGGATCACTCGGAAGGAGAGAAGAAGGGAGAGAATTATGGTGTCTCCCCTTTTTCGGGTGATGATGTTGACTTTTGTGCAGGGTTTGTCAGTGAGCAGGAGGTGCGAGCGAGCGAGCGAGTCGAGCGAGGCCGAGAATGAGAGAGATTTGTTTTTTTTTGAGAGGGACGACCGAAGGATCCAGAAGGACCCACAGACTTCCAATACGCATCCTGATGCGTCTTCTCTTGACAAAGAAAATGTCTGGGAGTTTGCGTACCTATTGCACGTGACTTGTGCTCACTGAAGTGTGGGACCTCACGCATGGGCACCACACGTAAGTGACAGACCTGTTGGTGTAAAAACTCGGTTGATTATTATAGTGCATTAGAACAAAGTTTCCTATGGATTCAAGGGTAGGAAATCCAAGTTAACTCATTTACATGACATTATTTTTTCCATGAAGCAAAGTTAACGCACCTATCAATTGGTACATTTTGGAGTGACTAAGAAGGATCCAGGCTTACTTATTCGTTTTCACGTGTAAAACTTGTCTAAATCTTGGTCAAACAAAATTGGCAGAAAATTCAAAAAAAAACAGAAAAATGAAAAACCAAAGCACATAGTCTTCTTATGTCATGTAGTAAGCATTAAAGTTGATAAACAAGGTCTAGACATATTCAAACCATACAAATCATGTATCTACCCGCTAACCCCTAAACTATGTCTTAAGAAGTCAAGAATGAAGAGAAGTGGTTTTGGGTTTCAAACATGGAAATTTCAAAAACCTCCCAAAACTTCATTTTAGGGTGACTAAGAAGGATACAGGCTTCCCTTTTCATTTTCATGTTCTATACTTGTTTAAATCTTGGTCAAACCTATGATTTGACCAAGATTCAAATGGGCACAAAAAAATAAAAAAAGCACATAGTGTTCTTATGTCATATCGTAAGCATTCAAGTTGATAAACAAGGTCTAGATATATCTACCCCCTATCGACCCTAAACTTCGTCTTATGAAGTCAAGCATGAAGAGAAGTGGTTTTGGGTTTCAAACATGGAAATTTCAAAAACCTCCCAAAATTCAGCTTCATTTTAGAGCGACTAAGAAGGATCGATGCTTACCTTTTCATTTCCATGTTTTAAACTTATTTAAATCTTGGTCAAACCTAGCTAGGATTTGACCAAGATTCAAATGGGCATAAAAATTCAGACAAAAAATCTAAAGAATGAAAAACCAAAGCACATAGCCTTCTTAATTATGTCATATAGTAAACACTCAAGTTGATAAACAAGGTCTAGACATATTCAAACCAGAAAAATCATGTGTATATCTACCCCTAACCCTAAACTCTGTCTTGTGAAGTCAATCTCTAGGATTTGACAAAGATTCAAATGGGCATAAAATAAAAAAACAGAAAAATGAAAAACCAAAGCGCACATAGTCTTCTTATATGTCATATAGTAAGCATTAAAGTTGATAAACAAGGTCTGGACATATTCAAACTAGCTAGACAAATCATGTATCTACCCCCTAACCCCTAAACTCTGTCTTATGACGAAGTCAAGCATGAAGATAAGTGGTTTTGGGTTTCAAACATGGAAATTTCAAAAACCTCCCAAAAACTTCATTTTAGGGTGACTAAGAAGGATACAGGCTTCCATTTTCATTTTCATGATCTATACTTGTTTAAATCTTGGTCAAACCTAGGATTTGACCAAGATTCAAATGTGCATCAAAATTCCAAAAAAATCAGAAAAATGAAAAACCAAAGCACATAGTTTTCTTATGTCACATACATATATATAGTAAGCATTCAAAAGTTGATAAACAAGGTCTAGCTAGACATATTCAAATAAGACAAATCATGTATCTACCCCTCTAAAACCATAAATAACTCTGTCTTATGAAGTCAAGCATGAAGAGAAGTGGTTTTTGGTTTCAAACATGGAAATTTCAAAAACCTCCCAAAATTAAAGCTTCGTTTTAGAGTGTGACTAGTTAAGAAGGATCCAGGCTTACCTTTTCATTTTCATGTTTTAAACTTGTTTAAATCTTGGTCAAACCTAGGATTTGACCAATATTCAAATGGGCATAAAATAAAAAAATAGATAAAATAAAAAACCAAAGCACATATTCTTCTTATGTCATATAGTAAGCATTCAAAAGTTCATAAACAAGGTCTAGACATATTCAAACCAGACAAATCATGTACCCCCTAACCCTAAACTTTGTCTTAATTATATATGAAGTCAAGCATGAAGCAGAGAAGTGTGGTTTTGGGTTTCAAACATGGAAATTTCAAAAACCTCCCAAAAAGCTTCATTTTAATTAGACTGGCTGGTTAATTAAGAAGGATCCATGATTAATTACCTTTTCATTGTCATGTTTTAAACTTGTTTAAATCTTGGTCGAACCTAGGATTTGACCAAGATTCAAATGGGCATAACAATTCAGAAAAAAATCGAAAGAATGAAAAACAAAAGCACATAGCCTTCTTATGTCATATAGTAAGCATTCAAATTGATAAACATGGTCTAGACATATTCAAACCAGAAAAATCATGTATCTACCCCTAACCCTAAACTCTGTCTTATGAAGTCAAGCATGAACAGAAGTACGGTGGTTTTGGGTTTCAAACATGCATGGTAAATTCAAGAACCTCCCAAAAGCTTCATTTTAGAGTTACTAAGAGAAAGATCCAGACTTAATTACCTTATCATTTTCACATGTTAAACTTGTTTAAATCTTGCTCAACAAACCTAGGATTTTACCAAGATTCTCAAATGGGCATAAAAATCAAAAAATGAAATACCAATGCACATATATAGTCCTCTTATAAGTCATAAAGTAAGCATTCAAGTTGATAAACAAGGTCTAGACATATTCAAACAAGACAAATCATGTATCTACCCCCTATCGACCCTAAACTTCGTCTTATGAAGTCAAGCATGAAGAGAAGTGGTTTTGGGTTTCAAACATGGAAATTTCAAAAACCTCCCAAAATTCAGCTTCATTTTAGAGCGACTAAGAAGGATCGATGCTTACCTTTTCATTTCCATGTTTTAAACTTATTTAAATCTTGGTCAAACCTAGCTAGGATTTGACCAAGATTCAAATGGGCATAAAAATTCAGACAAAAAATCTAAAGAATGAAAAACCAAAGCACATATATAGCCTTCTTAATTATGTCATATAGTAAACACTCAAGTTGATAAACAAGCTAGGTCTAGACATATTCAAACCAGAAAAATCATGTGTATATCTACCCCTAACCCTAAACTCTGTCTTATGAAGTCAATCATGAAGAGAATTGGTTTTGGGTTTCAAACATGGAAATTTCAAGTACGTCCCAAAAGCTTCATATATTTTAGAGTGACTAATTAAGAAGGATCTTGGCTTACGTTTTCATTTTCATGCTTGAAACTTGTTTAAATCTTGGTTGAACCTAGGATTTGACCAGAATCAAATGTGCATAAAATTCTTAAAAAAAATAGAAAAATGAAAAACAAAAGCACATGGTCTTCTTATGTCATATAGTAAGCATTCAAGTTGATAAACAAGGTTTAGACATATTCAAACCAGACAAATCATGTATCTACCCCCTAACCCTAAACTCGGTCTTATGAAGTCTAGCATGAGGAGAAGTCGTTTTGGGTTTCAAACGTTTAAGCCAAAAGCCCCATTTCAAATATTTCAAACTTATTCAAATTTGGTTCAAATTTGAAAGACACACAAGTTATAGCACACATAGTGCATACATTCTCACACATACTGCACTAGATGCTAACCCGGCCTATAGTTTGAGGCCATTGGATGAGGTCGAAAAAAATCTTGGATTAGAAATGGGGTTGTTCGAACCCCGTAGTTGGATTTTTTGAACCTTGATCTGTAGTACTGGGTAAAACCCTAGTTTAACCTATTTAATTATATATTCGTAGGTCGATTTTTCTACCTTTTTATTATTACTATGCAGCACATGTGTGTTTGCCCGTCGAGTGAAACTCGGAGGAAGAGGGATCACTCGGAAGGAGAGAAGAAGGGAGAGAATTATGGTGTCTCCCCTTTTTCGGGTGATGATGTTGACTTTTGTGCAGGGTTTGTCAGTGAGCAGGAGGTGCGAGCGAGCGAGCGAGCGAGCGAGCGAGTCGAGCGAGGCCGAGAATGAGAGAGATTTGTTTTTTTTTTGAGAGGGACGACCGAAGGATCCAGAAGGACCCACAGACTTCCAATACGCATCCTGATGCGTCTTCTCTTGACAAAGAAAATGTCTGGGAGTTTGCGTACCTATTGCACGTGACTTGTGCTCACTGAAGTGTGGGACCTCACGCATGGGCACCACACGTAAGTGACAGACCTGTTGGTGTAAAAACTCGGTTGATTATTATAGTGCATTAGAACAAAGTTTCCTATGGATTCAAGGGTAGGAAATCCAAGTTAACTCATTTACATGACATTATTTTTTCCATGAAGCAAAGTTAACGCACCTATCAATTGGTACATTTTGGAGTGACTAAGAAGGATCCAGGCTTACTTATTCGTTTTCACGTGTAAAACTTGTCTAAATCTTGGTCAAACAAAATTGGCAGAAAATTCAAAAAAAAACAGAAAAATGAAAAACCAAAGCACATAGTCTTCTTATGTCATGTAGTAAGCATTAAAGTTGATAAACAAGGTCTAGACATATTCAAACCATACAAATCATGTATCTACCCCTAACCCCTAAACTATGTCTTAAGAAGTCAAGAATGAAGAGAAGTGGTTTTGGGTTTCAAACATGGAAATTTCAAAAACCTCCCAAAACTTCATTTTAGGGTGACTAAGAAGGATACAGGCTTCCCTTTTCATTTTCATGTTCTATACTTGTTTAAATCTTGGTCAAACCTATGATTTGACCAAGATTCAAATGGGCACAAAAAAATAAAAAAAGCACATAGTGTTCTTATGTCATATCGTAAGCATTCAAGTTGATAAACAAGGTCTAGATATATCTACCCCCTATCGACCCTAAACTTCGTCTTATGAAGTCAAGCATGAAGAGAAGTGGTTTTGGGTTTCAAACATGGAAATTTCAAAAACCTCCCAAAATTCAGCTTCATTTTAGAGCGACTAAGAAGGATCGATGCTTACCTTTTCATTTCCATGTTTTAAACTTATTTAAATCTTGGTCAAACCTAGCTAGGATTTGACCAAGATTCAAATGGGCATAAAAATTCAGACAAAAAATCTAAAGAATGAAAAACCAAAGCACATATATAGCCTTCTTAATTATGTCATATAGTAAACACTCAAGTTGATAAACAAGCTAGGTCTAGACATATTCAAACCAGAAAAATCATGTGTATATCTACCCCTAACCCTAAACTCTGTCTTATGAAGTCAATCATGAAGAGAATTGGTTTTGGGTTTCAAACATGGAAATTTCAAGTACGTCCCAAAAGCTTCATATATTTTAGAGTGACTAATTAAGAAGGATCTTGGCTTACGTTTTCATTTTCATGCTTGAAACTTGTTTAAATCTTGGTTGAACCTAGGATTTGACCAGAATCAAATGTGCATAAAATTCTTAAAAAAATAGAAAAATGAAAAACAAAAGCACATGGTCTTCTTATGTCATATAGTAAGCATTCAAGTTGATAAACAAGGTTTAGACATATTCAAACCAGACAAATCATGTATCTACCCCCTAACCCTAAACTCGGTCTTATGAAGTCTAGCATGAGGAGAAGTCGTTTTGGGTTTCAAACGTTTAAGCCAAAAGCCCCATTTCAAATATTTCAAACTTATTCAAATTTGGTTCAAATTTGAAAGACACACAAGTTATAGCACACATAGTGCATACATTCTCACACATACTGCACTAGATGCTAACCCGGCCTATAGTTTGAGGCCATTGGATGAGGTCGAAAAAAATCTTGGATTAGAAATGGGGTTGTTCGAACCCCGTAGTTGGATTTTTTGAACCTTGATCTGTAGTACTGGGTAAAACCCTAGTTTAACCTATTTAATTATATATTCGTAGGTCGATTTTTCTACCTTTTTATTATTACTATGCAGCACATGTGTGTTTGCCCGTCGAGTGAAACTCGGAGGAAGAGGGATCACTCGGAAGGAGAGAAGAAGGGAGAGAATTATGGTGTCTCCCCTTTTTCGGGTGATGATGTTGACTTTTGTGCAGGGTTTGTCAGTGAGCAGGAGGTGCGAGCGAGCGAGCGAGCGAGCGAGCGAGCGAGCGAGTCGAGCGAGGCCGAGAATGAGAGAGATTTGTTTTTTTTTGAGAGGGACGACCGAAGGATCCAGAAGGACCCACAGACTTCCAATACGCATCCTGATGCGTCTTCTCTTGACAAAGAAAATGTCTGGGAGTTTGCGTACCTATTGCACGTGACTTGTGCTCACTGAAGTGTGGGACCTCACGCATGGGCACCACACGTAAGTGACAGACCTGTTGGTGTAAAAACTCGGTTGATTATTATAGTGCATTAGAACAAAGTTTCCTATGGATTCAAGGGTAGGAAATCCAAGTTAACTCATTTACATGACATTATTTTTTCCATGAAGCAAAGTTAACGCACCTATCAATTGGTACATTTTGGAGTGACTAAGAAGGATCCAGGCTTACTTATTCGTTTTCACGTGTAAAACTTGTCTAAATCTTGGTCAAACAAAATTGGCAGAAAATTCAAAAAAAAACAGAAAAATGAAAAACCAAAGCACATAGTCTTCTTATGTCATGTAGTAAGCATTAAAGTTGATAAACAAGGTCTAGACATATTCAAACCATACAAATCATGTATCTACCCGCTAACCCCTAAACTATGTCTTAAGAAGTCAAGAATGAAGAGAAGTGGTTTTGGGTTTCAAACATGGAAATTTCAAAAACCTCCCAAAACTTCATTTTAGGGTGACTAAGAAGGATACAGGCTTCCCTTTTCATTTTCATGTTCTATACTTGTTTAAATCTTGGTCAAACCTATGATTTGACCAAGATTCAAATGGGCACAAAAAAATAAAAAAAGCACATAGTGTTCTTATGTCATATCGTAAGCATTCAAGTTGATAAACAAGGTCTAGATATATCTACCCCCTATCGACCCTAAACTTCGTCTTATGAAGTCAAGCATGAAGAGAAGTGGTTTTGGGTTTCAAACATGGAAATTTCAAAAACCTCCCAAAATTCAGCTTCATTTTAGAGCGACTAAGAAGGATCGATGCTTACCTTTTCATTTCCATGTTTTAAACTTATTTAAATCTTGGTCAAACCTAGCTAGGATTTGACCAAGATTCAAATGGGCAAAAAATTCCTCTAAAGGGCCGGCCCATTTATTTTGTGGGGTCCACCAAAAAGCAAATGGGCAAAATGGGCCGGCCCAGTAGTTGGTGGGGTCCACCTTAAAGCAAGTGGGCCAGCCCAATTAGTGTGGGGTCCACCGTAAATCAAATGGGCTGGCCCAAGAAGTAAGTGGGCCAGCCCGTTTAGTTGCTGTTTATATGCCGGCATAATATGCGCTTTAGGATTTTGCGGGCAGGCACATATGTGATTTCGCTTAATTGGGCCGTTTAAGGGATGGGAATTCGTGATTTAGATACTGAGAATATTTACGCAGCATTGATTTCTGTCGGATAGCCTCACTTACCACAAGCACCAAAGAAAAAATGCGCGAAAGAACTATAAAAACTAACTAAATATTACATCAGCTGCAAGGCATTGAAAAAATATTACAGAACCCAGAGAAATTGAATGGTAATTAAACCTAGCAATACAATGAAGCGATCCGGCAATCTTTTAAGTTGTCCATGCAGCACCTATATCTGAAACAAAGACATTACAAGTTAAGACAGCAACAATGGAAAGGCAAAGACACTACAATATTGTTTGGCAAAGAATTTGGAACTCATCATTTCGTCATTATAACAAGATCATTGTAATGCGCACAATAAGCAAACAAAGAGTGCATGCCGCATACCAACAGCCAATATAACAGAGCATGTTAGAATGAAACAGCAGACTTACTACTGTCGAGTCCCATGCAAACCAACATGTTCAGGGAGTACAAAATTGGCATGAACAACATAGTAGCAGGCTATAAATTTTGTAACAACGACTGAGCAAGATGAAGTTATGATGGCTACATCTACAGAGCAGGGAATGTAAACCAAAAATAGAAGTTACGATGGCAAAAGCTAAAGAGGAGGGAATGTGAACCAACATGTGCCAAGTGCAATTACTTCATTTTGGCCGTGAACTAAATAATACTCCTGAACTTATAGTGAAGGGGATGCAAATCAAGATGTTTCGGGATATAAACTTGTAATGAGCAACACATGGAGGATAGTTAATGCTGGAGCTTAGGATGGACCAGATACAGAATATAGTGGGATCACCTGTGAACTTGTATAAGAGGGAATGCAAACCAATATGTTCAGCTTTCCATATGTGAGCGTCATGCCAAGTCAGAGAAACAAGTCAATAATGCAGCTTTTGAAGAACAAGATGGCACGCAAAATTATTATCTAGTAGTATGACAAGTTTATTTGTACTACAGGCTAGATAGCAGAGTGATAGCATGCCAAACTAAGTCCTTACTTTGTTAGCTTACAATGAACTAGATACAAAACAATGGCATCACCTGTAGTACAGGGAATGCAAGCCAACATGTTCATGGAGTAAAAAATTGGCACAAACAACATAGTAGCAGGCCATAATTTTTGTAACAACGACTGAGCAAGATAAAGTTATGATGGCTAGATCTACAGAGCAGGGAATGTAAACCAAATATAGAAGTTACGATGCCAAAAGCTATAGAGCAGGGAATGCGAACCAACATGTGCAATTACTTAAAATTGGCCATGAACTAAATAATAGCAGGATGTTACTATAATACCTACAGTATAATTTTTGTAACAACGACTGAGCAAGATAGAAGTTATGATGGCTACATCTACAGAGCAGGGAATGCAAACCAAAATGTTCAATCGCTTAAAGTTAGCAATGAAGTAGAAAATAGCAACGTGTTACGGTCATAGCTAGGAATGAACTAAAAGAGCTTCAGACAAACAAGCATCTGAACCCAGAACATGGCGCTAAAACAAGGGACTTACATTAGGAGAAGCACTCTGTGGGAGTCACAGCAGATCTTCCTGGGGTTGATAGATCCGGTGATGAAGTACGCTACATGTGCTACTTGGGGTTGGAGAGACGGCCATTACACTTCATGGTTACTCATCTCATCTGCAAAAACGTAACGGCGCGTCGTTAGCACAAACAGGTTCCCCCAAGATTAAACAAGAACTTGCAGGCAAGCAATAGAAAAGCGACAGTAGAAGAGTTTAGATCATGCACGGCGCCGGTGAAGCAGATCCGGTTCATGCACAGCGGTGTCGGTGAGCAAGATACGATGCGGTGGACGACGGATCCGGCGAAGCGGCTCCGGTGGGGTGGACGATACCGCAGCTGAAGCGACTGCGGTAGACTGCTGGATGAGCATATGGTTTCGAGGTTCGGCGGGGATGATCCGGTCCGGTTGATGACGGCGTCGATGAAGCGGCTCCGGCAGGCAGCCGGATGACGAGGATCGCGAGGGCTCGGGTAGGCCAGGGAAGTCCGGCGGGGATGTTCCGGTGCGGTGGTCGTGGAGGTGGGAGAGAGGGACTTGGGAAGTTCCGGTGGGTGGTCTGAGGGAAATGAATTTTTTTGGGAGGGTTTCCGGGCTAGGGAGGTGGTGATCCAAAAAATGACGGGCAGACCCCCCCACCAACCGACTTTGCTGTCATCTCCACAGGGGTAGAATGGGAATTTGGAAGCGTACGAAATTTTTGTATTTTGTAGGCGGGAAGTTTTGCCGCTATGAGATTTTGAATTTCGCTAAGGTCCAAGTATAATGATAAAAAATTGTGAGACCGTACTAGTACCTCTGTTCAAGGCCGAGTGCAAAATCAAATCATCATCATCTTGAATATTGGTCACTACCATGGTCATGATCTATCTCTGAAATTAGCGTATCCGCTATATCAAAGTATAATGATAAAAAAAATTGTGAGACCGTACTAGTACTTCTATTCTAGGCCGAGTGCAACATCAAATCATCATCACGTTAAAAATTTGTTACCATGATCATGATCTATCTCTGAAATTGGCGCATCCGCTATATCTTTCAAAGTATAATTATACGAGTAATAAAAATTGTGAGACCATACTAGTACTTCTGTTCAAGTTCGAGTGCAACATTAAATCATCATCACGTTGAAAATTTGTTACCATGATCATGATCTACCTCTGAAAATGGGCGCATCCGCTAAAACTTGCAAAGTATAATGATACAAAATTGTGAGACCGTACTAGTACTTATGTTCAAGGTCGAGTGCAACATCAAATCATCATTACATTGAAAAGTGTGTTACCATGATCACGATCTATCTCTGAATTTGGCGCATCCGCTAAATCTCGCAAAGTATAATGATAAAAAAATTGTGAGATTGTACTAGTACTTCTATTCAAGTTCGAGTGCAACATCAAATCATCATCACGTTGAAAATTTGTTACCATGATCATGATCTATCTCTGAATTTGGCGCATCTGCTAAATCTTGCAAAGTATAATGATAAAGAAATTGTAAGACAGTAGTAGTACTTCTGTTCAAGGTCGAGTGCAACATCAAATCATCATCACGTTGAAAATTTGTTACCATGATCCTCTGAAAATAGGCGCATCCGCTAAAACTTGCAAAGTATAATGATACAAAATTGTGAGACCGTACTAGTACTTATGTTCAAGGTCTAGTGCAACATCAAATCATCATTACATTGAAAATTGTGTTACCATGATCATGATCTATCTCTGAATTTGGCGCATCCGCTAAATCTCGCAAAGTATAATGATAAAAAAATTGTGAGACTGTACTAGTACTTATGTTCAAGGCCGAGTGCAGGATCAAATCATCATCATGTTGAAATTTGTTACAACGATCATGACATATCTCTAAAATTGGCGCATCCGCTAAATCTTGCACGTGGCGCATCTCGGTGCGGAGCAACAAGCCGGTGCTATCAAGGTTGAGGCGTCGGTAGCGTCATCGGGCTCTCCTCTTTTGATAGATCTTCTACATGGCGTGGCGCACCGCCCACCGAGAAGCAGTCATATGTGAGATCGAGGTGGAGACGTCGCCGGCATCCTCGAGGCGCGACCGCCCTTCTACGAGCCAGAGTCGACTCAAGGTATGAATCCATGCGCTGTCGCGTCCCTTCTGCATATGAAGTGGAATGCCTTAGATTTATTGTTCTTCTCTTACGATTATTTGCCGGACATGTGTGCTCTTTCTCTGAATATATTGCTTGAAAAGCTAACCAAGTTACTTAAATTCACTTCGTTCTTAATCTTGCGTGCCAATTTTGTTATTTTTGCTGACAGTGGTGCGCGCAAGGAAATTTATTTCTGGGTGTGCTGAGCTGTTAGGCCTAAGTCGAAATCCTCAGCTAAACAAGGCCTCAGCTTAACACATAAAAAGGTGTTCAATCTCGCCCACAATGTCCTCTTCTTTCCTCTTCCTTTATTGGAACTTGTTTTGCAGACAAGGAAAGTGGCACGTGTAATGTGAGTAAAACCCTCTTAGCCAAAATCAGCTACGAGCAAGATTTTATGTATTGTAGATTCCCCAATTGACTCTCATCCCCAATGTAGTCTTTTTTATGTCAGTATAGACTTCTTTACTGGATGTATACTATCGTACATGGCATGCATTTGCCTAATGAGGAGCATTGTATTGCCATTCTAGCCAACCTGATCGATCTGTCAAGCTTCATGCACGAGATGCCATGTTTAATTTACTCCCTCGCTCCGATCCATATTTATTGGTGTAAAATGAATGTGAATCGGAGGGAGTACTCTTCTTAGATAGTACTATACCAGTTCAAAAAAAAGTACTGTACTACTACATCACAAATGCATCAAAAGAGTACTATCACTTCTTGCCCAAACAAGCCTTGCTCCTTCATATGCGACTTCCTTTTCTCTTATGGATGTTGAACTTTGAATTAGATGGGTTCCTGACAGCGCGTTCTTTTTCGTGTCCTTGATGTTGCACTCTGGATCAGGTCGGTTACTGTCAGGAAATGAACAAATTGATCAGCAAAAGTCATATGTAAATGAATGCAAAGGTTACATATGAATGACTAACCCGGTCTAACTGAGTAGGGATGTAAAGTGCACCAACGTCTAGCAGAATTGTACTTTCTCCACTGCCAGTTGCTCATATCTAATTGGAATACTCCCTCCTTTGCCCGTACAACCAGCTCATTTTTGTCCTCAAATACGCAGAGTAACCTTACTGGATGTTTCCAATTGTATGGAAATGATGTGTCAAGGCCAAAAAAAGTATCCAATTCAAAATTTATATGACATGTCCATGACTCGTGATCGCCTGTTGATGATCTTGTACTGGTCCATGTTTGTAGGGTGAAGTCTCTTATAACAGCAAGGGCAACATCTCCATTATGTCCCTTGAAGATGTGAATGTTAAGCATGAATATATCATGCGTCTCATGAGGGCACTGAATATATTTCAGAGTCTTCTTTGCATGGTCAAGCTCAATGATATATCTAGACTTCGTTGGCCAGTACAAAATACCCCCTATGAGAGTTGCCGGTCTACGGTCAATCTCTGACAGCATCGGAGTTGATCGAGCTAGAAACTCCCATTCTTTTGAATCTGGTGAGTAGATATGAGCCTGTGCATCGTAACGTTTAGTTGTTATCCAAACAACCGAGAACTTGCCACAATGTGTAAACGGTTCAGAGTTGTTTCTCGAACAGAGAATTGAGCCGCTGCTTTCAATTGTGTGATTGCGCCACAATGGTGGTTCTGGTATCGCTGTGAGAACTTGCCTAATTGGATCCCAGACTGATATATACCCTCTGGATACATTAGAATGGAGTAGCACCATACCATCGCGGCATCCCAGGACATAGATTTTGGGACCGTTCACTTGAGACGGGATTGCCAGCATCTTCAAGATGGCCGGGTGAAGATCATGCTCTGTGATGAATCGATTGTCCTCGGAGTTGTTGGTGAAAAACCCTAGCAACGGGTTTCCTCCGTTGTGTGACACAGTTAGCTTTCTGAAATAATTGCTTCCCATACATTGCCTCCATGCTTTCTTGGTGCCTGATGCAGCTAGTAAGCAGGTTGGATGGGGAGGAAGCCTGACAAGAATCTGAGAGACTACATCTCCAGGCAGATCGTTGATTGTTGTGGGTGTCCTTCGACTGAAGCTGGTAGGATTATGCAAATCGCACGATGCATCGTCAAAATTATGTAAACAGCACACTGCATCATCTATTTTTTAAAACAAAATGCAACATCTAATTTGACTAAGCAGCAAAATGCATCATCTAATTCATCATCAAAGTTTCCTAAACTGCACGGTGCATCAGCAAAATCAAAATAGTGTAAACAGCACAATGCATCAGCAAAATCAAAATAATGTAAACAGGACAATGCATCAGCAAAATCAAAATAATGTGAACAGCACAATGCATCAGCAAAATCAAAATATTGTAAACAGGACAATGCAATTGTAATCCTGTTGCATAATCAATGAAGCCCTTAATTTGCAAAAAAAAAACACCACAAAAATAGGACGCACCAACGGAAGGCAATCTCGCATATACAGTAATAATTGCTAACGTGTCAACACGATTGGAGGAAAAAGAGACCTCTACAGGACCCAAAACGCTGTGGTAACATCAGATGGGGTTAGCTTTGATATAGGTAATAAAATGTAAACAGCACAATACATCATCTAAGTTGACAGCAAAATTCTTCATCGAAATTTCCCACACTGTTCAAGGAATCAGAAAAATTACCTAAAAGGCTAAAAGAGCAAAATGCATCATCAGAGTAAAATATATGTAAACAGTACAATGCATCATCCAACTTTTGGCTAAACAGCAGAGAGCATTAGCTAGGTTGACAGAAAAACAAAAACAAAAAAAAACCATGAAAAATTCCTGAAGAGGTGAGTGCATCAGAAAAATTACTACCTAAAAAGCATAATGAATCACCCAAATTACAAAAGAAGCAGAATGCATCATCAAAAATACAAAAACATCTCAATGCATCATCACGTCTGGTTTGGGCAAAAAACCCAATCCACCAGATCTAACCTCATTGCAGTTGGGGAAGGTAGAACTTACAAAGGGGTTGACGAGTCACGATCATATGCAACAAGCGCCGCCTTAGATGAAGTCACCATCCAAGCTCTCGACGCGTTCAAAGCAGCCAGCTTCGAAGCCTCCGACGGTTCTCCCGGCTGCGCCGCCAAAACTCTCGAAGCACGCGCCAAGACTTTCCAACAAAATGCAGCTTCGATACGAGCATTTGCCAGCGCCACAGCGCCCGGGCCCGTCCTAGCCACCGCCTTCGCCTTTGCCTCCGCATCCGCTTTACATGTCTCCGCCGATGCATGCAGAGCATCCGTCTCCGCTTTCCATGTATCCGCCGACGCAGTGTAGGCATCGAGCGACGCCGTTTTCATTTCCTAGAAAACCCAGTAAGTTACTCACATTGCAATCCCCAAATTAAGGTTATATCGAACACAATGACCGATGAACCTCTGTACTCGCCGGAGGTTGGAGATGTACATACCTGCGAAGATCGGTCCGGTGGTGCTTGACGGTGGTGCGTCGGGGACGGGGGAGAACTCGGCGGGGAGAATGGTGGCGCGGCCCAAGACGGCGGCGCGGAGAGGGGCGACGGTGCGGTCATCGAACCTCGGCAGACAGTATTTTGTATATATATATGAGAAGAAGAATAAAGTCTGGTCGAATGAGGCAGCGCGACCGGCAGAGTACAACCGAAGGCTACTAGTGCTACCTTGGAGTATTGTAGTAATATAACATAATAAAAATAATGGCCTTGTTTAAACCACTCTTGTCAGTGTGGCATCGCTTCCAAATTTAATGCATTCTGTGGAAATCGGAATAATGCTGTAAAAACTCTCATACTAGTGTGGTATATATAGCATGCACCGACACTTTTCAACAAAATGTCGTCTCCATTTCATAGGAGACTGCTTGCACACTGGGATACGATGCTGACATGACGAAGGGCGCAGAAGTATTTTGGAGTATTTCATTCGAGCAGATCGGGGCGACGGTGCGTCTTTGGAGGGAATACCGTGTGGTGTGTCTTTGGAGGGAATACCGTACGTACTTAGGAGTATTTCATTCGAGCAGACTGCTTGCACACTGGGATACGATGCTGACATGACGAAGGGCGCAGAAGTTTGCGAAAATGGTTGTACTACCATCCGACCATTAGTATAATCGAGCAGCCTAGTATAATCATTGCGCGATAGCTTACACGAGAAGGAAAAGAGCCGAACAGCTGTGGATAATAAAAGCATTTGGCTCTTCGAGGATCCTTCTTCTACTGCCTTCTCAAAGGAGTACTACTATTGTAATCTTTTTTTTGTTTTTCTGGGACCTTCGGGTCCCTTCCCCGTTGAAAAGTGAAGTGTTTCGAATACATTCATATGCCTATGTTTCTATTTTTACAAGCAAATAAATAACAAAGGATGACTCAATGCACAAGTTGATCTCATTTTGAAATTTTTTAAAACTTCTTCTATTGTATTCAAATTTGATTAGAAGGAGTCGATCGATTGTACATGCCAATCGTATAGCTTGGTGGGTGGATTGGCATTTGAAGTTTGGTCATTGTGTTCTTGTTTGTTACCACCCTCGCAAGGCACGTCCAAGTATTTCCTGTCAGAATTTATGGCATGTATGTAGTTAAATAACCTACATTATTTCAATTATGAGTTTAATTACTAGGCAAAAGCTTAAAAATCCATATATAGTTCCAGATTAAGATGAACAAATCCTTGAACCTATATCTACAAAATTGATGGCACTAACACATCCTACCAAGCGGAAAGCATGTCTACCCTACTGCTTCCAAAAGGTGGAATTATGACAATAATGTGCAACTGTTAAAATTTGGTAGCCCTCCTTCACAATTAACACACATCTAGCCATTTTTGTACAGTAATAAAAAAGGGAAATCATTCTTTCATGCATGCATATAATTGTTAGAATCTCTTGTTTGTGAAGTTGCTTAAAATACGATCTCTTCCTAACTTGAGGTCATATGATAACTAAAAAGTTTTGTATGGCGGGATTTTGCATCAAAGTACATGCGCACAATACTCACTTGTGGGCAGAAAGCCAAACAAACTCATATTACTAGGTTTGTATTAATTTGTTCAAGAAATTTCACCATCACACATGATTTTGTGCTTGCGTTAATTTTACTTTAAAAACTTCTTCCAAATTCAAATTTTCTTCAAACATGCCAACGGTACATGTCTACCAATTAATAATTAAGGGTACACCACACGTACTGCCTCGTAGGGTACATAAAAAATTATACTATATTTTATGGCATGTACTAATTTCACATAATCTACAACTCAACGTTGAGTTTAATGATCAGCCCAGAACTAGAAAACAAATATACATATAGTTGCAAATTAACCTAGAAAAGCTCTAGTATCCTTTAAAACCCTAGAAAATGGACATGCATGCATGCATCCTACTCATAATAATTAATTAAGGTCTCGATCTCTATACTGCTCACGAAGTTTGGAATTCTGGCAAATATGCAACTTGTTTCATTAATTTACCATGGCGAGATAGATGCATGCACATCGATCACTTAAAAAATATAAAGTTTGTAAAGGATTTGGCATCCATATATGCTCACCGGATATATAGATAAGGCCAAGCAAACACATCGAATATTTCTGAAGAAATGTTTTTGCTAGAACCTTCAAATTTTTAGATTTACATCACACACAAAGAACACACCTTTAATTTCGCCAGGTTTGTGCACTAATAAAGTACTCCTACAGTACTAGAAATTGGATTGTTCTACTCCGGAGTGATATGCTCACCGGAGTATTTTTGGATCTTAGCTGGAGCGGCGTTTGGCGGTTGCACGAAGCCGTGCTGGATGTTAAGCCTGTCGAGGCACGCCTGGTGGAAAGCGTGCGCCACCTTAGCCTCATCGGCGCGCCGCTGCAATGCTGCGTCCCTGGGATTTGCAGCCGCCGCATTCTTAGCCTGCACGAAAGCTTGCAGAGCATCCCGGCATCTATAGAGTGCCGGGAACATCACGTTATATACGAGCTCCTTGGCGGTGTTGCTCCTGCAAAGGGCGTCGCCGTGATGCGCTTCGAAAGAACGGCCTGGCTCCACGGCCGGCACCGCCTGAAGTGCGGTCGGATTAGGCGGCTGGCCACGGGAGCTCCCTGCCTCCGCATCGTTCGCGCCGGCCGGGAAGGGGATCTCACCTGCTGGCAAAGAAAACCATGCGGCATGCGCGGGCGGAAAAGCCGGCCAGGGCCGAGCGGGCGTCGCATGCGGGGTTGCGTGGGAGATCCCTGCCTCTGCATCCATCGGCCCGCACGGGAAGCGGCTGGCGAGGGGCTCCACGGCCAGCGCCGCCGCCGCGGGCTGAACAACCGGCCAGTGCAGAGCGGGCGGGTTATGCCTTGGTGCGCGATGGACGAAGCGAAGGCGGCGCTGATGCTCCGCTTCCTCGTCGGTGGTAGGACTACGCGCGCGGCGACCAGAGCCAAGTCGGAAGGCCATAGATATGTCGATTGGTCACTTAAGCTGGAGAGGTTCTCTTACCATTTCGGAGAAGCGGAGTAAGAGGAAGTTGTTGCTTATACGGGTTCACTGCCACGTTGGGTTAAGAGGGGCAAAGTTGGTCAATGCCTAGGAAGTTGGAATCGTTTTGGCCCCAATTTTTTAATTACCTTGCGGTTCATCTCTCGGTCTCTCCCACCTCTTCACTATCCCTCCCCTTGCCTCCTTTCATGCTTCATCGTAGTGCATCTTGTTTTTCTAGCACCTTCACAAAAATCATACACATTTGGCCGATTCTGTCATTGTGTGCACTAATAAAGTAAAAAAATCCATTATATGTGAATAAACGTTTAATACACTAGCTCGCAAAGATGTTTCTCAAGGCGATATGCACAATGCCTGCCAAAAATGGGTCATGATAACTAAATTTCGTGTTAATTTTTGCATGACATGTACTCACTTGTGTATGAAGCCAAGCAAACTCATAATCTATACCAAAAAAATGTGAAAGAGTTCTTTTTAGTATCCTTCATACATGGGGTTCCTATTTTTACTTTCTATTTTTACTAGTTACAAGTACTCATGCATGAAAACTTTTGAAAATATGTGCATTTTGGGCTGTGTGGAGACATGGTACAATAATATATTCAAGTTGATATACAAAGTCTAGACATATTCAAACTAGACAAATTGTAGCACCCTACCTTTTAATAAAGATAAGGTACATGTGTATAGTGCTATTCCCGGGATCACTGATAGCACACACATTACAAAATATAGTAATCATTGCAATAGTATCAAATTACTACATCGTTGATCCAAAGGGTAAAGTAAAACCTTACAAATTGCATAGTCACATGGACTAGCTCAAATAATAGTTCAAGTAAACACAGCGGAAATAAATCTTCAATGAGCCTCCATCATCTTCATGTGCCACAGGCAGTCATGTTGGAATGTAGACTCGAGATCCTACTACGTACTTCTCCTCAGAAAATCCTGCACGTTTGAATATGCAGCCCCACGAATGGAGGTCAGTACAATGATGTACTGGCAAATGACACTTATATGGTGGCAGTTTTGGGCATGACTATCTACATGATATTTGGCTAGTGGAGTTTAGGCAAATTTGCATAAAGCCAATTTTATCCTACATTTTATTTAAAACAAAACCATTTTGAATTCTCGAAAAGGTTTTACACCAAAATGGGCACATGGTTAAATCCACCATGCACACCAAGTCGATATGACTCCCAAGTCACCACCACATACTATGGTTAAATCCACCATGTATATAGCCCTGGGGTCACTCGACCGAGATAATCCTCAGGTCACCACCACATACTATGGTTAAATCCACCATGTATGTAGCCCTGAGAAAATCCAGTCCGAGATTGTTTCTACACAAGTTTTAATCATTCAGAAAAGGTGATGAGATTATTCCATACATTCCTTGTCCAGGAGCTCAAATTGTCCATAACCGGGGACACGGCTAAGATCTTAGGTTTAACTCTCGAGAGGTTGTGCACTTTCACCTTACGACCCACCCTTCCCAAGAGAAGAATGAGACAAGATCTTTCAGAAGAAGAATTCAACCATACAAACTAGACCCGTTCCCTTGGCCGTCGCCTCCACCCGCTGTCTAGCCACAAGTTGAACCCTCACAACTTACTTAATCCCGGCAGAGCCCATAATACCATAAGGCTGCACTGGAAGCTATCTAAACATGGACGACTTGGTAATCTCTTTAATCCTGGGTGGCCAACCACAAGTGAAACTCACAAGCTTAAAACCCCTCACAGGTAGTAAACCCCCACACGATCCCCTGGTGAAAACCAGGTGTGCAGTCAAAAGCGACCACTCTACAACTTGCGCACTCTCAGGGATTCACCACTTTAGCCCACTCGGGGCGTGGACCTGAGCAGCCGCCCACCAATCAACCAATCCACCCAGGTGTTTCATTAGGGTTGTTAATTTTAAATTTTCAAACACTCACAACCAATAACGAAATAGCATTTGGCATTTGATGTTGCAAAGCAAAATTAAAGCATCCTAGCAATGGGTTCAGGAGTAGCTACACACTACTAGGGTTTGCTAAGCATAGCATAATACTTTACTTTTGAAAACAAAATCCTACCATGCATACTAGTTTCAAAACACTAATGCATAATTAAAATAAGTAGGATTTGAATGTCACTTGCCTTTTTGGTAATTGAAGGTCGTTCACTTCTCTCAACAAAACACGTCGCTCTTCACACGAACTATAAGATAAAATATAGCACAACATAAACACACCATTCAACAACAACAACAAAATCAAACAAGACAACAATCGGAAATCGCTCTATGGTACTAAGGTGTGGCATGAGGTTTGGCTTGCAAGATATGGTCTTGGGGTGTTGGAATGGCTAAGTCACATGATTAGAAAGTAATGGACCATCCAAGATAAAATTGAAGAATCTTTATGATTTACAAAAGCATGAAAAGAATTCGGAATGACCCATGTGAATTGAATCACATAAGTGACAAATAGTGCAACAACAATACTATTGAATAAGTGTGACAACAATTACTCAAAATAGTATAAATTACACATAGGCTTGGGTATGGATTTGTGATATATTGAATTACTCAATTAACTCATTTGTAAATTGAATAGTTCAATATAAGCCAATAAGATAAAGTGGGCATATGGTTGAATAGGCATGTATGATATTGAAGATGTGGGTCAAAGATGCTAATGGATATGAAGGGTTCAAAAACATGTGATATGTAGTAGAGTGAATCAACATAACAATTGCACATAGGAAAAATCTATAGCTAAGATTTGTTACCAATTACTCAAATAACTCAATCGTTATTTGAATAATATGAATTACACAACCAGGGGTAAGTTATGCATTATCCGTGAACACGACTGGTCTGGAAGATGGGTATGATCATAAGGATCATTTTGTATAAATGAACTATGTTGAAACCAGTTATAGGACTACATTTTTCGCGAAAAGTCATTAGATGAAGTTTTCCGGATGGAAGACCTTTCTACACGGAAGTCATAGGGAATTCTATTACAAGCGTATCGCCAAAAGAATCTCTCGGAAAAAGTTTGTAGGATTTATTTTATAGACAACGTTGCGGATCAAAGGGATACCGCGAAACAAAGCGTGCGAATCCGACAAGCAAAATGTCCAGAATGATCTAGGCATTTTACTGATTCCAACGGTATAAAGTTTGTCGAAAACCGACGTGTAGAACTCAAGGTATTGATTTTACAAAATTATACTGAAGCGGCTATAGATTTAATGGTGTACTAAAAGTTGTGCGAAAAAGTTTCTCAGATGGAAAAACTTTCTACATGAAAGTTGTAGAGAATTTAATTACGAACTTAACAGAAGAACAACTATTCAAAACAGAGCTCTAGATCTACAGTTACGGAAATTTAAAGTTTTCATATATGAACTAGCTAGCACATTTCTGCGATTGATCGATCTGATCGAGATGATGAGTCTGAAGTGGTTCAGTTAAATAGGCTAAAGGGGGGCGCTTGGATTCAGACATAACGAATGAGGAACAAAAGGAAAAAGGAAGTGCTCACCGACGTGACCAACTTGGTCGTCGGAGATACTCGGCCGCAGCTGTGCCGGTCTCGGACGCCGACGATAGCGGCGCTGCGGTGCTCCTCAGCAACAGTGGACAGGATCAAGGCGAAACGGAGTTCGAGGAGAACCCTCTGGTAGTCTCGGTTGATCTCGAAGTGGCGTTGGTCAACAGCAGTTCACGGACGGATTAGCTTCAGTTCACGGCGACTTTCAGGCGTTAATCATGACGTCGATTTGCAAGGTTGTGTCGGAATCGACAAATGACGGCAACGGACGGCGTGGCCAACATAGATGATGTCAGAAATGTTTGACAGGACAAGTTGTTCGGATGAAAAAGATTTAACATGAAAGTTGTAGAGGATCACTAGATCAATCTACTGAACAAAGGAAAAATGAATTTGGTGCAACGAGGTTGGAGAAATCTGGATTATACCTTCTAAAATCTGAATCTTGCATCTTGAATTTCTCCCTGCTTGATGAACGAAACGAGATGAAACTTGCGGGAATGGATCGATCTTGACAAGGGGAACAATTTCCGTGTTGAAGGCGCAGCGATCCAAGGTCATCTTGAAGGTCCAATTGAGTGGGGAAGAATAGAGATGAATTTGGACGAAAATGATGTTCTGACCAAAGAGACGAAGTAGAATAACTGGGGGAGGGAGGAGGACGTGCTAGGTAAGGGGTTAGTGGAGGGAGATATTAGATGGCCAAATGGGACAATTAGGAGGGCAATTGATCACACATAAAGGAAATAGAGGAAGGGGAGAGGACAAGGTCGTGCAACGAAGTGGTGTTCGTGCGCCTGTGCGCGCCTCCTGGCCGGGTGGGCTTGCTGGACTATCTCTGCTGGTTCTGGGCCGGCCCAGTTGAGCTGCTTCTTTTTGTTTTGTTTATTTTTTTTCATAACCTTTGATTAAAGATTTCAAAAGAGTTTAAATTTGTTTCTAAAAATTTGTAAAAGCCAATGTAGTGTTTTAGGACAAATGGGGACTAGTTTAATACTCATTTTCAAAATAGTAAAATAATGATGTATGCACATTGGCCTTTTAAGGTTATGTGGACATGGCTTATCAAATTAGGATTTAGGGCTTTTATTTTGTCAAAGAAAATATTTTTATAACTTTCAAAATCTTGAAAGAAAAATATGTTTAATTTTGAAAATACTTTGAAACCAGAATTCTTAAAATTAATTTTAAATAACTTCAAAAGTTTTAATTCCTTGTGAATTTTCAATCAAGTTCAAACAATCAAGCATTAAATTTATTTTTATTTTACATTCCAAAATTTAGAAAATTTCAGGATGTGACAGACTACCACCCTTAAAAGAAATCTCGTCCTCGAGATTGGAAGAGGCTAGAAAGAAAGGTTTGGGTTCAGGTCTTCTAATAGGTTCATACTCACTATTTCTTCTTTTTCGAACATCTCCGAGGAGATTTCGGAAGTTAATCTTGGGTTTTGAAAACGTTACACTAAACCATATGCGGTCATATCATCAACTGTATACATCCTTAGGAGGGTACTCATCCCATGGGTATTATATTTTACTCGAGTATATTCGATCATGGGAACTCCTTATGATACCTTATCCAAGTACCTTCTCATGTGGTATCTGGTGTAAAACCATAATCCAAGGGTATGTCTTCTACCACCCTTAAAAGCGACTTTGTTAGGTAGTCTTAGATCTTGGGTTTAGGCTAAGCTCATCTTGGATATGACTTGGCACATCCGAGGATATGACTTGACAACAGGTCATATTTGGAAAATATCTATGGCTTAGGGCTTCTGAGTTAATATACAATAGGTGGTTGTTTATTCACATATAGTGAACAACATATCTCTCCAAGGTGAGTCAAATAGGTTCCTTCATAGTAGGCCTTCTAATCCAAATGGTTGGTTGAACTAATTTTGATACTGATGGGTTACTCCTTGGGTCTATCAGGAGACCAAGATGAGATGACTCCATGACTTTCCTCATCTTTGTTTATTGGTGTCTTCGACAACCTTCAACCCCTCTTCATCTAGTGGCTAGATCTTCAAACTAAAGGTAGTCCTACGCTTGGCAGCACTTGCCTACTATAAGGGCATAATATCTATTCACCATATGGTTCAGACTTATTAGCGACGCCTCTCTTGTAGGTACGTCTCTCTAGATTCGCAAAGTCAATATTACGAAAGCGAATAATAAGAGTAGTAGGAATGGTGATCAATCCATCCTGCACCCAAATCATTACTCCGTATTTGATTTATTGAATCTCGTATTCTAACTCTTGGCCAACCTCACAATTAAGTTAGATAAAATTTCCATGGACAATTGAATCAATGTTTCAATCCCCATTATTGAGCTGTTTTGAAAACATTTCTATCGATCCTCAACTAAGGTTTTGCGTATCTCACACTCTATGCTTCTTCATCTTGATAGGAAACTTCAAGGTTGGTTTCACTACTATTGTTTTCTTGGCGAGTTGCCGAGAAAACATTCTCTGGGTTGGGTATAGATGAGAATAGATAGAAAGATTCTACAGAAGATTTCTACCCAACACCGTAGATCAAAGCAATTCGACAAACAACAATCATCTAACAAGCATCAAGCAATATTTTTCAAACACAAGCAAGGTAGTATGGTCATACCTCAATTTCGTAAGATCAATACTTTGTTCTTTATCGTTGGTTCGCCAAAAGATAACTAATGGTGGTCTAGTCTATTTCTATATTGGATGCATCAAGTTTCTATTCTACTCTATCGATATATCTTCGTGTGTTGTGTGGTCGCATCGAAGTCTTTCTTCAAGTTATTTTTTGATCTTCCATGCAACACTTCTAGTAGAGTCGAAGAATGTCATATGAAGCATCCGTCCCTCACTTCAGGAACAAGGTCATCCTCTCTACTTCCTTGATGGATTTCATAAGGTAGGTCATCTAAGGTAAGAGTAAAATATTTTTGAAGATGGAATAGATAAGAGTACAAGAAGTTCACAAAGCACACATTTATTTGAAATAGGATTAGACAAAAATTTCATCCTAGGGTTTTCCTATTTCTAATCCAAACCTAGGGTCTCGATTCTACAGGCAACACTATGCTCTGATACCATTCTGTAGCACCCTACCTTTTAATAAAGATAAGGTACATGTGTATAGTGCTATTCCCGGGATCACTGATAGCACACACATTACAAAATATAGTAATCATTGCAATAGTATCAAATTACTACATCGTTGATCCAAAGGGTAAAGTAAAACCTTACAAATTGCATAGTCACATGGACTAGCTCAAATAACAGAGTTCAAGTAAACACAGCGGAAATAAATCTTCAATGAGCCTCCATCATCTTCATGTGCCACAGGCAGTCATGTTGGAATGTAGACTCGAGATCCTACTAGTACTCATCTTCAGAAGAACCTGCATGTTTGAATATGCAGCCCCACGAATGGAGGTCAGTACAATGATGTACTGGCAAATGACACTTATATGGTGGCAGTTTTGGGCATGACTATCTACATGATATTTGGCTAGTGGAGTTTAGGCAAATTTGCATAAAGCCAATTTTATCCTACATTTTATTTAAAACAAAACCATTTTGAATTCTCGAAAAGGTTTTACACCAAAATGGGCACATGGTTAAATCCACCATGCACACCAAGTCGATATGACTCCCAAGTCACCACCACATACTATGGTTAAATCCACCATGTATATAGCCCTGGGTCACTCGACCGAGATAATCCTCAGGTCACCACCACATACTATGGTTAAATCCACCATGTATGTAGCCCTGAGAAAATCCAGTCCTGAGATTGTTTCTACACAAGTTTTAATCATTCAGAAAAGGTGATGAGATTATTCCATACATTCCTTGTCCAGGAGCTCAAATTGTCCATAACCGGGGACACGGCTAAGATCTTAGGTTTAACTCTCGAGAGGTTGTGCACTTTCACCTTACGACCCACCCTTCCCAAGAGAAGAATGAGACAAGATCTTTCAGAAGAAGAATTCAACCATACAAACTAGACCCGTTCCCTTGGCCGTCGCCTCCACCCGAATGTCTAGCAACAAGTTGAACCTCACAACTTAATTAATCCCGGCAGAGCCCATAATACCATAAGGCTGCACTGGAAGCTATCTAAACATGGACGACATGGTAATCTCTTTGTTCCTGGGTGGCCAACCACAAGTGGAACTCACAGGCTTAAAACCCCTCACAGGTAGTAAACCCCCACACGATCCCCTGGTGAAAACCAGGTGTGCAGTCAAAAGCGACCACTCTACAACTTGCGCACTCTCAGGGATTCACCACTTTAGCCCACTCGGGGCGTGGACCTGAGCAGCCGCCCACCAATCAACCAATCCACCCAGGTGTTTCATTAGGGTTGTTAATTTTAAATTTTCAAACACTCACAACCAATAACGAAATAGCATTTGGCATTTGATGTTGCAAAGCAAAAATTAAAGCATCCTAGCAATGGGTTCAGGAGTAGCTACACACTACTAGGGTTTGCTAAGCATAGCATAATACTTTACTTTTGAAAACAAAATCCTACCATGCATACTAGTTTCAAAACACTAGTGCATAATTAAAATAAGTAGGATTTGAATGTCACTTGCATTTTTGGTAATTGAAGATCGTTCACTTCTCTCAACAAAACACGTCGCTCTTCACACGAACTATAAGATAAAATATAGCACAACATAAACACACCATTCAACAACAACAACAAAATCAAACAAGACAACAATCGGAAATCGCTCTATGGTACTAAGGTGTGGCATGAGGTTTGGCTTGCAAGATATGGTCTTGGGGTGTTGGAATGGCTAAGTCACATGATTAGAAAGTAATGGACCATCCAAGATAAAATTGAAGAATCTTTATGATTTACAAAAGCATGAAAAGAATTCGGAATGACCCATGTGAATTGAATCACATAAGTGACAAATAGTGCAACAACAATACTATTGAATAAGTGTGACAACAATTACTCAAAATAGTATAAATTACACATAGGCTTGGGTATGGATTTGTGATATATATTGAATTACTCAATTAACTCATTTGAAAATTGAATAGTTCAATATAAGCCAATAAGATAAAGTGGGCATATGGTTGAATAGGCATGTATGATATTGAAGATGTGGGTCAAAGATGCTAATGGATATGAAGGGTTCAAAAACATGTGATATGTAGTAGAGTGAATAACATAACAATTGCACATAGGAAAAATCTATAGCTAAGATTTGTTACCAATTACTCAAATAACTCAATTGTTATTTGAATAATATGAATTACACAACCAGGGGTTATGCATTATCCGTGAACACGACTGGTCTGGAAGATGGGTATGATCATAAGGATCATTTTGTATAAATGAACTATGTTGAAACCAGTTATAGGACTACATTTTTCGCGAAAAGTCATTAGATGAAGTTTTTTTCCGGATGGAAGACCTTTCTACACGGAAGTCATAGGGAATTCTATTACAAGCGTATCGCCAAAAGAATCTCTCGGAAAAAGTTTGTAGGATTTATTTTATAGACAACGTTGCGGATCAAAGGGATACCGCGAAACAAAGCGTGCGAATCCGACAAGCAAAATGTCCAGAATGATCTAGGCATTTTACTGATTCCAACGGTATAAAGTTTGTCGAAAACCGACGTGTAGAACTCAAGGTATTGATTTTACAAAATTATACTGAAGCGGCTATAGATTTAATGGTGTACTAAAAGTTGTGCGAAAAAGTTTCTCAGATGGAAAAACTTTCTACATGAAAGTTGTAGAGAATTTAATTACGAACTTAACAGAAGAACAACTATTCAAAACAGAGCTCTAGATCTACAGTTACGGAAATTTAAAGTTTTCATATATGAACTAGCTAGCACATTTCTGCGATTGATCGATCTGATCGAGATGATGAGTCTGAAGTGGTTCAGTTAAATAGGCTAAAGGGGGGGCTTGGATTCAGACATAACGAATGAGGAACAAAAGGAAAAAGGAAGTGCTCACCGACGTGACCAACTTGGTCGTCGGAGATACTCGGCCGCAGCTGTGCCGGTCTCGGACGCCGACGATAGCGGCGCTGCGGTGCTCCTCAGCAACAGTGGACAGGATCAAGGCGAAACGGAGTTCGAGGAGAACCCTCTGGTAGTCTCGGTTGATCTCGAAGTGGCGTTGGTCAACAGCAGTTCACGGACGGATTAGCTTCAGTTCACGGCGACTTTCAGGCGTTAATCATGACGTCGATTTGCAAGGTTGTGTCGGAATCGACAAATGACGGCAACGGACGGCGTGGCCAACATAGATGATGTCAGAAATGTTTGACAGGACAAGTTGTTCGGATGAAAAAGATTTAACATGAAAGTTGTAGAGGATCACTAGATCAATCTACTGAACAAAGGAAAAATGAATTTGGTGCAACGAGGTTGGAGAAATCTGGATTATACCTTCTAAAATCTGAATCTTGCATCTTGAATTTCTCCCTGCTTGATGAACGAAACGAGATGAAACTTGCGGGAATGGATCGATCTTGACAAGGGGAACAATTTCCGTGTTGAAGGCGCAGCGATCCAAGGTCATCTTGAAGGTCCAATTGAGTGGGGAAGAATAGAGATGAATTTGGACGAAAATGATGTTCTGACCAAAGAGACGAAGTAGAATAACTGGGGGAGGGAGGAGGACGTGCTAGGTAAGGGGTTAGTGGAGGGAGATATTAGATGGCCAAATGGGACAATTAGGAGGGCAATTGATCACACATAAAGGAAATAGAGGAAGGGGAGAGGACAAGGTCGTGCAACGAAGTGGTGTTCGTGCGCCTGTGCGCGCCTCCTGGCCGGGTGGGCTTGCTGGACTATCTCTGCTGGTTCTGGGCCGGCCCAGTTGAGCTGCTTCTTTTTGTTTTGTTTATTTTTTTTCATAACCTTTGATTAAAGATTTCAAAAGAGTTTAAATTTGTTTCTAAAAATTTGTAAAAGCCAATGTAGTGTTTTAGGACAAAAGGGGACTAGTTTAATACTCATTTTCAAAATAGTAAAATAATGATGTATGCACATTGGCCTTTTAAGGTTATGTGGACATGGCTTATCAAATTAGGATTTAGGGATTTTATTTTGTCAAAGAAAATATTTTTATAACTTTCAAAATCTTGAAAGAAAAATATGTTTAATTTTGAAAATACTTTGAAACCAGAATTCTTAAAATTAATTTTAAATAACTTCAAAAGTTTTAATTCCTTGTGAATTTTCAATCAAGTTCAAACAATCAAGCATTAAAATTATTTTTATTTTACATTCCAAAATTTAGAAAATTTCAGGATGTGACACAAATAATGTATCTAACCCCTAACCCTAAACTCTGTCTTATGAAGTCAAGCATGCATGAAGAGAATTGGTTTTGGGTTTCAAACATGGAAATTTCAAAATCATCCCAAAAGCTTCATTTTAGAGCGACTAAGAAGGATCCAGGCTTACCTTTCCATTTTCATGTTTTAAACTTGTTTAAATCTTGGTCAAATCCTAGATTTGACCAAGATTCAAATGGGCATAAAATAAAAAAATGAAAAAATGAAAAACCAAAGCGCACATAGTCTTCTTATATGTCATATAGTAAGCATTAAAGTTGGTAAACAAGGTCTAGACATATTCAAACTAGACAAATCATGTATCTACCCCCTAACCCCTAAACTCTATCTTATGACGAAGTCAAGCATGAAGATTAAGTGGTTTTGGGTTTCAAACATGGAAATTTTGAAAACCTCCCAAAAACTTCATTTTAGGGTGACTAAGAAGGATACAGGCTTCCCTTTTCATTTTCATGTTCTATACTTGTTTAAATCTTGGTCAAACCTAGGATTTGACCAAGATTCAAATGTGCATCAAAATTCCAAAAAAATCAGAAAAATGAAAAACCAAAGCACATAGTTTTCTTATGTCATATAGTAAGCATTAAAGTTGATAAACAAGGGTCTAGACATATTCAAACAAGAAAAATCATGTATCTACCCCCTAACCCTAAACTTTGTCTTATGTAGTCAAGCATGAAGAGAAGTGGTTTTGGGTTTCAAATATGGAAATTTCAAAAACCTATCAAAAGCTTCATTTTAGAGTGACTAAGAAGGATCCATGCTTGCCTTTTCATTTTCATATTTGAAACTTGTTTAAATCATTGTCAAACCTAGGATTTGACCAAGATTTAAATGGGCATAAAATTAAAAAATCGGAAAAATGAAAAACAAAAGCACATAGTCTTCTTATGTCACATATATATATAGTAAGCATTCAAAAGTTGATAAACAAGGTCTAGCTAGACATATTCAAATAAGACAAATCATGTATCTACCCCTCTAACCCTAAACTCTGTCTTATGAAGTCAAGCATGAAGAGAAGTGGTTTTAGGTTTCAAACATGGAAATTTCAAAAACCTCCCAAAAACTTCATTTTAGAGTGACTAAGAAGGATACATGTTTCCCTTTTCATTTTCATGTTTTAAACTTGTTTAAATCTTGGTCAAACCTAGGATTTGACCAAGATACAAATAGGCACAAAAAATGAAAAACAAAAAGCACATAGTGTTCTTATGTCATATCGTAAGCATTCAAGTTGATAAACAAGGTCTAGATATATCCAAACCAGACAAATCATGTATATATGTACCCCGTGTCGATCTTATGAAGTCTAGCATGAAGAAAAGTCGTTTTGGCCGGGTTTCAAACATGGAAATTTCAAGAACATCCCAAAAGCTTCATTTTAGAGCGACTAAGAAGGATCGAGGCTTACCTTTCCATTTTCATGATTTAAACTTGTTTAAATCTTGGTCAAATCTTGCTCAAGCATGAAGATAAGTGGTTTTGGGTTTCAAACATGGAAATTTCAAAAACCTCCCAAAAACTTCATTTTAGGGTGACTAAGAAGGATACAGGCTTCCCTTTTCATTTTCATGTTCTATATATACTTGTTTAAATCTTGGTCAAACCTAGGATTTGACCAAGATTCAAATGTGCATCAAAATTCTAAAAAAATCAGAAAAATGAAAAACCAAAGCACATAGTCTTCTTATGTCATATAGTAAGCATTAAAGTTGATAAACATGGTCTAGACATATTCAAACCATACAAATCATGTATCTACCCCTAACCCCTAAACTATGTCTTATGAAGTCAAGCATGAAGAGAAGTGGTTTTGGGTTTCAAACATGAAAATTTCAAAAACCCCCAAAAACTTCATTTTAGAGTGACTAAGAAGGATACATGCTCCCTTTTCATTTTCATGTTTTAAACTTGTTTAAATCTTGGTCAAACCTAGGATTTGATAAACATGGTCTAGACATATTCAAACCAGACAAATCATGTATCTACCCCCTATCGACCCTAAACTTCGTCTTATGAAGTCAAGCATGCATGAAGAGAAGTGGTTTTGGGTTTCAAACATGGAAATTTCAAAAACCTCCCAAAATTAAAGCTTCATTTTAGAGTGACTAGTTAAGAAGGATCCAGGCTTACCTTTTCATTTTCATGTTTTAAACTTGTTTAAATCTTGTTCAAACCTAGGATTTGACCAATATTCAAATGGGCATAAAATAAAAAATAAATAAAATAAAAAACCAAAGCACATAGTCTTCTTATGTCATATAGTAAGCATTCAAGTTCATGAACAAGGTCTAGACATATTCAAACCAGACAAATCATGTACCCCCTAACCCTAAACTTTGTCTTAATTATATATGAAGTCAAGCATGAAGCAGAGAAGTGTGGTTTTGGGTTTCAAACATGGAAATTTCAAAAACCTCCCAAAACTTCATTTTAGGGTGACTAAGAAGGATACAGGCTTCCCTTTTCATTTTCATGTTCTATACTTGTTTAAATCTTTGTCAAACCTATGATTTGACCAAGATTCAAATGGGCACAAAAAAATAAAAAAAGCACATAGTGTTCTTATGTCATATCGTAAGCATTCAAGTTGATAAACAAGGTCTAGATATATCTACCCCCTATCGACCCTAAACTTCGTCTTATGAAGTCAAGCATGAAGAGAAGTGGTTTTGGGTTTCAAACATGGAAATTTCAAAAACCTCCCAAAATTCAGCTTCATTTTAGAGCGACTAAGAAGGATCGATGCTTACCTTTTCATTTCCATGTTTTAAACTTATTTAAATCTTGGTCAAACCTAGCTAGGATTTGACCAAGATTCAAATGGGCATAAAAATTCAGACAAAAAATCTAAAGAATGAAAAACCAAAGCACATAGCCTTCTTAATTATGTCATATAGTAAACACTCAAGTTGATAAACAAGGTCTAGACATATTCAAACCAGAAAAATCATGTGTATATCTACCCCTAACCCTAAACTCTGTCTTGTGAAGTCAATCTCTAGGATTTGACCAAGATTCAAATGGGCATAAAATAAAAAAACAGAAAAATGAAAAACCAAAGCGCACATAGTCTTCTTATATGTCATATAGTAAGCATTAAAGTTGATAAACAAGGTCTGGACATATTCAAACTAGCTAGACAAATCATGTATCTACCCCCTAACCCCTAAACTCTGTCTTATGACGAAGTCAAGCATGAAGATAAGTGGTTTTGGGTTTCAAACATGGAAATTTCAAAAACCTCCCAAAAACTTCATTTTAGGGTGACTAAGAAGGATACAGGCTTCCATTTTCATTTTCATGATCTATACTTGTTTAAATCTTGGTCAAACCTAGGATTTGACCAAGATTCAAATGTGCATCAAAATTCCAAAAAAATCAGAAAAATGAAAAACCAAAGCACATAGTTTTCTTATGTCACATACATATATATAGTAAGCATTCAAAAGTTGATAAACAAGGTCTAGCTAGACATATTCAAATAAGACAAATCATGTATCTACCCCTCTAAAACCATAAATAACTCTGTCTTATGAAGTCAAGCATGAAGAGAAGTGGTTTTTGGTTTCAAACATGGAAATTTCAAAAACCTCCCAAAATTAAAGCTTCGTTTTAGAGTGACTAGTTAAGAAGGATCCAGGCTTACCTTTTCATTTTCATGTTTTAAACTTGTTTAAATCTTGGTCAAACCTAGGATTTGACCAATATTCAAATGGGCATAAAATAAAAAAATAGATAAAATAAAAAACCAAAGCACATATTCTTCTTATGTCATATAGTAAGCATTCAAAAGTTCATAAACAAGGTCTAGACATATTCAAACCAGACAAATCATGTACCCCCTAACCCTAAACTTTGTCTTAATTATATATGAAGTCAAGCATGAAGCAGAGAAGTGTGGTTTTGGGTTTCAAACATGGAAATTTCAAAAACCTCCCAAAAAGCTTCATTTTAATTAGACCGGCTGGTTAATTAAGAAGGATCCATGATTAATTACCTTTTCATTGTCATGTTTTAAACTTGTTTAAATCTTGGTCGAACCTAGGATTTGACCAAGATTCAAATGGGCATAACAATTCAGAAAAAAATCGAAAGAATGAAAAACAAAAGCACATAGCCTTCTTATGTCATATAGTAAGCATTCAAATTGATAAACATGGTCTAGACATATTCAAACCAGAAAAATCATGTATCTACCCCTAACCCTAAACTCTGTCTTATGAAGTCAAGCATGAACAGAAGTACGGTTTTTGGGTTTCAAACATGGTAAATTCAAGAACCTCCCAAAAGCTTCATTTTAGAGTTACTAAGAGAAAGATCCAGACTTAATTACCTTATCATTTTCACATGTTAAACTTGTTTAAATCTTGCTCAACAAACCTAGGATTTTACCAAGATTCTCAAATGGGCATAAAAATCAAAAAATGAAATACCAATGCACATAGTCCTCTTAAGTCATAAAGTAAGCATTCAAGTTGATAAACAAGGTCTAGACATATTCAAACAAGACAAATCATGTATCTACCCCCTATCGACCCTAAACTTCGTCTTATGAAGTCAAGCATGAAGAGAAGTGGTTTTGGGTTTCAAACATGGAAATTTCAAAAACCTCCCAAAATTCAGCTTCATTTTAGAGCGACTAAGAAGGATCGATGCTTACCTTTTCATTTCCATGTTTTAAACTTATTTAAATCTTGGTCAAACCTAGCTAGGATTTGACCAAGATTCAAATGGGCATAAAAATTCAGACAAAAAATCTAAAGAATGAAAAACCAAAGCACATAGCCTTCTTAATTATGTCATATAGTAAACACTCAAGTTGATAAACAAGCTAGGTCTAGACATATTCAAACCAGAAAAATCATGTGTATATCTACCCCTAACCCTAAACTCTGTCTTATGAAGTCAATCATGAAGAGAATTGGTTTTGGGTTTCAAACATGGAAATTTCAAGTACGTCCCAAAAGCTTCATATATTTTAGAGTGACTAATTAAGAAGGATCTTGGCTTACGTTTTCATTTTCATGCTTGAAACTTGTTTAAATCTTGGTTGAACCTAGGATTTGACCAGAATCAAATGTGCATAAAATTCTTTAAAAAAAATAGAAAAATGAAAAACAAAAGCACATGGTCTTCTTATGTCATATAGTAAGCATTCAAGTTGATAAACAAGGTTTAGACATATTCAAACCAGACAAATCATGTATCTACCCCCTAACCCTAAACTCGGTCTTATGAAGTCTAGCATGAGGAGAAGTCGTTTTGGGTTTCAAACGTTTAAGCCAAAAGCCCCATTTCAAATATTTCAAACTTATTCAAATTTGAAAGACACACAAGTTATAGCACACATAGTGCATACATTCTCACACATACTGCACTAGATGCTAACCCGGCCTATAGTTTGAGGCCATTGGATGAGGTCGAAAAAAATCTTGGATTAGAAATGGGGTTGTTCGAACCCCGTAGTTGGATTTTTTGAACCTTGATCTGTAGTACTGGGCAAAGCCCTAGTTTAACCTATTTAATTATAGATTCGTAGGTCGATTTTTCTACCTTTTTATTATTACTATGCAGCACATGTGTGTTTGCCCGTCGAGTGAAACTCGGAGGAAGAGGGATCACTCGGAAGGAGAGAAGAAGGGAGAGAATTATGGTGTCTCCCCTTTTTCGGGTGATGATGTTGACTTTTATGCAGGGTTTGTCAGTGAGCAGGAGGTGCGAGCGAGCGAGCGAGCGAGTCGAGCGAGGCCGAGAATGAGAGAGATTTTTTTTTTTGAGAGGGACGACCGAAGGATCCAGAAGGACCCACAGACTTCCAATACGCATCCTGATGCGTCTTCTCTTGACAAAGAAAATGTCTGGGAGTTTGCGTACCTATTGCACGTGACTTGTGCTCACTGAAGTGTGGGACCTCACGCATGGGCACCACACGTAAGTGACAGACCTGTTGGTGTAAAAACTCGGTTGATTATTATAGTGCATTAGAACAAAGTTTCCTATGGATTCAAGGGTAGGAAATCCAAGTTAACTCATTTACATGACATTATTTTTTCCATGAAGCAAAGTTAACGCACCTATCAATTGGTACATTTTGGAGTGACTAAGAAGGATCCAGGCTTACTTATTCGTTTTCACGTGTAAAACTTGTCTAAATCTTGGTCAAACAAAATTGGCAGAAAATTCAAAAAAAAACAGAAAAATGAAAAACCAAAGCACATAGTCTTCTTATGTCATGTAGTAAGCATTAAAGTTGATAAACAAGGTCTAGACATATTCAAACCATACAAATCATGTATCTACCCGCTAACCCCTAAACTATGTCTTAAGAAGTCAAGAATGAAGAGAAGTGGTTTTGGGTTTCAAACATGGAAATTTCAAAAACCTCCCAAAACTTCATTTTAGGGTGACTAAGAAGGATACAGGCTTCCCTTTTCATTTTCATGTTCTATACTTGTTTAAATCTTGGTCAAACCTATGATTTGACCAAGATTCAAATGGGCACAAAAAAATAAAAAAAGCACATAGTGTTCTTATGTCATATCGTAAGCATTCAAGTTGATAAACAAGGTCTAGATATATCTACCCCCTATCGACCCTAAACTTCGTCTTATGAAGTCAAGCATGAAGAGAAGTGGTTTTGGGTTTCAAACATGGAAATTTCAAAAACCTCCCAAAATTCAGCTTCATTTTAGAGCGACTAAGAAGGATCGATGCTTACCTTTTCATTTCCATGTTTTAAACTTATTTAAATCTTGGTCAAACCTAGCTAGGATTTGACCAAGATTCAAATGGGCATAAAAATTCAGACAAAAAATCTAAAGAATGAAAAACCAAAGCACATAGCCTTCTTAATTATGTCATATAGTAAACACTCAAGTTGATAAACAAGGTCTAGACATATTCAAACCAGAAAAATCATGTGTATATCTACCCCTAACCCTAAACTCTGTCTTGTGAAGTCAATCTCTAGGATTTGACAAAGATTCAAATGGGCATAAAATAAAAAAACAGAAAAATGAAAAACCAAAGCGCACATAGTCTTCTTATATGTCATATAGTAAGCATTAAAGTTGATAAACAAGGTCTGGACATATTCAAACTAGCTAGACAAATCATGTATCTACCCCCTAACCCCTAAACTCTGTCTTATGACGAAGTCAAGCATGAAGATAAGTGGTTTTGGGTTTCAAACATGGAAATTTCAAAAACCTCCCAAAAACTTCATTTTAGGGTGACTAAGAAGGATACAGGCTTCCATTTTCATTTTCATGATCTATACTTGTTTAAATCTTGGTCAAACCTAGGATTTGACCAAGATTCAAATGTGCATCAAAATTCCAAAAAAAATCAGAAAAATGAAAAACCAAAGCACATAGTTTTCTTATGTCACATACATATATATAGTAAGCATTCAAAAGTTGATAAACAAGGTCTAGCTAGACATATTCAAATAAGACAAATCATGTATCTACCCCTCTAAAACCATAAATAACTCTGTCTTATGAAGTCAAGCATGAAGAGAAGTGGTTTTTGGTTTCAAACATGGAAATTTCAAAAACCTCCCAAAATTAAAGCTTCGTTTTAGAGTGACTAGTTAAGAAGGATCCAGGCTTACCTTTTCATTTTCATGTTTTAAACTTGTTTAAATCTTGGTCAAACCTAGGATTTGACCAATATTCAAATGGGCATAAAATAAAAAAATAGATAAAATAAAAAACCAAAGCACATATTCTTCTTATGTCATATAGTAAGCATTCAAAAGTTCATAAACAAGGTCTAGACATATTCAAACCAGACAAATCATGTACCCCCTAACCCTAAACTTTGTCTTAATTATATATGAAGTCAAGCATGAAGCAGAGAAGTGTGGTTTTGGGTTTCAAACATGGAAATTTCAAAAACCTCCCAAAAAGCTTCATTTTAATTAGACCGGCTGGTTAATTAAGAAGGATCCATGATTAATTACCTTTTCATTGTCATGTTTTAAACATGTTTAAATCTTGGTCGAACCTAGGATTTGACCAAGATTCAAATGGGCATAACAATTCAGAAAAAAATCGAAAGAATGAAAAACAAAAGCACATAGCCTTCTTATGTCATATAGTAAGCATTCAAATTGATAAACATGGTCTAGACATATTCAAACCAGAAAAATCATGTATCTACCCCTAACCCTAAACTCTGTCTTATGAAGTCAAGCATGAACAGAAGTACGGTGGTTTTGGGTTTCAAACATGGTAAATTCAAGAACCTCCCAAAAGCTTCATTTTAGAGTTACTAAGAGAAAGATCCAGACTTAATTACCTTATCATTTTCACATGTTAAACTTGTTTAAATCTTGCTCAACAAACCTAGGATTTTACCAAGATTCTCAAATGGGCATAAAAATCAAAAAATGAAATACCAATGCACATAGTCCTCTTAAGTCATAAAGTAAGCATTCAAGTTGATAAACAAGGTCTAGACATATTCAAACAAGACAAATCATGTATCTACCCCCTATCGACCCTAAACTTCGTCTTATGAAGTCAAGCATGAAGAGAAGTGGTTTTGGGTTTCAAACATGGAAATTTCAAAAACCTCCCAAAATTCAGCTTCATTTTAGAGCGACTAAGAAGGATCGATGCTTACCTTTTCATTTCCATGTTTTAAACTTATTTAAATCTTGGTCAAACCTAGCTAGGATTTGACCAAGATTCAAATGGGCATAAAAATTCAGACAAAAAATCTAAAGAATGAAAAACCAAAGCACATAGCCTTCTTAATTATGTCATATAGTAAACACTCAAGTTGATAAACAAGCTAGGTCTAGACATATTCAAACCAGAAAAATCATGTGTATATCTACCCCTAACCCTAAACTCTGTCTTATGAAGTCAATCATGAAGAGAATTGGTTTTGGGTTTCAAACATGGAAATTTCAAGTACGTCCCAAAAGCTTCATATATTTTAGAGTGACTAATTAAGAAGGATCTTGGCTTACGTTTTCATTTTCATGCTTGAAACTTGTTTAAATCTTGGTTGAACCTAGGATTTGACCAGAATCAAATGTGCATAAAATTCTTAAAAAAAATAGAAAAATGAAAAACAAAAGCACATGGTCTTCTTATGTCATATAGTAAGCATTCAAGTTGATAAACAAGGTTTAGACATATTCAAACCAGACAAATCATGTATCTACCCCCTAACCCTAAACTCGGTCTTATGAAGTCTAGCATGAGGAGAAGTCGTTTTGGGTTTCAAACGTTTAAGCCAAAAGCCCCATTTCAAATATTTCAAACTTATTCAAATTTGAAAGACACACAAGTTATAGCACACATAGTGCATACATTCTCACACATACTGCACTAGATGCTAACCCGGCCTATAGTTTGAGGCCATTGGATGAGGTCGAAAAAAATCTTGGATTAGAAATGGGGTTGTTCGAACCCCGTAGTTGGATTTTTTGAACCTTGATCTGTAGTACTGGGCAAAGCCCTAGTTTAACCTATTTAATTATAGATTCGTAGGTCGATTTTTCTACCTTTTTATTATTACTATGCAGCACATGTGTGTTTGCCCGTCGAGTGAAACTCGGAGGAAGAGGGATCACTCGGAAGGAGAGAAGAAGGGAGAGAATTATGGTGTCTCCCCTTTTTCGGGTGATGATGTTGACTTTTGTGCAGGGTTTGTCAGTGAGCAGGAGGTGCGAGCGAGCGAGCGAGCGAGTCGAGCGAGGCCGAGAATGAGAGAGATTTGTTTTTTTTTGAGAGGGACGACCGAAGGATCCAGAAGGACCCACAGACTTCCAATACGCATCCTGATGCGTCTTCTCTTGACAAAGAAAATGTCTGGGAGTTTGCGTACCTATTGCACGTGACTTGTGCTCACTGAAGTGTGGGACCTCACGCATGGGCACCACACGTAAGTGACAGACCTGTTGGTGTAAAAACTCGGTTGATTATTATAGTGCATTAGAACAAAGTTTCCTATGGATTCAAGGGTAGGAAATCCAAGTTAACTCATTTACATGACATTATTTTTTCCATGAAGCAAAGTTAACGCACCTATCAATTGGTACATTTTGGAGTGACTAAGAAGGATCCAGGCTTACTTATTCGTTTTCACGTGTAAAACTTGTCTAAATCTTGGTCAAACAAAATTGGCAGAAAATTCAAAAAAAAAACAGAAAAATGAAAAACCAAAGCGCACATAGTCTTCTTATATGTCATATAGTAAGCATTAAAGTTGATAAACAAGGTCTGGACATATTCAAACTAGCTAGACAAATCATGTATCTACCCCCTAACCCCTAAACTCTGTCTTATGACGAAGTCAAGCATGAAGATAAGTGGTTTTGGGTTTCAAACATGGAAATTTCAAAAACCTCCCAAAAACTTCATTTTAGGGTGACTAAGAAGGATACAGGCTTCCATTTTCATTTTCATGATCTATACTTGTTTAAATCTTGGTCAAACCTAGGATTTGACCAAGATTCAAATGTGCATCAAAATTCCATAAAAAATCAGAAAAACGAAAAACCAAAGCACATAGTTTTCTTATGTCACATACATATATATAGTAAGCATTCAAAAGTTGATAAACAAGGTCTAGCTAGACATATTCAAATAAGACAAATCATGTATCTACCCCTCTAAAACCATAAATAACTCTGTCTTATGAAGTCAAGCATGAAGAGAAGTGGTTTTTGGTTTCAAACATGGAAATTTCAAAAACCTCCCAAAATTAAAGCTTCGTTTTAGAGTGACTAGTTAAGAAGGATCCAGGCTTACCTTTTCATTTTCATGTTTTAAACTTGTTTAAATCTTGGTCAAACCTAGGATTTGACCAATATTCAAATGGGCATAAAATAAAAAAATAGATAAAATAAAAAACCAAAGCACATATTCTTCTTATGTCATATAGTAAGCATTCAAAAGTTCATAAACAAGGTCTAGACATATTCAAACCAGACAAATCATGTACCCCCTAACCCTAAACTTTGTCTTAATTATATATGAAGTCAAGCATGAAGCAGAGAAGTGTGGTTTTGGGTTTCAAACATGGAAATTTCAAAAACCTCCCAAAAAGCTTCATTTTAATTAGACCGGCTGGTTAATTAAGAAGGATCCATGATTAATTACCTTTTCATTGTCATGTTTTAAACTTGTTTAAATCTTGGTCGAACCTAGGATTTGACCAAGATTCAAATGGGCATAACAATTCAGAAAAAAATCGAAAGAATGAAAAACAAAAGCACATAGCCTTCTTATGTCATATAGTAAGCATTCAAATTGATAAACATGGTCTAGACATATTCAAACCAGAAAAATCATGTATCTACCCCTAACCCTAAACTCTGTCTTATGAAGTCAAGCATGAACAGAAGTACGGTGGTTTTGGGTTTCAAACATGGTAAATTCAAGAACCTCCCAAAAGCTTCATTTTAGAGTTACTAAGAGAAAGATCCAGACTTAATTACCTTATCATTTTCACATGTTAAACTTGTTTAAATCTTGCTCAACAAACCTAGGATTTTACCAAGATTCTCAAATGGGCATAAAAATCAAAAAATGAAATACCAATGCACATAGTCCTCTTAAGTCATAAAGTAAGCATTCAAGTTGATAAACAAGGTCTAGACATATTCAAACAAGACAAATCATGTATCTACCCCCTATCGACCCTAAACTTCGTCTTATGAAGTCAAGCATGAAGAGAAGTGGTTTTGGGTTTCAAACATGGAAATTTCAAAAACCTCCCAAAATTCAGCTTCATTTTAGAGCGACTAAGAAGGATCGATGCTTACCTTTTCATTTCCATGTTTTAAACTTATTTAAATCTTGGTCAAACCTAGCTAGGATTTGACCAAGATTCAAATGGGCATAAAAATTCAGACAAAAAATCTAAAGAATGAAAAACCAAAGCACATAGCCTTCTTAATTATGTCATATAGTAAACACTCAAGTTGATAAACAAGCTAGGTCTAGACATATTCAAACCAGAAAAATCATGTGTATATCTACCCCTAACCCTAAACTCTGTCTTATGAAGTCAATCATGAAGAGAATTGGTTTTGGGTTTCAAACATGGAAATTTCAAGTACGTCCCAAAAGCTTCATATATTTTAGAGTGACTAATTAAGAAGGATCTTGGCTTACGTTTTCATTTTCATGCTTGAAACTTGTTTAAATCTTGGTTGAACCTAGGATTTGACCAGAATCAAATGTGCATAAAATTCTTTAAAAAAATAGAAAAATGAAAAACAAAAGCACATGGTCTTCTTATGTCATATAGTAAGCATTCAAGTTGATAAACAAGGTTTAGACATATTCAAACCAGACAAATCATGTATCTACCCCCTAACCCTAAACTCGGTCTTATGAAGTCTAGCATGAGGAGAAGTCGTTTTGGGTTTCAAACGTTTAAGCCAAAAGCCCCATTTCAAATATTTCAAACTTATTCAAATTTGAAAGACACACAAGTTATAGCACACATAGTGCATACATTCTCACACATACTGCACTAGATGCTAACCCGGCCTATAGTTTGAGGCCATTGGATGAGGTCGAAAAAATCTTGGATTAGAAATGGGGTTGTTCGAACCCCGTAGTTGGATTTTTTGAACCTTGATCTGTAGTACTGGGCAAAGCCCTAGTTTAACCTATCTATTATATAATTAAAGTACAAGACAACCAATGGTGAAGATTAGACAACATAAAACCAACGGATTTAGATCTATCGCTACGCACCAAAAAAAAAAAGCGAACATATCTCTTAGGAAAAATTGATTAGAATATCCCTACCGGCACGCATGCAAAACCATGTGATATAGATTGAAAATCGCTATGCACGAAAAAAAAAACAAAGACGTACATAACTAAGATCGTTTAGAAAGAATCAATGGATCTCCACACCAGCACGTACTGTAAACGATCCATTGAATGTATATCCTGAACTGACTTTAAATCTACTTTAAACTAACCGGCTTCATCGGAACTGCACCTCAATATCCGGCTTGCTTCTTCACGCTAACTATCCGGCCGATCGATATCTATCGCTACGCACCAAAAAAAAAAAAAGCGAACATATCTCTTAGGAAAAATTGATTAGAATATCCCTACCGGCACGCATGCAAAACCATGTGATATAGATTGAAAATCGCTATGCACGAAAAAGAAAAAACAAAGACGTACATAACTATGATCGTTTAGAAAGAATCAATGGATCTCCACACCAGCACGTACTGTAAACGATCCATTGAATGTATATCCTGAACTGACTTTAAATCTACTTTAAACTAACCGGCTTCATCGGAACTGCACCTCAATATCCGGCTTGCTTCTTCACGCTAACTATCCGGCCGATCGGAGTTAACTATCCGGCCGATCGAAACGCGCGCGCACCTCAACTGGCCGGACCGGGGAAAATCGTACGTAAGCAGAACACCATATACAAACGCCTCAACACAATCAGTAGATGGAAGTCGGAAAATCAACTCATTCGTGCATCGTCGACGGTCAGATGCCCGGCAGCGGGAGCATCGAAGACATGGCATCAGCGAACCAAATACAAGCGCAAGATGCCAGGGTGCCGAATAGATCAAGGCACAACAGAAACATCTTCGATTTTTGGTACTCCCTCCGTTCGTAAAAGTATGCCTTAAATTTCTCTATATTTTCAAGAGGAAGTAATATCCGCAAGTAAATCGATCCCTAGATCTTCAAGGCGTGCTCATCAAAAGGAAAGTGGTATAGGAACATCAGATCTGAGTAAGAGAAACAATCTATGTATGTGATCCCCCACAACTCAGCAAAGCAATTCGACAACAGAAAACGCGAGGGCTTTCATGTCACTGGGGTACATGCGACCACGTCGCGGCGCCGTGTTCGTCGTCGTAGCGCATACCAAGCTAGCCCTGGTGCTGGAGGTTTTGCTCTGCTCGATCGGCACCACAAAGGTATGCATTCAAGGTAGCTATCTATCCTTTTTTGATCTTGATGATAAGACCAGAGTAATAATGATGTATCCCATAAGTACAGGTTGCTTCTTTACAAAAGATGAGTTCAGATCATGGACATGATCGATTGCATGCAGAAGGCAAATACTTGAGACCATGCACGGAATTCATGGCCAGAAGTAGAAGTGCAAGCACATGTGCATGGATTCCACTCTAGAAGCCCATGCAGATACTAGAGGAGACGTCACGTCGACAAGAAATTAAGCTAGCGAATGGAAAAGTTTGATTTCTTCACTATGTTGCATGAAATTTTAGTATACTCTAAGTGTAAGTATATTTTTTTGCAAAGATGAGTCGTCTTTAATTAGACTGGTAATCTGTATCTACCCCGCAAAAAAGGTACTGTATATCTATGTTATAATTATTCTAACCTCCCGTCATGTTACAAATGAATATCGGTAAGCATGCACCATGGTATGTGTCTTCTTCCGGAGACTCACATGTATGTAGAGATTTTGCCGCAACTAAGAAACTCATATGGCATCTCGCAAAACCGGATCATCTAGCATGTCTAAGCTGTCTATGGAGGTCCATGCAGTTGGAAAAATCACATTAGCACGCCATGGAGCAGATAAGTTCTGCCTTTTTTTCTGAATCAAATAGAACCATGATAGGCCGAGTAAAGCTTAGAAAAACCAATTTTGACAGAGTGAAAAAAGGGTGTATGAGCAAAAGGATTGAAAAAAGTAGGATATAATCTAAATATTGAACGAACTAGACAAAGGTATCTAAGCTAGGATCGATTATAAAAAAAACTGAGAAGTGCCGCTTAGGTAAATCCATGCAAGAGGACTATAAACAGGATATGAAACAATAAACACAAACTACCTATTTCTTACGTCTTTGTGAAGTACAGGCCATGTTCATATTTAGAGTGTGACACTATTTTACCAATCTTTAATCAGTACACGCAACTAACATTTTATGGGATTCCAAAGCCAGCATTTGTGGATGCATCTCCAGATACACAAATGACAATGAGATGGATGGAAAATGGAACGTAAATTTTAGGCTTTGAACATTTACGTTAGACTCCAATCCTGAGATTTGATGTCGGCAAATACCAACTCCGTGCTAAATATATAATTCAGCCAATAAAACATATTAACAAAAAATCCACTAACTATTCCTTAGTAGTATGTATAATTATTTGCTAGAGTATTTTTCTATTGCAAATGATACATGAACACAAAGTACAGAATAAATTTGTATCAACAAATGAAAAATCACTTTGACGTACGAGTTTTTGTATCAGATTTACTTGTCCTATAATTTTACATGTATCTTACGTAAATACGAAAGACCATAAGATATCTAGCCGCGCAAATGCGCGGGTCATCATGCTAGTTTAATTATAGATTCGTAGGTCGATTTTTCTACCTTTTTATTATTACTATGCAGCACATGTGTGTTTGCCCGTCGAGTGAAACTCGGAGGAAGAGGGATCACTCGGAAGGAGAGAAGAAGGGAGAGAATTATGGTGTCTCCCCTTTTTCGGGTGATGATGTTGACTTTTGTGCAGGGTTTGTCAGTGAGCAGGAGGTGCGAGCGAGCGAGCGAGCGAGTCGAGCGAGGCCGAGAATGAGAGAGATTTGTTTTTTTTTTTTTGAGAGGGACGACCGAAGGATCCAGAAGGACCCACAGACTTCCAATACGCATCCTGATGCGTCTTCTCTTGACAAAGAAAATGTCTGGGAGTTTGCGTACCTATTGCACGTGACTTGTGCTCACTGAAGTGTGGGACCTCACGCATGGGCACCACACGTAAGTGACAGACCTGTTGGTGTAAAAACTCGGTTGATTATTATAGTGCATTAGAACAAAGTTTCCTATGGATTCAAGGGTAGGAAATCCAAGTTAACTCATTTACATGACATTATTTTTTCCATGAAGCAAAGTTAACGCACCTATCAATTGGTACATTTTGGAGTGACTAAGAAGGATCCAGGCTTACTTATTCGTTTTCACGTGTAAAACTTGTCTAAATCTTGGTCAAACAAAATTGGCAGAAAATTCAAAAAAAAACAGAAAAATGAAAAACCAAAGCACATAGTCTTCTTATGTCATGTAGTAAGCATTAAAGTTGATAAACAAGGTCTAGACATATTCAAACCATACAAATCATGTATCTACCCGCTAACCCCTAAACTATGTCTTAAGAAGTCAAGAATGAAGAGAAGTGGTTTTGGGTTTCAAACATGGAAATTTCAAAAACCTCCCAAAACTTCATTTTAGGGTGACTAAGAAGGATACAGGCTTCCCTTTTCATTTTCATGTTCTATACTTGTTTAAATCTTGGTCAAACCTATGATTTGACCAAGATTCAAATGGGCACAAAAAAATAAAAAAAGCACATAGTGTTCTTATGTCATATCGTAAGCATTCAAGTTGATAAACAAGGTCTAGATATATCTACCCCCTATCGACCCTAAACTTCGTCTTATGAAGTCAAGCATGAAGAGAAGTGGTTTTGGGTTTCAAACATGGAAATTTCAAAAACCTCCCAAAATTCAGCTTCATTTTAGAGCGACTAAGAAGGATCGATGCTTACCTTTTCATTTCCATGTTTTAAACTTATTTAAATCTTGGTCAAACCTAGCTAGGATTTGACCAAGATTCAAATGGGCATAAAAATTCAGACAAAAAATCTAAAGAATGAAAAACCAAAGCACATAGCCTTCTTAATTATGTCATATAGTAAACACTCAAGTTGATAAACAAGGTCTAGACATATTCAAACCAGAAAAATCATGTGTATATCTACCCCTAACCCTAAACTCTGTCTTGTGAAGTCAATCTCTAGGATTTGACAAAGATTCAAATGGGCATAAAATAAAAAAACAGAAAAATGAAAAACCAAAGCGCACATAGTCTTCTTATATGTCATATAGTAAGCATTAAAGTTGATAAACAAGGTCTGGACATATTCAAACTAGCTAGACAAATCATGTATCTACCCCCTAACCCCTAAACTCTGTCTTATGACGAAGTCAAGCATGAAGATAAGTGGTTTTGGGTTTCAAACATGGAAATTTCAAAAACCTCCCAAAAACTTCATTTTAGGGTGACTAAGAAGGATACAGGCTTCCATTTTCATTTTCATGATCTATACTTGTTTAAATCTTGGTCAAACCTAGGATTTGACCAAGATTCAAATGTGCATCAAAATTCCAAAAAAATCAGAAAAATGAAAAACCAAAGCACATAGTTTTCTTATGTCACATACATATATATAGTAAGCATTCAAAAGTTGATAAACAAGGTCTAGCTAGACATATTCAAATAAGACAAATCATGTATCTACCCCTCTAAAACCATAAATAACTCTGTCTTATGAAGTCAAGCATGAAGAGAAGTGGTTTTTGGTTTCAAACATGGAAATTTCAAAAACCTCCCAAAATTAAAGCTTCGTTTTAGAGTGACTAGTTAAGAAGGATCCAGGCTTACCTTTTCATTTTCATGTTTTAAACTTGTTTAAATCTTGGTCAAACCTAGGATTTGACCAATATTCAAATGGGCATAAAATAAAAAAATAGATAAAATAAAAAACCAAAGCACATATTCTTCTTATGTCATATAGTAAGCATTCAAAAGTTCATAAACAAGGTCTAGACATATTCAAACCAGACAAATCATGTACCCCCTAACCCTAAACTTTGTCTTAATTATATATGAAGTCAAGCATGAAGCAGAGAAGTGTGGTTTTGGGTTTCAAACATGGAAATTTCAAAAACCTCCCAAAAAGCTTCATTTTAATTAGACCGGCTGGTTAATTAAGAAGGATCCATGATTAATTACCTTTTCATTGTCATGTTTTAAACATGTTTAAATCTTGGTCGAACCTAGGATTTGACCAAGATTCAAATGGGCATAACAATTCAGAAAAAAATCGAAAGAATGAAAAACAAAAGCACATAGCCTTCTTATGTCATATAGTAAGCATTCAAATTGATAAACATGGTCTAGACATATTCAAACCAGAAAAATCATGTATCTACCCCTAACCCTAAACTCTGTCTTATGAAGTCAAGCATGAACAGAAGTACGGTGGTTTTGGGTTTCAAACATGGTAAATTCAAGAACCTCCCAAAAGCTTCATTTTAGAGTTACTAAGAGAAAGATCCAGACTTAATTACCTTATCATTTTCACATGTTAAACTTGTTTAAATCTTGCTCAACAAACCTAGGATTTTACCAAGATTCTCAAATGGGCATAAAAATCAAAAAATGAAATACCAATGCACATAGTCCTCTTATAAGTCATAAAGTAAGCATTCAAGTTGATAAACAAGGTCTAGACATATTCAAACAAGACAAATCATGTATCTACCCCCTATCGACCCTAAACTTCGTCTTATGAAGTCAAGCATGAAGAGAAGTGGTTTTGGGTTTCAAACATGGAAATTTCAAAAACCTCCCAAAATTCAGCTTCATTTTAGAGCGACTAAGAAGGATCGATGCTTACCTTTTCATTTCCATGTTTTAAACTTATTTAAATCTTGGTCAAACCTAGCTAGGATTTGACCAAGATTCAAATGGGCATAAAAATTCAGACAAAAAATCTAAAGAATGAAAAACCAAAGCACATAGCCTTCTTAATTATGTCATATAGTAAACACTCAAGTTGATAAACAAGCTAGGTCTAGACATATTCAAACCAGAAAAATCATGTGTATATCTACCCCTAACCCTAAACTCTGTCTTATGAAGTCAATCATGAAGAGAATTGGTTTTGGGTTTCAAACATGGAAATTTCAAGTACGTCCCAAAAGCTTCATATATTTTAGAGTGACTAATTAAGAAGGATCTTGGCTTACGTTTTCATTTTCATGCTTGAAACTTGTTTAAATCTTGGTTGAACCTAGGATTTGACCAGAATCAAATGTGCATAAAATTCTTAAAAAAATAGAAAAATGAAAAACAAAAGCACATGGTCTTCTTATGTCATATAGTAAGCATTCAAGTTGATAAACAAGGTTTAGACATATTCAAACCAGACAAATCATGTATCTACCCCCTAACCCTAAACTCGGTCTTATGAAGTCTAGCATGAGGAGAAGTCGTTTTGGGTTTCAAACGTTTAAGCCAAAAGCCCCATTTCAAATATTTCAAACTTATTCAAATTTGAAAGACACACAAGTTATAGCACACATAGTGCATACATTCTCACACATACTGCACTAGATGCTAACCCGGCCTATAGTTTGAGGCCATTGGATGAGGTCGAAAAAATCTTGGATTAGAAATGGGGTTGTTCGAACCCCGTAGTTGGATTTTTTGAACCTTGATCTGTAGTACTGGGCAAAGCCCTAGTTTAACCTATTTAATTATAGATTCGTAGGTCGATTTTTCTACCTTTTTATTATTACTATGCAGCACATGTGTGTTTGCCCGTCGAGTGAAACTCGGAGGAAGAGGGATCACTCGGAAGGAGAGAAGAAGGGAGAGAATTATGGTGTCTCCCCTTTTTCGGGTGATGATGTTGACTTTTGTGCAGGGTTTGTCAGTGAGCAGGAGGTGCGAGCGAGCGAGCGAGCGAGCGAGTCGAGCGAGGCCGAGAATGAGAGAGATTTGTTTTTTTTTTTTTGAGAGGGACGACCGAAGGATCCAGAAGGACCCACAGACTTCCAATACGCATCCTGATGCGTCTTCTCTTGACAAAGAAAATGTCTGGGAGTTTGCGTACCTATTGCACGTGACTTGTGCTCACTGAAGTGTGGGACCTCACGCATGGGCACCACACGTAAGTGACAGACCTGTTGGTGTAAAAACTCGGTTGATTATTATAGTGCATTAGAACAAAGTTTCCTATGGATTCAAGGGTAGGAAATCCAAGTTAACTCATTTACATGACATTATTTTTTCCATGAAGCAAAGTTAACGCACCTATCAATTGGTACATTTTGGAGTGACTAAGAAGGATCCAGGCTTACTTATTCGTTTTCACGTGTAAAACTTGTCTAAATCTTGGTCAAACAAAATTGGCAGAAAATTCAAAAAAAAAACAGAAAAATGAAAAACCAAAGCGCACATAGTCTTCTTATATGTCATATAGTAAGCATTAAAGTTGATAAACAAGGTCTGGACATATTCAAACTAGCTAGACAAATCATGTATCTACCCCCTAACCCCTAAACTCTGTCTTATGACGAAGTCAAGCATGAAGATAAGTGGTTTTGGGTTTCAAACATGGAAATTTCAAAAACCTCCCAAAAACTTCATTTTAGGGTGACTAAGAAGGATACAGGCTTCCATTTTCATTTTCATGATCTATACTTGTTTAAATCTTGGTCAAACCTAGGATTTGACCAAGATTCAAATGTGCATCAAAATTCCATAAAAAATCAGAAAAACGAAAAACCAAAGCACATAGTTTTCTTATGTCACATACATATATATAGTAAGCATTCAAAAGTTGATAAACAAGGTCTAGCTAGACATATTCAAATAAGACAAATCATGTATCTACCCCTCTAAAACCATAAATAACTCTGTCTTATGAAGTCAAGCATGAAGAGAAGTGGTTTTTGGTTTCAAACATGGAAATTTCAAAAACCTCCCAAAATTAAAGCTTCGTTTTAGAGTGACTAGTTAAGAAGGATCCAGGCTTACCTTTTCATTTTCATGTTTTAAACTTGTTTAAATCTTGGTCAAACCTAGGATTTGACCAATATTCAAATGGGCATAAAATAAAAAAATAGATAAAATAAAAAACCAAAGCACATATTCTTCTTATGTCATATAGTAAGCATTCAAAAGTTCATAAACAAGGTCTAGACATATTCAAACCAGACAAATCATGTACCCCCTAACCCTAAACTTTGTCTTAATTATATATGAAGTCAAGCATGAAGCAGAGAAGTGTGGTTTTGGGTTTCAAACATGGAAATTTCAAAAACCTCCCAAAAAGCTTCATTTTAATTAGACCGGCTGGTTAATTAAGAAGGATCCATGATTAATTACCTTTTCATTGTCATGTTTTAAACTTGTTTAAATCTTGGTCGAACCTAGGATTTGACCAAGATTCAAATGGGCATAACAATTCAGAAAAAAATCGAAAGAATGAAAAACAAAAGCACATAGCCTTCTTATGTCATATAGTAAGCATTCAAATTGATAAACATGGTCTAGACATATTCAAACCAGAAAAATCATGTATCTACCCCTAACCCTAAACTCTGTCTTATGAAGTCAAGCATGAACAGAAGTACGGTGGTTTTGGGTTTCAAACATGGTAAATTCAAGAACCTCCCAAAAGCTTCATTTTAGAGTTACTAAGAGAAAGATCCAGACTTAATTACCTTATCATTTTCACATGTTAAACTTGTTTAAATCTTGCTCAACAAACCTAGGATTTTACCAAGATTCTCAAATGGGCATAAAAATCAAAAAATGAAATACCAATGCACATAGTCCTCTTATAAGTCATAAAGTAAGCATTCAAGTTGATAAACAAGGTCTAGACATATTCAAACAAGACAAATCATGTATCTACCCCCTATCGACCCTAAACTTCGTCTTATGAAGTCAAGCATGAAGAGAAGTGGTTTTGGGTTTCAAACATGGAAATTTCAAAAACCTCCCAAAATTCAGCTTCATTTTAGAGCGACTAAGAAGGATCGATGCTTACCTTTTCATTTCCATGTTTTAAACTTATTTAAATCTTGGTCAAACCTAGCTAGGATTTGACCAAGATTCAAATGGGCATAAAAATTCAGACAAAAAATCTAAAGAATGAAAAACCAAAGCACATAGCCTTCTTAATTATGTCATATAGTAAACACTCAAGTTGATAAACAAGCTAGGTCTAGACATATTCAAACCAGAAAAATCATGTGTATATCTACCCCTAACCCTAAACTCTGTCTTATGAAGTCAATCATGAAGAGAATTGGTTTTGGGTTTCAAACATGGAAATTTCAAGTACGTCCCAAAAGCTTCATATATTTTAGAGTGACTAATTAAGAAGGATCTTGGCTTACGTTTTCATTTTCATGCTTGAAACTTGTTTAAATCTTGGTTGAACCTAGGATTTGACCAGAATCAAATGTGCATAAAATTCTTAAAAAAATAGAAAAATGAAAAACAAAAGCACATGGTCTTCTTATGTCATATAGTAAGCATTCAAGTTGATAAACAAGGTTTAGACATATTCAAACCAGACAAATCATGTATCTACCCCCTAACCCTAAACTCGGTCTTATGAAGTCTAGCATGAGGAGAAGTCGTTTTGGGTTTCAAACGTTTAAGCCAAAAGCCCCATTTCAAATATTTCAAACTTATTCAAATTTGGTTCAAATTTGAAAGACACACAAGTTATAGCACACATAGTGCATACATTCTCACACATACTGCACTAGATGCTAACCCGGCCTATAGTTTGAGGTTTTTGAAATTTCCATGTTTGAAACCCAAAACCACTTCTCTTCATGCTTGGCTTCGTAAGATAGAGTTTAGGGTTTGGGGTAGATACGTACATGATTTTTCTAAGTATTTTTACGCCCATTTGAATCTTCGTCAAATCCTAAGTTTGACCAAGATTTGAACAAGTTTAAAAACATGAAAATGAAAAGGGTAAGCCTGGATCCTTGTTTAGGGTTAGGGGGTAGATACATGATTTTTGTGGTTTGAATATGTCAGACCTTGTTTATCACCTTGATATATGACATAGGAAGACGGTGTGCTTTTGTTTTTCTTTTTTTTGAATTTTTATGCCCATTTGAATCTTGGTCAAGTCATAGGTTTGACCAAGATTTAAACATGTTTAAAACATGAAAATGAAAAGGTAAGCCTGGATCCTTCTTAGTCACTCCAAAATGTACCAATTGATAAATGAGTTAACTTGGCTTCATGGAAAAAATAATGTCATGTAAATGATTTAACTTGGCTTTCGTACCCTTGAATCCATAGGAAACTTTGTATAAATGTAGTAGTATAATAATCAACCGAGTTTTTACATCAACAGGTCTGTCACTTACGTGTGGTGCCCATGCGTGAGGTCCCACACTTCAGTGAGCACAAGTCACGTGCAATAGGTACGCAAACTCCCAGCCATTTTCTTTGTCAAGAAAAGACGCATCAGGATGCGTATTGGAAGTATGTGGGTCCTTCTGGATCCTTCGGTTGTCCCTCTCACAAAAAAAACAAATCTCTCTCATTCTCGGCCTCGCTCGACTCGCTCGCTCGCTCGCACCTCCTGCTCACTGACAAACCCTGCATAAAAGTCAACATCATCACCCGAAAAAGGGGAGACACCATAATTCTCTCCCTTCTTCTCTCCTTCCGAGTGATCCCTCTTCCTCCGAGTTTCACTCGACGGGCAAACACACATGTGCTGCATAGTAATAATAAAAAAGTAGAAAAATCGACCTACGAATCTATGATTAAATAGGTTAAACTAGGGTTTTGCCCACTACTACAGATCAAGTTCAAAAATATCCAACTACTAGTTCGATTTTGGGCTACTAATATAAAATTAAAATAAGTTGAACTAGTATTCCTCTAAAAAATCATTTTGGTATGCATTGTTTGATACTTTTCATAGCTATAGTGCATCACAAATTTATGATTTCATGCTTTGCTTTGCCAATTTCGATTTTTTCTAACCACCTTCTCTTTGATTTCAAATTTAGGTCAAACTATCGATGCCTACTATGTGTTCTACTTGAATTGGATGCAGCGTGCGCACATGTTTTGCCATTGTTCTGGGCTTCCACACATCTTTGGGGCATCCAAGTATTTAAGTTACCTTGTTTTTTTGAATTGTAATTCATACCCTTCCTCCCAATTTTTATGCCCATTTGAATCTTGGTCAAATCCTAAGTTTGACCAAGATTTGAACAAGTTTAAAACATGAAAATGAAAAGGTAAGCCTGAATCCTTCTTAGTCACTCAAAAATGAGAAGCTTTTGGGAGTTTTTTGAAATTTCCATGTTTCAAACCCAAAACCACTTCTCTTCATGCTTGACTTCATAAGACAGAGTTTAGGGTTAGGGGGTAGATACATGATTTGTCTAGTTTGTTGTTTAGACCTTGTTTATCAACTTGAATATAATGCTTACTATATGACATAATAATACTATGTGCTTTGGTTTTCATTTTTTTTTGATTTTTTCTGAATTTTTATGCCCATTTGATCTTGGTCAAATCCTAGGCTTAACCAATATTTAAACAAGTTTAAAACATGAAAATGAAAAGGTAAGCCTGTATCCTTCTTAGTCACTCCAAAATGAAGCTTTTGGGAAGGTTTTTGAAATTTCCATGTTTGAAATCCAAAACGACTTCTCTTCGTGCTTGACTTCATAAGACAAAGTTTAGGGCTAGGGGTAGAAACATGATTTTTCTGGTTTGAATATGTCTAGACCTTGTTTACCAACTTGAGTGCTTACTATATGACATAAGAAGGCTATATGCTTTGGTTTTTCATTTTTTTTGAAATTTTATGCCCATTTGAATCTTGATCAAATCCTAGGTACGGTTTGACCAAGATTTGAACAATTTTAAAACATGAAAATAAAAGGTAAGCCCAACCTGGATCCTTTAGTCACTCTAAAATGAAGCTTTTGGGGGGTTCTTGAAATTTCCAAGTTTGAAACCCAAAACCACTTTTCTTCATGCTTGACTACATAAGACAGAGTTTAGGGTTAGGGGTAGATACATGATTTTTCTTGTTTGAATATATCTAGACCTTGTTTATATCAACTTTAATGCTAACTATATGACATAAGAAAACTATGTGCTTTGGTTTTTAATTTTTCTGATTTTTTTATTTTGATGCACATTTGAATCTTTGTCAAATCCTAGGTTTGACCAAGATTTAAACAAGTATAAAACATGAAAATGAAAAGGGGAAGCCTGTATCCTTTCTTAGTCACTCTAAAATGAAGTTTTTGGGATGTTCTTGAAATTTTCATGTTTGAAACCCAAAACCACTTCTCTTCATGCTTGACTTCATAAGATAGAGTTTAGGGGCTAGGGGATAGATACATGATTTGCCTAGGTTTGAATATGCATGTCCAAACCTTGTTTATCAACTTGAATGCTTACTATATGACATAAGAAGACTATATGCTTTTGTTTTTCATTTTTCTGATTTTTTTTAAAATTTTATGCCCATTTGAATCTTTTGGTCAAATCCTTGGTTTAATTTGACACGGATTTAAACAAGTTTAAAATATGAAAATGAAAAGGTGGTAAGCAGGCATGGATCCTTCTTATATATATTAGTCACTCTAAAATGAAGCTTTTGGGAGGTTTTTGAAATTTCCATGTTTGAAACCCAAAACCACTTCTCTTCATGTTGTTGACTTCATAAGATAGAGTTTAGGGGTTAGGGGTATAGATACATGATTTGTCTTGTTTGAATATGTGTCTAGACCTTGTTTATCAACTTTAATGCTTACTATATGACATAAGAACACTATGTGCTTTAATTTGGTTTTTATTTTTTTTAAATTTTGATGCACATTTTGAATCTTGGTCAAATCCTAGGTTTGACCGAGATTTGAACAAGTTTAAAACAAGAAAATAAAAGGTAAGCCCGCCAGACTGGATCCTTCTTAGTCACTCTATAATGAAGCTTTTAGGGGGGTTGTTGAAAATGTAAGCATGTATCCTTCTTAGTACGTCACACCACAATGCTTTTGGGAGGGTTTTTGAAATGTCCATGTTTGAAACCCAAAACGACTTCTCTTCGTGCTTGACTTCATAATTAAGACAAAGTTTAGGGTTAGGGGTAGATACATGATTTTTCTGGTTTGAATATGTCTAGACTTTGTTTATCAACTAGCTTGAGTTTTGGGTTTCAAACATGGAAATTTCAAGAACCTCCCAAAAGCTTCATTTTAGAGTGACTAAGAAGGATCCAGGCTTACCTTTTCATTTTCATGTTTTAAACTTGTTTAAATCCTGGTCAAACCTAGGATTTGACAAAGATTCAAATATATGGGCATAAAATTCAAAAAAAATAGAAAAATGAAAAACCAAAGCACATAATCTTCTTATGTCATATAGTAAGCATTAAAGTTGACAAAAAAGGTCTAGACATATGCAAACTAGACAAATCATGTATCTACCCCCTAACCCCTAAACTCTGTCTTATGAAGTCAAGCATGAAGAGAAGTCGTTTTGGGTTTCAAACATGGAAATTTCAAGAACATCCCAAAAGCTTCATTTTAGAGTGACTAAGAAGGATCCATGATTACCTTTTCATTTTCATGTTTTAAACTTGTTTAATCTTGGTCAAACCTAGGATTTGACCAAGATTCAAGTGGGCACAAAATTTAAAAAATCAGAAAAATGAAAAACCAAAGTACATAGTCTTCTTATGTCATGTAGTAAGCATTCAAGTTGATAAAATGGTTCATGCAGGCGTCTTAGCTCCTAAAAAAAATTATACACCAATTGATTTGACGAATTGATGATTTACTCTAGTCTGCTTCTAGACCATGCAGCTAGCGAGTATTCATATGTACTGCATGGAGCCCCCAACTTTTGACTTCCCGTGTCGGAAAAGGCCTGTCTAATAATGTGGGGCAGTGAGGTATCCCGAAGTATCTAGAGGGTTCCAGTGTTTCAGGCTTTCAGCATCGCCAGTCCAAGGGAAGGATGGGTGACGAATCCGTGCATTCACAGCCGTTTAGATCTGAAGAGTCCTTGTATGATGAGCGGTAGATAGCACCTCTAAGCTGCAAATCAACAGCTTCAATTACTTCAAATGAGCATTGGCCGGAACGCTGACAGAGTGAAAAAATTCAATTTCAAAAACTCATGTATAGAATAGAAAAAAAATAAAAAACATGTAGATAGAATAGAGGTATAGATAGATTAGCCCAAAAAAGAAGAGGACGGGGAAATTTCGAACGCTCGCCTTTAACTCAGCACAGCAGACACCTCCCTCGCGCACCTAAACTTTCGAACGCGCGCCCAATATTTCGAACGCTCGCCTTTAACTCAGCACCCAGCCCACCTTGTTCTTCTCTAGACACCTCCTTCGGCGCCCTGTTCTTCTCTAGACACACCCTCGGTGAACCAGGCCGCGCACCAAAACTTCCCCACGCTGTCTATCAGCCGCGTCAGCCGGCGACTGCTGGTGGCGCCGTTCTTCTCCAGCCGCACCGGCAGGCGCGGTCAGCTGGTAGATCCTCACGGTATGCATGCTATCTTCAGGCCTGGGCAAGTACGATTCATTATAGCTCAATCGAAGTCAGTCGCCGTCGCCCAGCCCTTATAAGTTCGTTAGTTCGTTCGAATCGATCGGTTGATATTGTTTTCCTCTCGATGTGTTTGTTTGACATTGTTTTCCGCTTTACCTATTTGCTCGAATTCGTTCGTACTGTACACTGTACTGCTCACCATTGCCCAATGTCTGTAGTCGTCGCTTGGTGCCAGTCCTCTATGGACCTGTTTGTAATCTTATTACTTCTGGGTTCTTTGCACTGCTAATACATCGGTGGATTTACGGCCAAAAAGAAGAAAGAATTTGTTGGTATTATATTGCTTTCGATTGATCTGTTCGCCCCCAAGCTTTTACAGAAGCCGCAAGAGATTCAAGGATGAAATGGCTCTCCTTGTTTGCGGTGGCGGATCTACAGGGTATGCCGTATATGCCACGGCATACCCTGCGTCCAAGCCGTGCAAGATCTTTGATAGTTTAATGAGCTGAGCAATTAATCAAGATGAGTGATGTATATGTATACATGCGGTGCTAATACATGTGGCGTGCAGCCATGCGAACACTGAGCTAGTGCATGTAACCGATTGATTAGACATCCGATTGATTTGGCCAAAATCCGGTGATAACACATGCCCCCCTGGTTTTGGTAATGATAATATCAAAACCATCTGTTTTTCCTTCGAGGGGTCATGTCGTGGCAGAGCAGAACCGTCGCAGTATTCTTCATCATGACGCCTTGCCTTCTCAACTTCTCTGCACGATTTGACAGTTTTGAATATTTTATGATTTGCCACACTTTTCTTAAAAGTGTCTATTATTTGCCACATGACCACCACATGTCTCTTTTTATTTAACCGCATCGAACAGTTCACTTCTTCATCCTCCTGCTTCAAACCAGCCATCGGCCCAAAAACCCTCCTCCTCTGTAACCATGTCTTCCTCTTCCTCCTCCCAATCCTTTTCCTCGAGTGAGCTGGAGCCAGAGGTCAGCCAGATGGAAGCGTACAATAGGCGCGCTCCCAAGCATTGGGACGAGCAAGAGTTCGACTTCGACTTCGTACCAGAGGGTCGACCCGAGGACCTCGTCTGGTCGGATGGCGACATGCCCCTGACTGACGGGGAAGATGACCTCCGATTCCTGATTGACGGAGAACTGGAGGCGGAGAGCGACGACGACGACCCTCTCTTCCGGGGTAAATTCACTTCCTCCACCAAAGAAGAAGAAGAAGAAGAAGAGGACGACGAAGACGAAGACATCTCCTCCGACACGAAGAAGGAACCAGAGGACGACACCTCCTCCGATGAACCGCCACCAAAGCGCATCCGTGGCTGGGCCTGGTCCGATGAGGAGGATGATGATGAAGAGGAAGAGGCCTCCGCTGAAGGTCACAGTAGCAGCGACGAGGAATTCGTCGACAGTAGCAATGACGGCAGCTACCCCAGCGACGACGAAGACGGCAACAGCCCTTAGAGTAGGGATTTACTAGCATAAGACTAGCCGTAGCAATCTGTTCCCCTTTTGTTGAGCAATCAGCTTCTCCTTGTAAGAAATCCCCTTTTAAATCAATGAAGATGGATAGATTCTTCCTTTTGAGGGCAATCAGCTCTTCTATGTAAGAAATCTGATCATCGATGAAGAATTTCCTCTAATTTGACTTTGTCGATTTTCTTCAAATTGATTTAGCCGATTTTCCCTCAATACTCCACTATAATAAATATAGCATATCTATGATAGTACTCTATGATACCACCCACTATGCACCCATGTTCCAAACACCACTCCCGCTGACTGTACCTTATTGTATCGAGCGATAAGCTTGATGAGCAACCCAAACAAACAAAAAAAAGACTGTACCTTATTGTACTTGCTCTTACCCGTATCTTCTCTTTCTCTTTCATCGCGAGTGCAGCTAATTCAGTTAGTCTTCCAATGAATATTAATATTTTGTCTCAATGATGTCATGTTTCGACTAACAATTAGCACTTTTGAATTCTTAGATTGCCTTTTCACACGATGCACTTCTTTTAATTTATTTTACCACATTTCAATGTGAACCTTGACCAAATAAATAGGACAACAATATCACGATCATATAATACATAAGCAGCATTGTTAGAATCGTGTTGGAAAATACTTTCTAATGATACCAGTTTTATATCAATTTTTTTATATACTTCATCCTGAAAAATATGTTTCAACTTCATCAAAACTTGCATGTATCTGCAAACTAAACTCATCTAAATACATGTATATCTACATAAAATTGAAACATCATTTTTAAATAGAGAGATATAGATTAATATTTTTTCGAAGATAAAATACGAAAAACAAGGGTGCATTGTTTATTGAAATGGAGTGAGTAGTATATATAAAATCATTTTAGTTGCCAATGATCATGTTGAGGGCCTCTATTTCTTGTTTTGCTCAGGCCCTCCGTATTCTCAGGTACGGCCCTGGTGGTCTATGAACCTGTATGTAATCTTATTACTTTTGGCTTCTTTGCACTGCTAATAGATCGGCGGAATTACGGCAAAAAAGAAGAAAGAATGTGTTGGTATTGTATTGCTTTCGATAGATCTGTTCGCCCCTCCCCCCCAAGCATTTATAGATGGCACAAGAGATTCAAGGATGAAATTGCTCTCCTTGTTCATAAGGCAAAGAGGAAATCATATCATGGGTAGAACATTATATATATATTTTGCTGCTTGGGATCTATGATCCTTTTAGTTGCTGCTCTCCAGCAACTTTTGTACATATTTCCCTCTTTTTATTAATAAAAAAATAATAAGTGGGGAAACCCAGTGGTCAGCCTAAAAAAATCTGTTCGCTAGGTAGCCGTAGTTTTGCACTCAGTTTGTTTGCTGAAATCGGCTCAAATAATGTAGCATTTATAGTTTTATATTCGACCTGTTTGCTCAGGTATGCTTGCTTACATTCGTAGGTGACCTGTTTGTTGAAATAGCTTATCGCTTCTCTGACCATCTATCTCCTCAACAGATGGACAGAACTTGGATATTATTTGACTCATTAACCACACCAACATATTTGAGTGGTATTGAAGACTTCATGAAGCACGTTAGTGATTTTACTGACGGCGACAAGACAAAGGAAGTGATTTGTCCATGCCGCGTATGTTTGAATATTGGGTCCAAGCCTCAACATGTAGTCTCAGATCATTTATTCGTTTATGGGATGGACCAGACATATATCAGGTGGATTAACCATGGTGAACACTATGATCAGCCTGACATTATTGATCCTCTTTATTCTGATGGTTATCAGCCTGAAGATCTCGTCCAGGATGAGGCTACTGCTAATTTGTTACGGGATCTGTATCCATATGCAAGCCAACAGCCCCATGGTTATCACAAAAAGCCTCTTTTCCATGACCTGATAGAAGATGCTAAGCGCTTAGTGGCCCCTGGTTCTGTTGTGTCAAGATTCGAATTAATTGTGAAATTACTTCATGACAAGTCATACCAGGGGATTACCAATAAAGCGTTCAATGCAGTTGCGAAGACATACAGCGATGCACTCCCTGGGGCTGGACTGCCAAAATCCTTTTATGAGGTGAAGCAGTACATCAAGGTACTGGGACTTGGATATGAGAAGATTGATTTTTGCAAAAATAACTGTGCACTGTTTTGGATGGAGTATAATGACCTCGATGAATGTCCAGTATGTAAGGAATCAAGATGGAAACATGATGGAGCTGGTGGTAAGAAAAAGATTCCTTGGAAGGTTCTGAGATACTTTCCACTTGTACAAAGATTGCAGAGGTTGTTTGCTTCAGAACAAACATCTCGGGAAACAAGATGGCACAAAGAGATTCTCACGCCCGACCCTGATTTACTGAGGCATCCTGCTGATGGCGATGAATGGAAGCAATTCGACCTGGATCATCCAGATTTTGCTGCAGATCCAAGGAACCTGAGACTTGGCCTTGCTACAGATGGATTCAACCCATTTGGCAACATGAGCAACTCGTATAGCATGTGGCCAGTACTAGTTACACCTTACAACCAGGCTCCCTGGACATGCACCGATCAGTCGAACTGTATGATGGCCTTACTCATCCCAGGTCCCAAATCTCCTGGGAAGGATTTTGATGTGTTCATGCAGCCTCTTATTAGAGACTTGCAAACATTATGGGAGGGTGTCCCTACACGGGATGTGTGTCAACCTAAAGAACAAAATTTTCTATTACGTGCTGCTGTACTGTATTGCACCCATGATTATCCAGCTTTGGGCACTATGTCAGGCAGAGTAACATCAGGTTATAATGCATGTGTTCACTGTGATACTGATCAGCTGGCAGTGAGGATAATAAACAAGATATGCTATATGGGCCATCGCCGTTTCCTTCCATTAGATCACAGTTTCCGAAAAAATAGAAAAAAATTGCAATTTATTGGTGATCAGGCCTGTAAAAAGACTAAACCGCAGCACTTTAAGAGTCACGAGTTGGAGGCGCACCTAGAAGCGGTCAGAAATGTTAAACCAGGAAAACCACCAGCCGCCACAGCAGGTACAGCAGAGAAGAATACAGAAGATGCAGCAGCAGTAGTAGCAGATAGAAAAAGGAAGAAGAGACGAGATGAACTGAGTCTAGCAGCTACCAAAAGGAAGATGGGAGGTGAAATAGCAGCACGTACCAAGAGGAAGGAAATGGAAAATGATAGACCGAGAATATTTTATAAGCGCAGGACCACTCTTTGGGACTTGCCGTATTGGGCTGGTAAGAAGCTTCGGCATAATATTGATATCATGCACATGGAGAAGAATATATGTGACAGCATTGTCGGCACATTACTCAACATTCCATCCAAGACAAAAGATAGCTCAAATGCTAGGATTGATTGTGCAACATTGAATGTTAACAGGCACTTGCAACTGGATCGTAATGACAAAGTGAACAAAGGCAAGGAAAAACATTATAAATTTCGAGGCGCGGAATTCACATTGCCGATGCCTAAAAGGAGATTATTTTGTGAGTACCTCCGAGGTGTGATGTTCCCGTTCGGATTTGCTTCCAACATTGCAAATTGTCTCAATGCTGAAGGAAACAAGCTCCAAGGGTTGAAAACTCACGATTGTCACATCCTGCTGCAAAGGCTTTTAGCTATTGGCATTAAAGATTTAGTGAAGCCAAATATGTACAACGTGATTGCAGAGTTGGGAAGGTTCTTTAGGGAAATATGTAGTAAAACTCTAAGCAGAGCTGTTGTAGAACGTCTTAAGGTGGACATAGCAGTAATCCTGTGCAAGCTGGAGCTGATATATCCTCCAGCCTTCTTTGATGTGATGGTGCATTTGGCTGTTCATCTACCTGATGAGGCACTTTTAAGAGGTCCGGTACAGTATGGATGGATGTACCCTATAGAACGTCGACTGTGCACTTTCAAGAATACAGTTAGGAACAAAGCTAGACCGGAGGCTTGCATTGCAGTGGCGTATATTGCTGCTGAAGCATATACATTTGCCTCAAGATATATTCCTGATATTGAGACCAGATTCAATCGGGGTCGCAGAATTTTGGAAGTTGGAGGATCTGTTTTTAAACATGGTGTTGAGCTAATAGGAAAGAGGACCGAAAAAACATTAGAGCAGTCTGAATTTGAACAGCTGTCTTGGTATGTGCTGAATAATGCTACAGAGGCTGATGAATATGTTAAGTGAGTACTATGCACACGAACTACTCAGTTCCTCGCATATACTATGAACTTGTATCAAAATGAAATATATTCAGCTGACTTGGCTATGTTTTGCAGGTTGTACATGGAAACGAATGGAAAGCTATCGGCACGTGGGAGTGGGTTTCAGGACTGGTTTGAGAAATATGTAAGATGTTCAATTGCACTCTGACTTGTCTATGTGTTTTCACATGAGATGACCTCTTGTCTATTTTGTAATCGTAGATCTCGAAACTCCATGCGGAGAATCCAGGCGCTGTTAGTGCTGATCTCCTTGTCCTATCACGTGGTCCAGATAAGAGGGTGTTGGTAGCTGCAGCTTGCAATGCCAATGGTGTCCATTACAGCTCCTATGAGCGTGAACAACATTTGAAGACACGAAATAGTGGCATCACAACCAGTGGAGATCACTTGACAACCAGAAAAAAGAGATCAGAGTCATTTGACCATTATGGTCACATAGAAGAGGTTATTCAGTTGTTCTATAGTGATAAGGTTACTGTCCGATCTGTGGTTCTATTTAAGTGTTATTGGTACAACCAAGATCCAAACAAGGGCAAAGGTGCCAGAAATGATGGGTATTTCATATCAGTCGATACTACTGCTCAGTGGTACAAGGATGATCCTTATATTTTGGTACCTCAAGCGGCCAAGGTACTTTTCTTGGAAGACAGATCTAGAAAAGGATGGCAGTATGTGCAAAAGTTTGTGGCAAGGAACATATATGATTTGGATGAGAATGCGGATCCAATAATTGGTGCCCAGCAAGATGATTTCGCTGGTTGTATGCAAACTAAAGTTGCTGACATTGATGAAACCTCGTTGGATACAGGTATCCCTGCACATGATGGAGAAGTAGATTTCACTGTTGAGGTTAGCATAGTCGACAAAGAGATGGATAAACTGAAGCTACCTGGTGAATCTCAGGAGGAGAATGGACAGGACGAGCAGGATGAGACCATGCACGAATATCAGAATGAAGACGGAGGTGATGATGATGATGATGATGATGATGATGATGATGATGATTAGACTCTTGTCTCTGTATCATGCTGTGAGATGAAGAACCATGATTTGTTTTGATTTTTCTATTTGGAAAATGTATGAGTCCTGAAGACAATTATCTGTTGGATTGTAATCCCATGATGACTAATTATTTATGTTTGTTGTCCTACTAAAAGTTGGTCAAACTTAATTGTGTGGAAGTAATCACATGCTGTTTGATTCATAGGGTCATATCCCATAGGAAAATAGAATGATAATAGATCAAACTAATGCAGAATATCTTATAACCACAATCAAATAGAATTTCTCTTGACATAGGATTCAAGTTGGCATGGCATCCCTATCATACAGGGTTTTTATTCATACTATGCTACAAATCGAAAATAAGATGGGTCAGCACTTTATCGCGGCAGATAGGGCAGCTGGCGTTCGTTACAAACCAGGAGAAGATGCACTTCCTATGGAACGGGTGTTTGCATCCCCGGAGACGCACCGTTGTGCGCTGCGACAGCCCCAGCATGCATATGCTGCAGTGGCCGTCCTCCGGCGCAACTAGGACCCAACTGTCCTGCAGCGCCGGCAAGTTGACGATGAGCCGGTGGTCCACCCTAAGGGTGAGGTCGAAGTGGAGGCCACCGAGCCGACGACACGCCTGCTGCCACATCAGGTGCATAACATCGTAAGGCATGATGATGTCCCACTCCTCCTCCGTGAGGTTCAGGTTCTTGAGCAGCCATACACGGGCAAGAATCTCGCGCATAGTTCGCACGACATTGCCCCCACTACGCAGCTTCCTCGGAGGCAAGCTAAGATCCAGCACCACCTCTTCGCAGGGTGTAGTGGTGATATCGTCCTCATCCAGTGGGGCAGGGAGGGGGCCGGCCATCCTCCTGAGCTCGTACGTCCTCGAGAAGAAGATGTGCACTGTCATAGTGTACGGGGACGCCTCGCCCTCGCCCACGGCCGGCGGCTCGCCGACGGAGAAGTCGGTCGTGCTTGCCGACACACGGCAGGCACGGAAGACATGTGGGCCAGACTCGATGATGCGCTCGCGTGAGGAGCGCTCTAGTAGGGGCGTCGCCGCCATTGGGGATTCTTCGGAGGGCTGTAGACTGGCGGCTAGTCGACGGTGAGGTGGTTGGTGTGAGATCTCTGGGATGAGGCCAGGGGAAGTGGGCGAAGTGCTCGGGACTAGGGACTGCCCTCAACTTTCCGCAGTAGTTTATGATAATAATTGGTGGACGAGGGAGACTAGTCCAGAGACTACCCAAAGTTGATAAATCATGTTCGAGGGAAAATGCCCAAGATTTATTATCAAAATTCAAGCTAATTTCGCCGATTTTGTTCTGCCGTTCATTAGACATCATCCAACGGCCTTTGGTCTCTGGGATTCGCTGCTACAGTGTCATCGAGTACTATTTTCTACCCAATTCCAGAAACATCCATAAAGCTAGTACAGTAGATAGCTTTCCTGCTTGTTGGCCCCACCCCATTTTTTTAATCTTTTCTTCCTTATCCCCTTCGCTCATGCTAGCAGCTACTTGCAGCCATTGCTACACCAGCGAGGTGATCTCTATATGATAGGCACGGTTTTAGTAAGACAGCAAGTTGTAGATAGCTAACCATGAGACACATGCCTCTCTGGTTGAGACTGAGCTCGCTCTTGTGATTGGGCTCCAATGGTCGAGGTGAGTCACAGCTGCAATGACAGAGGTTTGTGCTGAATTAATTAGCACAGAGGCGTAACTAGCACTAGATGGAGAAGGCATAGTACACATATCGGACACGAAGTCGCGTCTGGCGAGCAGCTCGCATTCACTTGCATCAGTGCGGTACAACAAAGATGATGAAGAAGGATTGGAGCTTTGAAGGTAGTCAGAAAAGTTACAAAAAATAATACGTGCAAAACTTAACCTGTATAAACGCACATGCATGGATAATTTTACATTTCTGCATGAGAAAGACATGTCAATTTTCAGTACGACATGGTTTGATTTGTCAAATTTGATGCTCCTTAATGCATTTTAAGTGAAAATTACAGGTTTATTCATTATAATTGCCGATTTTTAACGTTACGTGCAGCTGACTAGCAAACTATAAGTGTGTGATTGCTTGCTTCCAAAATAAGGATATGTAATCATTTTGTATAAGGTAGTACCAATTAGTCGTTATATTGCAGAACTTAAAGAGTTTTGAGAGATTCAACTCGTTGCTACTCCATAAGAATGGTCATGTTGACAAATTTGATCCAGTGTTGAACAGAGCCAGAAACATTTCAAAAACTTGAGCATGGAAGAGGCTAGGGGTAAATGCCCCAAGGCCAGCCGAGCCTATCGTAGGTGCCGTCCCGAGGAGGAAGTACCTTAATTTGGGGCGCGCGCGGACGCTGCGGTACCCCGAGCTCGAGACGCCGCCGTACCGGTAGCTCGACCCGCGACGAGGCATGGCGGCGGCGGCGGAAGCGGAGCGGCGGCGGCGGAAGGTAAAGCTCCTGCTGACAAACATATTAGGCACAAATGGGCAACCTTCAGTAACCCATGTTCCATTTTTTTTGTCAGGATAACCCCATGTACCACCTTCCCAATAGAAAAAGTACTGTTCAACCTTCCCCTGTTGGGCCCAATATTTCACTTTTGGGTTGCCAAGGAACATCTACATGGTAATTGTTATCGGTCTACTTGCTCCGGCCGTCGAAGCCCAATAACTTCAAATGGGCCTTTCTGCTCATGCAATTTCGGCCCTTTTCTAATGAAACACAGATCCTATGATTGGCAAAAAAAAAATACACGGAGATTCTACATAAAAGTTGTTTTTATTTATTTTGAATTATAGGGTTCCAATTTTTGAAACTGCTCATGCCCAATATGAAAATCCTTGATCGCTCCATACCCACATGGATAACGGTATTTTTAAAAATTCATAAAGTGGATTTGAAATTTAAAACATATCCTAATAATTCCTTGATTTAATCTATCAACTTGCAAGATCTTGGAGCCAAAGAGCTTGTATTAGTCTGCGAAAATAATACTGATAAACCTGTCGTTAACAAGAAATGAAGGTTTATCGTTCAGAGAGGATGCCATGTGGGACCCATGAGACAGTAGCGTCCTCAACGTTTCAAAGAAAAAGGCAAGTAGCCCGAAAATAGGGGTAAAAAATAAATCCTACAAAGGAAACATTTATAGTTCATAGAGGCTGACATGTGGGACCGATCTGCCAGCTGCATCCTCATCATTTCGAAGTCGGCAGGGATCAGAAGAAAAAGGCAAATAGCCAGAAATTAGGGGTCAAAAATAAATCCAAAAAGGAAACTTATATTCTTCATAGAGGATGACATGTGGGACCGACCTGCCAGCAGCGTCCTCATCGTTTCAAAGGCCGCAGGGGATCAAAAGAAAAAGGCAAATAGCCAGAAATTAGGGGTAAAAAAAATACAACAAAGGAAAGGTTTATTGTTCATAGAGGCTGACTTGTGGGACCCATGAGCCAGCGGCGACCTCAATTTCAAAGGCGGCATATGATCGAAAAGAAAAAGGCAAGTTAGCAAAAATCAGTGGGTAAAAAAAATCTAAGAAATGAAACTTTATTGTACAGTCCCATGAGCCAGCACCTTACTCAACGTTTCAGTGGCGGCATGAGATAGAAAGAAAAAGGAAAGTGACCAAATATCAGGAGCAAAAAATAATCCAAGAAAAGAAACTTTTATTGTACATAGATGATGACATATGGGTCCCACTTATACAAGCTCTTTCGCTCCAAGATCTTGCAAGTTGATTGTACATAGAGGATGACATGCGGGCCCCTTGTGTCAGCAGCTTACTCAACGTTTCCAAGGCGGCAGGGGATCAAAAGAAAAAAGGAAGTAGCCAGAAATTAGCGGTAAACAATAACTCCAAGGAAGGAAACTTTTATTGTTCATAGAGTATGACATGCGGGACCCATGCGCTAGCAGCTTCCTCAACGTTTCAAAGGGGGCATGAGATCGAAAGAAAAAGACAAGTGACCAAATATCAGGAGCCAAAAATAATCCAAGAAAAGAAACTTTATTGTACATAAAAGATGACATGCGGGTCCCATTTTGCAGCAGCGGTGTCAACGTTTCAAATGCGGCTTGAGATCAAAAGAAAAAGAGTAGCCAGAAATTAGGGGTAAAAAAACTCCCAGAAAAGAAAGTTGATTGTACATAGAGGATGGCATGCGGGTCCCATGACCCAGCACCTTACTCAACGTTTCAGAGGCGGCATGAGATCGAAAGAAAAAGGAAAGAGACCAAATACCAGGAGCAAAAAATAATCCAAGAAAAAGAAACTTTTATTGTACATAGAGGATGACATATGGGTCCCACTTATACAAGCTCTTCCGCCCCAAGATCTTGCAAGTTGATTGTACATAGAGGATGACATGCGGGCCCCTTGTGTCAGCAGCTTAATCAATGTTTCCAAGGCGGCAGGGGATCAAAAGAAAAAGGAAACAGCCAAAGATCAGAGGGTGAAAAAAATCAAAGAAAAGAAACTTTTATAGTACATAGAGGATGACATGTGGGTCCCATGGGCCAGCAGGTTCCTCAACGTTTTCAAGGGCGGCATGAGATCGAAAGAAAAAGGCAAGTGACCAAAAATCAGAGGGCCAAAAATAATCCAAGAAAAGAAACTTTATTGTACATAGAGGATGACATGCGGGTCCCATTTTGCAGCAGCGGTCTGAACGTTTCCAAGGCGGCACAGGACCAAAAGAAAAATGAAGTAGCCAGAAATCAGGGGGTGAAAAAAATCCAAGAAAAGAAAGATTTCAATTGGGCTGCATCTAGACATCTGGGCCTTCGAACTATCCTTCTGGGCCTTTGGACACGTACAATTTCAGCCCACTCCAGAACATGATAGTTCGGATTTTTCTCAAAAAAAAAACAGGAAAGTCCTATGCTTCGCCAAAACAAAAAACAAGGAGATTCAAGATATATGTTGTAAAAATAAAGATTTAATTTATCCGTTTGCAATAGCTCAGAGCGCAATACACTGTTTATTGTCTGCAAAATAATCAAGATATCACATGTTTCTTGTACGGGGAGGCTGACATCGTGGACCCATGAGCCAGCAGCGTCGTTTTAAAGGCGGCAGGGGATGGAAAGAAAAAATAAACCAAAAATCTGTTGGTAAAAAATCCAAGAAAAGAAACATTTTCGTTCTGAGAGGATGACATGCGGGACCCATGAGGCAGCAGCGTCCTCAGCGCTTATTGTTCATAGAGGCTGACATGTGGGACCCGTGAGCCAGCAGCGTCCTCAACGTTTTAAAGGCGGCAGGATATCGAAAGAAAAAATAAGCCAAAAATCATTTGGTAAACAATATCCAAGAAAAGAAACATTTACCGTTCTGAGAGGATGACATGCGGGACCCATGAGGCAGCAGCATCCTCAACGATTCCAAGGCGGCAGGGGATCAAAGAAAAAAAAGGAAATATCCAGAAATTAATTAGGGGTTCAAAAAAATCCATCAAAGGAAACTTTTATTGTTCATAGAGGATGACTTGTGGGACCGACCTGCCAACAGCGTCCTCATCGTTTCAAAGGGGCAGGAGATCCAAAGAAAAAGGCAAATAGCCAGAAATTAGGGGTCAAAAATAACTCCAAGAAAGGAAACTTTTATTGTTCGTAGAGGATGACATGCGGGACCCATGAGCCAGCAGCTTACTCAACGTTTCAAAGGCGGCATGAGATCGAAAGAAAAAGGCAAGTGACAAAATATCAGGAGCAAAAGATAATCCAAGAAAAGAAACTTTATTGTACATAGAGGATGACATGTGGGTCCCATTTTGCAGCAGCGGTCTCAATGTTTGTAATGCGGCTTGAGATCAAAAGAAAAAGAAAGTAGCTAGTAATTAGGGGGTGAAAAAAAATCCAAGAAAGGAAAGTTGATGGACATAGAGGATGACATGCGGGTCCCTTGAGCCAACAGCTTACTCAACGTTTCAAAGGGGGCAGGGGATCAAAAGAAAAAGGCAAGCCAAAAATCAGAGGGTGAAAAAAATCCAACAAAGGAAACTTTTATAGCACATAGAGGATGACATGCGGGTCCCATGAGCCAGCAGGTTCCTCAACGTTTCAAACGTGGCATGAGATCGAAAGAAAAAGGCAAGTGCCCAAATATGAGGAGCCAAAAATAATTCAAGAAAAGAAAGTTTTATAGTACATAGAGGATGACATGCGGGTCCCATTTAGCAGCAGCGGTATCAGCGTTTGAGAGGTGGCAGGGGATCAAAAGAAAAAAGAAATTGCCAAAAATCAGATGGTGAAAAAAAACCAAGAAAAAGAACTTTTATAGTACATAGAGGATGACATGCGGGTCCCATGAGCCTGCAGGTTCCTCAACGTTTCAAACGTGGCATGAGATCGAAAGAAAAAGGCAAGTGAAAAAATATCAGGAGCCAAAAATAATTCAAGAAAAGAAAGTTTTATAGTACATAGAGGATGACATGCGGGTCCCATTTAGCAGCAGCGGTATCAGCGTTTGAGAGGTGGCAGGGGATCAAAAGAAAAAAAGAAATTGCCAAAAATCAGATGGTGAAAAAAAACCTAGAAAAAGAACTTTTATAGTACATAGAGGATGACATGCGGGTCCCATGAGCCTGCAGGTTCCTCAACGTTTCAAACGTGGCATGAGATCGAAAGAAAAAGGCAAGTGAAAAAATATCAGGAGCCAAAAATAATTCAAGAAAAGAAAGTTTTATAGTACATAGAGGATGACATGCGGGTCCCATTTAGCAGCAGCGGTATCACCGTTTGAGAGGCAGCAGGTGATCGAAAGAAAAAGTCAAGTGACCAAATATGAGGTGCCAAAAAAATCCAAGAAAAGAAAGTTTTATAGTACATAGAGGATGACATGCGGGTACCATTTAGCAGCAGCGGTATCATCGTTTGAGAGGCGGCAGGGGATCGAAAGAAAAAGGTAAGTGACCAAATATGAGGTGCCAAAAATAATTCAAGAAAAGAAAGTTTTATAGTACATAGAGGATGACATGCGGGTCCCAGTTAGCAGCAGCGGTATCACCGTTTGAGAGGCGGCAGGGATCGAAAGAAAAAGGCAAGTGACCAAATTTGAGGTGCCAAAAATAATCCAGAAAAGAAAGTTTTATAGTACATAGAGGATGACATGCGGGTCCCATTTAGCAGCAGCGGTATCACCGTTTGAGAGGCGGCAGGGGATCGAAAGAAAAAGGCAAGTGACCAAATTTGAGGTGCCAAAAATAATCCAGGAAAAGAAAGTTTTATAGTACATAGAGGATGACATGCGGGTCCCAGTTAGCAGCAGCGGTATCACCGTTTGAGAGGCGGCAGGGGATCGAAAGAAAAAGGCAAGTGACCAAATTTGAGGTGCCAAAAATAATCCAGGAAAAGAAAGTTTTATAGTACATAGAGGATGACATGCGGGTCCCAGTTAGCAGCAGCGGTATCACCGTTTGAGAGGCGGCAGGGGATCGAAAGAAAAAGGCAAGTGACCAAATTTGAGGTGCCAAAAAAACTCCAAGAAAAGAAAGTTGATTGCACATAGAGGATGACATGCGGGTCCCATTTAGCAGCAGCGGTCTCAACGTTTCCAAGGCGGCAAGGGATCAAAAGAAAAAGGAAGTAGCCAGAAATCAGGGGGTCAAAAAAATCCAAGAATAGAAAGAATTTTGGTTCATAGAGGATGACATGCGGGACCCATGATCCTGCATCGTAAACGGCTCGATCGGAGAACGTTGAACGAGATGGCGCGATGTAGAAAAAAAACAATGCCAGAGAGGCTGCCATCTGGGCCCTACATCCCTCGGCGGTGCGGATTTGCGTTGACTCGGCCGGCGAACCCGAGATTTCGAGATGCACCACGTCCCGGGCCACCATACGCCACGTTTTGGCCGCTTTCGTCGGGCTAGGTGGCCTCAAAAACGAGAAAAAAAAGTTTTGACATGCACCACGGAGGGACCAAAATCGTCGGCCATGGTACACCAGCAACCACGGCGCGACTTCAACTTCGTCGGCCATGGCAACTTTTCTTGTAGTGCAAATGGGCATAAAAATTCAGAAAAAAAATCTAAAGAATGAAAAACCAAAGCACATAGCCTTCTTAATTATGTCATATAGTAAACACTCAAGTTGATAAACAAGGTCTAGACATATTCAAACCAGAAAAATCATGTGTATATCTACCCCTAACCCTAAACTCTGTCTTGTGAAGTCAATCTCTAGGATTTGACAAAGATTCAAATGGGCATAAAATAAAAAAACAGAAAAATGAAAAACCAAAGCGCACATAGTCTTCTTATATGTCATATAGTAAGCATTAAAGTTGATAAACAAGGTCTGGACATATTCAAACTAGCTAGACAAATCATGTATCTACCCCCTAACCCCTAAACTCTGTCTTATGACGAAGTCAAGCATGAAGATAAGTGGTTTTGGGTTTCAAACATGGAAATTTCAAAAACCTCCCAAAAACTTCATTTTAGGGTGACTAAGAAGGATACAGGCTTCCATTTTCATTTTCATGATCTATACTTGTTTAAATCTTGGTCAAACCTAGGATTTGACCAAGATTCAAATGTGCATCAAAATTCCAAAAAAATCAGAAAAATGAAAAACCAAAGCACATAGTTTTCTTATGTCACATACATATATATAGTAAGCATTCAAAAGTTGATAAACAAGGTCTAGCTAGACATATTCAAATAAGACAAATCATGTATCTACCCCTCTAAAACCATAAATAACTCTGTCTTATGAAGTCAAGCATGAAGAGAAGTGGTTTTTGGTTTCAAACATGGAAATTTCAAAAACCTCCCAAAATTAAAGCTTCGTTTTAGAGTGACTAGTTAAGAAGGATCCAGGCTTACCTTTTCATTTTCATGTTTTAAACTTGTTTAAATCTTGGTCAAACCTAGGATTTGACCAATATTCAAATGGGCATAAAATAAAAAAATAGATAAAATAAAAAACCAAAGCACATATTCTTCTTATGTCATATAGTAAGCATTCAAAAGTTCATAAACAAGGTCTAGACATATTCAAACCAGACAAATCATGTACCCCCTAACCCTAAACTTTGTCTTAATTATATATGAAGTCAAGCATGAAGCAGAGAAGTGTGGTTTTGGGTTTCAAACATGGAAATTTCAAAAACCTCCCAAAAAGCTTCATTTTAATTAGACCGGCTGGTTAATTAAGAAGGATCCATGATTAATTACCTTTTCATTGTCATGTTTTAAACTTGTTTAAATCTTGGTCGAACCTAGGATTTGACCAAGATTCAAATGGGCATAACAATTCAGAAAAAAATCGAAAGAATGAAAAACAAAAGCACATAGCCTTCTTATGTCATATAGTAAGCATTCAAATTGATAAACATGGTCTAGACATATTCAAACCAGAAAAATCATGTATCTACCCCTAACCCTAAACTCTGTCTTATGAAGTCAAGCATGAACAGAAGTACGGTGGTTTTGGGTTTCAAACATGCATGGTAAATTCAAGAACCTCCCAAAAGCTTCATTTTAGAGTTACTAAGAGAAAGATCCAGACTTAATTACCTTATCATTTTCACATGTTAAACTTGTTTAAATCTTGCTCAACAAACCTAGGATTTTACCAAGATTCTCAAATGGGCATAAAAATCAAAAAATGAAATACCAATGCACATATATAGTCCTCTTATAAGTCATAAAGTAAGCATTCAAGTTGATAAACAAGGTCTAGACATATTCAAACAAGACAAATCATGTATCTACCCCCTATCGACCCTAAACTTCGTCTTATGAAGTCAAGCATGAAGAGAAGTGGTTTTGGGTTTCAAACATGGAAATTTCAAAAACCTCCCAAAATTCAGCTTCATTTTAGAGCGACTAAGAAGGATCGATGCTTACCTTTTCATTTCCATGTTTTAAACTTATTTAAATCTTGGTCAAACCTAGCTAGGATTTGACCAAGATTCAAATGGGCATAAAAATTCAGACAAAAAATCTAAAGAATGAAAAACCAAAGCACATATATAGCCTTCTTAATTATGTCATATAGTAAACACTCAAGTTGATAAACAAGCTAGGTCTAGACATATTCAAACCAGAAAAATCATGTGTATATCTACCCCTAACCCTAAACTCTGTCTTATGAAGTCAATCATGAAGAGAATTGGTTTTGGGTTTCAAACATGGAAATTTCAAGTACGTCCCAAAAGCTTCATATATTTTAGAGTGACTAATTAAGAAGGATCTTGGCTTACGTTTTCATTTTCATGCTTGAAACTTGTTTAAATCTTGGTTGAACCTAGGATTTGACCAGAATCAAATGTGCATAAAATTCTTAAAAAAATAGAAAAATGAAAAACAAAAGCACATGGTCTTCTTATGTCATATAGTAAGCATTCAAGTTGATAAACAAGGTTTAGACATATTCAAACCAGACAAATCATGTATCTACCCCCTAACCCTAAACTCGGTCTTATGAAGTCTAGCATGAGGAGAAGTCGTTTTGGGTTTCAAACGTTTAAGCCAAAAGCCCCATTTCAAATATTTCAAACTTATTCAAATTTGGTTCAAATTTGAAAGACACACAAGTTATAGCACACATAGTGCATACATTCTCACACATACTGCACTAGATGCTAACCCGGCCTATAGTTTGAGGTTTTTGAAATTTCCATGTTTGAAACCCAAAACCACTTCTCTTCATGCTTGGCTTCGTAAGATAGAGTTTAGGGTTTGGGGTAGATACGTACATGATTTTTCTAAGTATTTTTACGCCCATTTGAATCTTCGTCAAATCCTAAGTTTGACCAAGATTTGAACAAGTTTAAAAACATGAAAATGAAAAGGGTAAGCCTGGATCCTTGTTTAGGGTTAGGGGGTAGATACATGATTTTTGTGGTTTGAATATGTCAGACCTTGTTTATCACCTTGATATATGACATAGGAAGACGGTGTGCTTTTGTTTTTCTTTTTTTTGAATTTTTATGCCCATTTGAATCTTGGTCAAGTCATAGGTTTGACCAAGATTTAAACATGTTTAAAACATGAAAATGAAAAGGTAAGCCTGGATCCTTCTTAGTCACTCCAAAATGTACCAATTGATAAATGAGTTAACTTGGCTTCATGGAAAAAATAATGTCATGTAAATGATTTAACTTGGCTTTCGTACCCTTGAATCCATAGGAAACTTTGTATAAATGTAGTAGTATAATAATCAACCGAGTTTTTACATCAACAGGTCTGTCACTTACGTGTGGTGCCCATGCGTGAGGTCCCACACTTCAGTGAGCACAAGTCACGTGCAATAGGTACGCAAACTCCCAGCCATTTTCTTTGTCAAGAAAAGACGCATCAGGATGCGTATTGGAAGTATGTGGGTCCTTCTGGATCCTTCGGTTGTCCCTCTCACAAAAAAAACAAATCTCTCTCATTCTCGGCCTCGCTCGACTCGCTCGCTCGCTCGCACCTCCTGCTCACTGACAAACCCTGCACAAAAGTCAACATCATCACCCGAAAAAGGGGAGACACCATAATTCTCTCCCTTCTTCTCTCCTTCCGAGTGATCCCTCTTCCTCCGAGTTTCACTCGACGGGCAAACACACATGTGCTGCATAGTAATAATAAAAAAGTAGAAAAATCGACCTACGAATCTATGATTAAATAGGTTAAACTAGGGTTTTGCCCACTACTACAGATCAAGTTCAAAAATATCCAACTACTAGTTCGATTTTGGGCTACTAATATAAAATTAAAATAAGTTGAACTAGTATTCCTCTAAAAAATCATTTTGGTATGCATTGTTTGATACTTTTCATAGCTATAGTGCATCACAAATTTATGATTTCATGCTTTGCTTTGCCAATTTCGATTTTTTCTAACCACCTTCTCTTTGATTTCAAATTTAGGTCAAACTATCGATGCCTACTATGTGTTCTACTTGAATTGGATGCAGCGTGCGCACATGTTTTGCCATTGTTCTGGGCTTCCACACATCTTTGGGGCATCCAAGTATTTAAGTTACCTTGTTTTTTTGAATTGTAATTCATACCCTTCCTCCCAATTTTTATGCACATTTGAATCTTGGTCAAATCCTAAGTTTGACCAAGATTTGAACAAGTTTAAAACATGAAAATGAAAAGGTAAGCCTGAATCCTTCTTAGTCACTCAAAAATGAGAAGCTTTTGGGAGTTTTTTGAAATTTCCATGTTTCAAACCCAAAACCACTTCTCTTCATGCTTGACTTCATAAGACAGAGTTTAGGGTTAGGGGGTAGATACATGATTTGTCTAGTTTGTTGTTTAGACCTTGTTTATCAACTTGAATATAATGCTTACTATATGACATAATAATACTATGTGCTTTGGTTTTCATTTTTTTTTGATTTTTTCTGAATTTTTATGCCCATTTGATCTTGGTCAAATCCTAGGCTTAACCAATATTTAAACAAGTTTAAAACATGAAAATGAAAAGGTAAGCCTGTATCCTTCTTAGTCACTCCAAAATGAAGCTTTTGGGAAGGTTTTTGAAATTTCCATGTTTGAAATCCAAAACGACTTCTCTTCGTGCTTGACTTCATAAGACAAAGTTTAGGGCTAGGGGTAGAAACATGATTTTTCTGGTTTGAATATGTCTAGACCTTGTTTACCAACTTGAGTGCTTACTATATGACATAAGAAGGCTATATGCTTTGGTTTTTCATTTTTTTGAAATTTTATGCCCATTTGAATCTTGATCAAATCCTAGGTACGGTTTGACCAAGATTTGAACAATTTTAAAACATGAAAATAAAAGGTAAGCCCAACCTGGATCCTTTAGTCACTCTAAAATGAAGCTTTTGGGGGGTTCTTGAAATTTCCAAGTTTGAAACCCAAAACCACTTTTCTTCATGCTTGACTACATAAGACAGAGTTTAGGGTTAGGGGTAGATACATGATTTTTCTTGTTTGAATATATCTAGACCTTGTTTATATCAACTTTAATGCTAACTATATGACATAAGAAAACTATGTGCTTTGGTTTTTAATTTTTCTGATTTTTTTATTTTGATGCACATTTGAATCTTTGTCAAATCCTAGGTTTGACCAAGATTTAAACAAGTATAAAACATGAAAATGAAAAGGGAAGCCTGTATCCTTTCTTAGTCACTCTAAAATGAAGTTTTTGGGATGTTCTTGAAATTTTCATGTTTGAAACCCAAAACCACTTCTCTTCATGCTTGACTTCATAAGATAGAGTTTAGGGGCTAGGGGATAGATACATGATTTGCCTAGGTTTGAATATGCATGTCCAAACCTTGTTTATCAACTTGAATGCTTACTATATGACATAAGAAGACTATATGCTTTTGTTTTTCATTTTTCTGATTTTTTTTAAAATTTTATGCCCATTTGAATCTTTTGGTCAAATCCTTGGTTTAATTTGACACGGATTTAAACAAGTTTAAAATATGAAAATGAAAAGGTGGTAAGCAGGCATGGATCCTTCTTATATATATTAGTCACTCTAAAATGAAGCTTTTGGGAGGTTTTTGAAATTTCCATGTTTGAAACCCAAAACCACTTCTCTTCATGTTGTTGACTTCATAAGATAGAGTTTAGGGGTTAGGGGTATAGATACATGATTTGTCTTGTTTGAATATGTGTCTAGACCTTGTTTATCAACTTTAATGCTTACTATATGACATAAGAACACTATGTGCTTTAATTTGGTTTTTATTTTTTTTAAATTTTGATGCACATTTTGAATCTTGGTCAAATCCTAGGTTTGACCGAGATTTGAACAAGTTTAAAACAAGAAAATAAAAGGTAAGCCCGCCAGACTGGATCCTTCTTAGTCACTCTATAATGAAGCTTTTAGGGGGGTTGTTGAAAATGTAAGCATGTATCCTTCTTAGTACGTCACACCACAATGCTTTTGGGAGGGTTTTTGAAATGTCCATGTTTGAAACCCAAAACGACTTCTCTTCGTGCTTGACTTCATAATTAAGACAAAGTTTAGGGTTAGGGGTAGATACATGATTTTTCTGGTTTGAATATGTCTAGACTTTGTTTATCAACTAGCTTGAGTTTTGGGTTTCAAACATGGAAATTTCAAGAACCTCCCAAAAGCTTCATTTTAGAGTGACTAAGAAGGATCCAGGCTTACCTTTTCATTTTCATGTTTTAAACTTGTTTAAATCCTGGTCAAACCTAGGATTTGACAAAGATTCAAATATATGGGCATAAAATTCAAAAAAAATAGAAAAATGAAAAACCAAAGCACATAATCTTCTTATGTCATATAGTAAGCATTAAAGTTGACAAAAAAGGTCTAGACATATGCAAACTAGACAAATCATGTATCTACCCCCTAACCCCTAAACTCTGTCTTATGAAGTCAAGCATGAAGAGAAGTCGTTTTGGGTTTCAAACATGGAAATTTCAAGAACATCCCAAAAGCTTCATTTTAGAGTGACTAAGAAGGATCCATGATTACCTTTTCATTTTCATGTTTTAAACTTGTTTAATCTTGGTCAAACCTAGGATTTGACCAAGATTCAAGTGGGCACAAAATTTAAAAAATCAGAAAAATGAAAAACCAAAGTACATAGTCTTCTTATGTCATGTAGTAAGCATTCAAGTTGATAAAATGGTTCATGCAGGCGTCTTAGCTCCTAAAAAAAATTATACACCAATTGATTTGACGAATTGATGATTTACTCTAGTCTGCTTCTAGACCATGCAGCTAGCGAGTATTCATATGTACTGCATGGAGCCCCCAACTTTTGACTTCCCGTGTCGGAAAAGGCCTGTCTAATAATGTGGGGCAGTGAGGTATCCCGAAGTATCTAGAGGGTTCCAGTGTTTCAGGCTTTCAGCATCGCCAGTCCAAGGGAAGGATGGGTGACGAATCCGTGCATTCACAGCCGTTTAGATCTGAAGAGTCCTTGTATGATGAGCGGTAGATAGCACCTCTAAGCTGCAAATCAACAGCTTCAATTACTTCAAATGAGCATTGGCCGGAAGGCTGACAGAGTGAAAAAATTCAATTTCAAAAACTCATGTATAGAATAGAAAAAAAATAAAAAACATGTAGATAGAATAGAGGTATAGATAGATTAGCCCAAAAAAGAAGAGGACGGGGAAATTTCGAACGCTCGCCTTTAACTCAGCACAGCAGACACCTCCCTCGCGCACCTAAACTTTCGAACGCGCGCCCAATATTTCGAACGCTCGCCTTTAACTCAGCACCCAGCCCACCTTGTTCTTCTCTAGACACCTCCTTCGGCGCCCTGTTCTTCTCTAGACACACCCTCGGTGAACCAGGCCGCGCACCAAAACTTCCCCACGCTGTCTATCAGCCGCGTCAGCCGGCGACTGCTGGTGGCGCCGTTCTTCTCCAGCCGCACCGGCAGGCGCGGTCAGCTGGTAGATCCTCACGGTATGCATGCTATCTTCAGGCCTGGGCAAGTACGATTCATTATAGCTCAATCGAAGTCAGTCGCCGTCGCCCAGCCCTTATAAGTTCGTTAGTTCGTTCGAATCGATCGGTTGATATTGTTTTCCTCTCGATGTGTTTGTTTGACATTGTTTTCCGCTTTACCTATTTGCTCGAATTCGTTCGTACTGTACACTGTACTGCTCACCATTGCCCAATGTCTGTAGTCGTCGCTTGGTGCCAGTCCTCTATGGACCTGTTTGTAATCTTATTACTTCTGGGTTCTTTGCACTGCTAATACATCGGTGGATTTACGGCCAAAAAGAAGAAAGAATTTGTTGGTATTATATTGCTTTCGATTGATCTGTTCGCCCCCAAGCTTTTACAGAAGCCGCAAGAGATTCAAGGATGAAATGGCTCTCCTTGTTTGCGGTGGCGGATCTACAGGGTATGCCGTATATGCCACGGCATACCCTGCGTCCAAGCCGTGCAAGATCTTTGATAGTTTAATGAGCTGAGCAATTAATCAAGATGAGTGATGTATATGTATACATGCGGTGCTAATACATGTGGCGTGCAGCCATGCGAACACTGAGCTAGTGCATGTAACCGATTGATTAGACATCCGATTGATTTGGCCAAAATCCGGTGATAACACATGCCCCCCTGGTTTTGGTAATGATAATATCAAAACCATCTGTTTTTCCTTCGAGGGGTCATGTCGTGGCAGAGCAGAACCGTCGCAGTATTCTTCATCATGACGCCTTGCCTTCTCAACTTCTCTGCACGATTTGACAGTTTTGAATATTTTATGATTTGCCACACTTTTCTTAAAAGTGTCTATTATTTGCCACATGACCACCACATGTCTCTTTTTATTTAACCGCATCGAACAGTTCACTTCTTCATCCTCCTGCTTCAAACCAGCCATCGGCCCAAAAACCCTCCTCCTCTGTAACCATGTCTTCCTCTTCCTCCTCCCAATCCTTTTCCTCGAGTGAGCTGGAGCCAGAGGTCAGCCAGATGGAAGCGTACAATAGGCGCGCTCCCAAGCATTGGGACGAGCAAGAGTTCGACTTCGACTTCGTACCAGAGGGTCGACCCGAGGACCTCGTCTGGTCGGATGGCGACATGCCCCTGACTGACGGGGAAGATGACCTCCGATTCCTGATTGACGGAGAACTGGAGGCGGAGAGCGACGACGACGACCCTCTCTTCCGGGGTAAATTCACTTCCTCCACCAAAGAAGAAGAAGAAGAAGAAGAGGACGACGAAGACGAAGACATCTCCTCCGACACGAAGAAGGAACCAGAGGACGACACCTCCTCCGATGAACCGCCACCAAAGCGCATCCGTGGCTGGGCCTGGTCCGATGAGGAGGATGATGATGAAGAGGAAGAGGCCTCCGCTGAAGGTCACAGTAGCAGCGACGAGGAATTCGTCGACAGTAGCAATGACGGCAGCTACCCCAGCGACGACGAAGACGGCAACAGCCCTTAGAGTAGGGATTTACTAGCATAAGACTAGCCGTAGCAATCTGTTCCCCTTTTGTTGAGCAATCAGCTTCTCCTTGTAAGAAATCCCCTTTTAAATCAATGAAGATGGATAGATTCTTCCTTTTGAGGGCAATCAGCTCTTCTATGTAAGAAATCTGATCATCGATGAAGAATTTCCTCTAATTTGACTTTGTCGATTTTCTTCAAATTGATTTAGCCGATTTTCCCTCAATACTCCACTATAATAAATATAGCATATCTATGATAGTACTCTATGATACCACCCACTATGCACCCATGTTCCAAACACCACTCCCGCTGACTGTACCTTATTGTATCGAGCGATAAGCTTGATGAGCAACCCAAACAAACAAAAAAAAGACTGTACCTTATTGTACTTGCTCTTACCCGTATCTTCTCTTTCTCTTTCATCGCGAGTGCAGCTAATTCAGTTAGTCTTCCAATGAATATTAATATTTTGTCTCAATGATGTCATGTTTCGACTAACAATTAGCACTTTTGAATTCTTAGATTGCCTTTTCACACGATGCACTTCTTTTAATTTATTTTACCACATTTCAATGTGAACCTTGACCAAATAAATAGGACAACAATATCACGATCATATAATACATAAGCAGCATTGTTAGAATCGTGTTGGAAAATACTTTCTAATGATACCAGTTTTATATCAATTTTTTTATATACTTCATCCTGAAAAATATGTTTCAACTTCATCAAAACTTGCATGTATCTGCAAACTAAACTCATCTAAATACATGTATATCTACATAAAATTGAAACATCATTTTTAAATAGAGAGATATAGATTAATATTTTTTCGAAGATAAAATACGAAAAACAAGGGTGCATTGTTTATTGAAATGGAGTGAGTAGTATATATAAAATCATTTTAGTTGCCAATGATCATGTTGAGGGCCTCTATTTCTTGTTTTGCTCAGGCCCTCCGTATTCTCAGGTACGGCCCTGGTGGTCTATGAACCTGTATGTAATCTTATTACTTTTGGCTTCTTTGCACTGCTAATAGATCGGCGGAATTACGGCAAAAAAGAAGAAAGAATGTGTTGGTATTGTATTGCTTTCGATAGATCTGTTCGCCCCTCCCCCCCAAGCATTTATAGATGGCACAAGAGATTCAAGGATGAAATTGCTCTCCTTGTTCATAAGGCAAAGAGGAAATCATATCATGGGTAGAACATTATATATATATTTTGCTGCTTGGGATCTATGATCCTTTTAGTTGCTGCTCTCCAGCAACTTTTGTACATATTTCCCTCTTTTTATTAATAAAAAAATAATAAGTGGGGAAACCCAGTGGTCAGCCTAAAAAAATCTGTTCGCTAGGTAGCCGTAGTTTTGCACTCAGTTTGTTTGCTGAAATCGGCTCAAATAATGTAGCATTTATAGTTTTATATTCGACCTGTTTGCTCAGGTATGCTTGCTTACATTCGTAGGTGACCTGTTTGTTGAAATAGCTTATCGCTTCTCTGACCATCTATCTCCTCAACAGATGGACAGAACTTGGATATTATTTGACTCATTAACCACACCAACATATTTGAGTGGTATTGAAGACTTCATGAAGCACGTTAGTGATTTTACTGACGGCGACAAGACAAAGGAAGTGATTTGTCCATGCCGCGTATGTTTGAATATTGGGTCCAAGCCTCAACATGTAGTCTCAGATCATTTATTCGTTTATGGGATGGACCAGACATATATCAGGTGGATTAACCATGGTGAACACTATGATCAGCCTGACATTATTGATCCTCTTTATTCTGATGGTTATCAGCCTGAAGATCTCGTCCAGGATGAGGCTACTGCTAATTTGTTACGGGATCTGTATCCATATGCAAGCCAACAGCCCCATGGTTATCACAAAAAGCCTCTTTTCCATGACCTGATAGAAGATGCTAAGCGCTTAGTGGCCCCTGGTTCTGTTGTGTCAAGATTCGAATTAATTGTGAAATTACTTCATGACAAGTCATACCAGGGGATTACCAATAAAGCGTTCAATGCAGTTGCGAAGACATACAGCGATGCACTCCCTGGGGCTGGACTGCCAAAATCCTTTTATGAGGTGAAGCAGTACATCAAGGTACTGGGACTTGGATATGAGAAGATTGATTTTTGCAAAAATAACTGTGCACTGTTTTGGATGGAGTATAATGACCTCGATGAATGTCCAGTATGTAAGGAATCAAGATGGAAACATGATGGAGCTGGTGGTAAGAAAAAGATTCCTTGGAAGGTTCTGAGATACTTTCCACTTGTACAAAGATTGCAGAGGTTGTTTGCTTCAGAACAAACATCTCGGGAAACAAGATGGCACAAAGAGATTCTCACGCCCGACCCTGATTTACTGAGGCATCCTGCTGATGGCGATGAATGGAAGCAATTCGACCTGGATCATCCAGATTTTGCTGCAGATCCAAGGAACCTGAGACTTGGCCTTGCTACAGATGGATTCAACCCATTTGGCAACATGAGCAACTCGTATAGCATGTGGCCAGTACTAGTTACACCTTACAACCAGGCTCCCTGGACATGCACCGATCAGTCGAACTGTATGATGGCCTTACTCATCCCAGGTCCCAAATCTCCTGGGAAGGATTTTGATGTGTTCATGCAGCCTCTTATTAGAGACTTGCAAACATTATGGGAGGGTGTCCCTACACGGGATGTGTGTCAACCTAAAGAACAAAATTTTCTATTACGTGCTGCTGTACTGTATTGCACCCATGATTATCCAGCTTTGGGCACTATGTCAGGCAGAGTAACATCAGGTTATAATGCATGTGTTCACTGTGATACTGATCAGCTGGCAGTGAGGATAATAAACAAGATATGCTATATGGGCCATCGCCGTTTCCTTCCATTAGATCACAGTTTCCGAAAAAATAGAAAAAAATTGCAATTTATTGGTGATCAGGCCTGTAAAAAGACTAAACCGCAGCACTTTAAGAGTCACGAGTTGGAGGCGCACCTAGAAGCGGTCAGAAATGTTAAACCAGGAAAACCACCAGCCGCCACAGCAGGTACAGCAGAGAAGAATACAGAAGATGCAGCAGCAGTAGTAGCAGATAGAAAAAGGAAGAAGAGACGAGATGAACTGAGTCTAGCAGCTACCAAAAGGAAGATGGGAGGTGAAATAGCAGCACGTACCAAGAGGAAGGAAATGGAAAATGATAGACCGAGAATATTTTATAAGCGCAGGACCACTCTTTGGGACTTGCCGTATTGGGCTGGTAAGAAGCTTCGGCATAATATTGATATCATGCACATGGAGAAGAATATATGTGACAGCATTGTCGGCACATTACTCAACATTCCATCCAAGACAAAAGATAGCTCAAATGCTAGGATTGATTGTGCAACATTGAATGTTAACAGGCACTTGCAACTGGATCGTAATGACAAAGTGAACAAAGGCAAGGAAAAACATTATAAATTTCGAGGCGCGGAATTCACATTGCCGATGCCTAAAAGGAGATTATTTTGTGAGTACCTCCGAGGTGTGATGTTCCCGTTCGGATTTGCTTCCAACATTGCAAATTGTCTCAATGCTGAAGGAAACAAGCTCCAAGGGTTGAAAACTCACGATTGTCACATCCTGCTGCAAAGGCTTTTAGCTATTGGCATTAAAGATTTAGTGAAGCCAAATATGTACAACGTGATTGCAGAGTTGGGAAGGTTCTTTAGGGAAATATGTAGTAAAACTCTAAGCAGAGCTGTTGTAGAACGTCTTAAGGTGGACATAGCAGTAATCCTGTGCAAGCTGGAGCTGATATATCCTCCAGCCTTCTTTGATGTGATGGTGCATTTGGCTGTTCATCTACCTGATGAGGCACTTTTAAGAGGTCCGGTACAGTATGGATGGATGTACCCTATAGAACGTCGACTGTGCACTTTCAAGAATACAGTTAGGAACAAAGCTAGACCGGAGGCTTGCATTGCAGTGGCGTATATTGCTGCTGAAGCATATACATTTGCCTCAAGATATATTCCTGATATTGAGACCAGATTCAATCGGGGTCGCAGAATTTTGGAAGTTGGAGGATCTGTTTTTAAACATGGTGTTGAGCTAATAGGAAAGAGGACCGAAAAAACATTAGAGCAGTCTGAATTTGAACAGCTGTCTTGGTATGTGCTGAATAATGCTACAGAGGCTGATGAATATGTTAAGTGAGTACTATGCACACGAACTACTCAGTTCCTCGCATATACTATGAACTTGTATCAAAATGAAATATATTCAGCTGACTTGGCTATGTTTTGCAGGTTGTACATGGAAACGAATGGAAAGCTATCGGCACGTGGGAGTGGGTTTCAGGACTGGTTTGAGAAATATGTAAGATGTTCAATTGCACTCTGACTTGTCTATGTGTTTTCACATGAGATGACCTCTTGTCTATTTTGTAATCGTAGATCTCGAAACTCCATGCGGAGAATCCAGGCGCTGTTAGTGCTGATCTCCTTGTCCTATCACGTGGTCCAGATAAGAGGGTGTTGGTAGCTGCAGCTTGCAATGCCAATGGTGTCCATTACAGCTCCTATGAGCGTGAACAACATTTGAAGACACGAAATAGTGGCATCACAACCAGTGGAGATCACTTGACAACCAGAAAAAAGAGATCAGAGTCATTTGACCATTATGGTCACATAGAAGAGGTTATTCAGTTGTTCTATAGTGATAAGGTTACTGTCCGATCTGTGGTTCTATTTAAGTGTTATTGGTACAACCAAGATCCAAACAAGGGCAAAGGTGCCAGAAATGATGGGTATTTCATATCAGTCGATACTACTGCTCAGTGGTACAAGGATGATCCTTATATTTTGGTACCTCAAGCGGCCAAGGTACTTTTCTTGGAAGACAGATCTAGAAAAGGATGGCAGTATGTGCAAAAGTTTGTGGCAAGGAACATATATGATTTGGATGAGAATGCGGATCCAATAATTGGTGCCCAGCAAGATGATTTCGCTGGTTGTATGCAAACTAAAGTTGCTGACATTGATGAAACCTCGTTGGATACAGGTATCCCTGCACATGATGGAGAAGTAGATTTCACTGTTGAGGTTAGCATAGTCGACAAAGAGATGGATAAACTGAAGCTACCTGGTGAATCTCAGGAGGAGAATGGACAGGACGAGCAGGATGAGACCATGCACGAATATCAGAATGAAGACGGAGGTGATGATGATGATGATGATGATGATGATGATGATGATGATGATGATGATGATGATGATTAGACTCTTGTCTCTGTATCATGCTGTGAGATGAAGAACCATGATTTGTTTTGATTTTTCTATTTGGAAAATGTATGAGTCCTGAAGACAATTATCTGTTGGATTGTAATCCCATGATGACTAATTATTTATGTTTGTTGTCCTACTAAAAGTTGGTCAAACTTAATTGTGTGGAAGTAATCCCATGCTGTTTGATTCATAGGGTCATATCCCATAGGAAAATAGAATGATAATAGATCAAACTAATGCAGAATATCTTATAACCACAATCAAATAGAATTTCTCTTGACATAGGATTCAAGTTGGCATGGCATCCCTATCATACAGGGTTTTTATTCATACTATGCTACAAATCGAAAATAAGATGGGTCAGCACTTTATCGCGGCAGATAGGGCAGCTGGCGTTCGTTACAAACCAGGAGAAGATGCACTTCCTATGGAACGGGTGTTTGCATCCCCGGAGACGCACCGTTGTGCGCTGCGACAGCCCCAGCATGCATATGCTGCAGTGGCCGTCCTCCGGCGCAACTAGGACCCAACTGTCCTGCAGCGCCGGCAAGTTGACGATGAGCCGGTGGTCCACCCTAAGGGTGAGGTCGAAGTGGAGGCCACCGAGCCGACGACACGCCTGCTGCCACATCAGGTGCATAACATCGTAAGGCATGATGATGTCCCACTCCTCCTCCGTGAGGTTCAGGTTCTTGAGCAGCCATACACGGGCAAGAATCTCGCGCATAGTTCGCACGACATTGCCCCCACTACGCAGCTTCCTCGGAGGCAAGCTAAGATCCAGCACCACCTCTTCGCAGGGTGTAGTGGTGATATCGTCCTCATCCAGTGGGGCAGGGAGGGGGCCGGCCATCCTCCTGAGCTCGTACGTCCTCGAGAAGAAGATGTGCACTGTCATAGTGTACGGGGACGCCTCGCCCTCGCCCACGGCCGGCGGCTCGCCGACGGAGAAGTCGGTCGTGCTTGCCGACACACGGCAGGCACGGAAGACATGTGGGCCAGACTCGATGATGCGCTCGCGTGAGGAGCGCTCTAGTAGGGGCGTCGCCGCCATTGGGGATTCTTCGGAGGGCTGTAGACTGGCGGCTAGTCGACGGTGAGGTGGTTGGTGTGAGATCTCTGGGATGAGGCCAGGGGAAGTGGGCGAAGTGCTCGGGACTAGGGACTGCCCTCAACTTTCCGCAGTAGTATGATAATAATTGGTGGACGAGGGAGACTAGTCCAGAGACTACCCAAAGTTGATAAATCATGTTCGAGGGAAAATGCCCAAGATTTATTATCAAAATTCAAGCTAATTTCGCCGATTTTGTTCTGCCGTTCATTAGACATCATCCAACGGCCTTGGTCTCTGGGATTCGCTGCTACAGTGTCATCTACTATTTTCTACCCAATTCCAGAAACATCCATAAAGCTAGTAGATAGCTTTCCTGCTTGTTGGCCCCACCCCATTTTTTAAATCTTTTCTTCCTTATCCCCTTCGCTCATGCTAGCAGCTACTTGCAGCCATTGCTACACCAGCGAGGTGATCTCTATATGATAGGCACGGTTTTAGTAAGACAGCAAGTTGTAGATAGCTAACCATGAGACACATGCCTCTCTGGTTGAGACTGAGCTCGCTCTTGTGATTGGGCTCCAATGGTCGAGGTGAGTCACAGCTGCAATGACAGAGGTTTGTGCTGAATTAATTAGCACAGAGGCGTAACTAGCACTAGATGGAGAAGGCATAGTACACATATCGGACACGAAGTCGCGTCTGGCGAGCAGCTCGCATTCACTTGCATCAGTGCGGTACAACAAAGATGATGAAGAAGGATTGGAGCTTTGAAGGTAGTCAGAAAAGTTACAAAAAATAATACGTGCAAAACTTAACCTGTATAAACGCACATGCATGGATAATTTTACATTTCTGCATGAGAAAGACATGTCAATTTTCAGTACGACATGGTTTGATTTGTCAAATTTGATGCTCCTTAATGCATTTTAAGTGAAAATTACAGGTTTATTCATTATAATTGCCGATTTTTAACGTTACGTGCAGCTGACTAGCAAACTATAAGTGTGTGATTGCTTGCTTCCAAAATAAGGATATGTAATCATTTTGTATAAGGTAGTACCAATTAGTCGTTATATTGCAGAACTTAAAGAGTTTTGAGAGATTCAACTCGTTGCTACTCCATAAGAATGGTCATGTTGACAAATTTGATCCAGTGTTGAACAGAGCCAGAAACATTTCAAAAACTTGAGCATGGAAGAGGCTAGGGGTAAATGCCCCAAGGCCAGCCGAGCCTATCGTAGGTGCCGTCCCGAGGAGGAAGTACCTTAATTTGGGGCGCGCGCGGACGCTGCTGTACCCCGAGCTCGAGACGCCGCCGTACCGGTAGCTCGACCCGCGACGAGGCATGGCGGCGGCGGCGGAAGCGGAGCGGCGGCGGCGGAAGGTAAAGCTCCTGCTGACAAACATATTAGGCACAAATGGGCAACCTTCAGTAACCCATGTTCCATTTTTTTTGTCAGGATAACCCCATGTACCACCTTCCCAATAGAAAAAGTACTGTTCAACCTTCCCCTGTTGGGCCCAATATTTCACTTTTGGGTTGCCAAGGAACATCTACATGGTAATTGTTATCGGTCTACTTGCTCCGGCCGTCGAAGCCCAATAACTTCAAATGGGCCTTTCTGCTCATGCAATTTCGGCCCTTTTCTAATGAAACACAGATCCTATGATTGGCAAAAAAAAAATACACGGAGATTCTACATAAAAGTTGTTTTTATTTATTTTGAATTATAGGGTTCCAATTTTTGAAACTGCTCATGCCCAATATGAAAATCCTTGATCGCTCCATACCCACATGGATAACGGTATTTTTAAAAATTCATAAAGTGGATTTGAAATTTAAAACATATCCTAATAATTCCTTGATTTAATCTATCAACTTGCAAGATCTTGGAGCCAAAGAGCTTGTATTAGTCTGCGAAAATAATACTGATAAACCTGTCGTTAACAAGAAATGAAGGTTTATCGTTCAGAGAGGATGCCATGTGGGACCCATGAGACAGTAGCGTCCTCAACGTTTCAAAGAAAAAGGCAAGTAGCCCGAAAATAGGGGTAAAAAATAAATCCTACAAAGGAAACATTTATAGTTCATAGAGGCTGACATGTGGGACCGATCTGCCAGCTGCATCCTCATCATTTCGAAGTCGGCAGGGATCAGAAGAAAAAGGCAAATAGCCAGAAATTAGGGGTCAAAAATAAATCCAAAAAGGAAACTTATATTCTTCATAGAGGATGACATGTGGGACCGACCTGCCAGCAGCGTCCTCATCGTTTCAAAGGCCGCAGGGGATCAAAAGAAAAAGGCAAATAGCCAGAAATTAGGGGTAAAAAAAATACAACAAAGGAAAGGTTTATTGTTCATAGAGGCTGACTTGTGGGACCCATGAGCCAGCGGCGACCTCAATTTCAAAGGCGGCATATGATCGAAAAGAAAAAGGCAAGTTAGCAAAAATCAGTGGGTAAAAAAAATCTAAGAAATGAAACTTTATTGTACAGTCCCATGAGCCAGCACCTTACTCAACGTTTCAGTGGCGGCATGAGATAGAAAGAAAAAGGAAAGTGACCAAATATCAGGAGCAAAAAATAATCCAAGAAAAGAAACTTTTATTGTACATAGATGATGACATATGGGTCCCACTTATACAAGCTCTTTCGCTCGAAGATCTTGCAAGTTGATTGTACATAGAGGATGACATGCGGGCCCCTTGTGTCAGCAGCTTACTCAACGTTTCCAAGGCGGCAGGGGATCAAAAGAAAAAAGGAAGTAGCCAGAAATTAGCGGTAAACAATAACTCCAAGGAAGGAAACTTTTATTGTTCATAGAGTATGACATGCGGGACCCATGCGCTAGCAGCTTCCTCAACGTTTCAAAGGGGGCATGAGATCGAAAGAAAAAGACAAGTGACCAAATATCAGGAGCCAAAAATAATCCAAGAAAAGAAACTTTATTGTACATAAAAGATGACATGCGGGTCCCATTTTGCAGCAGCGGTGTCAACGTTTCAAATGCGGCTTGAGATCAAAAGAAAAAGAGTAGCCAGAAATTAGGGGTAAAAAAACTCCCAGAAAAGAAAGTTGATTGTACATAGAGGATGGCATGCGGGTCCCATGACCCAGCACCTTACTCAACGTTTCAGAGGCGGCATGAGATCGAAAGAAAAAGGAAAGAGACCAAATACCAGGAGCAAAAAATAATCCAAGAAAAAGAAACTTTTATTGTACATAGAGGATGACATATGGGTCCCACTTATACAAGCTCTTCCGCCCCAAGATCTTGCAAGTTGATTGTACATAGAGGATGACATGCGGGCCCCTTGTGTCAGCAGCTTAATCAATGTTTCCAAGGCGGCAGGGGATCAAAAGAAAAAGGAAACAGCCAAAAATAAGAGGGTGAAAAAATCCAAGAAAAGAAACTTTTATAGTATCGAGGATGACATGTGGGTCCCATGAGCCAGCAGCTTCTCAACGTTTCAGAGGCTGCATGAGATCGAAAGAAAAAGGCAAGTGACCAAAAATAAGGGGGTAAAAAAAATCCAAGAAAAGAGACTTGATTGTACATAGAGGATGACATGCGGGTCCCACCAGTCAGCAGCTTACTAACGTTTCCAAGGCGGCAGGGGATGAAAAGAAAAAGGAAATAGCCAAAGATCAGAGGGTGAAAAAAATCAAAGAAAAGAAACTTTTATAGTACATAGAGGATGACATGTGGGTCCCATGGGCCAGCAGGTTCCTCAACGTTTTCAAGGGCGGCATGAGATCGAAAGAAAAAGGCAAGTGACCAAAAATCAGAGGGTGAAAAATAATCCAAAAAAAGAAACTTTTATTGTACATAGAGGATGACATGCTGTCCCAACGTTTCAAATGCGGTTTGAGATCAAAAGAAAAAGAAAGTAGCCAGAAATTAGGGGGTAAAAAAACTCCAAGAAAAGAAAATTGATTGTACATAGAGGATGACATGCGGGTCCCACGAGTTTGCAGCTTACTCAACGTTTCCAAGGCGGCAGGGGATCAAAAGAAAAAGGAAATAGCCAAAAATCAGAGAGTGAAAAAAAACCCAAGAAAATAAACTTTTGTAGTACATAGAGGATGACATGCGGGTCCCATGAGCCAGCAGGTTCCTCAACGTTTCAAACGTGGCATGGGATCGAAGGAAAAAGGCAAGTGACCAAATATCAGGAGCCAAAAATAATCCAAGAAAAGAAACTTTATTGTACATAGAGGATGACATGCGGGTCCCATTTTGCAGCAGCGGTCCCAACGTTTCAAATGCGGCTTGAGATCAAAAGAAAAAGAAAGTAGCCAGAAATTAGGGGGTCAAAAAAACTCCAAGAAAGGAAAGCTTTATCGTTCATACAGGCTGACATGTGGGACCTATGAGCCAGCAGCTTACTGAACGTTTCAAAGGCGGCAGGGGATCAAAAGAAAAAGGAAATAGCCAAAAATCAGAGGGTGAAAAAAAATCCAAGAAATCAAACTTTTATTGTACATAGAGGATGACATGCGGGTCCCATGAGCCAGCAGGTTCCTCAACGTTTCAAACGTGGCATGAGATCGAAAGAAAAAGGCAAGTGACCAAATATCAGGAGCCAAAAATAATCCAAGAAAAGAAACTTTATTGTACATAGAGGATGACATGCGGGTCCCATTTTGCAGCAGCGGTCTGAACGTTTCCAAGGCGGCACAGGACCAAAAGAAAAATGAAGTAGCCAGAAATCAGGGGGTGAAAAAAATCCAAGAAAAGAAAGATTTCAATTGGGCTGCATCTAGACATCTGGGCCTTCGAACTATCCTTCTGGGCCTTTTGACACGTACAATTTCAGCCCACTCCAGAACATGATAGTTCGGATTTTTCTCAAAAAAAAAACAGGAAAGTCCTATGCTTCGCCAAAACAAAAAACAAGGAGATTCAAGATATATGTTGTAAAAATAAAGATTTAATTTATCCGTTTGCAATAGCTCAGAGCGCAATACACTGTTTATTGTCTGCAAAATAATCAAGATATCACATGTTTCTTGTACGGGGAGGCTGACATCGTGGACCCATGAGCCAGCAGCGTCGTTTTAAAGGCGGCAGGGGATGGAAAGAAAAAATAAACCAAAAATCTGTTGGTAAAAAATCCAAGAAAAGAAACATTTTCGTTCTGAGAGGATGACATGCGGGACCCATGAGGCAGCAGCGTCCTCAGCGCTTATTGTTCATAGAGGCTGACATGTGGGACCCGTGAGCCAGCAGCGTCCTCAACGTTTTAAAGGCGGCAGGATATCGAAAGAAAAAATAAGCCAAAAATCATTTGGTAAACAATATCCAAGAAAAGAAACATTTACCGTTCTGAGAGGATGACATGCGGGACCCATGAGGCAGCAGCATCCTCAACGATTCCAAGGCGGCAGGGGATCAAAGAAAAAAAAGGAAATATCCAGAAATTAATTAGGGGTTCAAAAAAATCCATCAAAGGAAACTTTTATTGTTCATAGAGGATGACTTGTGGGACCGACCTGCCAACAGCGTCCTCATCGTTTCAAAGGGGCAGGAGATCCAAAGAAAAAGGCAAATAGCCAGAAATTAGGGGTCAAAAATAACTCCAAGAAAGGAAACTTTTATTGTTCGTAGAGGATGACATGCGGGACCCATGAGCCAGCAGCTTACTCAACGTTTCAAAGGCGGCATGAGATCGAAAGAAAAAGGCAAGTGACAAAATATCAGGAGCAAAAGATAATCCAAGAAAAGAAACTTTATTGTACATAGAGGATGACATGTGGGTCCCATTTTGCAGCAGCGGTCTCAATGTTTGTAATGCGGCTTGAGATCAAAAGAAAAAGAAAGTAGCTAGTAATTAGGGGGTGAAAAAAAATCCAAGAAAGGAAAGTTGATGGACATAGAGGATGACATGCGGGTCCCTTGAGCCAACAGCTTACTCAACGTTTCAAAGGGGGCAGGGGATCAAAAGAAAAAGGCAAGCCAAAAATCAGAGGGTGAAAAAAATCCAACAAAGGAAACTTTTATAGCACATAGAGGATGACATGCGGGTCCCATGAGCCAGCAGGTTCCTCAACGTTTCAAACGTGGCATGAGATCGAAAGAAAAAGGCAAGTGCCCAAATATGAGGAGCCAAAAATAATTCAAGAAAAGAAAGTTTTATAGTACATAGAGGATGACATGCGGGTCCCATTTAGCAGCAGCGGTATCAGCGTTTGAGAGGTGGCAGGGGATCAAAAGAAAAAAGAAATTGCCAAAAATCAGATGGTGAAAAAAAACCAAGAAAAAGAACTTTTATAGTACATAGAGGATGACATGCGGGTCCCATGAGCCAGCAGGTTCCTCAACGTTTCAAACGTGGCATGAGATCGAAAGAAAAAGGCAAGTGAAAAAATATCAGGAGCCAAAAATAATTCAAGAAAAGAAAGTTTTATAGTACATAGAGGATGACATGCGGGTCCCATTTAGCAGCAGCGGTATCACCGTTTGAGAGGCGGCAGGGGATCGAAAGAAAAAGGCAAGTGAAAAAATATGAGGAGCCAAAAATAATTCAAGAAAAGAAAGTTTTATAGTACATAGAGGATGACATGCGGGTCCCATTTAGCAGCAGCGGTATCACGTTTGAGAGGCGCAGGTGATCGAAAGAAAAAGGTAAGTGACCAAATATGAGGTGCCAAAAAAACTCCAAGAAAAGAAAGTTGATTGCTCATAGAGGATGACATGCGGGTCCCATTGCAGCGGTCTCACCGTTTGAGAGGCAGGGGATCGAAAGAAAAAGTCAAGTGACCAAATATGAGGTGCCAAAAAAATCCAAGAAAAGAAAGTTTTATAGTACATAGAGGATGACATGCGGGTCCCATTTAGAGCAGCGGTATCACTGTTTGAGAGGCAGCAGGTGATCGAAAGAAAAAGTCAAGTGACCAAATATGAGGTGCCAAAAAAATCCAAGAAAAGAAAGTTTTATAGTACATAGAGGATGACATGCGGGTCCCATTTAGCAGCAGCGGTATCACCGTTTGAGAGGCGGCAGGGGATCGAAAGAAAAAGGTAAGTGACCAAATATGAGGTGCCAAAAATAATTCAAGAAAAGAAAGTTTTATAGTACATAGAGGATGACATGCGGGTCCCATTTAGCAGCAGCGGTATCACCGTTTGAGAGGCGGCAGGGGATCGAAAGAAAAAGGCAAGTGACCAAATTTGAGGTGCCAAAAATAATCCAGGAAAAGAAAGTTTTATAGTACATAGAGGATGACATGCGGGTCCCATTTAGCAGCAGCGGTATCACCGTTTGAGAGGCGGCAGGGGATCGAAAGAAAAAGGCAAGTGACCAAATTTGAGGTGCCAAAAAAACTCCAAGAAAAGAAAGTTGATTGCACATAGAGGATGACATGCGGGTCCCATTTAGCAGCAGCGGTCTCAACGTTTCCAAGGCGGCAAGGGATCAAAAGAAAAAGGAAGTAGCCAGAAATCAGGGGGTCAAAAAAATCCAAGAATAGAAAGAATTTTGGTTCATAGAGGATGACATGCGGGACCCATGATCCTGCATCGTAAACGGCTCGATCGGAGAACGTTGAACGAGATGGCGCGATCTAGAAAAAAACAATGCCAGAGAGGCTGCCATCTGGGCCCTACATCCCTCGGCGGTGCGGATTTGCGTTGACTCGGCCGGCGAACCCGAGATTTCGAGATGCACCACGTCCCGGGCCACCATACGCCACGTTTTGGCCGCTTTCGTCGGGCTAGGTGGCCTCAAAAACGAGAAAAAAAAGTTTTGACATGCACCACGGAGGGACCAAAATCGTCGGCCATGGTACACCAGCAACCACGGCGCGACTTCAACTTCGTCGGCCATGGCAACTTTTCTTGTAGTGATTGTGGAGCTTGTTAACTCCGGCATTGAGGGTTTGTGTAATCCTACGCAATGTGTTCATCATCCAACAAAAGGGTGTAGAGTAGTCCTATTATGTGATCATTGTTGAGAGTGTCCACTAGTGAAAGCAGGATCCCTAGGCCTTGCTTCCAAGCATCGAATCTCCGTTTGTTTACTGTTTTGTTGCATGTTTACTCGCTGCCATATTTTATTCAGATTGCTATTACCACTCATATACATCCATATTACTTGTATTTCACTATCTCTTCGCCGAACTAGTACACCTATACACCTGACAAGTGTATTTGGTGTGTTGGGGACACAAGAGACTTCTTGCTTTGTGATTACAGGGTTGCTTGAGAGGGATATCTTTGACCTCTTCCTCCCTGAGTTCGATAAACCTTGGGTAATCCACTTAAGGGAAACTTGCTGCTGTTCTACAAACCTCTGCTCTTGGAGGCCCAACACTGTCTACAAGAATAGAAGCACCCGTAGACATCAAACACTTGTGTTCTTAATTGTGCTTTAATGTTCATGGCGAAAGCTTATTGCTTCGTTAAATTGCTATTTGGTTGGAATTGGAAAATGATGCATATGGTTTGGCAATTTGGCAATTGTTTGAGCTCTCTTAGATCATGTTTAAGCTCTTGCATCATGTAGTTTAATCTATTAATGAAGAACTACTGTAGAGCTTGTTTAATTTGGTTTGCATGATTGATCTCTCTAAGTCTAGATATTTTCGGGTAAAGTGTTTGAACAACAAGGAAGACAGTGTAGAGCCTTATAATGCTTGCAATATGTTCTTGTGTGAGTTTTGCTGTACCTGTTCATACTTGTGTTTGCTTCAAACAACCTTGCTAGCCCAAACCTTGTACTGAGAGGAAATGCTTCTCGTGCATCCAAACACCTTGAGCCAAACTCCATGCCATTTGTGTCCACCATATCTACCTATTATGTGGTATTTTTCTGCCATTCCAAAGTAAATTACTTGAGTGCTACCTTTAAATTTCATTCCTCTACCTCTACAATATATAGCTCATGGGACAAATAGCTTAAAAACTATTGTGGTGATGAATATGTAGTTATGTGTCTTAATTCTTATAAGTTGCTTGTTGAGCGGTAACCATGTTTTCTGGGGACGCCATCAACTTTATCTTTGTTGGATATCATGTGAGATGCTATGCATGTTCGTCTTGTCTGAAGTAGTGGATTTCATGATCAAATGGTTTGAGTATGCATATGATTAGAGAAGAACATTGGGCCGCTAACTAAAGCCATGTATCATGGTGGAAGTTTCAGTTTGGACATACAACCTCAATCTCTTATGAGAATATTAACTATTGTTGAATGCTTAAGCATTAAAAGAGGAGTCCATTATCTGTTGTCTATGTTGTCCCGGTATGGATGTCTAAGTTGAGAATAATCAAAAGCGAGAAATCCAATGCGTGCTTTCTCCTTAGACACTTGTACAGGCGGCATAGAGGTACCCCTTTGTGACACTTGGTTGAAGCATATGTATGCGATGAGAATCCGTGTTTTCCGAGATAGTAGGACAAGGTGCGAGCACTATTGGTACTCTATGCATGAGGCATGCAACTTGTAGGAAGTATTATGCATAGCACATATGAATTATTACTACCGTTGACAAAATTGTTTCTATGTTTTCAAAACAAAAGCTCTAGCACAAAAATAGTAATCAATGCTTCCCTCTGCGAAGGGCCAATCTTTTACTTTATGTTGAGTCAGTTTACCCATTCCCTTCTATCTTAGAAGCAAACACTTGTGTTAACTGTGTGCATTGATTCTTACATGTTTACTTATTGCACCTGTTATATTACTCTATGTTGACAAATATCCATGAGATATACATGTTACAAGTTGAAAGCAATTGCTGAAACTTAATCATCCTTTGTGTTGCTTCAATGCATTCTACTATGAATTTATTGCTTATGAGTTATCTCTTATGCAAGTCTTATTGATACTTGTTTGAAAGTATTATTCATGAAAAGTTTTGCTATATGATTCATTTGCTTAGTCATTATCTTTGTTAGCAATCTTTTGTTCAGATCACTCCATTCATCTCATATGCTTTACAATAATGTTGATCAAGATTATGTTGGTAGCATGTCACTTCAGAAATTATTTGTGTTATCGTTTACCTACTCGAGGACGAGTAGGAACTAAGCTTGGGGATGCTTGATACGTCGCAAACGTATCTATAATTTCTTATGTTCCATGCTACTTTTATTACAATACTTGAATGTTTTATACATACTTTACAGCATTATTATACATTTTCCAGCACTAACCTATTAACAAGATGCCGAAGTGCCAGTTGCTGTTTTCTGCTGTTTTTGGTTTCAGAAATCCTAGTAAGGAAATATTCTCGGAATTGGACGAAATCAACGCCCAGGGTCCTATTTTTGCACGAAGCCGAAGAGGAGACGAAGTGGGGCCACGAGGCGGCCACACACCAGGGCGGCACGGCCTGGGCTGGGCCGCGCGGCCCTGTTGTGTCGGCGCCTCGCGTCGCCCCCTGACCTACCCTTCCGCCTACTTAAAGCCTCCGTCGCGAAACCCCCGTACCGAGAGCCACGATACGGAAAACATTCGAGAGGCCGCCGCCGCCAATCCCATCTCGGGGGATTCAGGAGATCGCCTCCGGCACCCTGCCGGAGGGGCTCTACATCATCATGCCCGCCTCCGGATTGATGTGTGAGTAGTTCATCCTTGGACTATGGGTCCATAGCAGTAGCTAGATGGTTGTCTTCTCCGCTTGTGCTTTCATTGTATTAGATCTTGTGAGCTGCCTAACATGATCAAGATCATCTATTTGTAATGCTACATGTTGTGTTTGGTGAGATCCGATGAATAGAGAATACTATGTTAAGTTGATTATCAATCTATCATATATGTGTTGTTTATGTTCTTGCATGCTCTCCGTTGCTAGTAGAGGCTCTGGCCAAGTTGATACTTGTAACTCCAAGAGGGAGTAATTATGCTCGATAGTGGGTTCATGCCTCCATTAAATCTGGGACAGTGACAGAAAGTTCTAAGGTTGTGGATGTGTTGTTGCTACTAGGGATAAAACATTGATGCTTTGTCTAAGGATATTTGTGTTGATTACATTACGCACCATACTTAATGCAATTATCTGTTGTTAACTTAATACTGGAAGGGGTTCGGATGATAACCTGAAGGTGGATTATTTAGGCATAGATGCATGCTGGATAGCGGTCTATGTACTTTGTCGTAATGCCCTGATTAAATCACATAGTAATCATCATTGATATGTATTGAATCTTTATTTGTCAATTGCTCACCTGTAATTTGTTCACCCAACATGTTAGTTATCTTATTGGAGAGACACCACTAGTGAACTGTGGACCCCGGTCCATTCTTTTACATCTGAATACATTCTACTGCTTTTACTGTTCTTTGCAAACAACCACCATCTTCCACTCGATACGCTTAATCCTTTGTTTTCAGCAAGCCGGTGAGATTGACAACCTCACTGTTACGTTGGGGCAAAGTACTTTGATTGTGTTGTGCAGGTTCCACGTTGGCGCCGGTTTCACTGGTGTTGCGCCGCACTACATTCCTCCACCAACAACCTTCACGTGCTTCTTGGCTCCTACTGGTTCGATAACCTTGGTTTCTTTCTGAGGGAAAACTTGTCACTGTGCGCATCATACCTTCCTCTTGGGGTTCCCAACGGACGTGTACATCTACGCGGCAACTTCATTCTCTTTCTAGGGAAGTGTTCCATACCTTTCTTGAGAGGAAATTGATATTTAATATTACCTTCCCTCATATCAATAACAGCACCAACGGTTCGAAGAAAAGGTCTTCCCAACACAATAGGACAAGATGCATTGCATTCGATATCCAAGACAACAAAATCAACGGGGACAAGGTTATTGTTAACCGTAATGCGCACATTATCAATCCTCCCCAAAGGTTTCTTTTTAACATTATCGGCAAGATTAACATCCAAATAACAATTCTTCAATGGTGGCAAGTCAAGCATATCATAAATCTTTTTAGGCATAACAGAAATACTTGCACCAAGATCACATAAAGCATTACACTCAAAGTCATTGAATTTCATTTTAATGATGGGCTCCCAACCATCTTCTAACTTCCTAGGAATAGAAGCTTCAAGTTTCAATTTCTCTTCCCTAGCTTTAATGAGAGCATTTGTAATGTGTTTTGTAAAGGCTAAATTTATAGCACTAGCATTGGGACTTCTAGCAAGTTTTTGTAAGAACTTTATAACTTCAGTAATATGACAATCATCAAAGTCTAAACCATTATGTTCTACAGCAATGGAATCATTGTCACCAATATTTTGAAAAATTTCAGCAGTTTTATCACAAACAGCAGTTTCAGCAGTTTCAGGCAATTTTGTGCGCTTTGCACTAGGAGTAGAAACATTGCCAACACCAATTATTTTACCATTGATAGTAGGAGGTGCAGCAACATGTGAAGAATCAACATTACTAGTGGTGGTAATAGTCCATACTTTAGCTACATTATTTTCTTTAGCAAGTTTTTCTTTTTCTTCTCTATCCCACCTAGCATGCAATTCAGCCAACAATCTAATATTATCATTAATTCTAACTTGGATGGCATTTGTTTTAGCAAACCTAGCATCTTCAACTTTCTCAGGCATAACTTTCAATTTTAAAAGATCAACATCAAGAGCAAGACTATCAACCTTAGAAGCAAGAATATCAATTTTACTAAGCTTTTCTTCAACAGTTTTATTGAAAGCAGTTTGTGTACTAATAAATTCTTTAAGCATCACTTCAAGACCAGAGGGTACACTCTTATTATTATTGTAAGAATTACCATAAGAATTACCATAACCATTACCATTATTAGAAGGATATGGCCTAAAGTTGTTGTTACCATAATTATTCCTATAAGCATTGTTGTTGAAATTATTGTTCTTAATGAAATTCACATCAACATTTTCTTCTTGAGCAACCAATGAAGCTAAAGGAACATTATTAGGATCAATATGAGATCTACCATTTGCAAGCATAGACATAATAGCATCAATCTTATCACCCAAAGAAGAGGTTTCTTCAACAGAATTTACCTTCTTACCTTGAGGAGTTCTTTCAGTGTGCCATTCAGAGTAATTGATCATCATATCGGGTGCTTCTATTCTTGTAGACAGTGTTGGGCCTCCAAGAGCAGAGGTTTGTAGAACAGCAGCAAGTTTCCCTTAAGTGGATTACCCAAGGTTTATCGAACTCAGGGAGGAAGAGGTCAAAGATATCCCTCTCATGCAACCCTGCAACCACAAAGCAAGAAGTCTCTTGTGTCCCCAACACACCTAATAGGTGTACTAGTTCGGCAAAGAGATAGTGAAATACAAGTGGTATGAATGAATATGAGCAGTAGTATGGCGCCAGAAAAGTGCTTGCTGGCGTGCAGTTGATGGTAGTAATATTGTAGGAGTAAACAAGCAGTAGTAACACAGCAGTAGTAACTCAGTAAAACAGTAAACAAGCAGCGATAGCAGTATTTAGGAACAAGGCCTAGGGATTAGACTTTCACTAGTGGACACTCTCAACTTTGATCACATAACAGAATAGATAAATGCATACTCTACACTCTCTTGTTGGATGATGAACACATTGCGTAGGATTACACGAACCCTCAATGCCGGAGTTAACAAGCTCCACAATTCAATGTTCATATTTAAATAACCTTAGAGTGCAAGAAAGATCAAACGACTAAACCAAGTACTAACATAGCATGCACACTGTCACCTTCATGCTTATGTAGGAGGAATAATACACATCAATACTATCATAGCAATAGTTAACTTCGCAATCTACAAGAGATCATGATCATAGCATAAACCAAGTACTAACACGAGTGCACACACTGTCACCATTACACCGTGTAGGAGGAATAAAACTACTTTAATAACATTACTAGAGTAGCACATAGATAAATTGTGATACAAAACACATTGCAATCATAAAGAGATATAAATAAGCACTTCACTACGCCATTCATAACAGTGAATAAGTATTCTGTGAAATATAGCCTAAGAGACCCACACGGTGCACACACTGTCACCTTTACACACGTGGGACAAGGAGTCTCCGGAGATCACATAAGTAAAACTCACTTGACTAGCACAATGACATCTAGATTACAAGCATCATCATATGAATCTCAATCATGTAAGGCAGCTCATGAGATTATTGTATTGAAGTACATAGGAGAGAGATGAACCACATAGCTACCGGTACAGCCTCGATGAAGAACTACTCCCTCTTCATGGGAGCAGCAACGGTGATGAAGATGGCGGTGGAGATGGCAGCGGTGTCGATGGAGAAGCCTTCCGGGGGCACTTCCCCGTCCGGTGCCGGAACAGAGACTCCTGTCCCCCAGATCTTGGCTTCGCGATGGCGGCGGCTCTGGAAGGTTTCGCGTACCGTGGCTTCTTCCGTAAGGGTTTTCGATGCAGGGGCTTTATATAGGCGAAAGGGCAGCCTCGGAGGGTCGAAGGGGCGACCACAACATAGGCGCGCGGCCAGGGCCGCGCCACCCTATCATCTGGGGCCCACAGGGCCCCCTCGCGGCTCTCGGGTGTTCGGATGCTTCCGGCAAAATAGGAACCTGGGCGTTGATTTCGTCCAATTCCGAGAATATTTCGTTACTAGGATTTCTGAAACCAAAAACAGCAGAAAACAGGAACTGGCACTTCGGCATCTTGTTAATAGGTTAGTTCCAGAAAATGCATAAATATGACATATAATGTGTATAAAACATGTAGGTATCATCAATAAAGTAGCATGGAACATAAGAAATTATCGATACGTTGGAGACGTATCAGCATCCCAAAGCTTAGTTCTGCTCGTCCCGAGCAGGTAAAACGATAACAAAGATAATTTCTTAAGTGACATGCCATCATAACCTTGATCATACTATTGTAAGCATATGTAATGAATGCAGCGATCAAAACAATGGTAATGACATGAGTAAACAAATGAATCATAAAGCAAAGACTTTTCATGAATAGTACTTCAAGACAAGCATAAATAAGTCTTGCATAAGAGTTAACTCATAAAGCAATAAATCAAAGTAAAGGTATTGAAGCAACACAAAGGAAGATTAAGTTTCAGCGGTTGCTTTCAACTTATAACATGTATATCTCATGGATATTGTCAACATAAAGTAATATAACAAGTGCAATATGCAAGTATGTAGGAATCAATGCACAGTTCACACAAGTGTTTGCTTCTTAAGGTGGAGGGAGATAGGTAAACTGACTCAACAATAAAAGTAAAAGAAAGGTCCTTCAAAGAGGAAAGCATCGATTGCTGTATTTGTGCTAGAGCTTTTATTTTGAAAACATGAAACAATTTTGTCAACGGTAGTAATAAAGCATATGAGTTATGTAAATTATATCTTACAAGTTGCAAGCCTCATGCATAGTATACTAATAGTGCCCGCACCTTGTCCTACTTAGCTTGGACTACCGGATCTTTGCATGCCATGTTTCAACCAAGTGTCACAAAGGGGTACCTCCATGCCGCCTGTACAAAGGTCTAAGGAGAATGCTCGCATTTTGGATTTCTCGCTTTTGATTATTCTCAACTTAGACATCCATACCGGGACAACATGGACAACAGATAATGGACTCCTCTTAAATGCATAAGCATGTAGCAACAATTATTATTCTCATATGAGATTGAGGATATATGTCCAAAACTGAAACTTCAACCATGATTCATGGCTTTAGTTAGCGGCCCAATGTTCTTCTCTAACAATTTTGCATGCTCCAACCACTAAGGTGATAGATCCTTCAGACAAGACGGACATGCATAGCAACTCACATGATATTCAACAAAGAATAGTTGATGGCGTTCCCCAGAAGCATGGTTATCGCACAACAAGCAACTTAATAAAAGATAAAGTGCATAAGTACATATTCAATACTACGATAGTTTTTAAGGCTATTTTGTCCCATGAGCTATATATTGCAAAGGTGAATGATGGAATTTTAAAGGTAGCACTCAAGCAATTTACTTTGGAATGGCGGAGAAATACCATGTAGTAGGTAGGTATGGTGGACACAAATGGCATAGTGGTTGGCTCAAGGATTTTGGATGCATGAGAAGTATTCCCTCTCGATACAAGGCTTAGGCTAGCAAGGTTTATTTGAAACAAACACAAGGATGAACCGGTGCAGCAAAACTCACATAAAAGACATATTGTAAACATTATAAGACTCTACACCGTCTTCCTTGTTGTTCAAAACTCAATACTAGATATTATCTAGACCTTAGAGAGACCAATTATGCAAACCAAATTTTAGCATGCTCTATGTATTTCTTCACTAATAGGTGCAAAGTATATGATGCAAGAGCTTAAACATGAGCACAACAATTGCCAAGTATCACATTATCCAAGACATTTTACCAATTACTACATGTAGCATTTTTCCAATTCCAACCATATAACAATTTAACGAAGAGGAAACTTCGCCATGAATATTATGAGCTAAGAACACATGTGTTCATACGAACCAGCGGAGCGTGTCTCTCTCCCACACAAGGATGAACTTATTCAGAGAACTAAGATAACAAAACAAAAATAAAAGCACACAGACGCTCCAAGTAAAGAACATAAGATGTGACCGAATAAAAATATAGTTTCACTAGAAGAAACCTGATAAGTTGTTGATGAAGAAGGGGATGCCTTGGGCATCCCCAAGCTTAGATGCTTGAGTCTTCTTAAAATATGCAGGGATGAACCACCGGGGCATCCCCAAGCTTAGACCTTTCACTCTTCTCGATCACATTATATCACCCTCTTCTATTGACCCTTGAAAACTTCTGCCACACCAAACTTCAAGCAAACTCATTAGAGGGTTAGTGCATAATCAAAAATTCACATGTTCAGAGGTGACACAATCATTCTTAACACTTCTGGACATTGCACAAAACTTCTGAAAGTTAATGGAACAAAGAAACTCATTCAACTTAACAAAAGCGGCAATGCGAAATAAAAGGCAGAATCTGTCAAAAACAGAACAGTCCGTAAAGACGAATTTTAAAATGGCACCAGACTTGCTCAAACGGAAAAACTCAAAACTAATGAAAGTTGCGTACATATCTGAGGATCACGCTCGTAAATTGGCAGATTTTTTCGAATTTTCTACAGAGACTTGTGCCCAGATTCGTGACAGACAGCAATGCTGTTTCTGCGCAGCGATCCCAAATATAACATCAACTTTAACATAGAAACTTTACTTGGCACAAAAACATGATAAGGAGAGGTTGCTACAGTAGTAAACAACTTCCAAGACACAAATATAAAACAAAGTACTGTAGTAAAAAAAACACATGGGTTATCTCCCAAGAAGTTCTTTCTTTATAGCCATTAAGATGGGCTCAGCAGTTTTAATGATGCACTCGCAAGAAATAGAAGTTGAAGCAAAAGAGAGCATCAAGAGGCAAATTCAAAACACATTTAAGTCTAACATGCTTCCTATGCATAGGAATCTTGTAAATAAACAAGTTCATGAAGAGCAAAGTAACAAGCATAGGAAGATAAAACAAGTGTAGCTTCAAAAATTTCAGCACATAGAGAGGTGTTTTAGTAACATGAAAATTTTTACAACCATATTTTCCTCTCTCATAATAACTTTCAGTAGCATCATGAGCAAACTCAACAATATAACTATCACATAAAGCATTCTTATCATGAGTCTCATGCACAAAATTATTACTCTCCACATAAGCATAATCAATTTTATTAGTTGTAGTGGGAGCAAATTCAACAAAGTAGCTATCATTATTATTCTTATCATCAAATATAGGAGGCATAGTATCATCAAAGTAAATTTTCTCCTCAATGCTTGGGGGACTAAAAATATCATGCTCATCAAAGCCAGCTTCCCCAAGCTTAGAATTTTCCATAGCATTAGCAACAATAGTGTTCAAAGCATTCATATTAATATGTTCCATGGGTTTTTTAATTTTCGCATCAAACCATCCATGTCTTAAATCAGGAAATAGAATAAGAAGCTCATTGTTGTCCATTATGCCTAACTAGTGTAAACAAGAAACCAAATGTCGCAATTGCAGAGTCTAAAGGAAATAGCTTCGAGCACACACACAATGGCGCCAGAAAAGTACTGTTACCTGGAACCGGAGTATGAGTGCCTTTTACCTTTCCTCCCCGGCAACGGCGCCAGAAAAATGCTTGATGTCTACGGGTGCTTCTATTCTTGTAGACAGTGTTGGGCCTCCAAGAGCAGAGGTTTGTAGAACAGCAGCAAGTTTCCCTTAAGTGGATTACCCAAGGTTTATCGAACTCAGGGAGGAAGAGGTCAAAGATATCCCTCTCATGCAACCCTGCAACCACAAAGCAAGAAGTCTCTTGTGTCCCCAACACACCTAATAGGTGTACTAGTTCGGCGAAGAGATAGTGAAATACAAGTGGTATGAATGAATATGAGCAGTAGTATGGCGCCAGAAAAGTGCTTGCTGGCGTGCAGTTGATGGTAGTAATATTGTAGGAAGTAAACAAGCAGTAGTAACACAGCAGTAGTAACAGTAAAACAGTAAACAAGCAGCGATAGCAGTATTTAGGAACAAGGCCTAGGGATTAGACTTTCACTAGTGGACACTCTCAACTTTGATCACATAACAGAATAGATAAATGCATACTCTACACTCTCTTGTTGGATGATGAACACATTGCGTAGGATTACACGAACCCTCAATGCCGGAGTTAACAAGCTCCACAATTCAATGTTCATATTTAAATAACCTTAGAGTGCAAGAAAGATCGAAACGACTAAACCAAGTACTAACATAGCATGCACACTGTCACCTTCATGCTTATGTAGGAGGAATAATACACATCAATACTATCATAGCAATAGTTAACTTCGCAATCTACAAGAGATCATGATCATAGCATAAACCAAGTACTAACACGAGTGCACACACTGTCACCATTACACCGTGTAGGAGGAATAAAACTACTTTAATAACTTTACTAGAGTAGCACATAGATAAATTGTGATACAAAACACATTGCAATCATAAAGAGATATAAATAAGCACTTCACTACGCCATTCATAACAGTGAATAAGTATTCTGTGAAATATAGCCTAAGAGACCCACACGGTGCACACACTGTCACCTTTACACACGTGGGACAAGGAGTCTCCGGAGATCACATAAGTAAAACTCACTTGACTAGCACAATGACATCTAGATTACAAGCATCATCATATGAATCTCAATCATGTAAGGCAGCTCATGAGATTATTGTATTGAAGTACATAGGAGAGAGATGAACCACATAGCTACCGGTACAGCCCCGAGCCTCGATGGAGAACTACTCCCTCTTCATGGGAGCAGCAGCGTTGATGAAGATGGCGGTGGAGATGGCAGCGGTGTCGATGGAGAAGCCTTCCGGGGCACTTCCCCGTCCGGCAGGGTGCCGGAACAGAGACTCGTCCCCCAGATCTTGGCTTCGCGATGGCGGCGGCTCTGGAAGGTTTCGCGTACCGTGGCTTCTTCCGTAAGGGTTTTCGATGCAGGGGCTTTATATAGGCGAAAGGGCAGCCTCGGAGGGTCGAAGGGGCGACCACACCATAGGCTGGCGCGGCCAGGGCCCAGGCGCGCCACCCTATCATCCGGGCCCACAGGGCCCCCACGGCTCTCGGGTGTTCGGATGCTTCCGGCAAAATAGGAACCAGGCGTTGATTTCGTCCAATTCGAGAATATTTCGTTACTAGGATTTCTGAAACCAAAAACAGCAAAACAGGCTGGCACTTCGGCATCTTGTTAATAGGTTAGTTCCAGAAAATGCATAAATATGACATATAATGTGTATAAAACATGTAGGTATCATCAATAAAGTAGCATGGAACATAAGAAATTATCGATACGTTGGAGACGTATCAATCATCATATCATCAAGTAATTTAGTTGCGGCGCCCAGGGTGATGGACATAAAAGTACCTCCAGCAGCTGAATCCAATAGGTTCCTCGAGGAAAAATTCAATCCTGCATAAAAGGTTTGGATGATCATCCAAGTAGTCAGTCCATGGGTTGGGCAATTCTTTACCAAAGATTTCATTCTCTCCCATGCTTGAGCAACATGTTCATTATCAAATTGTTTAAAATTCATTATGCTACTTCTCAAAGATATAATCTTAGCAGGAGGATAATATTTACTAATAAAAGCATCTTTGCATTTAGTCCATGAATCAATACTATTCTTAGGCAAAGAAAGCAACCAATCTTTAGCTCTTCCTCTTAATGAGAAAGGAAACAATTTTAGTTTTATAATATCACCATGTATATCCTTATACTTTTGCATTTCACAAAGTTCAACAAAATTATTAAGATGGGCAGCAGCATCATCAGTACTAACACCAGAAAATTGCTCTCTCATAACAAGATTCAGTAAAGCAGGTTTAATTTCATAGAATTCTGCTGTAGTAGCAGGTGGAGCAATAGGAGTACATATAAAATCATTATTATTTGTGCTAGTGAAGTCACACAACTTAGTATTTTCAGGAGTACCCATTATAACAGTAGTAAAGTAAACTAGGCAAATAAAATAAAGACAAGTAACTAATTTTTTTGTGTTTTTGATATAGAGAACAAGACAGTAAATAAAGTAAAGCTAGCAACTAATTTTTTTGTGTTTTGTTTAAGTGCAGCAAACAAAGTAGTAAAATAAAGCAAGACAAAAACAAAGTAAAGAGATTGGAAGTGGAGACTCCCCTTGCAGCGTGTCTTGATCTCCCCGGCAACGGCGCCAGAAAACAGGCTTGATGCGCGTAGATGTACACGTCCGTTGGGAACCCCAAGAGGAAGGTATGATGCGCAAAGCGGCAAGTTTTCCCTCAGAAAGAAACCAAGGTTATCGAACCAGTAGGAGCCAAGAAGCACGTGAAGGTTGTTGGTGGAGGAATGTAGTGCGGCGCAACACCAGTGAAACCGGCGCCAACGTGGAACCTGCACAATCAAAGTACTTTGCCCCAACGTAACAGTGAGGTTGTCAATCTCACCGGCTTGCTGAAAACAAAGGATTAAGCGTATCGAGTGGAAGATGGTGGTTGTTTGCAAAGAACAGTAAAAGCAGTAGAATGTATTCAGATGTAAAAGAATGGACCGGGGTCCACAGTTCACTAGTGGTGTCTCTCCAATAAGATAACTAGCATGCTGGGTGAACAAATTACAGGCGAGCAATTGACAAATAAAGATTCAATACATATCAATGATGATTACTATGTGATTTAATCAGGGCATTACGACAAAGTACATAGACCACTATCCAGCATGCATCTATGCCTAAATAATCCACCTTCAGGTTATCATCCGAACCCCTTCCAGTATTAAGTTGTAAACAACAGATAATTGCATTAAGTATGGTGCGTAATGTAATCAACACAAATATCCTTAGACAAAGCATCAATGTTTTATCCCTAGTAGCAACAGCACATCCACAACCTTAGAACTTTCTGTCACTGTCCCAGATTTAATGGAGGCATGAACCCACTATCGAGCATAATTACTCCCTCTTGGAGTTACAAGTATCAACTTGGCCAGAGCCTCTACTAGCAACGGAGAGCATGCAAGAACATAAACAACACATATATGATAGATTGATAATCAACTTAACATAGTATTCTCTATTCATCGGATCTCACCAAACACAACATGTAGCATTACAAATAGATGATCTTGATCATGTTAGGCAGCTCACAAGATCTATAACAATGAAAGCACAAGCGGAGAAGACAACCATCTAGCTACTGCTATGGACCCATAGTCCAAGGATGAACTACTCACGCATCAATCCAGAGGCGGGCATGATGATGTAGAGCCCCTCCGGTGATGATTCCCCTCTCCGGCAGGGTGCCGGAGGCGATCTCCTGAATTCCCCGAGATGGGATTGGCGGCGGCGGCCTCTCAGTAATGTTTTCCGTAACGTGGCTCTCGGTACGGGGTTTCGCGACGGAGGCTTTAAGTAGGCGGAAGGGTAGGTCGGCGGCGACCGACACAACAGCCGCGCGGCCCAGGCCCGAGCCGCGCCGCCCGGTGTCGCCGCCTCGTGGCCCCACTTCGTCTCCTCTTCGGACTTCTGGAAGCTTCGTGCAAAAATAGGACCCTGGGCGTTGATTTCGTCCAATTCCGAGAATATTTCCTTACTAGGATTTCTAAAACCAAAAACAGCAGAAAAAAATGGCACTTCGGCATCTTGTTAATAGGTTAGTGCGGAAAATGTATAATAATGCTGTAAAGTATGTATAAAACATTCAAGTATTGTAATAAAAGTAGCATGGAACATAAGAAATTATGGATACGTTTGCGACGTATCAGACCGCGGCTCCGGTGATGGAGAAGACCGCGGCTCCGGTGATGGAGAAGCCGAGTGCTCCGGTGATGGCGATGTATACGATCACTAGAGGCATTAATGGAATTCTATATGTACATATGTATATAAATTAATTAATTTTTATTCTCTTAGGCCTCCGAAGATAAGTTGGAGAAACGAGGCCCGGCAAAGAAGTTGACCAAAAAAGACCACTTCACAATTGAAGCTATATCACCGGAAGGCCAACCTGTGGCACCCAAAGTGTCAGAACGACATTTAAAAATCAGTGCGGAGTTCTGGTTAGGGATCGCATCCCGATCACTATTAGAGAATGGAACAAGACCAAGAATGTGTCCGAAAGTCAGGTTGCCGATAGGTACAAAGACACACTTTTTGACGACCTCATGGCACATTTCACTTTGCCAGATTTGGGATCGGAGTCTGAGAATGCTAAGCAGAGGGCGCTAGTGAAGAAATGGGCTCTTAAGAAGATGGGGGGACTTTTCCAGGCGTGGAAAAACCGGTTATGGGAAACTTATAAGTGTTGGAGATATGCCCAAGAGTCAATAATAAATTAGTTATTGTTATATCTTAGTCTTCATGATAAATGTTTACATCTCATGCTATAATTGTATTAACCGAAACATTGATACATGTGTGTTATGTAAACAACAAGGAGTCCCTAGTAAGCCTCTTGTATAACTAGCTTGTTGATTAATAGATGATCATGGTTTCGTGATCATGAACATTGGATGTTGTTAATAACAAGGTTATGTCATTGGGTGAATGATATAATGGACATACACCCAAATAAGCGTAGCATAAGATCAAGTCATTAAGTTCAATTTGCTATAAGCTTTCGATACATAGTTACCTAAGTCCTTCGACCATGAGATCATGTAAATCACTTACACCGGAAGGGTACTTTGATTACATCAAACGCCATTGCGTAAATGGGTGGTTATAAAGATGGGATTAAGTATTTGGAAAGTGTGAGTTGAGGCATATGGATCAATAGTGGGATTTGTCCATCCTGATGACGGATAGATATACTCTGGGCCCTCTCGGTGGAATGTCATCTGATTAGCTTGCAAGCATATGAATGGTTCATAAGAGATCACATACCACGGTACGAGTAAAGAGTACTTGTCGGTAACGAGGTTGAACAAGGTATGGAGATACCGATGATCGAACCTCGGACAAGTAAAATATCGTGTGACAAAGGGAATCGGCATCGTATGTAAATGGTTCAATCGATCACTAAGTCATCGTTGAATATGTGGGAGCCATTATGGATCTCCAGATCCCGCTATTGGTTATTGCTCGGAGAGGAGTCTCGACCATGTCTGCATAGTTCGCGAACCGTAGGGTGACGCGCTTAAGGTTCGATGTCGCATAAGTAGATTCAGAATATGAGATGGAGTCCGAAGTTTTTGTTCGGAGTCTCGGATGGGATCCAGGACATCACGAGGAGGTCCGGAATGGTCCGGAGAATAAGATTCATATAAGGGAAGTCATTTTTCGGGGTTCGGGAAAAAGTCCGGTGTTTTGACCGGAGCTTCTAGAAGGTTCTAGAGGGCCACCAGTGGGCCCACCACCCCGGGAGAGGCCACGTAGGCGCCACATGGCATGGTGGGGCCTGCCCACTATGACATGTGGGCCCAGGCCGGCCTACCCCTTAGAGATAAGATCTATCTCTTAATTTAAATGGTTTAAATCTAGAGATAAGATCTATCTCTAAAATAAAGTGTTTAAACGAAGAGATAAGGGGAAGGCTTGAGGGGGAAGAAAAGTCCCCCCTCATGCACCAGCCAAGGAAGGTGTGGGCCCCAGGGGGGCTGACCCCTCCCCCTATATAAAGAGGGGAGGGGGTGTGATGGCGTGTAACTCACACGTTCGTTGGGAACCCCAAGAGGAAGATATGATGCGCACAGTAGCAAGTTTTCCCTCAGAAAGAAACCAAGGTTTAATCGAACCAGTAGGAGCCAAGAAGCACGTTGAAGGTTGATGGTGGCGAAATGTGATGCGGCGCAACAACAGGGATTCCGGCGCCAACGTGGAATCTGCACAACAAAACCAAAGTACTTTGCCCCAACGAAACAGTGAGGTTGTCAATCTCACCGGCTTGCTGTAACAAAGGATTAAACGTATCGAGTGGAAGATGATTGTTTGCAAGAAAACATAAAACACAATTGCAGTAGATTGTATATGTAAAGAATAGGACCGGGGTCCACAGTTCACTAGAGGTGTCTCTCCCATAAGATAAAGGCATGTTGGGTGAACAAATTACAGTCGGGCAATTGACAAATAGAGAAGGGCATAACAATGCATGTACATGATATGATAAATATAGTGAGATTTAATTGGGCATTACGACAAAGTACATAGACCGCCATCCAACTGCATCTATGCCTAAAAAGTCCACCTTCAGGTTATCATCCGAACCCCATTCAGTATTAAGTTGCTAAGCAACAGACAATTGCATTAAGTATGGTGCGTAATGTAATCGACAACTACATCCTTAGACATAGAATCAATGTTTTATCCCTAGTGGCAACAGCACATCACAACCTTAGAACTTTCTGTCACTGTCCCAGGTGTCAATGAAGGCATGAACCCACTATCGAGCATAAATACTCCCTCTTGGAGTTAAGAGTACAAACTTGGCCAGAGCCTCTACTAATAACGGAGAGCATGCAAGATCATAAACAACACATAAACAATAGATTGATAATCACCATAACATAGTATTCTCTATCCATCGGATCCCGACAAACACAACATATAGTATTACAGATAGATGATCTTGATCATGTTAGGCAGCTCACAAGATCCAACAATGAAGCACAATTAGGAGAAGACGACCATCTAGCTACTGCTATGGACCCATGGTCCAGGGGTGAACTACTCACTCATCACTCCGGAGGCGATCATGGCGATGAAGAGTCCTCCGGGAGATGAATCCCCTCTCCGGCAGGGTGCCGGAGGCGATCTCCTGAATCCCCCAAGATGGGATTCGCGGCGGCGCGTCTCTGGAAGGTTTTCCGTATCGTGGCTCTCGGTACTGGGGGTTTCGCGAAGGAGGCTTTAAGTAGGCGGAAGGGTAGGTCAGGGGCTGACGAGGGCCCACACCATAGGGCGGCGCGGGCCCCCTCGGCCGCGCGACCCTATGGTGGCGGCGCCTCGTCGCCCCACTTTGTTATCTCTTCGGTCTTCTGGAAGCTCCGTGCAAAAATAGGACCCTGGCGAAGATTTCGTCCAATTCCGAGAATATTTCCTTACTAGGATTTCTGAAACCAAAAACAGAAAACAAAGGCTCTTCGGCATCTTGTTAATAGGTTAGTTCCGAAAATGCATAAATATGACATATAATGTGCATAAAACATGTAGGTATCATCAATAAAGTAGCATGGAACATAAGAAATTATCGATACGTTGGAGACGTATCAGCATCCCCAAGCTTAGTTCTGCTCGTCCCGAGCAGGTAAAACGATAACAAAGATAATTTCTGAAGTGACATGCCATCATAATCTTGATCATACTATTTGTAAACATATGTAATGAATGCAGCGATCAAAACAAAGGTAATGACATGAGTAAACAAGTGAATCATATGACAAAGACTTTTCATGAATAGTACTTTCAAGACAAGCATCAATAAGTCTTGCATAAGAGTTAACTCATAAAGCAATAAATCAAGTAAAGGTGTTGAAGCAACACATAGGAAGATTAAGTTTCAGCGGTTGCTTTCAACTTATAACATGTATATCTCATGGATATTGTCAACATAAAGTAATATAACAAGTGCAATATGCAAGTATGTAGGAATCAATGCACAGTTCACACAAGTGTTTGCTTCTTAAGGTGGAGGGAGATAGGTAAACTGACTCAACAATAAAAGTAAAAGAATGGTCCTTCAAAGAGGAAAGCATCGATTGCTGTATTTGTGCTAGAGCTTTTATTTTGAAAACATGAAACAATTTTGTCAACGGTAGTAATAAAGCATATGAGTTATGTAAATTATATCTTACAAGTTGCAAGCCTCATGCATAGTATACTAATAGTGCCCGCACCTCGTCCTACTTAGCTTGGACTACCGGATCTTTGCATGCCATGTTTCAACCAAGTGTCACAAAGGGGTACCTCCATGCCGCCTGTACAAAGGTCTAAGGAGAAAGCTCGCATTTTGGATTTCTCGCTTTTGATTATTCTCAACTTAGACATCCATACCGGGACAACATGGACAACAGATAATGGACTCCTCTTAAATGCATAAGCATGTAGCAATGATTATTATTCTCATATGAGATTGAGGATATATGTCCAAAACTGAAACTTCCACCATGATTCATGGCTTTAGTTAGCGGCCCAATGTTCTTCTCTAACAATTTTGCATGCTCCAACCACTAAAATGATAGATCCTTCAGACAAGACGGACATGCATAGCAACTCACATGATATTCAACAATAGTTGATGGCGTTCCCCAGAAGCATGGTTATCGCACAACAAGCAACTTAATAAAAGATAAAGTGCATAAGTACATATTCAATACTACGATAGTTTTTAAGGCTATTTTGTCCCATGAGCTATATATTGCAAAGGCGAATGATGGAAATTTAAAGGTAGCACTCAAGCAATTTACTTTGGAATGGCGGAGAAATACCATGTAGTAGGTAGGTATGGTGGACACAAATGGCATAGTAGTTGGCTCAAGGATTTTGGATGCATGAGAAGTATTCCCTCTCGATACAAGGTTTAGGCTAGCAAGGTTATTTGAAACAAACACAAGGATGAACCGGTGCAGCAAAACTCACATAAAAGACATATTGTAAACATTATAAGACTCTACACCGTCTTCCTTGTTGTTCAAAACTCAATACTAGATATTATCTAGACCTAGAGAGACCAAATATGCAAATCAAATTTTAGCAAGCTCTATGTATTTCTTCATTAATGGGTGCAAAGCATATGATGCAAGAGCTTAAACATGAGCACAACAATTGCCAAGTATCACATTATCCAAGACATTTTAGAATTACTACATGTAGCATTTTCCAATTCCAACCATATAACAATTTAACGAAGAAGAAACTTCGCCTTGAACATTATGAGTAAAGCCTAAGGACATATTTGTCCATATGCAACAGCGGAGCGTGTCTCTCTCCCACAAAGTGAATGCTAGGATCCATTTTATTCAAACAAAAACAAAAACAAAAACAAACAGACGCTCCAAGTAAAGAACACAAGATGTGACTGAATAAAAATATAGTTTCAGGGGAGGAACCTGATGATGTTGTCGATGAAGAAGGGGATGCCTTGGGCATCCCCAAGCTTAGACGCTTGAGTCTTCTTAAAATATGCAGGGGTGAACCACGGGGGCATCCCCAAGCTTAGAGCTTTCACTCCTCTTGATCATAGTATATCATACTCCTCTCTTGACCCTTGAAAACTTCCTTCACACCAAACTTCAAGCAAACTCATTAGAGGGTTAGTGCATAATCAAAAATTCACATGTTCAGAGGTGACACAATCATTCTTAACACTTCTGGACATTGCACAAAACTACTGGACATTAATGGATCAAAGAAATGAATCCAACATAGCAAAAGAGGCAATGCGAAATAAAAGGCAGAATCTGTCAAAAATAGAACAGTCCGTAAAGACGAATTTAAAGCTGGCACCAGACTTGCTCAAATGGAAAAACTCAAAACTAATGAAAGTTGCGTACATATCTGAGGATCACGCTCGTAAATTGGCAGATTTTTTCGAATTTTCTACAGAGGCCTGTGCCCAGATTCGTGACAGACAGCAATGCTGTTTCTGCGCAGCGATCCCAAATATAACATCAACTTTGACATAGAAACTTTACTTGGCACAAAAACATGAAAAGGAGAGGTTGCTACAGTAGTAAACAACTTCCAAGACTCAACAAAACAAAAAATTGCTGTAGTAAAAACATGGGTTGTCTCCCAAGAAGTTCTTTCTTTATAGCCATTAAGATGGGCTCAGTAATTTTAATGATACTCTCGCAAGAAAAAGAGAGAAGCAAGAAGCAAATTTAAAACACATTTAAGCCTAACCCACTTCCTATGAAAAGGAATCTTGTACACAAATAGATTCATGAAGAACAAAGTGGCAAGCATAGAAAAGCAACACAAGTGCAATTTCAAGATTCTCAACATAAAGAGGGGAAACTTAATATTATTAAGATGCATATAACCATGTTTCCCTCTCTCATAATAACTTTCAGTAGCATCATGAACAAACTCAACAATATAACTATCACATAAAGCATTCTTGTCATGAGCCACATGCATAAAATTATTACTCTCCACATAAGCATAATCAATTTTATTAGTTGTAGTGGGAGCAAATTCAATAAAATAGCTATCATTATTATTCTCATCACCATAATCATCATACATAGGAGGCATATTGTAATCATAATTAACTTTCTCCTCAATAGTAGGTGGACTGAAAATATCATATTCATCATTGCAAGCATCATATATAGGAGGTAAAGTATCATCAAAGTAAATTTTCTCCTCCATGCTTGGGGGACTAAAAATATCACAACCAGCTTCCCCAAGCTTAAATTCTTCCATAGCTTTAGCAATAATGGTGTTCAAAGAGTTCATGCTAATAACATTGCTACAACTATTTTGTAAACAAAGTTCCATGGGTTTTTTAATTTTCTCTTCAAACACATCATGTCCTAATTCAAGATAAAGTTCATAAAGATCTCTAATTTTTTTGTTGTTTTCCATTATGCCTAACTAGTGAAAATAAAAACAAGTACAGGACTAGACATGATAACAAAATAAATTAAATGCAAGTAACTAAATTTTTTGTGTTTTTGATATAGAGAGCAAGACAATAAATAAAGTAAAACTAGCAACTAATTTTTTTGTGTTTTGTTTAGGTGCAGCAAACAAAGTAGCAAATAAAATAAAGCAAGACAAAAACAAAGTAAAGAGATTGAGAAGTGGAGACTCCTCTTGCAGCGTGTCTTGATCTCCCCGGCAACGGCGCCAGAAAAAGAGCTGTTGACGTGGGAGTTGAAAATCTTTGTGGTGTAACTTTTCTTCAGGTCCCCGGCAACGGCGCCAGAAAAAGAGCTTGATGGCGTGTAACTCACACGTTCGTTGGGAACCCCAAGAGGAAGGTATGATGCGCACATAGCAAGTTTTCCCTCAGAAAAAACCAAGGTTTAATCGAACCAGAGGAGCCAAGAAGCACGTTGAAAGTTGATGGTGGCGAAATGTGATGCGGCGCAACAACAGGGATGCGCCAACGTGGAATCTGCACAACAAAACCAAAGTACTTTGCCCCAACGAAACAGTGAGGTTGTCAATCTCACCGGCTTGCTGTAACAAAGGATAAAACGTATCGAGTGGAAGATGATTGTTTGCAAGAAAACAGTAAAACACAATTGCAGTAGATTGTATGCTATGTAAAGAATAGGACCGGGGTCCACAGTTCACTAGAGGTGTCTCTCCCATAAGATAAAGGCATGTTGGGTGAACAAATTACAGTCGGGCAATTGACAAATAGAGAAGGGCATAACAATGCATGTACATGATATGATAAATATAGTGAGATTTAATTGGGCATTACGACAAAGTACATAGACCGCCATCCAACTGCATCTATGCCTAAAAAGTCCACCTTCAGGTTATCATCCGAACCCCATTCAGTATTAAGTTGCTAAGCAACAGACAATTGCATTAAGTATGGTGCGTAATGTAATCGACAACTACATCCTTAGACATAGAATCAATGTTTTATCCCTAGTGGCAACAGCACATCACAACCTTAGAACTTTCTGTCACTGTCCCAGGTGTCAATGAAGGCATGAACCCACTATCGAGCATAAATACTCCCTCTTGGAGTTAAGAGTACAAACTTGGCCAGAGCCTCTACTAATAACGGAGAGCATGCAAGATCATAAACAACACATAAACAATAGATTGATAATCACCATAACATAGTATTCTCTATCCATCGGATCCCGACAAACACAACATATAGTATTACAGATAGATGATCTTGATCATGTTAGGCAGCTCACAAGATCCAACAATGAAGCACAATTAGGAGAAGACGACCATCTAGCTACTGCTATGGACCCATGGTCCAGGGGTGAACTACTCACTCATCACTCCGGAGGCGATCATGGCGATGAAGAGTCCTCCGGGAGATGAATCCCCTCTTCGGCAGGGTGCCGGAGGCGATCTCCTGAATCCCCGAGATGGGATTCGCGGCGTCGGCGTCTCGGAAGGTTTTCCGTATCGTGGCTCTCGATGGGGGTTTCGCGACGGAGGCTTTAAGTAGGCGGAAGGGTAGGTCGGGGGGACGGGGCCCACACCATAGGGCGGCGCGGGCCCCCTCGGCCGCGCGGCCCTATGGTGGCGGCGCCTCGTCGCCCCACTTCGTTATCTCTTCGGTCTTCTGGAAGCTCCGTGCAAAAATAGGACCCTGGGAAGATTTCGTCCAAGTCCGAAATATTTCCTTAGGATTTCTGAAACCAAACAGAAAACAAGAACTGGCTCTTCGGCATCTTGTTAATAGGTTAGTTCCAGAAAATGCATAAATATTACATATAATGTGCATAAAACATGTAGGTATCATCAATAAAGTAGCATGGAACATAAGAAATTATCGATACGTTGGAGACATATCAGGGTGGCCGGCCAACACACCATCCCCAAAACCCTAGCCGCCCCCCTCTCTTCCTCCTCCATACGTTGTGCAGGCTTAGGCGAAGCCCTGCAGCAAATCTTCTCCACCACCACCACCACGCCGTCGTGCTGGGATTCCGTGGAGATCTACCACACCTCCGCTGCCCGCTGGAACGGGGAGAGGAAGGGGCTTCATCGACACCATACGCGCGACCGAGTACGGAAGTGCTGCCGGATTGCAGCACCGGGGACGATCGTCTACACCAACAACGAGATCTAATCTCGTAGGCTTTGGAAATCTTCGAGGGTTAGTCTCATATAAATCTCGTTGCTTCAATCTTGTAGATTAGATCTTGGGTGTTCCATAGATTAGATCTTGGTTTTATTCGTCTTGCGGTAGGAAAATTTTTGTTTTCTATGCAACGAACCCCATCAGTGGTATCAGAGCCATGTCTATGCATAGATCTGTTGCACGAGTAGAACACAATGGTTTTGTGGGCGGTGATGCTTTTGTTGCTTTAGTTTGTGTACTTTGCATCTTGCGGGATGGTGGGATGAAGCGGCCCGGGCTAACTTTACATGACCGCGTCTCATGAGACTTGCTCCACGCTTGACATGCAACTTGTATTGCATAAGTGGATTTGCGGGTGTCTGTCTCTCCCACCATAGTGAAGATTACAATTTGCACTTTCTATTGTCAACACTAGTATCACCGTTGTGGTTCATGTTCGTAGGTAGATTGGATCTTACTCGAAAACCCTAAACCACGTAAAATATGCAAACCAAATTAGAGGCGTCTAACTTGTTTTTGCAGGGTTTGGTGATGTGATATGGCCATGATGTGATGATGATTATATTTGATGTATGAGATGTTCATTGTTGTATTATGGCAACCGGCAGGAGCCTAATGGTTGTCTTTAATTTTTGTTAAAGACATGCGTGTCTATTCATCATGTAATAGCTTTATTTCAAGTAGTTGTCATAGTAGCTATAAGTGATGGACAACCATGAAGCGGCGCCACTGACCTTGACGCCATGTTGGTGATGATGGAGATCATGTCCGTGCTTTGGAGATGGAGATCAAAAGCACAAGAAGAAAGGCCATATCATATCACACATTATGAATTGCATGTGATGTTAATCATTTATGCATCTTATTTTGCTTAGATCGCGATGGTAGCATTATAAGATGATCCCTCTCACTAAATATCAAGATAATAAAGTGTTCATCCTTAGTATGCACCGTTGCTAAGACTTGTCGTTTCGAAGCATCTCGTGATGATCGGGTGTGATAGACTCTACATGTGCATACAACGGGTGCAAGCCAGATTTGCACACGCGGATACTAAGGTTGCCTTGATGAGCCTAGCATGTACAGACATGGTCTCGGAACACGGGATACCGAAAGGTAGAGCATGAGTCATATGAATGATATGATGAACACTTTGAGTGTTCGCCTTTGAAGCTACATCTTTTCTCGTGAAGATCGGACTTGGTGTAGTGGATTTGGTTCGTGTAATCACTAAGACAATGCGAGGGATATTGTTTTGAGTGGGAGTTCACCTAGTTAATTTAATAATTAAAATTGAACTCATTTTGTCATAAACTTAGTCTAAACTCTTTGCAAATATGTTGTAGATCATGGCGCCCCCTCCATCAATTTTAACCAGTTCCTAGAGAAAGAAAAGCTTAAGAGCAATGGTAGCAACTTCACTGATTGGTTCCGTCATGTGAGGATTTTCCTCACTGGTGGAAGCCTGCAATATGTGCTCGATGCACCGCTAGGTCCCCCACCACCTCCTGCAGTATCCGAGGACGTAAAGAATGTTTACGAGACTCGGGTGACTCGGTACTCAAGTTCAGTGTGCCATCCTGTGCAGCCTAGAGGCAGAGCTCCAAAAGCGTTTTGAGCACCACGACCCTTGTGAGATGATGCGTGAGCTCAAGGTTATCTTTGAAACTCATGCGGCCGTGGAGAGCTATGAGGCCTCGAAACAGTTCTTTGGCTGTATGATGGAAGAGGGCAGCTCCGTTAGTGAGCACGTGTTCGCCATGTCCGGACACGCGAAGAAGCTCAGTGACTTGGGGATTGTGATCCCTAACCAGCTGGGTATTCATCGTGTCCTCCAATCACTGCCACCAAGTTATAAGAACTTCGTGATGAACTACAACATGCAGAACATGAACAAAGAGTTGCCTGAACTCTTCTCCATGCTGAAATCTGCTGAAGTAGAAATACGGAAGGAGAACCAAGTGTTGATGGTCAACAAGACCACCAGTTTCAAGAAGCAGGGCAAGCCTAACAAGGGCAACTTCAAGAAGGGCGGCAAGAAAGTTGCGGCGCCTCCTGAGAAGCCTAAGGCTGGTCCTAAGCCTGAGACTGTGTGTTACTACTGCCAGGGGAAGGGGCACTGGAAGCGTAATTGCTCCAAATACTTGGCCGATCTGAAGAGCGGCCACGTCAAGAAGAAAGGTATATTTGATATACATGTTATAGATGTCTATCTTACTGGTTCTCGTAGTAGTGCCTGGGTATTTGATACTGGTTCGGTTGCTCACATTTGTAACTCGAAACAGGAACTACGGAATAAACGAAGCCTAGCGAGGGACGAGGTGACGATGCGCGTTGGAAATGGATCCAAGGTCGATGTGATCGCTGTCGGCACGCTCCCTCTACATCTACCTTCGGGATTAGTTTTAAACCTCAATAATTGTTATTTGGTACCTGCGTTGAGCATGAACATTATATTTGGATCTTGTTTAATGCAAGACGGTTATTCGTTTAAGTCTGAGAATAATGGTTGTTCGATTTATATGAGTAATGTCTTTTATGGCCATGCACCTGAGATGAATGGTTTATTCTTGTTAAATCTCGATAGTAGTGATACACATGTTCATAACATTGATGCTAAGCGAATTAAATTGAATGATAATTCTACTTATATGTGGCACTGTCGTCTTGGTCATATTGGAGTGAAGCGCGGACTTCTTGAGTCACTTGACTTTGAGTCACTTGACAGATGCGAAGCATGTCTAATGGGAAAAATGACTAAGACTCCATTTTCTGGTACAATGGAGCGAGCTACAGACTTATTGGAAATCATACATACCGATGTGTGCGGACCAATGAGTGTAGCATCGCGTGGTGGTTATCGTTATGTTCTAACCTTCACGGATGATCTGAGTAGATATGGGTATATTTACTTTATGAAACATAAGTCCGAGACTTTCGAGAAGTTCAAGGAATTCCAAAGTGAAGTAGAAAATCAATGTAACAAGAAGATTAAGTTTCTGCGTTCTGACCGTGGAGGCGAATATCTGAGTTATGAGTTTGGCATGCATTTAAAGAAATGCGGAATACTTTCACAATTGACACCACCGGGAACACCACAGCGCAATGGTGTGTCCGAACGTCGTAATCGAACTCTCTTAGATATGGTTCGGTCTATAATGTCTCTTACCGATTTGCCGTTATCGTTTTGGGGTTATGCATTAGAGACAGCTGCATTCACTTTAAATAGGGCACCATCTAAATCCGTTGAAACGACACCGTATGAATTATGGTTTGGGAAGAAACCTAAGCTGTCGTTCCTTAAAGTTTGGGGTTGCGAAGCTTATGTAAAGAAGTTACAGCCTGACAAGCTAGAACCCAAAGCGGAGAAATGCGTCTTCATAGGATACCCTAAAGAAACAATTGGGTACACTTTCTATCACAGATCCGAAGGCAAAATCTTTGTTGCCAAGAACGGATCCTTTCTTGAGAAGGAGTTTCTCACTAAAGAAGTGACTGGAAGGAAAGTAGAACTCGACGAGGTTGATGAACCTTCTCTCATAGATCAGAGTAGCGCAGTGCCGGAAGAAGTTCCTGCGCAGCCTGCACCGATAGGAGAGGAAGCAAATGATGATGATCATGAAACTTCGAACGAGGAAGCTACTGAACCTCGCAGATCGACAAGGGAACGTACCACTCCTGATTGGTATGATCCTTGTCTAAATGTCATGATTGTGGACAACAATGATGAAGACCCTGCGACGTATGAAGAAGCGATGATGAGCCCAGATTCCAACAAATGGCAAGAAGCCATGAAATCCAAAATGGGATCCATGTATGATAACCAAGTATGGACTTTGGTAGACTTACCTGATAGCCGCAAGGCTGTCGAGAATAAATGGATCTTCAAGAGAAAAATAGATGCTGATGGTAACATTACCGTCTATAAAGCTCGACTTGTCGAAAGGGTTTCCGACAAATTCAAGGAGTTGACTACGATGAGACTTTCTCACCTGTAGCGAAGCTAAAGTCTGTGAGGATTTTGTTAGCAATAGCTGCATTTTTCGATTATGAGATTTGGCAGATGGATGTCAAAACGGCGTTCCTTAATGGTGATATTGAGGAAGAGTTGTATATGGTACAACCCAAAGGTTTTGTCGATCCTAAAAATGCTGACAAGGTATGCAAACTTCAGCGTTCCATTTATGGACTGAAGCAAGCATCCCGGAGTTGGAACCTACGCTTTGATAGAGTGATCAAAGACTTCGGTTTTATACGGACTCATGGTGAGGCCTGTATTTACAAGAAAGTGAGTGGGAGCTCTGTAGCGTTCCTGATATTGTATGTAGATGACATATTATTGATTGGGAATGATATAGAACTATTAAGCAGCGTTAAAGGTTATTTGAATAAGTGTTTTTCAATGAAAGACCTTGGTGAAGCAGCGTACATTTTAGGCATCAAGATTTATAGAGATAGATCAAGACGCCTAATAGGCCTTTCACAGAGTACATACCTGGACAAGATTCTAAAGAAGTTTAGAATGGATGAAAGCAAGAAAGGGTTCTTGCCTATGTTACCAGGTAAGGTCTTGAGTAAGACTCAAGGTCCGGCTACGGCAGATGAAAGAGAGAGGATGAGCAAAATCCCCTATGCTTCGGCAGTAGGCTCTATCATGTATGCCATGCTGTGTACTAGACCGGATATCGCACATGCTGTTAGTTTGACCAGCAAATATCAAAGTGATATAGGAATGGAACACTGGACAGCGGTCAAGAATATCCTGAAGTACTTGAAAATAACTAAGGATATGTTTCTTTGTTATGGCGGTGACCAAGAGCTCGTTGTAACCATTTACACCGATGCAAGTTGGAACACCGATCCTGATGACTCTAAGTCTCAGTCTGGGTACGTGTTTATATTGAATGGTGCGGCAGTAAGCTGGAGCAGTTCCAAGCAGTGCACGGTGGCGAAATCTTCAACAAAATCTGAATATATAGCGGCTTCAGAGGCTTCATCGAAGCGGTATGGATGAAGAGGTTCATTGTTGAGCTTGGTGTGGTTCCTAGTGCATTGGACCCATTAGTCATTTATTGTGACAACACGGGTGCCATCGCCAATGCAAAGGAACCAAGGTCACACAAGAAGCTGAAGCATATCAAGCTGCGTTTTCATTCGATTCGCGAGTACATCGAAGATGGTGAAGTAGAGATTTGCAAAGTACACACGGATCTGAATGTTGCAGATCCGAGGACTAAAGCTCTCCCTAGGGCAAAGCATGACCAACACCATAATGCCATGGGTGTTAGGTACCTTACTATGTAATCTAGATTATTGACTCTAGTGCAAGTGGGAGACTGTTGGAGATATGCCTAAGAGGCAATTATAATATCTTTGTGTTTATGATAAATGTTTGCATACCATGCTATAATTGTATTAACCGAAACATTGATACATGTGTGTTATGTAAACAAAAAGGAGTCCCTAGTAAGCCTCTTGTATAACTAGCTTGTTGATTAATAGATGATCATGGTTTCGTGATCATGAACATTGGATGTTATTAATAACAAGGTTATGCCATTAATTGAATGATATAATGGGCACACACCCAAATGAGCGTAGCATAAGATCAAGTCATTAAGTTCAATTTGCTATAAGCTTTCGATACATAGTTGTCTTAGTCCTTCGACCATGAGATCATGTAAATCACTTACACCGGAAGGGTACTTTGATTACATCAAACGCCATTGCGTAAATGGGTGGTTATAAAGATGAGATTAAGTATTTGGAAAGTGTGAGTTGAGGCATATGGATCAATAGTGGGATTTGGCCCTCTCGGTGGAATGTCATCTGATTAGCTTGCAAGCGTATGAATGGTTCATAAGAGATCACATACCACGGTACGAGTAAAGAGTACTTGTTGGTAACGAGGTTGAACAAGGTATGGAGATACCGATGATCGAACCTCGGACAAGTAAAATATCGTGTGACAAAGGGAATCAGCATCGTATGTAAATGGTTCAATCGATCACTAAGTCATCGTTGAATATGTGGGAGCCATTATGGATCTCCAGATCCCGCTATTGGTTATTGCTCGGAGAGGAGTCTCGACCATGTCTGCATAGTTCGCGAACCGTAGGGTGACACGATTAAGGTTCGATGTCGCATAAGTAGATTCGGAATATGAGATGGAGTCCGAAGTTTTTGTTCGGAGTCTCGGATGGGATCCAGGACATCACGAGGAGGTCCGGAATGGTCCGGAGAATAAGATTCATATAAGGGAAGTCATTTTCCGGGGTTCGGAAAAAGTCCGGTGTTTTGACCGGAGCTTCTAGAAGGTTCTAGAGGGCCACCAGTGGGCCCACCACCCCGGGAGAGGCCACGTAGGCGCCACATGGCATGGTGGGGCCTGCCCACTATGACATGTGGGCCCAGGCCGGCCTACCCCTTAGAGATAAGATCTATCTCTTAATTTAAATGGTTTAAATCTAGAGATAAGATCTATCTCTAAATAAAAGTGTTTAAATGAAGAGATAAGGGGAAGGCTTGAGGGGGAAGAAAAGTCCCCCCCATGCACCGGCCAAGGAAGGTGTGGGCCCCAGGGGGTGCCCTAGGCTGACCCCTCCCCATATATAAAGAGGGGAGGGGGTGGCCGGCCAACACACCATCGCCAAAACCCTAGCCGCCCCCTCTCTTCCTCCTCCATACGCTGTGCAGGCTTAGGCGAAGCCCTGCAACAAATCTTCTCCACCACCACCACCACGCCGTCGTGCTGCTGGGATTCCGTGGAGATCTACCACACCTCCGCTGCCCGCTGGAACAGGGAGAGGAAGGGGCTTCATCAACACCGTATGCGCGACCGAGTACGGAAGTGCTGCCGGATTGCAGTACTGGGGACGATCGTCAACACCAACAACGAGATCTAATCTCGCGGGCTTTGGAAATCTTCGAGGGTTAGTCTCATATCAATCTCGTTGCTTCAATCTTGTAGGTTAGATCTTGGGTGTTCCATAGATTAGATCTTGGTTTTATTCGTCTTGCGGTAGGAAATTTTTGTTTTCTATGCAACGAACCCCATCATCAGACCATGTACGCATAGTTGTTGCACGAGTAGACACAAGGATTCGGGGACGGAGAGTTTTGTTGTTCTCGGATGGATGATCACGAGGAGGTCCGGAATGGTCCGGAGAATAAGATTCATATAAAGAAGTCTCTTCTTTTCGGTGTTTTGACCGGAGCTTCTAGAAGGTTAAGGGCCACCGGTGGGCCCACCACCCCGGGAGGGGCCACATGAGTGCTACATGGCCTAGTGGGCCAGGCACACTATGACATGTGGGCCCAAGTCGGCCAGCCCCTTAGAGATAAGATTTAAGTGATTTAAATTAGAGATAAGATCTATCTCTAGATTTGAATGGTTTAAATAAGAGATAAAGGTTTGGGGAGAGGTTTATCTCCTCCCCCTTCTTGGTGCGACTTGGAGAGAGGTGGGGCCAGCCCTAGCCACCCCTCCCTCTATATATAGAGGTGAGGAGGATGGCCGGCCACCCCAAGGTTCCCTCTCCCAAAAACCCTAGCCGCCGATCTCTCTCCTCCACCGCTAGTCTGCTCCGGCTTGGCGAAGCCCTGCAGCTTTTCTCCTCCATCACCACCACCACGCCGTCGTGTTGCTGGGATTCCGAGGGGATCTACCACACCTCCGCTGCCCGCTGGAACGGGGAGAGGACGGGCTTCATCGACACCGTACGCGCGACCGAGTACGGAAGTGCTGCCGGATTGCAGCACTGGATGATCGACTACATCAACAACGAGATCTAATCTCTTAGGCTTTGGAATCTTCGAGGATTAGTCTCACATACATCTCGTTGCTTCGATCTTGATAGATTAGATCTTGCCTCTTCCTAGATTGGATCTTGGTTTTGTTCTTATTCGCGGTAGGAACATTTTTGTTTTCCATGCAACGAACCCATCAGTGGTATCAGAGCCGTGTCTATGCATAGATCTGTTGCACGAGTAGAACACAATGGTTTTGTGGGCGTTGATGTTTTTTTGTCTTTAGTTATGTGTACTTTGATCTTGCGGGATGGTGGGATGGAGCGGCCCGGGCTAACTTTACATATGACCGCGTCTCATGAGACTAGCTCCACGCTAGACATGCAACTTGTATTGCATAAGTGGCTTTGCGGGTGTCTGTCTCTCCCACCATAGTTAAGATTCAATTTACTATTTCTATCGACAACACTAGTATCACCGTTTTGGTTCATGTTCGTAGGTAGATTGGATCTTACTCAAAAACCCTAAACCACGTAAAATATGCAAACCAAATTAGAGGCGTCTAACTTGTTTTTGTAGGGTTTGGTGATGTGATATGGCCATGATGTGATGATGATTATATTTGATGTATGAGATGTTCATTATTGTATTATGGCAACCGGCAGGAGCCTAATGGTTGTCTTTAAATTTGTTAAGACCTGCGTGTCTATTCATCATGTAATAGCTTTATTTCAAGTAGTTGTTATAGTAGCTATAAGTGATGGACAACCATGAAGCGGCGCCATGGACCTTGGTGCAATGCTGGTGATGATGGAGATCATGATCATGTGCTTTGGAGATGGAGATCAAAAGCACAAGAAGAAAGGCCATATCATATCACATATTATGAATTGCATGTGATGTTAATCCTTTATGCATCTTATCTTGCTTAGATCGCGACGGTAGCATTATAAGATGATCCCTCACATCAATCTCAAGATAATAAAGTGTTCTCCCCTCGTATGCACCGTTGTTACAGTTCGTCGTTTTGAAGCATCTCGTGATGATCGGATGTGATAGATTCTACGTTCGCATACAATGGGTGTAAGCCATGGGTTTGCTTGACGAGCCTAGCATGTACAGACATGGCCTCGGAACACAGGAAACTGAAAGGTTGAACACGAGTCATATGGATGATATGATCAACATGTTGATGTTCACCATTGAAGCTACATCATCTCACGTGATGATCGGTTTTGGTGTAGTGGATATGGATCGTGTGCCACTAAACAACTATGAGGGATGTTGTATTAAGTGGGAGTTCATTAGTAATTAGATTAAAACATGAACTAATTATCATGAACATAGTCTAAATAGTATTTTGGATTAAGTTTGTAGAATTGGCATCCGTTATCTACCATGCGCTAGTCTTGTAATTGAGATAGAAATACTGTTAAGTCTGACAAGAAACTTTACGGACTGGTACCGTATTGTTAAAGAATCAAGAAATGATTAAGTCCTATTGCAAACTTTTAGTAAACCTCACATTGATGATTCAAAGAGCAATGATTTCAATTAGTGCCTAAGATCATCTTGTCTCCATGAAACTTGAAGTTCAAATCCGTTTGAAAAGTAAGGAGCTGGAAATTTTGTTTTCAGAAATAAGCAAGGTATGAGATATATGTGATATCTAAGACCTTATTACAAGATGATAGAATATAATCTAGTGAGACTACATAAAATCATAAGTTTTATGGGAATGTACGAAGGTTGAAGACGCTAGGCGTCCCAATCCTCCAACTAGTTGGGCACTAACGTTATTCGCATATCCATGAAGTGATCGTCCTTAGTATGCACCGTTGGTAAGACTCGTTGTTTCGAAGCATCACGTGATCGATGATCGGGTGTTATAGATTCTATGTGTCCATACAACGGGTGCAAGCCAGATTTGCACATACGAATATTAAGGTTAAACTTTACGAGCCTAGCATGTACAGACATGGTCTCGGAAAGTCGTCATGATTTGATGGATAAAATTATGAGTGAAATTGTTCATCACATTAAAAAGGTTACTAATAGTGAAATCTGGAACACTTGTCATGTGATGATCAACTTCAAAGTAAGAACCTCAAGGTTATTGGTATTTGACCAAATGGACCTAGAAATTATTGAAGGTGAAGTGTTTTCTGAGAATGAGGAAAGCTAAAAGAGAAACTACAAAAGATTTTTGGCAGAAAGAAAGAAAAGACTAGAAAGTCTAGCTCAGGTGTATATAGATGATATACATGTTATGAATGTATTCTTTGTTTGGTCACACAAGAAATTCTTGGGTATTTGTACCATATTGGTTGGTATGAGGTGTCATACAAAACAACACAATACAAGAATACAATGGCCTAAGTGACTGACAAGGAATATGGTAGGAATGCACGTCTGGAACAAAATAAAGTGTTATTGTGTTCGTCGTTGGCATTCTACCTAGCCCTTCAGATTTATAATAAAGAACTTTACAATTGTTGTTATGTTCTAGTCAAATGAAAACAATGAGTTGTTCAAATTATGACAGTATTCCATGTACGATGGATAAGTTATTATAAATCTTTATGGTGAAGCACACATGCATAACACTGACGCTAAAATGCCATAAGGCAAATGATGTGAATTCCACTTATTAGTGGAACCGCCATTTAGGTCATATTAAAAAGGAACACATGAAGGAACTCCATGCAAATGGGTTTTTTGGAGTCATTTGATTTTTGAATCGTTTGGCGCTTGCAAATCTCTTCTAATGAGAATGACTGAAAAAGTTGAATGGGCAACTAACCTATTGGAAACATACATGATGATGTATGTGGTTCATTGGGCATAGTTGTGTGAGGGAGATTCTTCTACTTCATGAAAACTTCCAACAATAAATTGAGTATATATATGTGGATATATTTGATAAGGAAGAAGTTTGAAACATTTGAATGGATTCAAATAAATTTCAGCATGAAGTGGAAATCATCGTAATAGAAAAGTCAAATATCTGTGATTGGATCATGGTGGAAATATTTGAATTACGAATTTTAGCGAACATCTAAGAGAGTTATGAAATTGTTCTACAACCTCACATTTCTTGGAGTATCATAGTGATGATGGAGTATCTGATAGACGTATCCAAACCTGTTGGATTAATGATGAGATAAAATAATATGACGCCATTATATTTTTGTGGATTATGCTTTAGAGACTACCGCTTTTACACTAAATAGAGCGTCATCATAATCCGTTGAAATGACACCATATGAGTTATGGCATGGGTATAAATCCTAATAGTCCTTTCTTAAATTTTGGTATGCGTAGCATAAGTAAATAAGTTTACAACCAAAATCGGATGAATGTCTTTGTTGGTTATCCCAGAGAATTGATTGGGAATTCTTTCCACTATGGAGTCAAAGATAAAAGTATTTGTCGATGTTTCTTACTTATTTCCAAGAAATTGTTTTCTAGCGAAGTATTTGAGTGGGAGGACAATGGAACTTGATAAGGTTTATGAACCTGAGCATGATGATCAGAGTAGCGCAGCATCGGAAATGGTTTCGGAAGCGGCCACGAAGATCATGGCTCCCATGTCTACAAACACTACAACACAACAGAGCTTTGGTAACGCAATCATGTAACACATGGTAGAATATGTTACAGGTAAAATTGCAGTAACACAACATTTGTATGCCAGCGATCAACAGTAACACAAACTGTATCAGAGCCAAAAGTGTGTTACAGGGATATCAACAACAGTAACATATACCTATTTGTGACACGTAATGCGTTACAATAATATTAACATAGTAGCACATAGAAGTGTTGGTGGCAATGTGTTACAAGCTTACTTGAAAGTAAAACATAATCATTTGTACAAAGCTTATGTTATAAGCTCTTTATAGGGGCAAATAGAAAACTAGAATCAACTACACCATTACCTTACACATAGGGGCCACATGTTAATACTGAATTACTTGATAAAAATTTATTTTATAAAATAGCAAATTCCGAACTATTTGGATATGGTTTTGATAAATAGATTGTTGGTCAATAATTACGCAAATTTTTAGATGACTCGAAGACCATGCCAGATGCATGCACTTAAAAAAATCAACATGACTAGGTAATTTGCAACACTTCAATCAACTGTGAACTTGATCGCCCATAGGCAGGCTCGTCGCGCACTCGGGCGAACTGCGAAGCGGGGGCGCACGCCAGCAAGGAACACAACACAGACCAGGTCACCAAACAACGATTGGGACGACGTAACACGACGCAAGCGATTTAAACGAACCAGTATGGGCGACATGAACACGGGCGTCAAGGGAAACGATCTCCCAAGATCAAGGAAGATGGATCGATTGGGATTGAGATACATGGTAGCCTGCTTTTTTTTCTTTGATAATGATCGTGATTTTGGCTGCGTTCTGCCTGCTGGCCTGCACGACCAAAGGAAACGGGCCCCTTTAACTAGGCCGCTTAGCTAATTTTTCATTTCTCTGCAGCATACTAGCACTCGGTTACAGTAAATTGGGAACCTCTGCAACTTGGGGGCCTGTTCCATCGCTCACTTCAAACAAGCCCATCGACGGGGCTGCAAGTTCGGTTTACAAGATCGTAAATGTGACATAATAATTGTGTAGCAAGTACTAGTGGTGTCGGGGGACTCGGGGGTACTTGCAGCGTCCGTGGATAGAGGCGAGACGGAGATCTGGGGATTTTTCTTCTAATAAGAGAGATTCGTATGGGGAAAGAAATCAGGGGCGGCGTGGGCGGCTATTAACTTGGTATCATTGCGTTGGTAAGCTACAAATAGCTTGTCGTGTCTTAGTTGGTTCATACCGTCCAAAGTACAAGGGCTCATCGTGAGTTCGAAACCTAGCTGGTTGCAACACTTAATTTGTCTTTTATTTTATTTTTTGTTAATATCTTTAATTTTGGCAGAAATATTATATTTCAACAATTTCGTCTATATCTACTATATATGTTCAAGTAAAAAAATGACCATATAGCATAATACAATTATTATGTTTGTTTCTTTCCATCTCCATTTGGCTTTGAATCTAAAAGATTAGCGGAGGGATTTTTCAACATTATTAGACCGCGTTCCTCAAAGCGGCCCCAAAAGCTTCTTGGGGCACGCCGAACATTTAACTGGTATCAGTCGCGGGTCCCAAAGGCTCCTTTCGCCCGTCGAACCCAATACGGTGTCCGGTGCTCCTAGGCCATCCCTGCTCCACAGTGAACGCTTCGGGCGCGCCGGACAGAGCGTGGAAACACATCGTGAATGGAGGACCGTCATTGACACAGAAGTGTAGAACCCGTCGCCTACCTCTGGTCAACCGGCGTTAATGGCTTCGCGGTTTTCCAATGCGTCGCAATGAACCGTCTCGTCGCGCATGGCCGCGTGGCCATTCACGCCAGCGTTATTGCGGCCAATGCTTCCCGCTGTCACCGTTGTATAAAGAGCCGCTCTCTCCATCCTTCTCGTCCGTTCCCCATTCCATTCTCGCCGCGCTGCTCTCGACAGCGCCTCCTTCCTTCACGCCACCTTCTTCATCTCGACAATGTCGTCGTCCCGCAAGAGCATGCTCGTCGCGAACGGCTTCGGGCGCGGCAGCCTCACGGTGGCGGAGGCGTGGGCGTTGTACCGTGCGCGCTACCCTGACCCGCCAGACATGCGCCTGCCAAGTAGCGGCGGATGGAGGATGGCGGCCAACGAGATTGGCGTCCCGCCGCCGCTGCCGCCGCCGGACACGTAGCGGTGGAGGGACGAGATTAGGGCCCACCGCATGCACCTCAGCAACGAGGAGCGCGCCGATTCCACCTACGCCCCCACCAGCAATGACGATTGGTGGGCGGATTTCTTCCAGGGGCGGAACGACAGAGACATGGAAAATAGAGAGATTGGATTGTACAGAAAGCCATATCAGGAAAAGTGTCTGACCACCATGAATTGAAGTTGAAGAAGAACGTCCCTAGATAGGGTATTGAATGGATAGGTCTTTCCTTGCAAATCCGAGTGTGCCCGCTACAATTTCTTTCATAGGTTCTCGCAGTCGCATGGTCCAAGTCCTTTGTTCTAGGATGAGCGTCTCCATGATCGATGGTTCAATGCCCTTTCACTAGTAGAAAACCTCTCATCCATCTAAGTCATAAATACCGGATCCCTTACGAACCGGTACTAAAAGAGGCATTAGTACCGGTTGTATTGCCCAAGCCTTTAGTACCGGTTCGTATGGATCTTTAGTACCGGTTCGTGACACCAACCGGTACTAAAGGGTTATCGTCAGCCGAAAAACCTTTAGTACCGGTTTGTGACACGAACCGGTACTAAAGGGTTGACCTTTAGTACCGGTTCGTGTCAAGCCTTCGTTTTACCAGTGTTAGACTTGGAGAGTCCGACAGTTAACTAGTGAGCACAAAACTGCCGGTTCTGAGCTAGTACTAGAATGATGGCTAGGTAACAGACGCACAAATGCACGAGAGTTAGCTGTTCTTTTCCTTAGTTAAACACGGACATGGCTTCATTCAATTATGTAGATTTTTCTTGGGGTCTTATAGTGTGATTACTTAAAATTTCATGCAATAAAATTGCTGCTGAAAACTCAAAATATCACTGACATCTCATCAAAAAAAATATTATACAGGTTAGTAAATTACAGTATATCTACTTGGTCTATGTGGATCAAATCTAATAAAAGCTTTATACAATGAACAATTTGCAATTGCAGAACAATGTAATAATTTAATTATACCTTTGCTGGTTTACCTATTTCAGTTTGATCTGATTGCTCTTTTTTCATGATATTTTTGCTGGTTTGATTGACATCTTTATATATATGTAGGATGGCGGACTTGTTGACCATATACCTGCACTAATTGCTCCACCACACAATCGAAATGATTTTGCTCCATCTAACCATACAAATGAGAGTGCTTTACAGGACGGTGGTGTCTATGCTGAAGCTGCAGAGCAACTTATTGTGCGAAGACTGCAAAGTATTTCCCTCCCTCCTGAAACCTGAACTATAGTCCAGACTTGCTCATTACATATATGTACCTACTGCCCTAATGTTCGAGTAAAATATGCATTGGCTGTTTTGCAGGACAATTGCGTAGGTCAAAGAGGTTGCCGTAACATTCTGGAGTTACACGATGTTCCCTTTAATATCTGGTATCACCAAAATCCTATTACAAAATGTGGTTGCAGATTTATTGATGTTGTCCTGTGACCAACTTCATTTATTATTTTCTTGTGTAATCACTACTGTGTCAAAACAGTACTTCGTATACTGAATTGGTAGCTGATCATTAATCTTTGAAGCATGTACTTTCTCTTGTTATTACTATTAATATTAAAGATCCAAACAAATTAGGAACTGGTAATACATGCACTCTACTTTCTCTTGTTATCACTATTAAAGATCCAAACATATCGATTAGGACCTGGTAATACCTGCACTCAAAGTAGTATTCTAGTAGTATTAGAAATATATAGTTAGGAACCTGTATATATGCCATACTTAAATATGCGACATCTAGTAGCATAAAAGTGTAGTCTAGCAGATATCGTGGCCATGACACACTAAATATTTTACATGCAGCTATAAACATGTTGTGTTTATTTTGAGGACGTGAGTACTTTTTGAGTGTGATGTTGCATGTTAATCAGTGTATATGCCTTGCTGGCCTTAAAAAAACTAGTGCATCTATATTTGTTTGTAACAAAGTGAATGTCATGACAGTCTACCTTTAACTATGACCATATGTATCCGTTGCCATTTTTCATGCAAATATAATCGTACTTGTCCTAATATTTCTCATATTATAGGCTGGTTGCGAAGTAGTTCTTAGAACTTCAACCTATCCAAACAAGAAGAATGTTCCATATGCTACTATTCGTAGCACTGATCCTGCAACTAAGGCTGGTGGTATTGAGTTGGGTGCGTAATTTTCACTAGTGCGCATAGATGAACCTGTTATGGATAGTGAGGAATTAGCAAGGGAAGTATCTAATTGCAAGACCATTGGTGATGCTTTTTCGTCAGGATTCTTAATTGCCTGGCCTACAACTTTCCTGAGTTATTTTCCTCCCTTTAATATTTTAGAATCTTATTCGTGTACATTTAATCATCAACTATAGTTTCCAATTTTATTTTACAGATTCGAAAGAAAGATTGAGTTGCAGCTGAAGTCCCTGGTTGGATCAAAGAAAAATAAAGTTTGAAGATATTTCTGATCAGTAGTTATAGTTAAATTGATAGATTGAAAAATGTACGGAGTAATATCATTTTAGAGGATATTTTTCTTGTGTCGAATTTATGCAAATTATACGGTGTAATATTCTTCACAATTGTGTTTTCTATAGATATGAATGTTAAGATGTTGCACCAAATATATTGGCATTTATTAATTCTATTATATATGTATCCTACACTCTTATATATTTATAATCGATATCTTAATAAATTCCATTTATGTCGTGGTTCAAGCTTTCACAGTGTAATGGTGTGTTCTTCAATTTCTCTCACATTAATTGTGATGACACTAAGCATCATAATAAAGTAATGAATTGATTGTGCATATGCATTAATTGTATTAAATAAATATATAATATATTCCATAAATTAGGGACCTTATTTTGTGATTAGTAATAAAAATATATTTATTATGTTACTGTTCATGTTACCATAGTCACAAAATGTGTTACTAGGTATACATCATAGTGTTACAATGTATAGATATTATGTTACTATCCGTGCCATGAAGTTAAAAGAATGTTACTAATTATGTTACTACAACTGCAAAAATATGTTACCACCAATGTTCTACGTCCATGAAAAGATGTTACTGTCGGTGTTACTATAGTTTAGTAAATGTGTTACTAGCGCATCTAGTAACACAGAATATGCGTGTTACTACAATACAAATTGTAACACAATATTTAACATATGGTAACAATTATTATGTGTGACTCCGGACACGACCTAGTAACACGGCCTAATGGAACACATCTCAAAATATGTTACTACGTGGCCTAGTAACATTGTTTTGGACCTGTAGTAACACAACATGGTGTTACCAAAGCTCTGTCCTGTTGTAGTGAAAGTGTTATAGTCATGGAGATCAAAGTACCTATTGAACCTTGTAGATGTGGTTTACTTTGTGATCAAATAAATGATTTGTGGACAAAGGATTGATTTTGAACAATGATAAACCAACTACATACAAAGAAGTTATGATGGGCCCTGACTCCGTTAAAATGGCTATGCGCCATGAAATCCAAGATAGGTGAATACTTTTTGAAAGTAAATGGATCTATAAAATTGATGGACTTGGATGCAATATCCTTGAAGAAGCTCGACTTGTCGAAAAGTTGTTTACGACAAAGTTCAAAGAGTTGACTACGATAAGATTAGATCTTCCGTAGCGATGCTTATAGTCTATGTGTATTATTCTAGTAATCACTACATATTTATTTTATGAGATATGATAGTAGGATGGCAGAAATACATTCATTACCAGAAGTGTGTATGAATGATGTATACTAGATACAAACCAAAGAGTTTTGCTAGTCCATGGAATACTAGATAGGTATACAAACTTCAATTGGATGAAGTGAGTATCGCGGAGTTGAAATCTTCACCGGATGAAATAGTCATAGAGTTTTTGATTTCATTAGAAACGATGAAGATGCTTGCATTTGCAAGAAATTAAGTGGGAGCACTGAGATATAGTTATAATATTATATGTGGATGACATATATTTGATTATAAATGATGTAATTATATACTTGATGTGATCAAAAGGTTTCATTGAGAATTAACTTCAATGAAAGGATATGGACTGAAACATATTTAGTGTCAAGATCTATGAAGATAGATTGAGACACATACTAAGTTTAAGTCGAAGTACATAGAATGAATATTGAAGTAGTTCAATATAAAAATATTAAGAAGGTGTTCTTTTCCATGTGAAGTTTTAACAAGACTTGAGTGTATTTGACACTCGATGAGTAAAAACACATGAGTGATTTTAGATCACGAATAATATGTACAAAATCAGATGTCCTGTGCTCTAAAGTGTTACGAGCATATACCAGAATGATTCATGTAATGATCATTGGACAACAGTAAGAATATCCCTGAGTGCTTTAGAAGAACCAAGGATATATATATAGTTTTGTATGGGGTAATGACAAACAAATCGCTGTAAAGTGTTGCACCGATATTAGTTTGGTCAGATATAAAAATAAATTTAAATCTGAATTAGGCTAAGTATTGTTTAAAAGGTAGCACAATGAGCTAGAAGAAGTCTATGCTAGATTTAGATGAGTTCTAAATATTGTGACGGATTCTACAAACAAAGGCAGAGTATGTCATTGTTTTGACAATGACTGAGGATGTTAAGTCGAGGAGTTCTTTGAGAACTTGGTGTAGTTCCGATAGTGTCAGAACTTTGAAGCTATATTGTGTGTGACAATATTAGTGACTTATTTCAGACCGCGGAATTAAGGTTCCACCAGAGGACTAAGCATATACAATTAATGCCGACTCATTTGGAAAATGAGTGATGCGTTGAGACGCAAATGAATTGCAAAATACATACGTTTCTGAGCGTGTCAGATCCGTTGACTGAAACCTCTCCCGTGAGCAAAACATGATAAGCACCAGAAGGCCAAGGTGTTATATCTTTACAAATTTAAACTAGATTATTGACTCAAGTGCAACTGGGAGACTGTTGGAGATATGCCCAAGAGGCAATAATAAATTAGTTATTGTTATATCTTAGTGTTCATGATAATTGTTTACATCTCATGCTATAATTGTATTAACCGAAACATTGATACATGTGTGTTATGTAAACAACAAGGAGTCCCTAGTAAGCCTCTTGTATAACTATCTTGTTGATTAATAGATGATCATGGTTTCGTGATCATGAACATTGGATGTTGTTAATAACAAGGTTATGTCATTGGGTGAATGATATAATGGACATACACCCAAATAAGCGTAGCATAAGATCAAGTCATTAAGTTCAATTTGCTATAACCTTTCGATACATAGTTACCTAAGTCCTTCGACCATGAGATCATGTAAATCACTTACACCGGAAGGGTACTTTGATTACATCAAACGCCATTGCGTAAATGGGTGGTTATAAATATGGGATTAAGTATTCGGAAAGTGTGAGTTGAGGCATATGGATCAATAGTGGGATTTGTCCATCCTGATGACGGATAGATATACTATGGGCCCTCTCGGTGGAATGTCGTCTGATTAGCTTGCAAGCATGTGATTGGATCACAAGAGATGACATACCACGGTACGAGTAAAGAGTACTTGTCGGTAACGAGGTTGAACAAGGTATGTAGATACCGATGATCGAACCTCGGACAAGTAAAGTATCGCGTGACAAAGGGAATCGATATCGTATGTAAATGGTTCAATCAATCACTAAGTTATCGTTGAAAATGTGGGAGCCATTATGGATCTCCAGATCCCGCTATTGGTTATTGCTCGGAGAGGAGTCTCGACCATGTCTGCATAGTTCACGAACCGTAGGGTGACACGCTTAAGGTTCGATGTCGCATAAGTAAATTCGGAATATGAGATGGAGACCAAATGTTGTTCGGAGTCTCGGATGAGATCCAGGACATCACGAGGAGGTCCGGAATGGTCCGGAGAATAAGATTCATACTCCCTCCGGTCCTTTCTAATTGACTCGAATTTAGTACAAAGTTGTACTAAATCTGAGTCAATTAAAAGAGACCGGAGGGAGTATAATGGAAGTCATCTTCGGGGTTTGGGAAAAGTTTCGGTGTTTTGACCGGAGCTTCTAGAAGGTTCTAGAGGGCCACCGGTGGGCCCACCACCCCGGGAGGGGCCACATGAGTGCTACATGGCCTAGTGGGACATGCACACTATGACATGTGGGCCCAAATCGGCCAGCCCCTTAGAGATAAGATTTAAGTGATTTAAATTAGAGATAAGATCTATCTCTAGATTTGAATGGTTTAAATAAGAGATAAAGGTTTGGGGAGAGGTTTATCTCCTCCCCCTTCTTGGTGCGACTTGGAGAGAGGTGGGGCCAGCCCTAGCCACCCCTCCCTCTATATATAGAGGTGAGGAGGATGGCCGGCTGTAACATCCCAAAATTTAAATAAAGGAAGAAGAAGAATTTCAATTATCCAAAATTTGGAACCAACAAAAACTTTTATTTTGCATATAGTGCTATGCATAGGACTTGTGCATTTTTGAGTGATATGCCATGATGCTTGTTATTTTGTTCATGTGCTCAACCCTAAAACCCTAAATTGATCAAGAGAAGATCACAAAGCAAATCATATAAAAAGAGAAAGAAATTAAATAAGAAAACACCCTAAAACCCTCACATATGGCTTATGCCATTTTTGCAAATATTTACCCTAGACCTATTTGACTTTCACCATTAGTGGTGTTATGTTATTAAATACTTATTACAACTTTGGGAATCAAAGAAACACCAATCAAATCAAATTCAAACTCAAATTGTGATCACATAGAATAATGGTCAATTCTGCCATTTACAATCTGGTCACTACTTTGAGCCCCTGGATTTCAATATTTTAAAACCAAACAAAACCAATTCTTTGCACCTCATCCAAGTACACATCAAGGTGAACAACTTTTGTAAAGACCATCATATCAAAATCATCTTGGATCAAAATCTATGCTCATGCAAAGTTGGGACTTTTTAACAATTTCAACAATCTCACACTTTTAGATTTTGCTTTTCTTCTATTTTTAAAAATTCCACCACCACCCATGTTTGTCTCTGGTCATTTGCAAATCATCCAAACAACTCAATTTCAAATTTTGGAACCACATTGCCTTGACCAAATTTGGCAAGAATTTGCAATTTACAAATAGGCATTAATCTCAAACACTAATCTAAATAGTGTTTTGGACCAACCCTAGTGCACCACCTTGCCTCTACTTGTCCCTTGGTCCCCTCTCCTCCAACGCCAACCCTAGCAACCCTGAGAGGGAGAGCACACATGGCATAGCCATGGCCATGCCGGCCATGGGCACGTGCATGCCCCTCCCTCTCCCTTCTTCACCAGCCACGGCCACCATGCCAAACGTCGACACCTCACTCCCCTACACCAGCCTACGCAAGCCATGGTCGAGGAGGAGGCCGACACTCGCCGGAACGCGCGCGCCCAGGACGGCCACGCCATGCCGATGACGTCGCGCATGCACGCCCGCAGACGCCCGCGCCTGTCGCCGGCCACCTCGAGCATCCCCTGGACCCCCTCTGGACGCATTGAGCATCACCACGCCACCACAAAGCCGCCAGACACTCGCGCGACCCACGACCCATGAGCGCCGCCGCCGGAGACGGAGAAGGAATCCTGCGCGTGCCGCCAGTCATCGCCATCGCCCGCGCTCACCTGGCCGTCCCCCACCTCGCCAGCAGGCTCCCTAGCACCGCCGTGACGTCACCTACGCAGCCCTGCCCTCGCCGCCACTGTAAGCTCTTCTCGTCGATGACGACGACGACTCACGGCCGTGCGATCACGTTTTGATCTAACGGCCATCTTTCCCCCGTACCGATTCGGGTTCTAAACCCAATCACACCTGGGTCCCACAGTCAGACGGCTCGTGGCGCGCTGAAGCGTTACTGGGCCGGCCCGTTTAGATTTTCCCGCGTGGCCTGTAAATTCAAATTGGGTTAAATTCAATTCTGTCAAAATACAAACTGGTGTCCAATTCAAATTCAAATAGTTTCAAATCTACTGCACCAAATTCATCAAATTTTATATTGTTGGAAAGCTTATGAAATGCTTGATCCAACCACACTAGTCTCACTTTGAAATCTTTTGTAGAATTAATGTGACAAAAAGAACAAGTCAGGGACTTTTGCACATTCAAATAATTCTTAAAAATCAACCAAAAATGCTTTTGAGTTGATTTCAACTCTAATAGCTCACATTTAACTTACACTAATTGTTTATGCAAAAATATGGCCTGGTTACTTTGAGTGATCATGGCCCAAATTAAATAAAGGACTATATGGCTATTTTAGTTAGTTGATATTGTCCAAAACTAGTATGTAATTCATATGAAGTGTTTTACTTCATTTAAATCTTGTCCCAAGTACTTTCATATGAAGTTTGGACCCTGGTCAAAATACTCTCACATGAAATACTTGGTGATATTAAATCATAATTAGCATTTGTTAAATAGTATGAGGTATTCTACCTCATTTAAATCATTTTCTCAAATGATGATGATGAATGGTTGACTTAGGTCAACATGATTTCATGTATGATTGTTTGAGGAAGTTAAATCTTAAGAAGATTCAATGAGAGGAAATTATTCCTCAAAAACTAAATGGAAACTATCATTTACATATGTAATGAGAGGAAATTATTTCTCTAACACTAAGTAAGAAAACCCTAGAATAATTTTTGGTAGCAATGCTAAGTGATGATGCTAGATCATTTGGAGTGAGCCATTAAGGCTAATTAAGACTACTTAAGTATTGCTTGGTGATTGTATCCTCGTATTCGTGTATAGACGCTAGTACCGGAGAATACCAGGAAGAGGAAGGATTCTACCCAGAAGAAGAAGAGAACTTTGACCACCTCAACAACCAAGGCAAGCTAACACCATTGCAAGCTCTATTGTTGCAAGCTAATATTCTTGCAAAGTGCAAAGCTCTACTAGAGCAAGGCCCACTCACCAATTACTTTATGCTTCATGATCCCATCCCAAGTTTTATTCTTACAAGCTTTTATTTTGATTATTATAACTTACTTTTATAGTTAACTTTGGTCTAGAGATAGAGTACTACAAGAGTATCAAAGTTAGCCTAGAACAATCAAAGCTAGTTAGCACCCCTCATGACTAGTTGCTAGTGCTAACAAATAAAATTGACTACTCTAGATGGGAACATGTAAAATGAAATGACTTTGAAAACCTTGGAGTGATGATTCATTCTATTGAAAGATTTTGAAGGTGAATGTGACTTGTGAATGACATGGTGAACTTTACAAAAACTGATGGTTGGGTTCGGATGCGATACCATTCCAATTTTACAAGTACACCCACAATACCTGATATGGGTAGGGCTTAACTAGAAGTTTATGTATCTTAGTATGGGTTCCCTCTAAACAAGCGTCATTGGGGTTATGCCAAAAGCTGCCTCTACAACAAAAGAAATGATGTGAAATGACGTGAAATGAGGTGAATATCCGGCCCAAGCCCTGTGCAGTTCCCAGGCTGACGGTTTGTCTTCACTGGGAGGCCAAGCTCATGGGGAGAGGTGCCTATACTAGGGTATGTAAGTGAAAGGTTATGGTTGGTAGTCCGCACACGGAGTGTGATAAATCAGGGCCAGTTAACCCTGACGGATTATTGCAAATGTTGTGGCACAAGTGTACGACCTCTGCAGAGTGTAGAACTATTCGAATAGCCGCGTCCACGGTTATGGACGGTTGGAAAGGCCATACTGTTCCGTCATCAGACCATTTTCAAAAATATGACATATGACTTGTGACTTGAACTTGAAAGGTGAACGGTGAATTTGACTTGAATCACAACAGAGTTGTGGGAATGACACTAATGTTCCCACTTGAGTTAGTTAGCAAATGAAGAGTCCTTTACTAAATGCTTAGAAATAAAACTGGCTTTATGCAAATAAACCTAGAGCTTAGCATCCCCTTACTATAGTTGATAGTACTTACACTAGTATTAGTTTGCGAGTACTTTAAAGTACTCACGGCTCTGTCCCTGGCTATTCAAATAGCCAGATTATGAAAGAGAACAGCAGTATGAGGAAGATGGATGATGACAACAATAGGGGTGTATCGTAGTACTTTCGATAAATAAGAGTGTCGAACCCAACGAGGAGCAGAAGGTGTTGACAAGCAGTTTCGATGAAGGTTTCACTGTAAATGCTCACAGACAAGTATTCAGGGGGTTTTGATATTGCAGATAAATAAAGTACAAGTAAATAAAATGCGAGAGAAATAATTGCAGCGAGTGGCCCAATCCTTTTTAGCACAAAGGACAAGCCGGTTTGTTTACTTATAATGACCAAACGTTCCTGAGGACACACGGGGATTTTAGTCTAGTGCTTTCGCTACATACAGCTGATTAATCTTCATTGTTTTGATAAGTGTTGTGTGGGTGAACCTATGCTAATGCACCGCCCTTCCTAGGACTAATACATACTTGTGATTATACCCCTTGCAAGCATCCGCAACTACAAGAAAGTAATTAAGATAAATCTAACCACAGCCTTAAACTCTGAGATCCTGCGATCCCTCCTGCATCGATATACTAACGGGGGCTTAGGTTTCTGTCACTCCGGCAACCCCGCAATTAGCAACCGAATACAAGATGCACTCCCCTAGGCCCATAAATGGTGAAGTGTCGTGTAGTCGACGTTCACACGACACCACTAGAAGAATGACACCACAACTTAAATATCATAACATTGAATATTACTCAACCATAATTCACTACTAGCATTTAGACTTCACCCATGTCCTCAAGAACTAAACGAACTACTCACGAGACATCATATGGAATACAATCAGAGGTGATATGATGATGAATAACAATCTGAACATGAACCTTGGTTCAATGGTTTCACTCAATAGCATCTACAACAAGTATAGAATAACACCGGGAGAGTTTCCCCTATCAAACAATCAAGATCAAACCCAAATCGTTACAGCGGTGACGAGGTGCTGCGGTGGTGATGGCGGTGTAGATGGTGGAGACGATGATGATGATGATGGAGATGATGTCCAGCTCGATGACGATGGCGATGGCGTCGATTTCCCCCTCCGGGAGGGAATTTCCCCGGCGGATTCCAGCCCGCCGGAGAGCTCTTTTCTCTCTGGTGCTCTCCGCCCCGCAGAGGCGGCTGTAACCCTTCGTGAGGATCCCTCTGTGGCTTAGGTTTTCGGGACGAAGGAGTACGCGAAGAAAAGGAGGCGAAAGGGGCGTGGGCCCCCCAGAGCATAGGGTGGCGCGGCCAGGGCCGGGCCGCGCCGCCCTATGGTCTGGGCCCACAGTGGCCCCTCTCTTCTCCCCCTTCTGGCTACCTCCGTCATTTGGAAAAATAGGAATTTACGTGAAATTCCCTTCCACAGTCGATCTTCCGAAATATTGCGTTCTGACGGTGCTTTTTCCAGCAGAATCCTGGCTCCGGTGCTTGATCCTCCAATGATGATGAAACATGCAAAATAGATGAAATAACATAAGTATTGTGTCCCAATATGAAATATATCAATGAATAACAGCAAATTATGATACAAAATAGTGATGCAAATTGGACGTATCAACTCCCCCCAAGCTTAGACCTCGCTTGTCCCCAAGCGAAACTGAGCTCGAGAAACAAGACCACATGTTTATGGAGTGAAGAGTCGATAAATAAAATACGGACAAGAAGCATCATATTCATTCACACAAGACATTCTAGTAAACAACTTCCTCATATAACTCATCTCGAAATAAGTAAAGAGAAATCACAAGTAAAGGTGCATAAGAAATCATAGTTGGTGATGGCAAACTTTGTTCTTGGTCAGAGAACTGCTAACGGATTGTACTTCTAAGCAAAACTTTCATATTAGAATTTATAGCTGAGCCTTCATATTTAAGCATAACAATCTCTTCATAATCATTGATAACTTCAAAGTCATATTCATTCAGATAAAATTGGTACTAAACAAGAAAGTATAAAAGACATGATTAACTGAATCATAGCATAAATGATTGGTTCACAACAACTCAATTGCTTGCTTAGGATAGAGGGAAATAGGTATACTGACTCAACATAAAAGTAAAAGACAGGCCCTTCGCAGAGGGAAGCAGGGATTAAATCATGTGCTAGAGCTTTTCAAGTTTTGAAATCATATAAAGAGAATAAAAGTAAAATTTTGAGAAGTGTTTGTTGTTGTCAACGAATGGTAGCGGGTACTCTAACCCCCTTGCCAAACGAACCTTCAAAGAGCGGCTCCCATGAGGGACGGTATCTCTACCAGCAAGGTAGATCATCCCCCTTCTCTTTTGTTTACACATGTATTTTAGTTTTATTATGGGTGACACTCCCCCCAACCTTGGCTTTCTCAATCCATGGCTAACCGAATCCTCGGGTGCCTTCCAACATTCACATACCATGGAGGAGTGTCTATTGCAAAATTAAGTTGCTTACTGATGAATCAGAGCAAAACATGTGAAGAGAATTATTAATGAAAGTTATTAATTGGGGCTGGGAACCCCGTTGCCAGCTCTTATTGCAAAATTATTGGATAAGCGGATGTGCCGCTAGTCCATTGGTGAAAGTCCGCCCAACAAGATTGAAAGATAAAACACCACATACTTCCTCATGAGCTATAAAACATTGACACAAATAAGGAGTAATAGTTTGAATAATTTAAAGGTAGCACATGAAGTATTTACTTGGAATGGCAGAAAATACCATGTAGTAGGTAGGTATGGTGGACACAAATGGCATAGGTTTGGTCTAAGGTTATGGATGTATGAGAAGCATTCCCTCTCGATACAGGTCTTTGGCTAGCAAGGTTTGATAGCAAGCATAAAGGTTGAGGGAAACAAACAAATATACATATGATAGAAACAATCATGCATCTTTCTCATAAGCACAAGCAATTTTAACTTAAGAATACTAAGCATAGAGATAATGGAGTAATGTATCTAAGTGTATTTCTCTCTTTTATTAAACATCAGGATGTTGTTGCTATTGACCAATGCTAAGTTTGCCAAAACCAAATAGATTTACTTAATGTTCCCAAAGTGATATCAATACTCATGTCAAGAGTAATCATATAATGGAGATTGCAAACTAAAATAAGGTGTGCAAAAAGTAAATGATAAGACTTCTCATTAATATTCCATAACGATAACTCACACCAACGGATACATCGATAACTAACTAAGAGAGATACTTCCACATTGCATACTATTCTATATGATAACTTCCCTACTCATGATATGACACTACTTGATAGTAAAAGATAAAGATGGTGATGATGTGATACCGCGGCACTCCCCCAAGCTTGGAACAAACCAAGGGGATGCCAATACCGATGATGAATTACTCCTTCGGTGATGATGGTGAATCTTTGTCGTCATCAGACTTCCATGGAAGAGGCCCTCCATCAACAAAAGACATCTTGGTTTCCGGAAACCTGAAACTAGCAGCATGACTTATGCGCTTAAACCTGTTTTCATACTCACAGTTCTGATTATGGACATCATAGAGTTGAGCTTGGAGTTTGTTGGTGGTGTCGTGAAGTGAGAAGATATCGTCCCACAGCTTTGCAGTCTCCTTCTTGTGTCCATCAATGAGTTCAGACACAATCTTGTGAAAGATATCCACTTCACGCTCAGCCATCTTCTTGTAGTTGAAAACCTCTTGTTCCAGCTTCTCCATCCTGTCTTCCAAGCTCCCTTCTCCCTTAGGACCCTGGACATCTTTGATCTGCAACTCTCCATCCACGAGCTGCAACTCTTTGGGGTGCATCTTCAGCTCGTTCATGTACGGGTTGACGACGTCCTCAAAGAAGCTGTCCTTCTGAGTTCCCGACGAAGACATGATGGATCTAGATCCGAAGCAGATCCTGGCAGAAAACAGCTCGAAACAAAACACGACGAGAAAACGATATTACGGACCTCCAGGGGTCCGGGGGATTATATAGCAAATATTTTTACGACAAAAGGAAGGTTCCAGGTCGAAAACGAGTCGGAAAGGGGCAACGAGGCGGCCAGACCATAGGTCGGCGCGGCCCAGGTCAGGCCGCGCCGGCCTATGGTGGCACCCCCTCGTGCGTCTTTTCCACTCCGTTTCGATTCCGTAATTTTTCATATTTTCCAAAAACAGCAAAAATAATGTTCGGAAAGGTAAACGCGAACTTTTCATTACCAGTACTGTTACCTATTCAAAGTCGAGTTCTGGCGGACTGTCAATTTGTCCTTTGATGAAAGCCTCCGGTGTTTCCACTTGAATAATATCAACATCAACATTATAAGAATCACCCGAGATATAATGCTTGAGTCTTTGTCCATTTACCACTTGTGTGGCATTGCCTTGGAGAGAGCTAATTTTAATTGCTCCTGAACGATACACCTCCTCAACAACATATGGTCCTTCCCACTTCGAGAGTAATTTCCCTGCAAAGAATCTGAGACGAGACCGATACAATAGAACTTGATCTCCAACATTAAATTCTCTTTTAATGATCCTTCTATCATGCCACTTCTTAACTTTTTCTTTAAAGAGTTTAGCATTTTCATAAGCTTCACTTCTCCATTCATCTAGAGAACTTAATTGCAACAACCTCTTATTACCGGCTAATTTAGGATCTTTATTTAGTTCTCTAACAGCCCAATAAGCTTTGTGCTCTAGTTCTAAAGGTAAATGACAAGCTTTTCCATAAACCATTTTATAAGGCGACATTCCCATAGGATTTTTATAAGCAGTTCTATAAGCCCATAACGCTTCTTTCAATTTGCTAGGCCAATTCTTTCTAGATTTATTAACAGTCTTACCCAAGATAGCTTTAATCTCTCTATTTGATAATTCTACTTGACCGCTAGTTTGAGGGTGATAAGCAGAAGCAATTCTATGATTAATACCATACTTAGCAAGAGTTTTTCTAAAACCTCCATGAATGAAATGAGAACCTCCATCAGTCATAATATATCTAGGTACTCCAAATCTAGGAAATATAATATCTACAAGCATTTTTATAGAGGTCTCACCATCAGCACTTTTTGTAGGTATAGCTTCTACCCATTTAGTAACATAATCAACAGCGACAAGTATATGAGTGTTACCGTCTGAAGAAGGGAAAGGTCCCATGAAGTCGAATCCCCAACAATCGAATGGTTCAATAACAAGAGTATAATTCATAGGCATTTCATTGCGTCTAGAGATATTACCAACTCTTTGACATTCATCACAAGATAAAATAAATTTCCTTGCATCTTTGAAGAGTGTTGGCCAATAAAAACCTGATTGTAGAACCTTTTGCGCGGTTCTATCTCCAGCGTGATGTCCTCCATAAACACTTCCATGACATTTATTCAATATCTCCTGTTGTTCATATTCAGGAACACATCTTCGCATAATACCATCCACTCCTTCTTTATATAAGTGTGGGTCATCCCAAAAATAATGCCTCAAGTCATAAAAGAATTTCCTCCTTTGCTGAGCTGAAAAGGTTGGAGGCAAATACTTCGAAACAATAAAGTTAGCATAATCTGCATACCAAGGGCTCTCTCGCGAGCTCACCTTTATTACAGCCAATTGTTCATTTGGAAAACTATCATTAACAGGAACAGGATCATAAGCAATATTTTCCAATCTAGACAAATTATCAGCAACAGGATTATCAGCACCTTTCCTATCTATAATATGTAAATCAAATTCTTGCAACAGAAGTACCCATCTAATAAGCCTTGGCTTAGCATCTTTCTTTGTCATGAGGTATCTAATTGCAGCATGATCAGTATGAATTGTAACTTTTGAATCAACAATATAAGGTCTAAACTTATCACAAGCAAAGACTACAGCTAACAATTCTTTTTCAGTTGTAGCATAATTTCTTTGAGCAGCATCAAGAGTCTTACTAGCATAATGAATAACATTTAATTTTTTATCTACTCGCTGTCCAAGAACAGCGCCTACAGCAAAATCACTAGCATCACACATAATTTCAAAAGGCAAATTCCAATCAGGAGGTTCAACTACAGGAGCAGTTGTTAAGGCTTTCTTTAAAGTTTCAAAAGCTTCCTTACAATCATCATCAAAAACAAAAGGTACATCTTTTTGAAGAAGATTAGTAAGAGGCTTTGAAATTTTAGAGAAATCTTTAATAAATCTCCTATAAAACCCAGCATGACCAAGAACACTACGAATACCTTTAACATCCCTCGGATAGGGCATCTTCTCAATCGCTTCAACTTTAGCTCTATCAACTTCAATACCTTTCTCAGAAATTTTATGTCCCAATACAATTCCTTCATTAACCATAAAATGGCATTTCTCCCAATTAAGAACAAGGTTAGTTTCTTCACATCTCTGCAAAACTTTATCGAGGTTTCGCAAGCAATTATCAAAAGAATTCCCATAGACAGAAAAATCATCCATGAACACCTCTACAATACTTTCGCAAAAACCATGAAAAATAGCAGACATGCATCTTTGAAAAGTAGCAGGAGCATTACATAAACCAAAAGGCATACGCCTATAAGCATAAGTTCCATAAGGACAAGTAAAAGTGGTTTTCTCTTGATCTTTAGCTTTAACAGCAATTTGTGAAAACCCAGAATAACCATCAAGAAAGCAAAAATGAGTATTTTTAGACAACCTCTCTAACATTTGATCAATAAAGGGTAAAGGGTAATGATCTTTCTTAGTAACCTTATTAACTTTTCGAAAATCAATGCACATTCTATAACCTACAACTATTCTTTGAGGAATAAGCTCATCATTATCATTAGGCACAACAGTCATTCCTCCTTTCTTAGGGACACAATGAACAGGACTAACCCATCTACTATCAGCAATAGGATATATAATACCAGCTTCAAGGAGTTTTAATACCTCGTTCCTTACCACTTCCTTCATCTTCGGAATTAGACGACGTTGATGTTCAACAACAGGCTTTGCATCTTCTTCCATATTAATAGCATGTTGGCAAATAGAAGGAGAAATCCCTTTCAAATCATCAAGAGTATAGCCAATAGCTCCTCGGTGTTTCTTCAATATTTCCAATAACCTTTCTTCCTCAATCTCTGAAAGCTTAGAACTAATAATAACAGGATATATTTTCTTATCATCAATATGAGCATATTTAAGATTATCAGGTAAAGGCTTTAGATCAAAAACAGGATCTTCCTTCGGTGGTGGTGTTGTACCCAGATCTTCCACCGGTAAATCATGCTTGAGAATAGGTTGGCGAAGAAAAATTTCCTCAAGCTCATCTCTTTCTTTCCTAAAAGCTTCACTTTCACTATTCTCCAAATGTTGCTGCAAAGGGTTATTAGGAACAAGAACAATAGATGCACACTGCTCCATTTTAAAATCATTACTAGGCAAGTCAACTTTATAAGGAGTTTTGGTAAATTTAGAAAAGTTAAATTCATAAGGTTCACCAGCAAATCTAGTCAAAATTTTCTCTTTCTTACAATCTATAATAGCTCCACAAGTATTTAGAAAAGGTCTACCAAAAATGATAGGACAATAATCACTAGCAGCAGAACCAAGTACCAAAAAGTCAGCAGGATATTTAATCTTACCACATAGAACTTCCACATCTCGAACAATACCAATTGGAGAAATAGTTTCTCTATTAGCTAGATGAATAACCACATCAATATCTTCAAGTTCACAAGAACCAATTTCGTGCATAATCTCCGTGTAAAGTTCATAAGGTATAGCACTAACACTTGCACCAATATCACATAAACCATAATAGCAATGATCACCAATTCTAACAGATAGCATAGGAACACTAACTTGTTTGGGTTTATTAGGATGTGAAACAATATTAGAAGCATCTTCACAGAAAATAATATGACCATCCTCCACATTCTCAGTCACAAGATCTTTAACTATTGCAACAGCAGGTTCAATTTTAATTTGTTCTTCAGGTTCTTTAGGTTTCTTTTCACTTTTATTAACTGCACTAGATATGACAGAGTACTCCTTCATTTTAGCAGGGAAAGGAGTTTTTTCAATATAAGCTTCAGGAATAACATTATCAACAGTTTCAATCACTACACATTTGTTTACAGATGAATCAATTTTATCTTTATACGGTTCATGATACTTATCAAAATTCTTCTTAGGCAGTTCATAATAAGAGGCAAAAGCTCTATAAAGATTTGCAACAACTTGGGAATCAAGACCATATGTAGCACTCATATTACGAAATTTATCAGTATCCATAAAAGCTTCAATGCATTTATAATCATAAATTATACCTGATTCTCTATCTTTGTCATTCTCCCATCCTTCAGTATTTTCTTGGATCCGATCAAGAAGGTCCCTTTTAAACTCTTCATTCTTGCGTGTAAATGATCCAGAACAAGAAGTATCCAACAAGGTCTTGTCTTGAAAAGAAAGTCTTGCATAGAAATTATCAATAATAACATTACCAGGAAGCTCATGAATGGGGCATTTGAGCATTAAAGACTTCAATCTCCCCCAAGCTTGGGCAATACTTTCTCCATCATGAGGCCAGAAATTATATATGCGGTTCCGATCTTTGTGAATTTCACTTGGAGGATAAAATTTGGAATAAAATAAAGGCACAATGTCCTCCCAATCAATAGAATCACCATTCTTCAGCAATTTATACCAGTGCGCCGCTTTACCAGACAGCGATATAGTGAATAGTTTCTTCCTAACTTCATTCATGGAAATACCTGCACATTTGAATAACCCGCATAATTCATGCAAAAATAGTAAATGATCACCAGGATGGACAGTTCCATCCCCTTCATAGCGGTTATCCATAACACGTTCAATAATTTTCGTAGGTATTTTATATGGTACTACTTCCTCACCTGGCGCTTCATCCACTACCGTTGCAGTAGTAGTAGATTTCCCAAATAGAAATTGAAGAGAAGATCTCTCCATAATGATTATAGCAGCAGGCAGAAATAAAATCAGCACAAACAGTAAAGGTTTTCCTTACCAATTCCACTTACCAATAGCGCTTCACTCCCCGGCAACGGCGCCAGAAAATAGTCTTGATGACCCACAAGTATAGGGGGTGTATCGTAGTACTTTCGATAAATAAGAGTGTCGAACCCAACGAGGAGCAGAAGGTGTTGACAAGCAGTTTCGATGAAGGTTTCACTGTAAATGCTCACAGACAAGTATTCAGGGGGTTTTGATATTGCAGATAAATAAAGTACAAGTAAATAAAATGCGAGAGAAATAATTGCAGCGAGTGGCCCAATCCTTTTTAGCACAAAGGACAAGCCGGTTTGTTTACTTATAATGACCAAACGTTCTTGAGGACACACGGGGATTTTAGTCTAGTGCTTTCGCTACATACAGCTGATTAATCTTCATTGTTTTGATAAGTGTTGTGTGGGTGAACCTATGCTAATGCACCGCCCTTCCTAGGACTAATACATACTTGTGATTATACCCCTTGCAAGCATCCGCAACTACAAGAAAGTAATTAAGATAAATCTAACCACAGCCTTAAACTCTGAGATCCTGCGATCCCTCCTGCATCGATATACTAACGGGGGCTTAGGTTTCTGTCACTCCGGCAACCCCGCAATTAGCAACCGAATACAAGATGCACTCCCCTAGGCCCATAAATGGTGAAGTGTCGTGTAGTCGACGTTCACACGACACCACTAGAAGAATGACACCACAACTTAAATATCATAACATTGAATATTACTCAACCATAATTCACTACTAGCATTTAGACTTCACCCATGTCCTCAAGAACTAAACGAACTACTCACGAGACATCATATGGAATACAATCAGAGGTGATATGATGATGAATAACAATCTGAACATGAACCTTGGTTCAATGGTTTCACTCAATAGCATCTACAACAAGTATAGAATAACACCGGGAGAGTTTCCCCTATCAAACAATCAAGATCAAACCCAAATCGTTACAGCGGTGACGAGGTGCTGCGGTGGTGATGGCGGTGTAGATGGTGGAGACGATGATGATGATGATGGAGATGATGTCCAGCTCGATGACGATGGCGATGGCGTCGATTTCCCCCTCCGGGAGGGAATTTCCCCGGCGGATTCCTGCCCGCCGGAGAGCTCTTTTCTCTCTGGTGCTCTCCGCCCCGCAGAGGCGGCTGTAACCCTTCGTGAGGATCCCTCTGTGGCTTAGGTTTTCGGGACGAAGGAGTACGCGAAGAAAAGGAGGCGAAAGGGTCGTGGGGCCCCCAGAGCATAGGGTGGCGCGGCCAGGGCCTGGGCCGCGCCGCCCTATGGTCTGGGCCCACAGTGGCCCCTCTCTTCTCCCCCTTCTGGCTACCTCCGTCATTTGGAAAAATAGGAATTTACGTGAAATTCCCTTCCACAGTTGATCTTCCGAAATATTGCGTTCTGACGGTGCTTTTTCCAGCAGAATCCTGGCTCCGGTGCTTGATCCTCCAATGATGATGAAACATGCAAAATAGATGAAATAACATAAGTATTGTGTCCCAATATGAAATATATCAATGAATAACAGCAAATTATGATACAAAATAGTGATGCAAATTGGACGTATCAATGGACAGCAGGATGTCTACGACAACTAGGACTGCTCCTGACGTCAAGCGTTGGCCTGTGAATTAGATAGTCCACTACTACTTCGCTTCCGCTATTTGTGATGTTCGTTGATCAATAGATCAACTATTATTGTAATATTGGATCATGGGATCTACTTTTGTAAGACGATTATGGCTTGTAATGAATAATGACTTATGATATCCACTGTTATGTCTCGCAACAACAACCTTCCTGGGATTGCGATGTACGGCATAATAGGCATCTGGACTTAAAAATCCGGGTGTTGACAAGTTGGTATCAGAGCCATTGTTTGACCTTAGGAGACCCTAGTTAGAATGGACGTCTGAAAAACTTAGTTTCAAAAATCAAATGAAGTGAATACTTATGAAAAATTAGTCACTCTCTTTTCCTTGAGATCTTTTCAAATTGATAAGTCATGCTCTTCCTTATGAATCTACATAAAATTTTGACACACTTGTTCAGTCTCTAACTTACTCCTCCCATTCTCTTTCAGATGGCATTGCCCCACAACACCAAGTTTTACCGGTTGGGGAATGGTGGGAGCATGATATTCGAGAAGGACTTAGACGCTCTGTCTGAGTACCTTGGGCGCCCGCACCCGGAGTTCCTCGGAACTCAAATGGACGACCAGCCCGGAAGGGAACTGCAGTGGGTTATCACTGCGGACCTGAGAGGCAAGCGGGAGCCTCCTATTTCTATGAGGATCCATTTCTCTGTCATGGAAAGCAACTGGCTAGCTGGACTAGCTAGGGCCATGTGATACGTCTCCGACGTATCGATAATTTCTTATGTTCCATGCCACATTATTGATGATATCTACATGTTTTATGCACACTTTATGTCATATTCGTGCATTTTCTGGAACTAACCTATTAACAAGATGCCGAAGTGCCAGTTCTTTCTGCTGTTTTTGGTTTCAGAAATCCTAGTAACGAAATATTCTCGGAATTGGACGAAATCAACTCCCAGGTTCCTATTTTGCCCGGAAGCATCCAGAACACCCGAGAGCCACCAGAGGAGGGCCCTATGGGCCCCAGATGACATGGTGGCGCGGCCAGGGCTGGGCCCGCGCCACCCTATGGTGTCGTCGCCTCGTTGACCTTCCGACTCCGCCTCTCCGCCTATTTAAAGCCTCCGTCGCGAAAACCCTATTACGGAGGACGAAACCCACAGAAACCATCCAGAGCCGCCGCCATCGCGCCAAGATCGGGGGACAGGAGTCTCTGTTCCGGCACCCTCGGACGGGGAAGTGCCCCCGGAAGGCTTCTCCATCGACACCGCTGCCATCTCCACCGCCATCTTCATCACCGCTGCTGCTCCCATGAAGAGGGAGTAGTTCTCCATCGAGGCTCGGGGCTGTACCGGTAGCTATGTGGTTCATCTCTCTCCCTATGTACTTCAATACAATAATCTCATGAGCTGCCTTACATGATTGAGATTCATATGATGATGCTTGTAATCTAGATGTCATTGTGCTAGTCAAGTGAGTTTTACTTATGTGATCTCCGGAGACTCCTTGTCCCACGTGTGTAAAGGTGACAGTGTGTGCACCGTGTGGGTCTCTTAGGCTATATTTCACAGAATACTTATTCACTGTTATGAATGGCATAGTGAAGTGCTTATTTATATCTCTTTATGATTGCAATGTGTTTTGTATCACAATTTATCTATGTGCTACTCTAGCAATGTTATTAAAGTAGTTTTATTCCTCCTACACGGTGTAATGGTGACAGTGTGTGCACTCGTGTTAGTACTTGGTTTATGCTATGATCATGATCTCTTGTAGATTGCGAAGTTAACTATTGCTATGATAATATTGATGTGATCTATTCCTCCTACATATGCATGAAGGTGACAGTGTGCATGCTATGTTAGTACTTGGTTTAGTCTTTTGATCTATCTTACACTATAAGGTTACTTAAACATGAGCATTATTGTGGAGCTTGTTAACTCCGGCATTGAGGGTTCGTGTAATCCTACGCAATGTGTTCATCATCCAACAAAGGTGTAGAGTATGCATTTATCTATTCTGTTATGTGATCAATGTTGAGAGTGTCCACTAGTGAAAGTCTATTCCCTAGGCCTTGTTCCTAAATACTGCTATCGCTGCTTGTTACTGTTTTACTGAGTTACTACTGCTGTGTTACTACTGCTTGTTTACTTCCTGCAATATTACTACCATCAACTGCACGCCAGCGAGCTATTTTCTGGCGCCGTACTACTGCTCATATTCATTCATACCACTTGTATTTCACTATCTCTTCGCCGAACTAGTACACCTATTAGGTGTGTTGGGGACACAAGAGACTTCTTGCTTTGTGGTTGCAGGGTTGCATGAGAGGGATATCTTTGACCTCTTCCTCCCTGAGTTCGATAAACCTTGGGTGATCCACTTAAGGGAAAACTTGGTGCTGTTCTACAAACCTCTGCTCTTGGAGGCCCAACACTGTCTACAAGAATAGAAGCACCCGTAGACATCAAGCACTTTTCTGGCGCCGTTGCCGGGGAGGGAAGGTAAACGGCACTCACACATTGGCAAGCCCGGCAACTAAGCACTTTTCCTCCCTCGTCAACTACGCGCCAAGCACTTTTCTGGCGCCGTTGGGAGGAAAGGTAAAAGGCACTCATACTCCGGTTCCAGGTAACAGTACTTTTCTGGCGCCATTGTGTGTGTGCTCGAAGCTATTTCCTTTAGACTCTGCAATTGCGACATTTGGTTTCTTGTTTACACTAGTTAGGCATAATGGACAACAATGACCTTTTTATTCTATTTCCTGATTTAAGACATGGATGGTTTGATGCGAAAATTAAAAAACCCATGAAACATATTAATATGAATGCTTTGAACACTATTGTTGCTAATGCTATGGAAAATTCTAAGCTTGGGGAAGCTGGCTTTGATGATCATGATATTTTTAGTACCCCAAGCATTGAGGAGAAAATTTACTTTGATGATACTTTGCCTCCTATACTTGATGATGAGAATAATAATGATAGCTACTTTGTTGAATTTGCTCCCACTACAACTAATAAAATTGATTATGCATATGTGGAGAGTAATAATTTTGTGCATGAGACTCATGATAAGAATGCTTTATGTGATAGTTATATTGTTGAGTTTGCTCATGATGCTACTGAAATTTATTATGAGAGAGGAAAATATGGTTGTAGAAATTTTCATGTTACTAAAACACCTCTCTATGTGCTGAAATTTTTGAAGCTACACTTGTTTTATCTTCCTATGCTTGTTACTTTGCTCTTCATGAACTTGTTTATTTACAAGATTCCTATGCATAGGAAGCATGTTAGACTTAAATGTGTTTTGAATTTGCCTCTTGATGCTCTCTTTTGCTTCAACTCTTATTTCTTACGAGTGCATCATTAAAACTGCTGAGCCCATCTTAATGGCTATAAAGAAAGAACTTCTTGGGAGATAACCCATATGTTTTTTTACTACAGTACTTTGTTTTATATTTGAGTCTTGGAAGTTGTTTACTACTGTAGCAACCTCTCCTTATCATGTTTTTGTGCCAAGTAAAGTTTCTATGTCAAAGTTGATGTTATATTTGGGATCGCTGCGCAGAAACAGCATTGCTGTCTGTCACGAATCTGGGCACAGTCCTCTGTAGAAAATTCGAAAAATCTGCCAATTTACGAGCGTGATCCTCAGATATGTACGCAACTTTAATTAGTTTTGAGTTTTTCCATTTGAGCAAGTCTGGTGCCACTTTAAATTCGTCTTTACGGACTGTTCTGTTTTTGACAGATTCTGCCTTTTATTTCGCATTGCCTCTTTTGCTATGTTGGATTTATTTCTTTGATCCATTAATGTCCAGTAGCTTTATGCAATGTCCAGAAGTGTAAAGAATGATTGTGCCACCTCTGAACATGTGAATTATTAATTGTGCACTAACCCTCTAATGAGTTTGCTTGAAGTTTGGTGTGAAGGAAGTTTTCAAGGGTCAAGAGAGGAGTATGATATACTATGATCAAGAGGAGTGAAAGCTCTAAGCTTGGGGATGCCCCGTGGTTCATCCCTGCATATTTTAAGAAGACTCAAGCGTCTAAGCTTGGGGATGCCCAAGGCATCCCCTTCTTCATCGACAAAGTATCAGGTTCCTTCTCTTGAAACTATATTTTTATTCGGTCACATCTTATGTACTTTACTTGGAGCGTCTGTGTGCTTTTATTTTTGTTTTTGTTTTGTTATCTTAGTTCTCTGAATAAGTTCATCCTTGTGTGGGAGAGAGACACGCTCCGCTGGTTCATATGAACACATGTGTTCTTAGCTCATAATATTCATGGCGAAGTTTCCTCTTCGTTAAATTGCTATATGGTTGGAATTGAAAAATGCTACATGTAGTAATTGGTAAAATGTCTTGGATAATGTGATACTTGGCAATTGTTGTGCTCATGCTTAAGCTCTTGCATCATATGCTTTGCACCCATTAGTGAAGAAATACATAGAGCTTGCTAAAATTTGATTTGCATATTTGGTCTCTCTAAGGTCTAGATAATATCTAGTATTGAGTTTTGAACAACAAGGAAGACGGTGTAGAGTCTTATAATGTTTACAATATGTCTTTTATGTGAGTTTTGCTGCACCGTTCATCCTTGAGTTTCTTCAATAACCTTGCTAGCCTAAACCTTGTATCGAGAGGGAATACTTCTCATGCATCCAAAATCCTTGAGCCAACCACTATGCCATTTGTGTCCACCATACCTACCTACTACATGGTATTTCTCCGCCATTCCAAAGTAAATTGCTTGAGTGCTACCTTTAAACAATTCAAAAGTTATTACCTCTTATTTGTGTCAATGTTTTATAGCTCATGAGGAAGTATGTGGTGTTTTATCTTTCAATCTTGTCATTTACTTTTGACGGACTTTCACAATGGACTAGTGGCACATCCGCTTATCCAATAATTTTGCAAAAAGAGCTGGCAATGGGGTTCCCAGCCCCAATTAATTAACTTTCATTAATAATTCTCTTCACATGTTTTGCTCTGATTCATCAGTAAGCAACTTAATTTTGCAAATAGACACTTCTCCATGGTATGTGAATGTTGGAAGGCACCCGAGGATTCGGTTAGCCATGGCTTGTGTAAGCAAAAGGTTGGGAGGAGTGTCATCCATAAATAAAGAAAAACTAAACTAAAGTACATGTGTAAACAAAAGAGAAGAGGGATGATCTACCTTGCTGGTAGAGATAACGTCCTTCATGGGAGCCGCTCTTGAAAGTCTGGTTGATGAGGTAGTTAGAGTGCCCACTACCATTCGTTGACAACAACAAACACCTCTCAAAATTTTACTTTTATGCTCTCTTTATGTTTTCAAAACCAAAGCTCTAGCACAAATATAGCAATCGATGCTTTCCTCTTTGAAGGACCATTCTTTTACCTTTATGTTGAGTCAGTTCACCTATTTCTCTCCATCCCAAGAAGCAAACACTTGTGTGAACTGTGCATTGATTCTTACATACTTGCTTATTGCATTTGTTATATTACTCTATGTTGACAATTATACATGAGATATACATGTTACAAGTTGAAAGCAACCGCTGAAACTTAATCTTCCATTGTGTTGCTTCAATGTCTATACTTTAAATTATTGCTTTATGAGTTAACTCTTATGCAAGACTTATTGATGCATGTCTTGAAAGTGCTATTCATGAAAAGTCATTGCTTTATGATTCAGTTGTTTACTCATGTCATTACCATTGTTTTGATCGCTGCATTCATTACATATGTTTATAATATGATCAAGTTTATGATGGCATGTCACTTCAGAAATTATCTTTGTTATCGTTTTACCTGCTCGGGACGAGCAGAACTAAGCTTATGCTGATACGTCTCCGACGTATCGATAATTTCTTATGTTCCATGCCACATTATTGATGATATCTACATGTTTTATGCACACTTTATGTCATATTCGTGCATTTTCTGGAACTAACCTATTAACAAGATGCCGAAGTGCCAGTTCCTGTTCTGCTGTTTTTGGTTTGAAATCCTAGTAACGAAATATTCTCGGAATTGGACGAAATCAACTCCCGGTTCCTATTTTGCCCGGAAGCATCCGAACACCCGAGAGCCACCAGAGGAGGGCCCTGTGGGCCCAGATGACATGGTGGCGCGGCCAGGCCCCGCGCCACCCTATGGTGTCGTCGCCTCGTTGACCTTCCGACTCCGCCTCTCGCCTATTTAAAGCCTCCGTCGAAAACCCTATTACGAGAGACGAAACCCACAAAACCATCCGAGCCGCCGCCATCGCGAAGCCAAGATCTGGGGGACAGGAGTCTCCGGCACCCTGCCGGACGGGGAAGTGCCCCCGGAAGGCTTCTCCATCGACACCGCTGCCATCTCCACCGTCATCTTCATCACCGCTGCTGCTCCCATGAAGAGGGAGTAGTTCTCCATCGAGGCTCGGGGCTGTACCGGTAGCTATGTGGTTCATCTCTCTCCCTATGTACTTCAATACAATAATCTCATGAGCTGCCTTACATGATTGAGATTCATATGATGATGCTTGTAATCTAGATGTCATTGTGCTAGTCAAGTGAGTTTTACTTATGTGATCTCCGGAGACTCCTTGTCCCACGTGTGTAAAGGTGACAGTGTGTGCACCGTGTGGGTCTCTTAGGCTATATTTCACAGAATACTTATTCACTGTTATGAATGGCATAGTGAAGTGCTTATTTATATCTCTTTATGATTGCAATGTGTTTTGTATCACAATTTATCTATGTGCTACTCTAGCAATGTTATTAAAGTAGTTTTATTCCTCCTACACGGTGTAATGGTGACAGTGTGTGCACTCGTGTTAGTACTTGGTTTATGCTATGATCATGATCTCTTGTAGATTGCGAAGTTAACTATTGCTATGATAATATTGATGTGATATATTCCTCCTACATATGCATGAAGGTGACAGTGTGCATGCTATGTTAGTACTTGGTTTAGTCTTTTGATCTATCTTACACTATAAGGTTACTTAAACATGAGCATTATTGTGGAGCTTGTTAACTCCGGCATTGAGGGTTCGTGTAATCCTACGCAATGTGTTCATCATCCAACAAAGGTGTAGAGTATGCATTTATCTATTCTGTATGTGATCAATGTTGAGAGTGTCCACTAGTGAAAGTCTATTCCCTAAGCCTTGTTCCTAAATACGCTATCGCTGCTTGTTGTTTTTGAGTTACTATTGTTGTGTTACTATCTTGTTTACTTCGCAATATTACTACCATCAACTGCACGCCAGCAAGCTATTTTCGCCCGTAGTACTGCTCATATTCATTCATACCACTTGTATTTCACTATCTCTTCGCCGAACTAGTACACCTATTAGGTGTGTTGGGGACACAAGAGACTTCTTGCTTTGTGGTTGCAGGGTTGCATGAGAGGGATATCTTTGACCTCTTCCTCCCCGAGTTCGATAAACCTTGGGTGATCCACTTAAGGGAAAACTTGCTGCTGTTCTACAAACCTCTGCTCTTGGAGGCCCAACACTGTCTACAAGAATAGAAGCACCCGTAGACATCACCATGCAGGAAGCACTTGCCCGTCTGTGTGGGCAGCATGTGACTGAGCTTTATGGGACTCGCTTTGCTCACTTTGCAAGGCATGACTCCATCGGAGGACCCAGGGCACTGTCACCCCACCCGGAGCTGAAATATCACGTGGAGCACCTGGACTTATAATGCACGATACCCAGAAGGAGTTGGACAACTGTCGCGTCTACGCCAACCAGATTCACGCCCAACTAGCGCAACAGACTGATACCGTCAGGATCCTTGCTCATGAGCGCAAGACACTTCGCCAGCAGCGTGCCAAGAAGGACGCTACCGTTGTGCACCTCCGCGCAAAGATAGTATCCTTGGAGGTAACTGTCAAGGCCCAAGAGGACCAGCTGATGGAGCTAGCAGAAGAAGGTGAAGACATTCAGGGAGGAGCAACCTTCCTGAGTGATGAGGAGGACTTCGAAGAAGATGAGAACCCGGATATGGAGGACTATGAGTTTCTGGAGGCCGGAGAGGATGACCACATCCCGATAGATGTGGATGATGAGTAGTAGTTTCACTTGATCACTTCCTTAGGTGTGAGTTTGTATCAGGATTCCCTTGTATCGTAGAGCGATGAATGGTTCTTCAAACCAACGGGGTGTTAGCTTTGTAATGTGTGATGTTTGGTATGAATGAAAAAGTGTTGTTGGTTGTACCCCCTCAACACTACTCAAGTTTTGAAACTTTTGAACTTTAAACCAAACAAACCATAGAAATTTCCCTCTTATCTTATCATCTACCTCAATGATCAGATGGCCCCACCAACCCGCAGCGCCAACCAAGACGCCATGATGCAGATGCTAGAGATGATGATGGCAGACCGAGAAGCCGAGAGAGCTGAACGCCAAGCCAACATTGCCGCACTGCAACAGATCACTCAGAACAACCAAGGCCATGGAAACCACGACCATCCTGGGTCAAAGCTGAAGAACTTTCAGAACACCAACCCACCCATTTTCAGCAAGACCGAAGAACTACTGGACGCAGATGAATTGCTCCGAACCATGGAGAACAACCTGGAAGTTGCGGGAGTTGAAGCCGCAGAGGAAGTGTTGTTCGCCACCCACTACCTGTCAGGACCTGCAAGAGCCTGGTGGACAAGTGCCCGCGCAATGAATGCGGGACAGATGATGACCTGGGAAGACTTCAAGCTGAAGTTTAGCAAATACCATGTGCCCCAAGGACTGATCAAGAAGATGAGAGACGAGTTCCGAGAACTCAATCAAGGCAGAATGTCCGTGGTAGAATACCGCGACAGATTCATCACTCTGTCAAGGTACGCCCCGGATGAAACCGACACCAACGAGAAGAGGAAAGAAAGATTTCTGAACGGACTGCACGACGAAATGCAGACTGTACTGGTCAACATTCCCTTTGCTGACCTAGAAGCCCTGGTGGACTCCGCCATCCAGATGGAAGGGAAGCTTCACCAAGCCAACGAGAATCGCAAACGCCGGATGATGAACCAGCATGGGTCCAGCAATACCCAAAAGTACCGCAACAACTCATCTGGAGGGTTCACCCCAAGAAACAACAGGCCACCTGCTCAGAATTCCCGCCCAAACTACACCAACAACCATGGAGGACCCCCAAAGCCCGGAGGCAACAACAACAAAAATCACACCAGCAACAACAACCACAACAACAACAACGGGAACAACAAAAACACCAACACTGGCCATAGGACTGGAAGCAACGCTGTTCCCGTCAACCCCAAGGACAAGTCAACCATAACTTGTTATGAGTGTGGAGTGGTTGGGCATTACTCCAACGAGTGCCCCAAGAGGTTAGCCAAGATTGCCGCCAATACCGCTGCACTTTCTCAGAACCAGCGTCGCTTTGTCGCAAGAAGGAACCAGAACAACAACAACGGTCGCCTCTACAAAATGACTGCAACAGAAGCCCAAGAAGCACCTCAGGCCATGCCAAGTATGTTTTCCTGTTAAATCATATTGCCCAATCTCTCTTAGGAACCTAACTTTTCTTAAAATCTCGGGACGAGATTTGTTTAAGGGGGGAGGGTTTGTAACATCCCAAAATTTAAATAAAGGAAGAAGAAGAATTTCAATTATCCAAAATTTGGAACCAACAAAAACTTTTATTTTGCATATAGTACTATGCATAGGACTTGTGCATTTTTGAGTGATATGCCATGATGCTTGTTATTTTGTTCATGTTCTCAACCCTAAAACCCTAAATTGATCAAGAGAAGATCACAAAGCAAATCAAATAAAAAGAGAAAGAAATCAAATAAGAAAACACCCTAAAACCCTCACATATGGCTTATGCCATTTTTGCAAATCTTTACCCTAGACCTATTTGACTTTCACCATTAGTGGTGTTATGTTACTAAACACTTATTACAACTTTGGGAATCAAAGAAACACCAATCAAATCAAATTCAAACTCAAATTGTGATCACATAGAATAATGGTCAATTCTGCCATTTACAATCTGGTCACTACTTTGAGCCCCTGGATTTCAAGATTTTCAAACCAAACAAAACCAATTCTTTGCACCTAATCCAATTACACATCAAGGTGAACGACTTTTGTAAAGACCATCATATCAAAATCATCTTGGATCAAAATCTATGCTCATGCAAAGTTGGGACTTTTTAACAATTTCAACAATCTCACACTTTGAGATTTTGCTTTTCTTTTATTTTTAAAAATTCCACCACCACCCATGTTTGTCTCTGGTCATTTTCAACTCATCCAAGCAACTCAATTTCAAATTTTGGAACCACATTGCCTTGACCAAATTTGGCAAGAATTTGCAATTTACAAATAGGCATTACTCTCAAACACTATTCTAAATAGTGTTTTGGACCAACCCTAGTGCACCGCCTTGCCTCTACTTGTCCCTTGGTCCCCTCTCCTCCAACACCAACCCTAGCAACCCTGAGAGGGAGAGCACACATGGCATAGCCATGGCCATGCCGGCCATGGGCACGTGCATGCCCCTCCCCTCTCTCCCTTCTTCACCAGCCACGGCCACCATGCCAAACGTCGACACCTCACTCCCCTACACCAGCCTAAGCAAGCCATGGTCGAGGAGGAGTCCGACACTCGCCGGGCAACGCGCGCCCAAGGACGGCCACGCCATGCCGATGACGTCACGCATGCACGCCCGCAGACGCCCACTGGCCACCTGTCGCCTGGCCACCTCGAGCATCCCCTGGACCCCCTCTGGACGCATTGAGCATCACCACGCCACCACAAAGCCGCCAGACACTCGCGCGACCACGACCCATGACCGCCGCCGCCGGAGACGGAGAAGGAATCCCGCCGCAGACGCCGCGAGTCATCGCCATCGCCCGCGCTAACCTCGCCGTCCCCCACCTCGCCAGCAGGCTCCCTAGCACCGCCGTGACGTCGCCTACGCAGCGCTGCCCTCGCCTACCCCTACTGCTCGCCGGAAACGCCGCGACCTGGTCGGGTTCGCCGCAGACCTCTGGCCACCTCGAGTGCCTATAAAAGGAGCGCTCCTCCTCCTCATCTGAGCACGCCACTCGACTCCCCTCCCTCCTCGAGCACTCTCTCCACTCAACATTGCGCAGCGCCGCCGTCCAATTGCCACTTCGCCGCCCGTGAACCGCCGCAGAAGCCGCCGGAGCTAGACGCCACCCCTGGACCCGCTGTTTTAGAACACCGCCCTGTATCAACACCGCCGCTCGCCGGAGTCCCTGCTCGCCGTCGACCCCCTAGCCTCGCCGCCACTGTAAGCTCTTCTCGTCGATGACGACGACGACTCACGGCCGTGCGATCACGTTTTGATCTAACGGCCATCTTTCCCCCGTACCGATTCGGGTTCTAAACCCAATGACACCTGGGTCCCACAGTCAGACGGCCCGTGGCACGCTGAAGCGTTACTGGGCCGGCCCGTTTAGATTTTCCCGCGTGGCCTGTAAATTCAAATTGGGTTAAATTCAATTCTGTCAAAATACAAACTGGTGTCCAATTCAAATTCAAATAGTTTCAAATCTACTGCACCAAATTCATCAAATTTTATATTGTTGGAAAGCTTATGAAATGCTTGATCCAACCACACTGGTCTCACTTTGAAATCTTTTGTAAAATTAATGTGACAAAAAGAACAATTCAGGGACTTTTGCACATTCAAATAATTCTTAAAAATCAACCAAAAATGCTTTTGAGTTGATTTCAACTCTAATAGCTCACATTTAACTTACACTAATTGTTTATGCAAAAATATGGCCTGGTTACTTTGAGTGATCATGGCCCAAATTAAATAAAGGACTATATGGCTATTTTAGTTAGTTGATATTGTCCAAAACTAGTATGTAATTCATATGAAGTGTTTTACTTCATTTAAATCTTGTCCCAAGTACTTTCATGTGAAGTTTGGACCCTGGTCAAAATACTCTCACATGAAATACTTGGTGATATTAAATCATAATTAGCATTTGTTAAATAGTATGAGGTATTCTACCTCATTTAAATCATTTTCTCAAATGATGATGATGAATTGTTGACTTAGGTCAACATGATTTCATGTATGATTGTTTGAGGAAGTTAAATCCTAAGAAGATTCAATGAGAGGAAATTATTCCTCAAAAACTAAATGGAAACTATCATTTACATATGTAATGAGAGGAAATTATTTCTCTAACACTAAGTAAGAAAACCCTAGAATGATTTTTGGTAGCAATGCTAAGTGATGATGCTAGATCATTTGGAGTGAGCCATTCAGGCTAATTAAGACTACTTAAGTATTGCTTGGTGATTGTATCCTCGTATTCGTGTATAGACGCTAGTACCGGAGAATACCAGGAAGAGGAAGGATTCTACCCAGAAGAAGAAGAGAACTTTGACCACCTCAACAACCAAGGCAAGCTAACACCATTGCAAGCTCTATTGTTGCAAGCTAATATTCTTGCAAAGTGCAAAGCTCTACTAGAGCAAGGCCCACTCACCAATTACTTTATGCTTCATGATCCCATCCCAAGTTTTATTCTTACAAGCTTTTATTTTGGATAACTTAATTTTATAGTTAACTTTGGTCTAGAGATAGAGTACTACAAGAGTATCAAAGTTAGCCTAGAACAATCAAAGCTAGTTAGCACCCCTCATGACTAGTTGCTAGTGCTAACAAATAAAATTGACTACTCTAGATGGGAACATGTGAAATGAAATGACTTTGAAAACCTTGGAATGATGAGTCATTCTATTGAAAGATTTTGAAGGTGAATGTGACTTGTGAATGACATGGTGAACTTTACAAAAACTGATGGTTGGGTTCGGATGCGATACCATTCCAATTTTACAAGTACCCCCACAATACCTGATATGGGTAGGGCTTAACTAGAAGTTTATGTATCTTAGTATGGGTTCCCTCTAAACAAGCGTCATCGGGGTTATGCCGAAAGCTGCCTCTACAACAAAAGAAATGATGTGAAATGACGTGAAATGAGGTGAATGTCCGGCCCAAGCCCTGTGCAGTTCCCAGGCTGACGGTTTGTCTTCACTGGGAGGCCAAGCTCATGGGGAGAGGTGCCTATACTAGGGTATGTAAGTGAAAGGTTATGGTTGGTAGTCCGCACATGGAGTGTGATAAATCAGGGCCAGTTAACCCTGACGGATTATTGCAAATGTTGTGGCACAAGTGTACGACCTCTGCAGAGTGTAGAACTATTCGAATAGCCGCGTCCACGGTTATGGACGGTTGGAAAGGCCATACTGTTCCGTCATCAGACTTTTTTCAAAAATATGACATATGACTTGTGACTTGAACTTGAAAGGTGAATGGTGAATTTACATTGAATCACAACAGAGTTGTGGGAATGACACTAATGTTCCCACTTGAGTTAGTTAGCAAATGAAGAGTCCTTTACTAAATGCTTATGAAATAAAACTGGCTTGATGCAAATAAACCTAGAGCTTAGCATCCCCTTACTATAGTTGATAGTACTTACACTAGTATTAGTTTGCGAGTACTTTAAAGTACTCACGGCTTTGTCCCTGGCTATTCAAATGGCCAGATTATGAAGGAGAACAGCAGTACGAGGAAGATGGACAGCAGGATGTCTACGACAACTAGGACTGCTCCTGACGTCAAGCGTGGATTAGATAGTCCACTACTACTTCGCTTCCGCTATTTGTGATGTTCGTTGATCAATAGATCAACTATTATTGTAATATTGGATCATGGGATCTACTTTTGTAAGACGATTATGACTTGTAATGAATAATGAGTTATGATATCCACTGTTATGTCTCGCAACAACAACCTTCCTGGGATTGCGATGTACGGCATAATAGGCATCTGGACTTAAAATTCCGGGTGTTGACACCGGCCACCCCAAGGTTCCCTCTCCCAAAAATCCTAGCCGCCGATCTCTCTCCTCCACCGCTAGTCTGCTCCGGCTTGGCGAAGCCCTGCAGCTTTTCTCCTCCACCACCACCACCACGCCGTCGTGCTGCTGGGATTCCGAGGGGATCTACCACACCTCCGCTACCCGCTGGAACGGGGAGAGAACGGGCTTCATCGACACCGTAAGTGCTGCCGGATTGCAGCACTGGATGATCGACTACATCAACAACGATATCTAATCTCGTAGGCTTTGGAATCTTTGAGGGTGATGACCCACAAGTATAGGGGGTGTATCGTAGTACTTTCGATAAATAAGAGTGTCGAACCCAACGAGGAGCAGAAGGTGTTGACAAGCAGTTTCGATGAAGGATTCACTGTAAATGCTCACAGACAAGTATTCAGGGGGTTTTGATATTGCAGATAAATAAAGTACATGTAAATAAAATGCGAGAGAAATAATTGCAGCGAGTGGCCCAATCCTTTTTAGCACAAAGGACAAGCCGGTTTGTTTACTTATAATGACCAAACGTTCCTGAGGACACACGGGATTTTAGTCTAGTACTTTCGCTTCATGTGGCTAAATAATCTTCATTGTTTTGATAAGTGTTGTGTGGGTGATATGCTAATGCACCGCCCTTCCTAGGACTAATACATACTTGTGATTATACCCCTTGCAAGCATCCGCAACTACAAGAAAGTAATTAAGATAAATCTAACCACAGCCTTAAACTCTGAGATCCTGCGATCCCTCCTGCATCGATATACTAACGGGGGCTTAGGTTTCTGTCGCTCCGGCAACCCCGCAATTAGCAACCGAATACAAGATGCACTCCCCTAGGCCCATAAATGGTGAAGTGTCGTGTAGTCGACGTTCACACGACACCACTAGAAGAATGACACCACAACTTAAATATCATAACATTGAATATTACTCAACCATAATTCACTACTAGCATGTAGACTTCACCCATGTCCTCAAGAACTAAACGAACTACTCACGAGACATCATATGGAATACAATCAGAGGTGATATGATGATGAATAACAATCTGAACATAAACCTTGGTTCAATGGTTTCACTCAATAGCATCTACAACAAGTATAGAATAACACCGGGAGAGTTTCCCCTATCAAACAATCAAGATTTAACCCGAATTGCTACAGCGATGACGAGGTGCAGCGGTGGTGATGGCGGTGTAGATGGTGGAGATGATGATGATGATGATGGAGATGATGTCCCGCTCGATGACGATGGCGATGGCGTCGATTTCCCCTCCGGGAGGGAATTTCCCCGGCGGATTCCTGCCCGCCGGAGAGCTCTTTCTCTCTGGTGCTCTCCGCCCGCAGAGGCGGCTGTAACCCTTCGTGAGGTCCTCTCTGTGGCTTAGGTTTTCGGGACGAAGGAGTACGCGAAGAAAAGGAGGCGAAAGGGGTGTGGGCCCCCAGAGCACAGGCGGCGGCTGGCCCGGGGCCGCGCCGCCCCGTGGTCTGGGCCCACAGTGGCTCCTCTCTGCTCCCCTTTTGGCTCCCTCCGTCATCTGGAAAATAGGAATTTACGTGAAATTCCCTTCCACAGTTGATCTTCCGAAATATTGCGTTCTGACGGTGCTTTTTCCAGCAGAATCCTGGCTCCGGTGCTTGATCCTCCAATGATGATGAAACATGCAAAATAGATGAAATAACATAAGTATTGTGTCCCAATATGAAATATATCAATGAATAACAGCAAATTATGATACAAAATAGTGATGCAAAATTGGACGTATCAACTCCCCCAAGCTTAGACCTCGCTTGTCCCCAAGCGAAACTGAGCTCGATAAACAAGACCACATGTTTATGGAGTGAAGAGTCGATAAATAAAATACGGACAAGAAACATCATATTCATTCACACAAGACATTCTAGTAAACAACTTCCTCATATAACTCATCTTGAAATAGGTAAAGAGAAATCACAAGTAAAGGTGCATAAGAAATCATAGTTGGTGATGGCACACTTTGTTCTTGGTCAGAGAACTACTAACGGATTGTACTTCTAAGCAAAGCTTTCATATTAGATTTTATAGCTGAGCCTTCATATTTAAGCATGACAATCTCCTCATAATCATTGATAACTTCAAAGTCATATTCATTCAGATAAAATTGGTACTAAACAAGAAAGTATAAAAGACATGATTAACTGAATCATAGCATAAATGATTGGTTCACAACAACTCAATTGCTTGCTTGAGATAGAGGGAAATAGGTTTACTGACTCAACATAAAAGTAAAAGACAGGCCCTTCGCAGAGGGAAGCAGGGATTAAATCATGTGCTAGAGCTTTTCAAGTTTTGAAATCATATAAAGAGCATAAAAGTAAGATTTTGAGCGGTGTTTGTTGTTGTCAACGAATGGTAGCGGGCACTCTAACCCCCTTGCCAAACGAACCTTCAAAGAGCGGCTCCCATGAGGGACGGCATCTCTACCAGCAAGGTAGATCATCCCCTTCTCTTTTGTTTACACATGTATTTTAGTTTTATTATGGATGACACTCCCCCAACCTTGGCTTTCTCAATCCATGGCTAACCGAATCCTCGGGTGCCTTCCAACATTCACATACCATGGAGGAGTGTCTATTGCAAAATTAAATTGCTTACTGATAAATCAGAGCAAAACATGTGAAGAGAATTATTAATGAAAGTTATTAATTGGGGCTGGGAACCCCGTTGCCAGCTCTTATTGCAAAGTTATTGGATAAGCGGATGTGCCAGTCCATTGGTGAAAGTCCGCCCAACAAGATTGAAAGATAAAACACCACATACTTCCTCATGAGCTATAGAACATTGACACAAATAAGGAGTAGTATAGTTTGAATAATTTAAAGGTAGCACATGAAGTATTTACTTGGAATGGCAGAAAATACCATGTAGTAGGTAGGTATGGTGGACACAAATGGCATAGGTTTGGTCTAAGGTTATGGATGTATGAGAAGCATTCCCTCTCGATACAGGTCTTTGGCTAGCAAGGTTTGATAGCAAGCATAAAGTTGAGGGAAACAAACAAATATACATATGGTAGAACAATCATGCATCTTTCTCAATAGCACAAGCAATTTTAACTTAAGAATACTAAGCATAGAGATAATAGAATAATGTATCTAAGTGTATTTCTCTCTTTCATTAAACATCAAGATGTTGTTACTATTGACCAATGCTAAGTTTGCCAAAACCAAATAGATTTACTCGATGCTCCCAAAGTGATATCAATACTCATGTCAAGAGTAATCATATAATGGAGATTGCAAACTAAAATAAGGTGTGCAAAAAGTAAATGATAAGACTTCTCATTAATATTCCATAACGATAACTCACACCAACGGATACATAGATAACTAACTAAGAGAGATACTTCCACATTGCATACTATTCCATATGATAACTTCCCTATTCATGATATGACACTACTTGATAGTAAAAGATAAAGGTAATGATGATGTGATACCGCGGCACTCCCCCAAGCTTGGAACAAACCAAGGGGATGCCAATACCGATGATGAATTACTCCTTCGGTGATGATGGTGAATCTTTGTCGTCATCAGACTTCCATGGAAGAGGCCCTCCATCAACAAAAGACATCTTGGTCTCCGGAAACCTGAAACTAGCAGCATGACTTATGCGCTTAAACCTGTTTTCATACTCACAGTTTTGATTATGAACATCATAGAGTTGAGCTTGGAGTTTGTTGGTGGTGTCGTGAAGTGAGAAGATATCGTCCCACAGCTTTGCAGTCTCCTTCTTGTGCCCATCAATGAGTTCAGACACAATCTTGTGAAAGATATCCACTTCACGCTCAGCCATCTTCTTGTAGTTGAAGACCTCTTGTTCCAGTTTCTCCATCCGGTCTTCCAAACTCCCTTCTCCCTTAGGACCCTGGACATCTTTGATCTGCAACTCTCCATCCACGAGCCGCAACTCTTTGGGGTGCATCTTCAGCTCGTTCATGTACGGGTTGACGACGTCCTCAAAGAAGCTGTCCTTCTGAGTTCCCGACGAAGACATGATGGATCTAGATCCGAAGCAGATCCTGGCAGAAAACAGCTCGAAACAAAACACGACGAGAAAACGATATACGGACCTCCAGGGGTCCGGGGGATTATATAGCAAATATTTTTACGACAAAAGGAAGGTTCCAGGCCGAAAACGAGTGGAAACGGGACGCCGAGGGACTGTCACCATAGGTCGGTGCGGCCAGGGTGGGGCCCGCGCCGGCCTGTGGTGACGGGCCCTCGCGCGTCCTTTCCACTCCGTTTCGATTCCGTAATTTTTCATATTTTCTAAAAATAGCAGAAATAATGTTCGGAAAGGTAAACGCGGACTTTCTATTACCTGTACTGTTACCTATTCAAAGTCCAGTTCTGGCGGACTGTCAATTTGTCCTTTGATGAAAGCCTCCGGTGTTTCCACTTGAATAATATCAACATCAACATTATAAGAATCGCCCGAGATATAATGCTTTAGTCTTTGTCCATTCACCACTTGTGTGGCATTGCCTTGGAGAGAGCTAATTTTAATTGCTCCTGAACGATACACCTCCTCGATAACATATGGTCCTTCCCACTTCGAGAGTAATTTCCCTGCAAAGAATCTGAGACGAGACCGATACAATAGAACTTGATCTCCAACATTAAATTCTCTTTTGATGATCCTTCTATCATGCCATTTCTTAACTTTTTCCTTAAAGAGTTTAGCATTTTCATAAGCTTCACTTCTCCATTCATCTAGAGAACTTAATTGCAACAACCTCTTATTACCGGCTAATTTAGGATCTTTATTTAATTCTCTAACAGCCCAATAAGCTTTGTGCTCTAGTTCTAAAGGTAAATGACAAGCTTTTCCATAAACCATTTTATAAGGTGACATTCCCATAGGATTTTTATAAGCAGTTCTATAAGCCCATAGTGCTTCTTTCAATTTGCTAGCCCAATTCCTTCTAGATTTATTAACAGTCTTTCCTAAGATAGCTTTAATCTCTCTATTTGATAATTCTACTTGACCACTAGTTTGAGGATGATAAGCAGAAGCAATTCTATGATTAATACCATACTTAGCAAGAGTTTTTCTAAAACCTCCATGAATAAAATGAGAACCTCCATCAGTCATAATATATCTAGGTACTCCAAATCTAGGAAATATAACATCTACAAGCATTTTTATAGAGGTCTCACCATCAGCACTTTTTGTAGGTATAGCTTCTACCCATTTAGTAACATAATCAACAGCGACAAGTATGTGAGTGTTACCTTCTGAAGAAGGGAAAGGACCCATGAAGTCGAATCCCCAACAATCGAATGGTTCAATAACAAGAGTATAATTCATAGGCATTTCATTGCGTCTAGAGATATTACCAACTCTTTGACATTCATCACAAGATAAAATAAATTTCCTTGCATCTTTGAAGAGTGTTGGCCAATAAAAACCTGATTGTAGAACCTTTTGCGCGGTTCTATCTCCAGCGTGATGTCCTCCATAAACACTTCCATGACATTTATTCAATATCTCCTGTTGTTCATATTCAGGAACACATCTTCGCATAATACCATCTACTCCTTCTTTATACAAGTGTGGGTCATCCCAAAAATAATGCCTCAAGTCATAAAAGAATTTCCTCCTTTGCTGAGCTGAAAAGGTTGGAGGCAAATACTTCGAAACAATAAAGTTAGCATAATCGCATACCAAGGGCTCTCTCGCGAGCTCACCTTTATTACAGCCAATTGTTCATTTGGAAAACTATCATTAACAGGAACAGGATCATAAGCAATATTTTCCAATCTAGACAAATTATCAGCAACAGGATTATCAGCACCTTTCCTATCTATAATATGTAAATCAAATTCTTGCAACAGAAGTACCCATCTAATAAGCCTTGGCTTAGCATCTTTCTTTGTCATAAGGTATCTAATTGCAGCATGATCAGTATGAATTGTAACTTTTGAATCAACAATATAGGGTCTAAACTTATCACAAGCAAAGACTACAGCTAACAATTCCTTTTCAGTTGTAGCATAATTTCTTTGAGCAGCATCAAGAGTCTTACTAGCATAATGAATAACATTTAATTTTTTATCTACTCGCTGTCCAAGAACAGCGCCTACAGCAAAATCACTAGCATCACACATAATTTCAAAAGGCAAATTCCAATCAGGAGGTTCAACTACAGGAGCAGTTGTTAAGGCTTTCTTTAGAGTTTCAAAAGCTTCCTTACAATCATCATCAAAAACAAAAGGTACATCTTTTTGAAGAAGATTAGTAAGAGGCTTTGAAATTTTAGAGAAATCTTTAATAAATCTCCTATAAAACCCAGCATGACCAAGAACACTACGAATACCTTTAACATCCCTCGGATAGGGCATCTTCTCAATTGCTTCAACTTTAGCTCTATCAACTTCAATACCTCTCTCGGAAATTTTATGTCCCAATACAATTCCTTCATTAACCATTAAGTGGCATTTCTCCCAATTAAGAACAAGGTTAGTTTCTTCACATCTCTGCAAAACTTTATCGAGGTTTCGCAGGCAATTATCAAAAGAATTCCCATAGACAGAAAAATCATCCATGAACACCTCTACAATACTTTCGCAAAAACCATGAAAAATAGCAGACATGCATCTTTGAAAAGTAGCAGGAGCATTGCATAAACCAAAAGGCATACGCCTATAAGCATAAGTTCCATAAGGACAAGTAAAAGTGGTTTTCTCTTGATCTTTAGCTTTAACAGCAATTTGTGAAAACCCAGAATAACCATCAAGAAAGCAAAAATGAGTATTTTTAGACAACCTCTCTAACATTTGATCAATAAAGGGTAAAGGGTAATGATCTTTCTTAGTAACTTTATTAACTTTTCGAAAATCAATGCACATTCTATAACCTACAACTATTCTTTGAGGAATAAGCTCATCATTATCATTAGGCACGACAGTCATTCCTCCTTTCTTAGGAACACAATGCACAGGACTAACCCATCTACTATCAGCAATAGGATATATAATACCAGCTTCAAGAAGTTTTAATACCTCGTTTCTTACCACTTCCTTCATCTTCGGAATTAGACGATGTTGATGTTCAACAACAGGCTTTGCATCTTCTTCCATATTAATAGCATGTTGGCAAATAGAAGGAGAAATTCCTTTCAAATCATCAAGAGTATAGCCAATAGCTCCTCGTGTTTCTTCAATATTTCCAATAACCTTTCTTCCTCAATTTCTGAAAGCTTAGAACTAATAATAACAGGATATATTTTCTTATCATCAATATGAGCATATTTAAGATTATCAGGTAAAGGCTTTAAATCAAAAACAGGATCTTCCTTTGGTGGCGGTGTTGTACCCAAATCTTCCACCGGTAAATCATGCTTGAGAATAGGTTGGCGAAGAAAAATTTCCTCAAGCTCATCTTTCTTTTCTAAAAGCTTCACTTTCACTATTCTCCAAATGTTGCTGCAAGGGATTATTAGGAACAAGAACAATAGATGCACACTGCTCCATTTTAAAATCATTACTAGGCAAGTCAACTTTATAAGGAGTTTTGGTAAATTTAGAAAAGTTAAATTCATAAGGTTCACCAGCAAATCTAGTCAAAATTTTCTCTTTCTTACAATCTATAATAGCTCCACAAGTATTTAAAAAAGGTCTACCAAAAATGATAGGACAATAATCACTAGCAGCAGAACCAAGTACCAAAAAGTCAGCAGGATATTTAATCTTACCACATAGAACTTCCACATCTCGAACAATACCAATTGGAGAAATAGTTTTTCTATTAGCCAGATGAATAACCACATCAATATCTTCAAGTTCACAAGAACCAATTTCGTGCATAATCTCCGTAAAGCTCATAAGGAATAGCACTAACACTTGCACCAATATCACATAAACCATAATAGCAATGATCACCAATTCTAACAGATAGCATAGGAACACTAACTTGTTTGGATTTATTAGGATGTGAAACAATATTAGAAGCATCTTCACAGAAAATAATATGACCATCCTCCACATTTTCAGTCACAAGATCTTTAACTATAGCAACAGCAGGTTCAATTTTAATTTGTTCTTCAGGTTCTTTAGGTTTCTTTTCACTTTTATTAACTGCACTAGATATGACAGAGTACTCCTTCATTTTAGCAGGGAAAGGAGTTTTTTCAATATAAGCTTCAGGAATAACATTATCAACAGTTTCAACCACTACACATTTGTTTACAGATGAATCAATTTTATCCTTATACGGTTCATGATACTTATCAAAATTCTTCTTAGGCAATTCATAATGAGAGGCAAAAGCTTTATAAAGATTTGCAACAACTTGGGAGTCAAGACCATATGTAGCACTCATATTACGAAATTTATCAGTATCCATAAAAGCTTCAATGCATTTATAATCATAAATTATACCTGATTCTCTATCTTTGTCGTTCTCCCATCCTTCAGTATTTTCTTGGATCCGATCAAGAAGGTCCCTTTTAAACTCTTCATTCTTGCGTGTAAATGATCCAGAACAAGAAGTATCCAGCAAGGTCTTGTCTTGAAAAGAAAGTCTTGCATAGAAATTATCAATAATAACATTACCAGGAAGCTCATGAATGGGGCATTTGAGCATTAAAGACTTCAATCTCCCCCAAGCTTGGGCAATACTCTCTCCATCATGAGGCCAGAAATTATATATGCGGTTCCGATCTTTGTGAATTTCACTTGGAGGATAAAATTTGGAATAAAATAAAGGCACAATGTCCTCCCAATCAATAGAATCACCATTCTTCAGCAATTTATACCAGTGCGCCGCTTTACCAGACAGCGATATAGTGAATAGTTTCTTCCTAACTTCATTCATAGAAATACCTGCACATTTGAATAAACCGCATAATTCATGCAAAAACAGTAAATGATCACCAGGATGAACAGTTCCATCCCCTTCATAGCGGTTATCCATAACACGTTCAATAATTTTCATAGGTATTTTATATGGTACTACTTCCTCACCTGGCGCTTCATCCACTACCGTTGCAGTAGTAGTAGATTTCCCAAATAGAAATTGAAGAGAAGATCTCTCCATAATGATTTATAGCAGCAGGCAGAAATAAAATCAGCACAAACAGTAAAGGTTTTCCTTACCAATTCCGCTTACCAATAGCGCTTCACTCCCCGGCAACGGCGCCAGAAAATAGTCTTGATGACCCACAAGTATAGGGGGTGTATCGTAGTACTTTCGATAAATAAGAGTGTCGAACCCAACGAGGAGCAGAAGGTGTTGACAAGCAGTTTCGATGAAGGATTCACTGTAAATGCTCACAGACAAGTATTCAGGGGTTTTGATATTGCAGATAAATAAAGTACAAGTAAATAAAATGCGAGAGAAATAATTGCAGCGAGTGGCCCAATCCTTTTTAGCACAAAGGACAAGCCGGTTTGTTTACTTATAATGACCAAACGTTCCCGAGGACACACGGGGATTTTAGTCTAGTACTTTCGCTTCATGTGGCTAAATAATCTTCATTGTTTTGATAAGTGTTGTGTGGGTGAACCCATGCTAATGCACCGCCCTTCCTAGGACTAATACATACTTGTGATTATACCCCTTGCAAGCATCCGCAACTACAAGAAAGTAATTAAGATAAATCTAACCACAGCCTTAAACTCTGAGATCCTGCGATCCCTCGCATCGATATACTAACGGGGGCTTAGGTTTCTGTCACTCCGGCAACCCCGCAATTAGCAACCGAATACAAGATGCACTCCCCTAGGCCCATAAATGGTGAAGTGTCGTGTAGTCGACGTTCACACGACACCACTAGAAGAATGACACCACAACTTAAATATCATAACATTGAATATTACTCAACCATAATTCACTACTAGCATGTAGACTTCACCCATGTCCTCAAGAACTAAACGAACTACTCACGAGACATCATATGGAATACAATCAGAGGTGATATGATGATGAATAACAATCTGAACATAAACCTTGGTTCAATGGTTTCACTCAATAGCATCTACAACAAGTATAGAATAACACCGGGAGAGTTTCCCCTATCAAACAATCAAGATTTAACCCGAATTGCTACAGCGATGACGAGGTGCAGCGGTGGTGATGGCGGTGTAGATGGTGGAGATGATGATGATGATGATGATGGAGATGATGTCCCGCTCGATGACGATGGCGATGGCGTCGATTTCCCCCTCCGGGAGGGAATTTCCCCGGATTCCTGCCGCCGGAGAGCTCTTTTCTCTCTGGTGCTCTCCGCCCCGCAGAGGCGGCTGTAACCCTTCGTGAGGTCCTCTCTGTGGCTTAGGTTTTCGGGACGAAGGAGTACGCGAAGAAAAGGAGGCGAAAGGGCTGTGGGGCCCCCGCACAGGGTGGCGCGGCCAGGCCCCGGGCCGCGCCGCCCGTGGTCTGGGCCCACAGTGGCTCCTCTCTGCTCCCCTTTTGGCTCCCTCCGTCATCTGGAAAAATAGGAATTTACGTGAAATTCCCTTCCACAGTTGATCTTCCGAAATATTGCGTTCGACGGTGCTTTTTCCAGCAGAATCCTGGCTCCGGTGCTTGATCCTCCAATGATGATGAAACATGCAAAATAGATGAAATAACATAAGTATTGTGTCCCAATATGAAATATATCAATGAATAACAACAAATTATGATACAAAATAGTGATGCAAATTGGACGTATCAGAGGGTTAGTCTCACATACATCTCGTTGCTTCGATCTTGATAGATTAGATCTTGCCTCTTCCTAGATTGGATCTTGGTTTTGTTCTTATTCGCGGTAGGAAATTTTTTGTTTTCCATGCAACGAACCCATCAATAAGGCCGAGAAGAAGCCTCCATTATTCGAAGGCTATCTATCGAAGCAGGAGCATAACTGGGAAGAATTTGTGAAGTACAAGAGCTCAGAGGATGTTGTGGCATTGTCAAAGAAAAACAAGAAGAATGCAAGCGGAAAGGTATATCACCATCATACGGGGCAAGGGGGCTACCAAGTAGCCATGCCTAAGTGGGATGCACAAGAGGCTGAGATGCAACGGAATGGGATCATTCCAGAACGCATCCGAGAAAACTGGGACATTAGGGCTCGAAATTGGTTCCTTGGGCATGGCTGTGAGTATGACATGAACACAGGGGACCTTGTTGAAAGTGACAGCAAGGTTAAGATACCCAGGGAAAAATGGATTCAAGTGACGGCAGATATTAAAGCGGGAAAAGTGAAGTTTGCTCCCGATAAAGAGAAAGACTTGCTGACGCTTGTCCTCGGTAATCCTGAAAAGGGAGGAAGAACAAGAGGCTTCGGCCCTAGTGTTCCGTGGTCGCTCGGGTTTCCGGACGACGCGGAGACTTATAGAAGCCGAGCGAGAGCAAAAAAACGCCAGTTGGAGGTGCAGAATGACCGGATGGCCGAGTTCCAACGCCAACTTGACCAGCAGCAGCGGGAAATTCAGTAGCAGCAGCGGGAGATTAATGAACTAAAAGGACGGCGTGAGCCAGATAATACCGCCGACATATCTCAGCGGCGAGGCAGCAGCGTGGCCGACTCGGAGGCCCCGCCTACACGGATGATAGATGGCGGTCCTGGCGACCCCGTGGATGGAATCAAGGAGCAAACACCTTGTGATCTCCATGAGGTGATCAGGAACGTATCTCTTAAGGTGGCGGTCGGCTATGTCTTACCTGCATTTGGAGCTGAAGGTGAGCCGGCAACATGGCATGGCAATGAGAATCCAGCTGGCTATGCTCGTGTCGGGGTGGATTTAGTTGTACCGTCGTGGGAGCCATTGCAGCTCGTAATCCCTGGAGGTGATGGTCGGGATACACTCGGAGACGTACTGGGAGAAATCATTCTTTGGGAAAAGAAAAACATCAAGCTTCTAGGCTGGGTACCCCCTACTAGTCGTCCCAGGTCACCATCACCTCCTCCAAGTGATCGCAGGCCACCATCACCTCCTCCGACTGATCACATGTCACCACCATCACCCCATGGGTACGACCACGACATCCATAGTCCATCTCCATCTCCAGCGCCGCCGCCTGCGCCCACTAAGACTCGGAATGCACCCAACCGGAAGCGTTTCAGGAGTCATGTCCGCAAGCGGTCGCCCCTCCCAATACCAAAGGTTCCCCCCCCCCCCCCGTACTTACGATCGTACTGAAGAGGAAAATGAGGCCATTGTAAAGAAAAACACACATGAACAACTTCATAAGGAAAAACCTCCAGCGCCAGCGCCATACACTGAGAAGCAAAAAGCATATGCTCTTGATTTTCTGAACACACCATCCTAATATGACTTACACGAGAAGAAGGATGACTATACAAGCACACTTACGAGGGTAATTGAGGACAATGATACTGCTAAGAAGAAGGATAGTGCTAGCACGGGAAAATCATCAACTAGAAGTGTAGCCGGGAAGAAATCAAGTTCAACAAGTGCACCCCTCAAGGCCAAGCAAACGACAGCAGGCAGAAAAAGAAAGGAAGTTCCCCAGCTCGGAGAACAGGCCAAACAATCGATCCCACCACTCAAAATGTTTGATGTTCCCTCGGTGGTTTCGATATGGAAGAAGCTGCGACGCTAGCGGCTCAAATTGGCTATACCGTGGAGGAATTGCTGAGCGCCCGTGATGCAGTACCCATTGCTGATATAGCTCCTAAATTTGTCTACGGGGCCGACTTGCTCAGCAAAGAGAAGCTGCATAAACTGCCAACGCATATGCGGAATTTGCACCAGTGGTACCTTGATGCATGCAAGGAGAACATAAGTTACATCGTGGAGAATATTCCAGATGAATATTACTTCCGAAAGGAGGAGATCCATATTGAGATGAATGAACTCTGGCAGTTATTCAATTTAGATGCCCTTGACAAATCTCTCATGAGTTGCTATTGCTTGTAAGTTGTTAACAACATATAAGTTCATGTTCATTCAGTTGTTCCTGTTCATTTCATATACTCATTATATCTTATGTGTTCTCTTATGCACACTGAAGATCAATGAATGCAAAAGTAATAAGATGTTCAATATTTGGTTTGTTGACCCAGATAAAGTACATCATGACACAATAAAGAATAAAGGCGAAGAAATGGGGGGAAACCTACTAAGGTTTGTAGGGGAGCAACATTTCTGTGATTCAATACTGTTTTCTTACAACTACAAGTGAGAGTCTTACTGATCTGTTGTGCACATTCAATTTTTCTTACTTGATGTTAAGTGTAATTCATGACGTATATACATAAACCTGTGCAGTTTTCACTGGATTATGCTAGACATTCAAGTTGATAAGGTAATAGTTGAAGTAAGGGACCCATTGAGTAGAGGCCTGGACGGGTTCCGCGACTTGCAGAAGTTGCTCCAGACGTAATTTCAATCATTGCCGCGCTATATCTTTCGTGAGATATCAATTAATTATCCACTCATTCAATCATTCTTTTACCTGACAGGGTTTGGAGAGCTTTCAAGAAGCATACTCCGGGTACCTAGACAGAGAAGCTAACTTTTACTCCTGTACTGTGCGCCCAGCAGCCACAGGAGACGAACCTATGTGCATACTACGTTTGCGAGTCCATTCACATGTTAACCACTGAGAAGCACAACAATAGTAGATTCAGCGTAACAATAACATTCACAACTTTAATTTATTATCGTCAATATTTCGTTATCAAGATTGATATAGTCATATTCATCTTATTTTTCTATATAGGTCGAGTTCATGCGGGAGACGCTCCAACCACATGAACACCTACTAGGAATTACGGAGGAAGTGGCAGGACTTTTGATTAGAGAAGTAATAGACAACAACGGCTTGTTTAGTCCAAATAGGCGCAACAAATGATCCCCATGTAATAGTTCGAGTAGACGACGGGCTTTAGTCCCAGTAGTCGTGTAAGGGGAATCTACGAATAGACTTTTGCTTCTAATATTTGTTTGCTCGATATATATATATCTTCTCTTTCTAAATAGGTGATCCCATTTTCCTGGCCTCCTATGAGGCCACATCACCTCATATACTGCCCGCCCCTTCCCACACGGTTTGTTACAGCCGGATACCTCACAGAAGCAACGCAACATGGCCGGAGTTCTATTCGTCTTCCTCCGCCGCCGCGACTGTTTGTCCTCCTCCCTACATATGCGCCCCGGCCGCTTAATACCCATCAAAACGCTTGATGAATCTTAGTATTCAACGAGTGGAAACTGCTCAATGAAACTCATCCACCGCCGTCGTCGCCTCCAGGTTAAGAAACAGGCCGCGCTGCCATTCGCATCCGCATCAATCACGCAGCATGCTCGCATCGCCACCATGGCCAGCGACCTCCACGCTGGTTCCTGGCTGCTCCCCATTCAAAATCCTCCTTTATTTTTCACAATCCCTCACTATATGTTTCCAATCTGGCAGGTTGAGCTCCTGCTGGAAAATCCGCTCGACGTTTTTTTTACCCTGCACCCGATTCAGTCAGCTCCTATCTCATGCCCTCCCGAATTCTTTGGATTTCTTCGCTTTTCGGCCAGCTCGCTGAAGATTTCTTTCGGGTTCATTGACTTCTCGGTCTACTGGCTCACCTCTACCTGAAGGACCTCCATCGAGTAGTGTTCGCACTGGTCTTTTTCCTCAGGCATCACCTCAGAGGCTAAAATTTCTCTATTTCACACGATTACCTGCATGTCCTCCCAAGGCATTCTCTCATGTTGTTATTTCTGCACTAATATGTCTGATTTTGCCCCCTACACGAGCAGGGATATCCCGATCCAGTTTGGGGCAAAAGAGAGATCGAAGACCAATTCCAATTGGACATGGGCACATCGCACATACTTAGCTCCACTGTAAGTACTACATGAATAGCTCTTGAATTAAGTAATTCATCCGCATGTTCCTAAGACCAATTTCTATTGTACGTTGCTATATCTATGATTTCAAATTATGCTTCAATTTTTTTTACCTAACATCTGTCTCACATTAAAATTTAATTGCTCAGTCTATATAGGTAGCATTTTACTCTTATTTTCTGTGGAGCAAGAGCAATCTCCTTCCATGCGTTTCTCTTAAACTAAGTTTGTTTGTATAATTGCTTGGTTTGTCTTCTATTTTCTTCAGGAAGGATTTATATAGAGAAACCGCGCTTGGACTACAGAAGTCTCGAGGTATGGATACATTTACTTATCTCTGCTTTTTGCTCGAATAGTATTATGCTATATGGAATTCTGGATGCAACAGATGTTTGATGAAAGGAGCTTCTGTCATCAGGTTAGTTCCCACCGTCCTATAAACAATTAAATTTGCTACAGTCAGATCAATAATTTTTTTAATCAGATTATAGTATGGTTCATACGACAGATTGTGACTGTAGTAAGAATTGTATTTTTTGCATTATTTAGCAACAAATATATATAGCATGCATTGAGCAATATAGGAGAATCGACATACAGGCAACAACTGGAATCTTTAATTTTAGGTACATGATAATCCTTCCTTCTCCCAGGTATTTTGCTGATAAAATATCAGCAATTTGTGACATTTGAACAAAATCTGAGGCGAAAAAAAACTGTGTTTGCTGACAGGTAGTTTGGGGAATGGTCGTTTGAGGGCTTCATGCGATGTGTGTGCCACTCAAATTTGCCTGCTACAAATTCTACTTCAATTTCACAGGCCCCCTTCAGGGTTGAAGTTAGCACGGGCAGATGCAATTATTTTCTCCTTCTGTAGGATTCTACTGGTATGTGTGTAACTTCTTTCATGAAAGATTGGAGAAGGGGGAAAGTGGTTCTGCACAGGGCTATCTAACTAAAAGAGCAAACATGTACACAATTCCATTTTTTGTTGCTTGACTATATGTGTTCATGTATTGTTCTTCAGAAACAATGTTCAGTTGTCAAAATATATTGTCCCTCCTTTGCTATATACCACCGTAGGGCTTTTGCAGATGTACTTTGTGATGTAACATGTATTTTTTTTCACAGGCTATTAGCAAGGTGTCTTATGCCTTTAGGTAAAACTGCAATCTTATATCACGACTTCTTCCTTCTGCATAAGATACATAGGCAGTATATACTTATTTTAGAATACGTATGTTTTACTTTTAGATGGAACCGACATTTCGGCTGTTCAATTTGATTCTTCACATGCATGTTGGATATCATTAGGAGTTTATCGATTGTATTTTAATATTGTTCAAGGAAAGGGAATTTGTACGGAATGATATATCAGCTTAATCTGTATACCAAACACCTCTTCTCCAAATGCAATTTTACAAAGCTCCCATGTTGATTGTCATCAGCTTCTGGTTGTCGGTTAATAGCCTATATGATGTAACAGAAATTTCCGCAGCAACGCGCGGGTTATTATCTAGTATAATGAATGAACGTGTACAACTTGTAGTAGCGTACAAATATATGCAACTTTTATTTTAAAATAAAAAATGAAATAAAAGGGGGGCGGTGGCGGGGGGGGGGGGGGTGCTGCACCCTTCAAACCCTATAGCAACAGCGTTCTGCGCGCGCCACGTAGAGGTCCTTTTGTCACGGGTGGTAATACCGCCCGCGACAAAAGGGGTTGTCCCCTGCGCGGCCCGCGCCTGTCACGTGGTGGACCATATCTCGCGGGTGGTAAGCGACCCGTGACAAAAGGGTGGACCTTTTGTCGCGCCTTCGTTGTCGCGGCTGGCCGCCCGCGACAAAAGAGCCTTAATACCCGTAACATTAGGTCTTGTTTTCCACTAGCGTTGAGACATGCTTGGCAAGATGTAGACCGATTGGGAGATGATATCGTCATAGAACATGAACCGGGCGCCGACGCCGCTCGTGCGGACATCATTGCCGGAGCTATAGGCGTCGTTGGTTTCCACGGCGCCGACGATCGTGCCCATGTCGCCGATGAGCCGCATGAAGTTTATGGTCTTCTGCTGGTTGTGATTCGTGAAACATCATGGTACGGCGAGGCAGCCGAGCGTCCTTCAGTGTCACCGCCGCTGACGCTCTGCCCAACGAATCGTTGGGTAGAACTCGGATCCCTCGAAAGTGCAATTCTTTGCATTGACGAGGTTGAGGTAGTTCGAGATGGCCAAAGATGACCAACTCTATCGCCGGAGGCTGGGAAGATGAGGACGGTGCCCACACTCGAAGCGTCCTGAACTCATGGCCTAATTTTTTTTTTTTTTGAGATGCCTTTCCATTACTTAAACAGGCACAGCAACATCGCTGTTTACATGAACCAGAACAAAGTCAGGGGCATGGCCCGACCAAACAGTTTGGGTCTCATCCCTAAGCTTTGAACCAAAGGCGGCAAGAGCATCCGCAACACTATTACAGGCCCTGGGGCAATATTCTACACTAAAGCAGAAAAAATTTAGATAGAGTGTCTCCTTAATCTCCTTGATCAGCACTCCGCAAGGTCCGAAGTCATCGTCATTGTTCTTTAGCGCTTGAACTAGTAGCTGAGAATCAGTTTCTATGTGAATGCGAGAGATCCCCCAATTTTGAATCACCTGAAGCTGAGGCAGAAACTCATGGCCTAATTGCTACAACAGGGTTGTGCTGTTCGACGAGGTGGAGATGGCCCGTACGGCTGTAACAGCGGTATGACGAAGCTGTCAACGGCCGGGACTGGCGACCATCAGTCACGCCGTTTACGCGGCTCCAGCAGGCAGCGAGATCAACCGACATGTGCGACATGATAATAGCTAGCTTGGCTTGCCTGTTCCGGATGGAACTCCCATCAACTGACTCGTGCGGTATGAAAATAGCGACACGATGGACGAAACCAAAATCTCAAACAGTTACGCACGATGTATGAAACAAAACGCTCGCGTACCAAGACGAACCAAACCATGAAAACACTTCGTACTACGGCCATGGAAACTTACAAACCAAACATGTGTAGATCAAATTTAGATCACATGGCGCCTGCCGGCCGCATATCCGGGGCGCGACAGCTTTTGGAGCACCTCTAGCATACCTCCATCAGACACACCGGCATAATAACTGCTGTTTTTCGGTTTGGAGGGGAAAAAGGGACGGTTCAGACACCGTATCGGATGCGCACACCAAAAAAATTCCGGATTACCCCGTTGGACCCCAAGTTAAGTGGTGTAGCGCGAATCCCATCTTCTCCCCCGCGTTGGCGCGAAGGAAGTTTCAGATCGTCTCTTCCCCGCTTCCGCCCCACCTACCGCTCCCGATTCTGGCGCTCCACTCCTGTCCAGCCACCGTAGCAGCGTGCCCGCACCGAGATGGAAGCCATCAACCCGCCGGTGCTCCCGGGCCAGAACGCGCCGCGCGGACCGGCTCCATCGATCGCATCTGGATCTAGCGCCGCCATGGCAGCCACCACCGATGTCCTCGTGGTCGACGCGCCTACTGCTGCTTCTCTCAGAAAGGCGAAGCGGCCGGGCAACAAGGCGCCAGCGCCGGCACAGAAGAAGGCGGTGCCGAAGAAGGCTACGAAGAAGCCAGCCGCAGCCAAGATGGCATGGCTGACTACTTTGACTGTAGCGATGGCGAAGGCGCCATCGGCGTCGGCTGCTGCGCGCAAGGTGGTCGATGAAAGTCCCGTCGTTGATGTCGCGCCGGAGTCGTACATTTACATGCTCAACGAGGCTTCCGTCGACATCGACTCGCCGCTGCTTGCGGATTATGGTGACTACAACAATGGTTTGGAGGAGGGACTCGAGGGCGGGGAGTTTGAGGAAGAAGAAGACGCCAGCGGCGAGGATGAAGATGAGTTGGAAGACATAGAAGAGGGGGCGTTCGATGGGGCGGTGGCCAAGGCAAAGGGGGAGCTATCCGGTCCAGCAACTACACCGAATTTGAAGATGTGATTTTGATCCAGTCTTGGGAGGCGGTTTCGATGGATGCCGTGACCGGCACAGATCAAACCGGCAAGAGGTATTGGCAACGCATCAAGGACAAGTTCTTCCAATTGATGCCGCCTCTCTCTTCTACTCTGACGCGCTCCTACCGCTCACTCCAAGACCGATGGGATAGCATCAAGACGGCGTGCAGCCGGTGGGCCGGTTGCATTGAGGGCATGAGGAACTCGCCACCGAGCGGCACCAACGCCGGCGATTGGGATGCTATCACGCAAATAAGGTATCAGGAAATGTCGGGGTTCAAAGACAAGCCATTTACATTCCGTCATTGCTATACCCTTCTTGAGCACAATCAGAAATGGAAGTTGAGGGAGCAAGAGGCGCCACCGCCGAGGCATAAGCTTGTCGAGTTGGAGGATGTGGAGGAGAATGATGTGCTTGAGACCGAGAAGAACAAGAAGAGGCCGGATGGGGCAAAGACAACAAATGACAAGATCAAGAAACAAGGAGAGGCTGCAATATTTTCTCTCAAGATCGATGTTATGGTCAAATCCAAAGAGTTGTTTGTGATGAAAGCTTTGGAGGCAAAGAAGGAGATGATGGAGGCGAAGAACAAGGAGAATGAGGCAATATGGATCACGCTCTGGGAGGATGCAAAGCGCAAGGCCGACATCGATGAGAGGAGAGCACGCGCCGAGGAGCACCGGGCCATGGGAGAGCTCATCGCGGTGGAGAATGACACTATGATGATGAACCCGGATGGCATGGATGAGGCTAGCCATGAGTGGTGGAAGCTTATGAATACGCAGATCTTGGCGTGAAGGAGGGAAACTACACGCGCAACCATGGCTGCCACGATGAATGCCGGAGGTGACGCCGGAGGTGAAGATGCTACGGCGAGTTGTGGTGGCCATGTCGATGCGTCGGCAACCAACGGTGACGCGTGATCACTGCCCTCATTGATGATGTGACGTTCGATCTTCTTTTGGTGTCGTGTTTCATGTATGATTGAGTACAACGAACAATCTATTTTGCATGATTATGTCGCTGCATTGAGAATTAGTGGATGATTTGCATAAATTCTTTGTTTCCGGTTCTTGGTTGCGGGCTAAAAAAAAAGGCCGCGCATTCCAGACGCGCTAAAAGCGGTCCGCATAACAACATAATTCCTGAATATGTTGTTATGCGGACCGCTTTTAGCGCGTCTGGACTGCGCGGCCTTTTTTTTGCCCGCAAAACGCGTTTAAGATGACCTGAATACGCTGATTTAAGGATTGCAGGTTTGGGATCTGCTAGAACACGGCATGCACCTCGACGGGTCTCACCCAAAACAAAGTGGAGTGCAGCTCTACAAGCAGTACGGCATGCTTCTCGACCCGGTCTCACCCAAGGCAGAGTGGAGCGCCCTCACGGGGTAATCATGGTCAGGCCATCCAAGAGTACCGAGCCATGGTATTTAAGAAGAAGCACAATTCCTCTAGCACACTTCGACAGACGAAACCTAGGTACAAATATAGATTTTCATGTTTACTGTCAACGGTCAAAGGAGCAACGGCCGCTCGCCAGGGGTTCTCGTTCTTGGTGCCGGATGGAAGTGAGTTGGCGGGAAGGAGGGGCGGGAAAATAGAGCGCGCGGACCAGCTGGTCGTCATGGTCCAGCAGAAACAGCGGCTGTGGATCAGTCGTCTTCCTCCTCGCCTTCCGCACCACGTCAATGTGCTTCGCGTCTACCCTTCAGCGCCTTGAACTAGCCTTTGCAGCCACGCCAGGCATTCAGATGTCATGTCGATGGGGCACGCGTCAGCGTTAGTGGCTGCTAGCGCCTCCCTTCCCCCGCTATAAAAAATGCCCATGTGGATGTTGTTTCTTAGCCGTCCAAGCACTCCGCCTCCACAAAAAGAACGCCGAGAGAAACCTGCTCAGCACCCACCCCCACTCCCACCCTTAGCCCATGGAGCGCTACCTAGGCGATGACGCCGCCGCAAACGGCTTCGGACGAAGCTGGCTGCTCGTCCACCAGGTGCGCATTCTAAGGCTGGCGTAGTAAACCATTCTGCCGAACATGTCATGTCCGTCGGGATGGGTCCTCAGCGTCGGCGGGCTGCCGGTGTCACCCGTGCCTATCGGATCGGCGCGACGGCCATCCATCTACAACCACTTTTGGTCGGCCCACACGATGGAAGAGCGCAATGGCCCGCGATGGGACCCCGACAACAACATCGCGTGGTCGGCGTTCTTCACCTAGAAGCGTGAGGACAAGATCGCCACGTACGACAGGCTGCCGCCGGACAACTTCACCTTTGATTGGCGGTGGTGGAGGTGGAGTGCCCCTCGGAGGACCTCAACCACATCGCCGATGGGAACAACCCGCCGCTCACGATGCTACCGCCACAACCGCGCCCAGGAGTGCGCACGCCAACCTCGGCTTGTTCATCGACCTGGAGGATGACAGCGACGCCGCCCCGTCGAGTAGGAAGCTTGGACATGGCGATGCCGTCCAGGGCTACATCGGCAGCTACTATGCACCGCCGAAGTAGGAGCCCGACATCGAGGAGGAGGAGGGGGAGAAGGACTCTGCGGCGACGACGTACCAGTGCCTAGGCCTCGGCCGTGGCCGCCATTAGATTTAGGTTTCATTTTAAATTAGCCAAACTATGTATGCAATCGCTGAACTATCTATAAAATCGTTTGTTTTTATCAAATTCAAAATTTTAATTTTTTTTCATGGAGAGCACGGCTGAAAGTTAACTGGCCCCCATTATCCCCATACCATTCAAAATACGGCTAGGCTAAAACAGCGTGCCGTACAGAAGGCACGAGTGGAGATGCTCTAAATCTTCGTTGTGCCGCGGCAAGGGAATCAGAGCATCTTAATTTTATGGATCTCATCTCCACGGCGAATTCTGCATGCTCAGAAAGTTGCACGTACCCGCCAATTGAAGCGGCATTAACTATGGTCGAAGACACTGCAACAAGCCCGCCGGCGGCAAGCAAAGGGACGCCATGTTGTGTGTGCAAGATGGGCTTGTCCGACGGCGTGCGTCCTGGAGGGCAGTGCAATGACCAGACCCGATGCTCGCGCACTGCTCATACGCCGCCAATATTTCCTTCCAATCTAAGGTGTGCATGGAACTGTTGTGACATTTGTTAGACAACACAAAATGTAGATCACTCGGGTGTTGCCCGCCATCCACGGAATTAAAATATGGCGCCAACCATTATTACAAGTATGAATTACTACAAGTAGGTGAAGCTCGAGGAACTCACCGGTAATTATGTTCGTTATGAATAGGATAAGGCATGATCATCCCGTCAATGGTGGCACATATGAGAAGTGTAATCATAAATTATTATTCGATAAAGATTTGAGTTTTTATTTATCCCAATGCAACGTATGGGTATTTTTACTAGTCCTACCTAAAGGAAGATTACCTTGCTAACTTGCCAAAGATATTTTACGGTTCTTTGAACTGCAGAGTTTATGGGTCCAGTATTGAATTAATCCAACGGTTAATATGGTTCATCTGTGAATTTGGCTCGAGAATGATTTGGTAATTTCTGTTGTACTCCTATAAAATAGGCTCAGTTCTTGCCGCTGGCGCCGGGAAGAAGTCAGGAAGGACGACAACATGTCTTGCAGGAGCCGGAACCTAAAGTCGGTCGCGCGCCATGAAGGGTCGCGGAGCACAGGGATTTGGTTGCGTGTGCTTTGGCCCGTACATGATCCTGTAACGACCTACTTCTTCGCCACGCACTTCTTAATGGATTTTGAACGAATATGGTGCCGGAGTTTTAAATACGAACTACCTAATATGTCTCGCATGCCTAAATGTACTACACAAATTTTGATCGAGTATTCCTGTCCTGGGCCGTTGGATCACAAGATATTAACTTTCCAAAATATTCAGATGTACCATTAAATGACCCATATTATTCTAAGTGGTCTTGAAGTGCTTTTGTAGAACTATTATTTCTCCATTGAGCATAATCCAGGATTCTATTATTTGGCTGTGTGTGCCGTTCTCAATGTTCTTCTCCTACCTTGCACCCTTTCACGATGCGATATGAACACTTACTAGAAAAACTTAATTGACGACAAGCGCGACATTGCCGAGCAAATAACAAAGCCAGGGTCAACCATTTGAGCTGTGTGTGAGATTATGCTCTCCATGTTCTAGTTTGATTCCTCTTTTTATATTTATTTTTACACTATATTCCAACTTGAACTGAAAACACAGAATATGTCACCTACCATCAAAGAAAAAATATATTATATCGATAGATCATGCACGGATGTTCTGAAGGTCCGCCTCGTCCTATAAGTAGACTTCCAACACACCAAGTTTCTTCATCCATCTACAATCTAATACCTGATCCACTCTGTAGCGGGCTATCACTACCATGGCTAGCAAGCTTGCCACTTTGGCTCTGCTAGTAGCATTGCTTGGTTGTGTGGCCCACACGTGTCAAGCGGGCTACGGGTTTCCTTACCCGTCATCGGCACCCAAAAAGAGCTCTTCACCTGCTGCCCCGACGCTCAACTACGCTCACTACTACAGGACTTGCAAAGGAGCGGAGAAGATCGTCAGGGACGTTGTGCAGGAGGAGATCAAACGCAACCGCGGCATCGGTGCGGGCCTCATCCGTCTCTTCTTTCACGACTGCTTCGTCCAGGTATATATAATTATATATAGCATGACAGTCTATCACTTGTAACTTGGGTAACATTATTACTGTATATGTGCCCTAAAATGAAACTAGGGTAGAAGTTAACAATTTGGCATGATGATATATATCTACTTTTCAGGGCTGTGATGCGTCGGTCCTCCTTGACAAGACTCCGGCCAATGAATCGACAGAGAAGTTCGGCCTCCCTAACATAGGCAGTCTCCGCGGCTTTGAAGTGATTGATAAGATCAAGAAAAAGCTCGAGGCAAAGTGCAAGGGTGTCGTCTCGTGCGCAGACATTGTCGCCTTTGCTGGACGTGACGCCACCTACTTCCTCAGTAACAAGAAGGTATACTTTGAAATGCCAGCTGGCCGCTACGATGGACGCATCTCTTCTGCGAGTGAGACCCTCTTCAACCTTCCCCCTCCTTTCGCCAATATCACGGTGCTCGAGGCTACGTTTGCAGCCAAGGGGCTCAACCTCGATGAGATGGTCACCCTATCTGGCGCGCACACTGTCGGTATCTCCCATTGCTCGTCTTTCGGTGACCGTCTCCCACGCAATGCCTCAGACCCAATGGCCATGAACCCTAGGTTTGCCAGCTCGGTGACAAGGAAGTGCAAGAGCGCTAGCTCTACGGTGGATCAAGACTTCAAGACCCCAAATAAGTTGGACAACCAATACTACAAAAATGTGCTTAACCATGAAGTATTGTTCACGTCGGATGCCGCACTTGAGTCATCCAAGACAAAGAGATTGGTGAAGCAGAATTTGATCCCGAATATGTGGGAAACAAAGTTCAAGCAAGCCATGAGGAAGATGGGCAGCATCGCGGTGAAGACCAAAGCTAATGGGGAGATCAGAAGGAACTGCCGGCTCATCAACTAGCAATTGTTTGTTCAATGAGGAAATCGAGACTACGTTCTTCAGTCACCATGGCTCTTGATCACACCGGAAAACGATCAGAATTACCACATGTTTTTGTTTGTCCTATTTTGAAATTTCTGTAAATTTTTCATTAAAGCTTTCATTCATTCTTGTGCTTCAGATGATTTTACTGAAATTTTGTTGGTGTACTGCTATTATTTATGAGATCTTCAGGGGTTTTTTAAGGGCACTTCCCCTTTTCTTCACTAAACATTTTTGGTCATACTCATCACCCCACAACTGGAGTTTCTGGAAGCGAGTTTGTAGCACATGTCAAACCCTAATTAAAGGTGCACGTGTGACCACATTCACGTATATTAGAAAAAAGATTCAGCTAAAGAATCGTTTGCAGTACGGTTGATATTATCGAATTGTACGGAACGGTATGATGATGTCTTGCTAGCTAATGCTGATTCCTCAACCGGGAACTGGTCAGACTAAGCTCGTGATTTGTGTATGTTCTTTAAGACCAATTTCATGTCTATTGTCCACGGTCAAAGGTGCAGAGGCCGCCCGCCGGGGATTTTCCTTCTTGGTGCGTCTGCCGGCCGGCCGTGTCCGAGGAGGCGCTGCAGAGCATGCTCGACTACGCGCGCCGACTGCGCCCCGCTGCACGCCGGCGCGTATTGCCACAGCCCCGACACGCTAGTCACGCACTGCTCCCGCAACAAGCACGCCGGCGGCAAGCAAAGCGGCGCCATGGTGCGTGTGCAAGCCTTGCTTGTCTGACGCGTGCGCCATGGAGGGCAGCGCCACGATCCAGACTCGCTGCTCGCGCACTGCTCGTCGCCTTCAATATCTACTTCCAATCCAAAAAAAAAAGACACCGCCTGCGACTTCGCCGGCACCGCTGCCCTATCCTCCGCGGATCCAAGTACATATTCTTGCCGTCGTGCTCTCAATCCGACAACTGGTCCCCGATCTCACATACCGTGTACATGCAATTGTTGTAACTTTTGCAGGCTCCAAAACATGCAAATACCCTGTAACGGACACCGCCCTAAATCAGGCAGTAGGGAAGATGCCGCTATGGTTTTTCGTTATCGCTTAGACAGTACTCTTCATAGCAAAGAATTCTGTCAAATAAAAAAAGAGTAGCAAGGAAACAAAGTACGGAGTAAATCATTTAAATTTATTTTCAGAAACATTCACTTGTTTGTACTTTTTTTGTGAAAAAAAATCGGTATCCCAGCCAGGTTGTGCTAATGCAAGTGTATCGTCTAGGCAGAACAAAATTCTTTGCAAGTTCAATTGCATATTGTGAGATCAAAACATTTTTTGATGATTACTGCCATCTGTTTACATTATTACAACATGTACGGATGTTGTAAGTCATGCACGCTGAACACCGGCTTAGCTGCGCGGTGAATAGTGAACTTTTAACCATCGAACCAGCAATAACTCGACCCACCAGTCAACTGACAAAGTACGGGTTCAGGCGGTCCGTCCTCCACCTCACACCTTTCCAACGCACCACAACTCCATCAGGGAAACCCTAGGCTCCTGCATCGCCACCTCCGATTGAGGACAAAGGTGATGATAGAGCGAGCAGCACCGGCGTCGCGGCCACGACGAGCTCCGGCCATAGGTCCATGGCCTTCCCGCCCATATCTCCTCCCTCCATCACACCTCCTTAGCCGCAGTTTCCCACCAAATATTCGGGAGTCAATCTAATTTTCCTCAACTCCCGCTACTCGATGGGCTGCTTGCTATGTTCAATATTACCACCGGCCGCATCGCCTCTCTCTTCTTCCTCCTCCCCGTTCTTGATTGGAAAGAGGACATCAGTGATATCCGGTGGAGACAGCCAAATACCCTCAGGCACCACAAGCTGGTCTCACCGTCCATGCTCCAAGTAAGAATATGAAGATTCTATTGCTCAACATCCAGGAGACCCAAAACAATTATAGGTGTGTTAACAAGAACGAGGAGATAACTTTGTTTCTTTCTGTCTACATGTTCCACTTCAGGGTAGTCGTTTCTTGACCACGAGGTGTTCGGCTTATTTCACAAGTCGACTAGAGCGGTCTTCGTTAGCATGGATAGAGTGACGACATCGGTATGAGGTAAGAGATGCTAAGCTCTTGAGGTGTCTCCTTTTCGAGCAGAGTTGGATTATTATAGATATGCATTATTGAGTGCGTATTTGCTAATAGGCTAACTCTGTCACAACATGGGAGTGAGAATGTCTGATCATACCCTAAATATATGGTTCATGTCATCGCACGTTGAGAGATAAGTGATAGCAAACACTGAGACCGAGCATTTCGAGGAAGGCGAACTGCGATGCGGCTTGTGATGGTGGTAGAGCGAAGTGATGTGGTAGCTAGAGATGAAGACGAGGCGGTGAAAGGACGAGATGTCGTCGGGAGGGGGTGAATAGGTTTTTTTTTAAATCTATTATAGATTTGGCTTGTACTAATGCGGAATTAAACTAACATTTATTTTACAAGCATAAAACCTAAATATGCTAGGATCAACTAAGTGCAACAACAACAATTCAAGCTAAACAAGATAGGCACAAGATATAGAAAGAAATATGTATACCAAGCATGATGGCTATCACAAGGAAAGTAAACTCGGGTATAGAGATAACCGAGGTATGTTGAGACGAAGATGTATTTCCGTGTTCCTCCACACGAGGTGAGGTCTCCCAAACGACCCGAAGGCTCACCTTCTTCTCCTAATCAATACCACGAAGGACAAATGCCTTTTCCTTATGGTTAGTTTTTTCTCTACTTCGAAGATGGCAAGCTCCACAACCACTTCACAACCTCCATGAAGGAGAAACCTGGGCCTCTTCACGAAGAGGTCACCGGCGCACCAACTGCCAAGCCAACTAGGAGGTAACCCTTCAAGCGTAACAAGCTTACGGTTTCTGATGACCCACAAGTATAGGGGGTGTATCGTAGTATCTTCGATAAGTAAGAATGTCGATCCCAACGAGGAGCAGAAGGTGTTGACAAGCAGTTTCGATGAAGGATTCACTGTAAATGCTCACAGACAAGTATTCAAGGGGTTTTGATGTAACAGATGAACAAAGTACGAGTAAGTAAAGTGCGAGAGAAATAATTGCAGCGAGTGGCCCAATCCTTTTTAGCACAAAGGACAAGCCGGTTTGTTTACTTATAATGACCAAACGTTCTTGAGGACACACGGGGATTTTAGTCTAGTGCTTTCGCTTCATACAGCTAATTAATCTTCATTGTTTTGATAAGTGTTGTGTGGGTGAACCTATGCTAATGCACCGCCCTTCCTAGGACTAATACATACTTGTGATTATACCCCTTGCAAGCATCCGCAACTACAAGAAAGTAATTAAGATAAATCTAACCACAGCCTTAAACTCTGAGATCCTGCGATCCCTCTTGCATCGATATACTAACGGGGGCTCAGGTTTCTGTCACTCCGGCAACCCCGCAATTAGCAACCGAATACAAGATGCACTCCCCTAGGCCCATAAATGGTGAAGTATCGTGTAGTCGACGTTCACAGACACCACTAGAAGAATGACACCACAACTTAAATATCATAACATTGAATATTACTCAACCATAGTTCACTACTAACATTTAGACCTCACCCATGTCCTCAAGAACTAAACAAACTACTCACGAGACATCATATGGAATACAATCAGAGGTGATATGATGATGAATAACAATCTGAACATAAACCTTGGTTCAATGGTTCCACTCAATAGCATCAATAACAAGTAGAAATCAACACCGGGAGAGTTTCCCCTATCAGACAATCAAGATTCAACCCAAATCGTTACAGCGGTGACGAGGTGCAGCGGTGGTGATGGCGGTGTAGATGGTGGAGATGATGATGATGATGATGGAGATGATGTCCAGCTCGATGACGATGGCGATGGCGTCGATTTCCCCCGGAGGGAATTTCCGGCGGATTCCTGCCCGCCGGAGAGCTCTTTTCTCTCGTGTTCTCCGCCCGCAGAGGCGGTGTAACTCTTCGTGAGGTACCCCTGTGGCTTAGGTTTTCGGGACGAAGGAGTACGCGAAGAAAGGAGGCGAGAGGGGCTGTGGGCCCCCTCCTCATAGGGCGGCGCGGCCAGGCCTTGGGCCGCGCCGGCCTATGGGGTGGGCCCACCTCGGGTCCCCTCTTCTCCCCCTTCGTGCTTCCTCCTTCATCTGGAAAAATAGGATTTTTGGTATAATTTCCTTCCACAGTTGATCTTCCGAAATATTGCGTTCTGACGGTGCTTTTTCCAGCAGAATCCTGGCTCCGGTGCTTGATCCTCCAATAATGATGAAACATGTAAAATAGATGAAATAACATAAGTATTATGTCCCAATATGAAATATATCAATGAATAACAGCAAATTATGATATAAAATAGTGATGCAAAATGGACGTATCAACTCCCCCAAGCTTAGACCTCGCTTGTCCCCAAGCGAAACTGAGCTCGATGAACAAGACCACATGTTTATGGAGTGAAGAGTCGATAAATAAAATACGGACAAGAAGCATCATATTGATTCACACAAGATATTCTAATACACATTCTCTTCATATAACTCAACTTGAAATAAGTAAAGAGAAATCACAAGTAAAGGTGCATAGGAAATCATAGATGGTTATGGCAAACTTTGTTCTTGGTCAGAGAACTACTAACGGATTGCTCTTATTTAATAAGCAAGGCTTTCATATTAGAATTTATATAGCAGGGCTTTCATTCTCAATCATAACAATCTCCTCATAATCATTGATAACTTTCAAAGTCATATTCATTCAGATAAAATTTGTACTAAACAAGAAAGTATAAAGGACATGATAAGCTCAATCATAGCATAAATGGTTGGTTCACAACAACTCAATTGCTTGCTTAAGACAGAGGGAAATAGGTTTACTGACTCAACATAAAAGTAAAAGATAGGCCCTTCGCAGAGGGAAGCAGGGATCAAATCATGTGCTAGAGCTTTTCAAGTTTTGAAATCATATAAAGAGCATAAAAGTAAGATTTTGAGCGGTGTTTGTTGTTGTCAACGAATGGTAGCGGGCACTCTAACTCCCTTGCCAAACGAACCTTCCAAGAGCGGCTCCCATGAGGGACGGCATTTCTACCAGCAAGGTAGATCATCCCCTTCTCTTTTGTTTACACATGTATTTTAGTTTTATTAATGATGACACTCCCCCAACCTTGGCTTTCTCAATCCATGGCTAACCGAATCCTCGGGTGCCTTCCAACATTCACATACCATGGAGGAGTGTCTATTGCAAAATTAAGTTGCTTACTGATAAATCAGGGCAAAACATGTGAAGAGAATTATTAATGAAAGTTATTAATTGGGGCTGGGAACCCCGTTGCCAGCTCTTATTGAAAAATTATTGGATAAGCGGATGTGCCACTAGTCCATTGGTGAAAGTCCGCCCAACAAGATTGAAAGATAAAACACCACATACTTCCTCATGAGCTATAAAACATTGACACAAATAAGGAGTAGTATAGTTTCAATTGTTTAAAGGTAGCACATGAAGTATTTACTTGGAATGGCAGAAAATACCATGTAGTAGGTAGGTATGGTGGACACAAATGGCATAGGTTTGGTCTAAGGTTATGGATGTATGAGAAGCATTCCCTCTCAATACAGGTCTTTGGCTAGCAAGGTTTGATAGCAAGCATAAAGGTTGAAGGAAACAAACAAATATACATATGATAGGAACAATCATGCATCTTTCTCATAAGCACAAGCAATTTTAACTTCAGAATACTAAACTCATTAGCATAGAGATAATAGAGTAATATATCTAAGTTTTTCTCTCTTCTATTTAAACATAAAGATGTTGTTGCTATTGACCAATGCTAAGTTTGCCAAAACCAAATAGATTTACTTGATGCTCCCAAAATGATATCAATACTAATGTCAAGAGTGATCATATAATAGAGATTGCAAACTAAAATAAGGTGTGCAAAAAGTAAATGATAAGACTTCTCATTAATATTCCATAACGACAACTCACACCAACGGATACATAGATAACCAACTAAGAGAGATACTTCCACATTGCAAACTATTCCATAAGATAACTTCCCTACTCATGATATGACACTACTTGATAGTAAAAGGTAAAGGTAGTGATGATGTGATACCGCGGCACTCCCCCAAGCTTGGAACAAACCAAGGGATGCCAATACCGATGATGAATTACTCCTTCGGTGATGATGGCGAATCCTTGCCATCATCAGACTTCCATGGAAGAGGCTCTCCATCAACAAAAGACATCTTGGTCTCCGGAAACCTGAAACTAGCAGCATGACTTATGCGCTTAAACATGTTTTCATACTCACAGTTTTGATTATGAACATCATAGAGTTGAACTTGGAGTTTGTTGGTGGTGTCGTGAAGTGAGAAGATATCGTCCCACAACTTTGCAGTTTCCCTCTTGTGTCCATCAATGAGTTCAGACACAATCTTGTGAAAGATGTCCACTTCACGCTCAGCCATCTTCTTGTAGTTGAAGACCTCTGTTCTTTCTCCATCCTGTCTTCCAAGCTCCCTTCTTCTTTAGGACCCTGGACATCTTTGATCTGCAACTCTCCATCTACGAGCAGCAATTCTTTGGGGCATCTTCAGCTCGTTCATGTACGGGTTGACGACGTCCTCGAAGAAACTGTCCTCTGAGTTCCCGAAGAAGACATGGTGGATCTAGATCCGAAGTAGATCCTGGAAAACAGCTCGAAACAAAACACGACGAGAAAACGATATACGGACCTCCAGGGGTCCGGGGAATTATATAGCAAATATTTTTACAACAAATGGAAGGTTCCAGGCCGAAAACGAGTGGAAACGGGACGCCGAGGGGCTGTCCCCGTAGGGCGGCGCGGCTAGGGTGGGGCCCGCGCTAGCCTATGGTGACGGGCCCTCGCGCGTCTTTTCCACTCCGTTTCGATCCCGTAATTTTTCCTATTTTCCAAAAACAACAAAAACATTGTTCGGAAAGTAAATCGCGGACTTTTATTACCTGTACTGTTACCTATTCAAAGTCGAGTTCTGGCGGACTGTCAATTTGTCCTTTGATGAAAGCCTCCGGTGTTTCCACTTGAATAATATCAACATCAACATTATAAGAATCACCCGAGATATAATGCTTGAGTCTTTGTCCATTCACTACTTGTGTGGTGTTGCCTTGGAGGGAGCTAATTTTAATTGCTCCTGAACGATACACCTCCTCAACAACATATGGTCCTTCCCATTTCGAGAGTAATTTCCCTGCAAAGAGTCTAAGACGAGACCGGTACAATAGGACTTTGTCCCCAACATTAAATTCTCTTTTGATAATTCTTCTATCATGCCATTTCTTAACTTTCTCCTTAAAGAGTTTAGCATTTTCATAAGCTTCACTTCTCCATTCATCTAGAGAACTTAATTGCAGCATCCTCTTATTACCGGCTAGTTTCGGATCTTTATTTAGTTCTCTAACAGCCCAATAAGCTTTGTGCTCTAGTTCTAAAGGTAAATGACAAGCTTTTCCATAAACCATTTTATACGGTGACATTCCCATGGGATTTTTATAAGCAGTTCTATAAGCCCATAGTGCTTCCTTCAATTTGCTAGCCCAATTCTTTCTAGATTTATTAACAGTCTTTCCTAAAATAGATTTAATCTCTCTATTTGATAATTCTACTTGACCACTAGTTTGAGGGTGATAAGCGGAAGCAATTCTATGATTAATACCATACTTAGCAAGAGTTTTTCTAAAACCTCCATGAATAAAATGAGAACCTCCATCAGTCATAATATATCTAGGTACTCCAAATCTAGGAAAAATAATATCTAAAAGCATTTTTAAAGAGGTCTCACCATCGCACTTTTTGTGGGTATAGCTTCTACCCATTTGGTAACATAATCAACAGCGACAAGTATATGAGTGTTACCTTCTGAAGAAGGGAAAGGACCCATGAAGTCGAATCCCCAACAATCGAATGGTTCAATAACAAGAGTATAATTCATAGGCATTTCATTGCGTCTAGAGATATTACCAACTCTTTGACATTCATCACAAGATAAGATAAACTTCCTTGCATCTTTGAAAAGTGTTGGCCAATAAAAACCCGATTGTAGAACCTTTTGCGCGATTCTATCTCCAGCGTGATGTCCTCCATAAACACTACCATGACATTTACTCAATATCTCTTGTTGCTCATATTCAGGAACACATCTTCGCATAATACCATCTACTCCTTCTTTATATAAGTGTGGGTCATCCCAAAAATAATGCCTCAAGTCATAAAAGAATTTCCTCCTTTGCTGAGCTGAAAAGGTTGGAGGCAAATACTTAAACAATAAAGTTAGCATAATCAGCATACCAAGGGCTCTCTCGAGCTCACCTTTATTACAGCCAATTGTTCATTTGGAAAACTATCATTAACAGGAAGGATCATAAGCAATATTTTCCAATCTAGACAAATTATCAGCAACAGGATTATCAGCACCTTTCCTGTCTATAATATGTAAATCAAATTCTTGCAAAAGAAGTACCCATCTAATAAGCCTCGGCTTAGCATCTTTCTTTGTCATAAGGTATCTAATTGCAGCATGATCAGTATGAATCGTGACTTTTGAATCAACAATATAGGATCTAAACTTGTCACAAGCAAAGACTACAGCTAACAATTCCTTTTCAGTTGTAGCATAATTTCTTTGAGCAGCATCAAGAGTCTTACTAGCATAATGAATAACATTTAATTTTTTATCTACTCGCTGTCCAAGAACAGCGCCTACAGCAAAATGACTAGCATCACACATAATTTCAAAAGGCAAATTCCAATCAGGAGGTTCAACTACAGGAGCAGTTGTTAAGGCTTTCTTTAGAGTTTCAAAAGCTTCCTTACAATCATCATCAAAAACAAAAGGTACATCTTTTTGAAGAAGATTAGTAAGAGGCTTTGAAATCTTGGAGAAATCTTTAATAAATCTCCTATAAAACCCAGCATGACCAAGAACACTACGAATACCTTTAACATCCCTCGGATAGGGCATCTTCTCAATTGCTTCAACTTTAGCTCTATCAACTTCAATACCTCTCTCGAAATTTTATGTCCCAATACAATTCCTTCATTAACCATAAAGTGGCATTTCTCCCAATTAAGAACAAGGTTAGTTTCTTCACATCTCTGCAAAACTTTATCAAGGTTTCGCAAGCAATTATCAAAAGAATTCCCATAGACAGAAAAATCATCCATGAATACCTCTACAATACTCTCGCAAAAGCCATGAAAAATAGCGGACATGCATCTTTGAAAAGTAGCAGGAGCATTACATAAACCAAAAGGCATACACCTATAAGCATAAGTTCCATAAGGACAAGTGAAAGTGGTTTTCTCTTGATCCTTAGCTTTAACAGCAATTTGTGAAAACCCAGAATAACCATCAAGAAAACAAAAGTGAGTATTTTTAGATAACCTTTCTAGCATTTGATCAATAAAGGGTAAAGGGTAATGATCTTTCTTAGTAACTTTATTAACTTTTCGGAATCAATGCACATTCTATACCCTACAACTACTCTTTGAGGGATGAGCTCATCATTATCATTAGGCACAACAGTCATTCCTCCTTTCTTAGGAACACAATGCACAGGACTAACCCATCTACTATCAGCAATAGGATATATAATACCAGCTTCAAGAAGTTTTAATACCTCATTCCTTACCACCTCCTTCATCTTCGGAATTAGACGACGCTGATGTTCAACAACAGGCTTTGCATCATCTTCCATATTAATAGCATGTTGGCAAATAGAAGGAGAAATCCCCTTCAAATCATCAAGAGTGTATCCAATAGCTCCTCGGTGTTTCTTCAATATTTCCAATAGCCTTTCTTCCTCAATCTCTGAAAGCTTAGAACTAATAATAACAGGATATATTTTCTTATCATCAATATGAGCATATTTAAGATTATCGGTAAAGGCTTTAAATCGAAAACATGATCTTCCTTTGGTGGCGGTGTTGTACCCAAATCTTCCACCGGTAAATCATGCTTGAGAATAGGTTGTCGAAGAAAAATTTCCTCAAGCTCATCTCTTTCTTTCCTAAAAACTTCACTCTCGCTATTCTCCAAATGTTGCTGCAAAGGATTATTAGGAACAAGAACAATAGATGCACACTGCTCCATTTTAAAATCATCACTAGGCAAATCAGCTTTATAAGGAGTTTTGGTAAATTTAGAGAAGTTAAACTCATAAGATTCACCAGCAAATTTAGTCAAAATTTCCTCTTTCTTGCAATCTATAATAGCTCTACAAGTATTTAGAAAAGGTCTACCAAAAATGATAGGACAATAATCACTAGCAGCAGAACCGAGTACCAAGAAGTCAGCAGGATATTTAATCTTACCACATAGGACTTCCACATCTCGAACAATACCAATTGGAGAAATAGTTTCTCTATTAACCAGCTGAATAACCACATCAATATCTTCAAGTTCACAGGAATCAATTTCGTGCATAATCTCCGTGTAAAGCTCATAAGGAATAGCACTTACACTTGCACCAATATCACATAAACCATAATAGCAATGATCACCAATTCTAACAGATAACATAGGAACACTAACTTGTTTGGGTTTATTAGGATGTGAAACAATATTAGAAGCATCTTCACAGAAAATAATATGACCATCCTCCACATTTTCAGTCACAAGATCTTTAACTATTGCAACAGCAGGTTCAACCTTAATTTGTTCTTCAGGTTCTATAGGTTTCTTTTCACTTTTATTACCGCACTAGATATGACAGAGTACTCCTTCATTTTAGCAGGGAAAGGAGTTTTTTCAATATAAGCTTCAGGAATAACATGATCAACAGTTTCAATCACTACACATTTGTTTACGATGAATCAATTTTATCTTTATACGGTTCATGATACTTATCAAAATTCTTCTTAGGCAATTCATAATGAGAGGCAAAAGCTTTATAAAGATTTGCAACAACTTGGGAATCAAGACCATATGTAGCACTCATATTACGAAATTTATCGGTATCCATAAAAGTTTCAATGCATTTATAATCATAAATTATACCTGATTCTCTATCCTTGTCGTTCTCCCAACCTTCAGTATTTTCTTGGATCCGATCAAGAAGGTCCCTTTTAAACTCTTCTTTGTCGCGTGTAAATGATCCAGAACAAGAAGTATCCAGCAAGGTCTTGTCTTGAAAAGAAAGTCTTGCATAGAAATTATCAATAATAACATTACCAGGAAGCTCATGAATGGGGCATTTGAGCATTAAAGACTTCAATCTCCCCCAAGCTTGGGCAATACTCTCTCCATCATGAGGCCAGAAATTATATATGCGGTTCCGATCTTTGTGAATTTCACTTGGAGGATAAAATTTGGAATAAAATAAAGGCACAATGTCCTCCCAATTAAGAGAATCCCTATTCTTCAGCAATTTATACCAGTGCGCCGCTTTACCAGACAACGATATAGAGAATAGTTTCTTTCTAACTTCATCCATAGTAATACCTGCACATTTGAATAACCCGCATAATTCATGTAAAAACAGTAAATGATCACCAGGATGAACGGTTCCATCTCCTTCATAGCGGTTATCCATAACACGTTCAATAATTTTCATAGGTATTTTATATGGTACTACTTCCTCACCTGGCGCTTCATCCACTACCGTTGTAGTAGTAGATTTCCCAAATAGAAATTGAAGAGAAGATCTCTCCATAATGACTTATAGAAGCAGACAGAAATAAAATCAGCACAAACAGTAAAGGTTTTCCTTACCAATTCCACTTACCAATAGCGCTTCACTCCCCGGCAACGGCGCCAGAAAATAGTCTTGATGACCCACAAGTATAGGGGTGTATCGTAGTATCTTCGATAAGTAAGAATGTCGATCCCAACGAGGAGCAGAAGGCGTTGACAAGCAGTTTCGATGAAGGATTCACTGTAAATGCTCACAGACAAGTATTCAAGGGGTTTTGATGTAACAGATGAACAAAGTACGAGTAAGTAAAGTGCGAGAGAAATAATTGCAGAGTGGCCCAATCCTTTTTAGCACAAAGGACAAGCCGGTTTGTTTACTTATAATGACCAAACGTTCTTGAGGACACACGGGGATTTTAGTCTAGTGCTTTCGCTTCATACGGCTAATTAATCTTCATTGTTTTGATAAGTGTTGTGTGGGTGAACCTATGCTAATGCACCGCCCTTCCTAGGACTAATACATACTTGTGATTATACCCCTTGCAAGCATCCGCAACTACAAGAAAGTAATTAAGATAAATCTAACCACAGCCTTAAACTCTGAGATCATGCGATCCCTCTTGCATCGATATACTAACGGGGCTCAGGTCACTCCGGCAACCCCGCAATTAGCAACCGAATACAAGATGCACTCCCTAGGCCCATAAATGGCGAAGTATCGTGTAGTCGACATTCACACGACACCACTAGAAGAATGACACCACAACTTAAATATCATAACATTGAATATTACTCAACCATAGTTCACTACTAACATTTAGACCTCACCCATGTCCTCAAGAACTAAACGAACTACTCACGAGACATCATATGGAATACAATCAGAGGTGATATGATGATGAATAACAATCTGAACATAAACCTTGGTTCAATGGTTCCACTCAATAGCATCAATAACAAGTAGAAATCAACACCGGAGAGTTTCCCCTATCAGACAATCAAGATTCAACCCAAATCGTTACAGCGGTGGTGATGGCGGTGTAGATGGTGGAGATGATGATGATGATGATGATGGAGATGATGTCCAGCTCGATGACGATGGCGATGGCGTCGATTTCCCCCTCCGGGAGGAATTTCCCCGGATTCCGCCGCCGGAGAGCTCTTTCTCTCTGGTGTTCTCCGCCGCAGAGGCGGCTGTAACTCTTCGTGAGGTACCCCGTGGCTTAGGTTTTCGGGACGAAGGAGTACGCGAAGAAAAGGAGGCGAGAGGGGCTGTGGGCCTCCTCCTCATAGGCGGCGCGGCCAGGCCTTGGGCCGCGCCAGCCATGGGGTGGCCCACCTCGGGTCCCCTCTTCTCCCTTCCGGCTTCCTCCGTCATCTGAAAAATAGGATTTTTGGTATAATTTCCTTCCAAAGTTGATCTTCCGAAATATTGCGTTCGACGGTGCTTTTTCCAGCAGAATCCTGGCTCCGGTGCTTGATCCTCCAATAATGATGAAACATGCAAAATAGATGAAATAACATAAGTATTATGTCCCAATATGAAATATATCAATGAATAACAGCAAATTATGATATAAAATAGTGATGCAAAATGGACGTATCAGTTTCTCACTCGAACTAATCACAATGGAGAGCTCAACACTTACGCAAGGATGCAAAAGCAAGAACACCAAGGGTGCTCAAATCATTCACACTCAAATCTCACCAGAGCAACAAATGCTATGAAGAAATTAGGGAGGAAGAGCAAAGGAGGAAATCAATAAATGACTCCAAGATCTAGATCCGAAGGGTTCCCCTCACTTAGAGGAGGAATTATTTGGGGAAGTGGTACATCTAGATCTTCTCTTTCAAATCCCTCAAGAATATGCAAAAAAAACATGGAAGGGATGGAGAGGAAGCAAGCTTTTGAGGTTTAACAATGGAGTATGAGAGAGAGAGCGCAAAAATAACGGTTGACCTTACCTCCTCAAGGAGGAAGAAAGGCTATTTATAGTTCAAGGGATAAAACTAGCCATTTGGAAGATTCATGGGACCCAAACCGGCAGTAAAACCGGCGGTGCCGGTTCTCTCGCCAGAATTGATCGACGCACTGACTTGCCAGTCGGAAACCTAGCCGGTTTCATGACCAGCGCCGAAACCTGGTAGGTCCGCCGGTCCTCCTGCCAGAAATAAACTGGTTAGGTGGAACAACGCACTCGTACACGTTTCGGCGAAACCGGGACCGGTTCGGCATGCCAGAAATTTTCGGCGGGAGGGCCGGTGCCGCCGATTACTGAGCCAATTTCACCAGAACCCCTCAAACAACAGTTTTCTCGAAAGAACTAGTTTGACAAAGTTCCTGAAGTCCGATTAAGATGAAACCAATTTTGTTGGAAAGATAACGACGAATAGAACCCCAACAGAATATTTTTACACGATTTTGGAGAGGATGCCATTCAACGTCACGAAACGATAAAGATGTCCAAACACAAAAACACAATAGAAGATGCGTACGGATTCCGTTTTTGATGAATTTGGGCTTGTTGAAAAGTTAGCAACAAGCTCAAGAACCTCACACGAAAACACCAAGAAACAAAAAAAAATATAGGGATTCGAAGTATCCAAAGGATTTAGTTTTCTAAGACGATGCGATCAAATTACCCAACCGAAAGCCCCTCTGATATTGCGGCTATCCATCCTATAACCCTATCTCCCAATAACCACCTTGAGAGCGGTAAAAGGAAAACCTAGAAAGGCCATACATTTTCCTTGCACATCTCGTTTGATCTTGATGATGAAGCTTCATGCTTCATTCAAGCCAGAATGCCCACTTGATCACTATTGCTTCGTGAAGAACATGATTATTCCTCCATACACCACTATGGGAAGCTACCTTGAAGCACATATTCACAAGTCCATGATCACCAAATAGACGACAAGCTTCAAGCATAAGTTCTCGAGATACATAATCCATATTGACAACACAAACACACATATATGATGGATTAGCTCATGAAGTATAATTGACAAAACTTACCCAACCACAAGATCACATGATCCAAATTGGTACATTCTTTATGCTTCATGTGTTGACCAACTTGAATTTAATCTTCACTCTTAGTCTTGGTCAATTTTGTATCTCATCATTCTCTATCATAACATCTTGAGGTATAAGAGAACTCTTCATTTGATTGCATACTCTAAATCATAGTCATCCATAGCTCAACTCATGAGACTAACATGAGACCGGCTTAGAGCCATATCTTAAAATCTTCTCTTGGAACCAAACACTCAATATCACAATGCCAATGCCCAAGGTATATCTTTAGGGCCGTGTTGAGTGTCCCTCGGGGGATGAAAGCTTTCAATCCCCCACCTCCAGGTCTTGACACGTGTCCTACCAGGATCACTCATGGGTACAGGAAAAATCAACGTGAAAAAGCAAGCGCTCTCCCTGTGTCGTCCTTGCTCGACCTGCAAATGCACCCACCGACACACACCTTCAACAACTACCACTGTCACCACCGCCTCCGCTCAGAGATCCGGCCAAATACCTCGCCGGAGCGCAAAATCGCCGACCGCAGATTGAAGCATCTCGTCTCCTAGTAGCTAGAACCGCCTTCCACTGAATGCAACATCGCTGGTCGCCACTTGCAGCATGTTGCTCCTCCTTGTAGTAGCATCTCCGACCGTCGCAAGTAGCACCATCGCTCGCCGTTCATAGCCCCGCTAACAGCCGCTTGTAGCAAGTTGCTCCAACTGCCAGCGCTGCTGCCCAGGTAGGAAGCATCGCAGTTCATCGCTAGTAGCATGGCAGGGCGCCGCATGTAGCACCGCCGACCACCGCATGTAGCAGGGCTTGTAGCACATGGAATGATGAGGGCAGCAGCACCTCCATCGCTGGTAGCAGCGCCAGGACCCACTCGTAAAGCACAAACCACCGTTAGCAGCACCGCCGCCCCAACCACTTATAGCCTCCACACTCCTACAACGCAACGATGCTGTCACTTATCATCGATGTTCGGCAGAAACACGGCTCCACCATAACAACAACCTCCATGCGGCGAAGCCGCGGAGGGCGGCGTTGAGACGTGACTGAGGACAAGGTTGCCCGTCACTAGTCGTTGATGCCCTGCTTGATCTTGGGGACAGCCTCGACGCTGCAAAGCTGGTAGCACCGAGCCTCGACGCTGCAAGAAGCTCCGCCTCCGACCGGCAACAGTGATGTTGTGCCCTGGCAACATCGGTCGTTGATGTTTGTAGCACCGTTGTCATGCCCTGGCAGCACCGGGCATCGAGGCTGGAAGCAGCGCCGCCTCCGGCTGGCACTAGTGATGTCGTGTTCTAGCGGCATCAGGGGTCGTCGTTGGTAGCAGAGTCATCATGGCCTGAAAGCACCAGGAATCGAGACTGCGAGCAGCGCGGTGTCCGGCTAGTTGCACTGATAACGTGCCCTGGCAGCATCAGGCGTCAACACCGGTAGCGCCGCCGCACTGCAATTGCAGCAGGGCCGGTTAGCAGTTGTGTCAGAAACGCCGAAAACCACTAGCAGTAGCGCCAAAAACCTTTTGCAGCAACGCCATCGTAGCTTCACCGTCGCCGTATCTATTCTAAGGTCTCGGTCGTGGCGGCACCGGCAATGGTGACAGCCTGCCATGTGGTTTTGAGAAGGGAATGAGATTTCATGCGAGCCTACAAAGGAGAGGGTCAGGATTTGGGTCGCCAGCGTGTGGTTTGGGCGGCGGAAGCGCATGGCTGGATAGCGGTGACGCTTGGCGGTCGGGGGAAAACACGAGCAAGGAAAATAGGATGGGAAGAGAGACGTGTGGTGAAAGAGAATGTGCGGTGGGGAAGGAAATTTTTTTAAAGGTGTGGTTGGTGGGGCCACACATGACATGGTGTGCGGGAGAGCCCACAGCGTGCCACGTTAGGCGACTATTCCCTCCAGAGTTTCCTCGGAAACCAGCTGATATGTGGCCAGGAGCATCATTATTGTAAAACTGGCGAGAAAATCGTCTTCTATTTTGAAAATTTTGACTGCGGTCCTCCTCTGGTGACCTATGTCGTTTGTTGTGTATCGCATCTTCTCCATCTGCCCATCTGTTTGCTATCTCCATCAGTGCTGATATTGTCTTAGGGTTGGTTCTCCCTAAGTCCTCGACGAAATCTCCCCGTCGAATTCCTGCCACGAACGCGTCTATTGCTCTCTCGTCAGATATATCCTCTGCCGAGTTTTTAATAATGTTCCACCTCTGTATGTATATTTTCTCATTGATTCGTCGTGTTTCCGTCTACACGCCCTCAGCTCTTCCAATGACACGGGTTTCTTGCAGGTGGATCGGAAATTCCTCACGAAGATGTCTTCAAAACTATCCCAGCTGTCGATGGAACCTGGGGGAAGTTTCTTTATCCAAGATCGCGCGGCTCCACTCAGGTGTACTTGGATGCTCTGCATGGCTGTTGCCCTGGGGCCACCTACCAACTTCACCATCTCGAGGTAATCAACGAGCCAATCCTCGGGATCCTGTAGACCGTCGAATTTCTTGAAATTTTCGGGTAACTTAAACCCTTTCGGGACTCGAGTTTTCGAACTCGTCTCGTAAAGTAACCCGCACATATCTTCATCGGCGACTTCTGGTGACTGCCGATGTTCTCTTCTTTCTTGTCGCGCTCTATCCACCCTTGCTTGTGCCGCCGTATCCCTTGCTCCACTTGTCTGTGGTGGATCTTCCGCTGCTGTCGTGGGTCATGGACTATTTTGCCTTGGAGTTCCTTCGGGAGGTGTAGCTGCGAACGCTGTTCCAATGACTCCAACTCCAGCCATTGCCATGTTGAACAATGCTTCTCTCGGGTCCCCGGGGTGGTCTGGACGCGAGGATATAAGCTTGCGTGCCATGTACCCAGCCGTGTTTTCGGGATAATATTTCCCCTTGTATCAATCGTCATGAAGGACATGTCGAGATTTTGAATTATATTTCCTCTCTCTGCGTATATTTTGCAGCCGAGATCTTGCTCTCCTCCGAGCTTCTCGTGACTATTTCCCGAAGTTCCCGATTGTCGACGAGCTCGCTCGTCGCTGCTTGACGGGAGGCTGCCTCTTTCCTTCTATTTAGGGATTCTGTCTGTTTTTCCAGCTCCCTACTCACACGAGCAAGTCTGTATTGATAGGCTTGTAATTCTTCTGCAGTAGCAGTGGTGGTCATTGGTTCTGAACCATCCATGGCTTTTGCGGCTCTATCCCACGCTGCCTGCGGGAGCTGAACTCTTAATCGTGGAGTGGTTCCGACATATTTTGTGCCCAAACCTTTTCTGAGATCAGAGGGATCAACGTATGGATTTCCCAAATCGTCGAAATGTTCTGACGTCTCTGGTTCTGCTCGATTTGTCTCCTCAATCGCGTAGACCTGATGATATTTTGCATGTTGATTTTCATCAGGATTGGTGACACCATCATAGAGATTGGTGAAGACCTTTCCGATGGCAGCAGACTTGTTGATGAAGTTGAAGCTATCGACGCTGTCGGAGTTCGCTTATAGAGTCCGCAGACGACTCGAAGGATGTGTCGCTGAAGATCTTGGCGAGCTTTCCGCTTGCCTTGGTGTCGACGAAGCGTGGCGATGAAAACTCTTCATCGCTCGATGAAAAATCAGAATCGATCGCTGAAAATTCCGACGAGATCGGAACTTCGAGACGATAGGATCCTTCCTTGTTGACGCCGAATTGGAAATCTCCGAATGTCATGACGATGGGCTCCTCCAGATACGCACATGCATCCAAACGGGAGGGCGGGTGAGGAATAAAATCGACTAGATTTTTTCCTGTTTACCTTGATCCATCACATTGCTTGCTACCGACGAAGTCGACGATTCTGACGTGCCATCGAGATCAGCTCCTTGCAACCTCTAATTCCCACCGGCGCCAATTGACAAAGGACTGATTTGTCAATGCATACAGATTGTAGACTAGGGTTTTGCTAGAAGTAGAGGGCAAGTAGATCTCGAAGGTTTCAGCCGAAAAGTACTCGCTGATTGTAAAAACTAGGGTTCTGTTGACAATAGATTCGATCCTTTCTTTGTCCCTCGACTCCCCCTTATATAGGAGGTGGAGCCGAGGGTTTTCATCATACACAAGTTACAGAGTCCGAGAGGGTTTCATACCCGTCCCGTAAGATTACAAGTCTCTATATTTCCTAATACAATCTATCTTTTCTTAACACTAACTGGGCTTCCGAATCTTCTTATCTTTCGAGTCCTGGGCCTTCAGTAAACCCCGGGTACTATCTTCGGCAGGCCCATTGGGGATGCCTATGTCAGCTGGATAGCGGTGACGCTTGGCGGTCGGGGGAAAAACACGAGCAAGGAAAATAGGATGGGAAGAGAGACATGCGGTGAAAGAGAATGTGTGGTGGGGAAGGAAAAGATTTTTAAAGGTGTGGTTGGTGGGGCCACACATGACATGGTGTGCGGGAGAGCCCACATCGTGCCACGTTAGGCGGAGGATGACCGGTTCTTTACCCTCGGGAGATTAGCAACATTTTTTAATATCTTTGTCTTCACGGCATCCACGCTAGATTGAATCCAACACATGGACTATAAGAAATGCCTGGGGAGTATTCCTACATATAAACTAAATGAAAACATTAGTCCATAAAAATTGTTATTAATTGCCAAATCACATTTAAGGCAATGTAGACGGAGGTCAGGGTGGGCGGTAATGGGCGGAGCACGTCGCGGCCGAAGATGGAAGTGGGCCGAAGCATACAGTCATTGCGGTTAGAGAAGTGGATCGGACGGTTCTCTTTATCTCATCGTATGGCTGGGAACCCGGGGATCAGAAATTTTGATTCCCTTAATATATTCTTATATCGAAAAGAAGGGAAGACTCCAATCCTCTTCCGGATCCAATTCCAGCTTTTTTTTTGACAACTTAAACCTCTTTATTCATTGATAAGAGTTACATCGTTTAACATAAGAGGAATAATCGAACTAGGTGGATCCTCAATCCATGCACACTGAGGTGATCCCCTAGCTAGCCTTGCAAGTTCATGAGCTACTGTATTTGCTTCTCTAAAAACATGGGTGAATTGAATCTTTACAAACTGCCTCGAGAGGTGGTAACAATCGTCGAAGATTGCTGCAGCTATGCCATGATTAACCGCGCCGTTCTTCATAGTTTCAACTACCTCCATGTTATCAGATTCCATAATAATTCTGTTACACCCCAAAGATTGAGCAAGAACCAACCCTTGCTTTAAAGCAATAGCTTCTGCTGTTACTACATCATGAGCATGTTCGATCTTCATATTGGATGCAGCAATAAACTCCCCTCTAGTATCCCTGATAATTACTCCTGTGGTACCTCGTAGATCATCGGCATCAAAAGAAGCGTCCACATTTATTTTCACGAACTCTAGTGGAGGCTTTATCCAACTGCATTTCTTCGCCTTTGCTTTAGGTGAGTTTGCAGCTTTAAAGTTAGCTATAAGAGCCATGATTGCTGAAGCAGATTTGGAGGCTGGTTGTATTTTCTCTCCATTAACAGCTTGCCTACGCTCCCACCAAAGATACCAGCACGTGACCGCGAAATTTTCAGCTGTAATGGATTGACCCAGGATTGAACTGAATACCCTTTCACTGCAAAGTAATGATTCAAGGACTGCCTGTCCTGCTCTATCAATCTCACAAGCTTCTGAGATTAACAAATTGAGCCCCAACTGCTCCCATATTTGCTTGGCGCAGGGACATAGGAAAAGCAGGTGCTTGACATCCTCGGCCCCTCTTAAGCAAATTGGGCATTGCCCACTAACTTTGACATGCCTGTTAGCTAAGGTAGACCGACATGGAATTGTATTTTGCATTGTGCGCCATATGAAGATTTTTACCTTTGCTGGCACCTGTAATTTCCATATTGTCTCCCACATTGGATGAGGGTTAGACATCCGTGAGGCTTGTGCATGATTCACACGTAGGCCAAACTGTGATTCCCATTTCGCATAGTATGCTGATTTGACGGAAAATATCCCATTCTTGGTGATGTTCCAAGCCACAAAATCTGACATCTCAAAACTAGGTAAGGGTAGTACCTTGATTCTGCATGCGTCAACTGGCCAGAACGTTTGATCAATAAGCTCCTCATCCCATTGGTTTGTCACAGGATTAATTAGTTCACGCACCATTGAGACCAGGTTACTTCCTCTTCTTGTGAAGACCTTACGATTAGAGCTATTGGGAATCCATTCATCTTCCCAAATATTCACAGTATTTCCATCTCCAATCCGCCATACATGACCTTTCTTCAAAGTCTGAATCCCAGCAAATATACTCTTCCATGTAAAAGAACTACCCTTCTTTAGTTCTGCATTGAGCAGATCGCCTGATGAAAAATATTTTGCACGTAAAACTCTTGCACAGAGAGAATATGGTTCTTGTATGAGACGCCATTCTTGCTTTGCTAGTAATGCAAGATTAAAACAATGGATATCACGAAAGCCCATTCCCCCTTCTCTCTTCGGAACACACATCTTCCACCAGGCTAGCCAATGCATCTTTTTTCGATTTACATCATCACCCCACCAATATTGAGACATCGCATCTGTTATTCCTTTGCAAGTTTGTTTAGGAATTTTGAAGACCGACATCGCATATGATGGTATTGCTTGCGCAATCGATTTGAGAAGCACTTCCTTGCCACCAGAAGACAAAAATTTCTCCATCCATCCATTTATCCGTTTGCATACTCTGTCAACTAGATACTGGAAACAATCACTTTTATCCGCTCCAACAATTGCAGGTAAGCCCAAATATTTGTCTGACAATGCCTCAGTCATAATATCCAAGATAATGCAGATCTCCTCTCTAATCACAACATGGGTATTTGGGCTAAAAAAGATACTTGATTTTTCTGCACTTACCAGTTGTCCAGAAGCTTGGCAATACTGATCCAGTATATTTTTCAAACATATTGCATTTTCCCCATTGGCTTGCATCAAAATTAATGAGTCATCGGCAAACAGAAGATTTGAAATCTGAGGAGCATCACGGCAAACTCGAACCCCTCGTAGCACACCATTGTCTTCAGCTCGCGCCAGTAAACTTTTTTTCGATAAAGGGCGCTTTCATTACTTATAAAAAGTATTACACCCGGCCTCTGCATATCAAGATGCACACAGCCGCACACTCACGAAAAAACAAAGAGGTATCCGCACAAGGAAAACAAAAACCAGCACAAAAGTCTGCGACATGGAATGACAGCTACGACTCCTAGGAGTCTATCCTTAGATTACGCCGCCATCCATGTTGGGAAAAAATATCCTTCGCCACATCCTCCAACCGTGTAGAAACCTCCATAAAGAGGTCTCGGCTCTCTGGCTTCTGAAGCAAGGACCACGAACGGAGCAAAGCGGTGGATCGGTAGATAACCTGCAAACATGAAGAGTTAGTATCATGGAAAATCTTGTCATTTCTACATAGCCAAAGCGACCAAATAATGGCAATCGCTCCCACCCTAATAAAAGTTTTATACCTACGATCTACCCCATTGAGCCAGTCACCAAAAAATTTAGCCACACTCTGAGGGGGATACAAGGTCGAACCTATTTGGGTTATTGACCATACAGATCTCGCGAATTGACAGTTGAAAAAAAGATGATCAATTGTCTCGTCGTGATGACAAAAGACACACTTTTTACTACCCTGCCAATTACGCTTTACAAGATTATCCTTAGTAAGAATTATCCCCCTACGAAGATACCACGCAAAAACCTTTGTTTTTAGTGGTATCTTCATAGACCAGATTTTTTTATTGGTAAAAACTGGCGTGTCTGTTTGGATTAACGCTTTATACATTGAATCTACTGAGAATTTTCCACTCTCATTTAGATTCCATCTAACCACATCGGACCCCTGCGTCAACTGAACCCTTTCGAGTCGTTGCAGCAAAGAATTCCAGGATTCTAGCCTAGGGCCTAGAATATCCCTTCTGAATGCCATATTACTCGGAGAATTATGCATCACCGTTGCAATGGTTTCAGATTTGTGGCGGACTATACTGTATAAAGCAGGATACTGTTCCCGAAGGGTGGTATTTCCTAACCATTTATCCTCCCAAAACCGTATCTGAGATCCATCTCTGATCGAGAAAGATGTGTATGGGAAAAAGAATCTCTTTGTCGCCATAAGACCAGCCCAAAAGTGAGAGTCACCAGGTTTCCAAACCACTTGGGACAAAGCCTTTGACCCCATATACTTTCTCTTTAGAATCGTTTGCCATATACCTTCTTCTGAAAGAAGTTTAAATAACCATTTTCCAAGTAAGGCTCGGTTTTTGATCTCAAGATCATGGATACCGAGTCCCCCCTGGTCTTTTGGTCGACAAAGTATATTCCATTTAGCCAGACGATATTTCTTCTTTTCACCATCTCCTTGCCAAAAGAATCTAGATCGAAAATAATCTAATCGATGCAAGACTCCTTTAGGCAATTGGAAGAAGGAAATCATATACAGTACCATATTGCTTAGCACTGAATTAATGAGAACCAACCTTCCACCAAGAGACAGTAGCTTTCCTTTCCAACTCGTTAGACGTTTTTGAATTCTTTCCTCAACTTGTTTCCACTCAGCTAAAGTGAGTCTCCGATAATGACTCGGAATACCCAGATAGCTAATTGGGAACTGGCCAATCCCACATCCGAAAAGTTCGGCATACGAGGAAGCCTCGTGTTGAGCATCACCGAAGCAGAACAATTCACTTTTATGGAAATTTATTTTAAGCCCAGAAAGCTTTTCAAAAGCCAACAGTATCAACTTAAGATTTGTCGCTTTCTCAAGGTCATGTTCCATAAATAAGATTGTGTCATCGGCATATTGAAGTATAGAGAGACCACCATCAACAAGATGTGGGACCACTCCTTCAATAAGACCGTCTGCTTTAGCGCGTTCAATAATAATGGCTAACATATCCGCCACTATGTTAAACAACATAGGTGACAATGGATCGCCTTGCCTCAATCCCTTTTTTGTCTGAAAGTACTTGCCCACATCATCATTGACTTTAATGGCAACACTTCCTCCAAAAATGAAATTGTGAATTAAAGAACGCCACTCTTGTGAAAAACCTTTCATCCGAAGAGTTTGTTGTAGAAAGGACCATTTTACTTTATCATATGCTTTCTCAAAATCAATTTTTAAAATAAAACCGTTCAACTTTTTCCTATGAAGCTCGTGCACCGATTCATGCAAAGTGACCACCCCGTCTAGAATGTTCCTTCCTTGCATAAAGGTCGTCTGTGACGGACGCACAACATGATCAGCTACCGAGTTAAGTCTTAAAGTTGCGGTTTTTGTGAATATCTTAAAGCTAACATTTAGGAGACAGATAGGTCTATATTGTTGGATCCTCTCTGCCTCCAAAACCTTAGGTAATAAGATTATCTCACCGAAATTTAGACGAAACAATTCTAGTTGATCTTCGTGCAATGCAGAAAATAAAGCTAAAAGATCAGTCTTAATGATTTCCCAGAAGTTTTGATAAAACTCTGCTGGAAAACCATCAGGACCTGGTGCTTTATTATGCTCCATTTGGAAAACCGCCTTCTTGACCTCCTCCTCGGAATAGGGGGCTGTCAGAAAAGCATTTTCCTCTGGGGATACTTGGGGGATATCCTGGATCATGGATTCTTCCATAGTAAAAGTTCCTTCATCCGGATCCCCAAATAAGCCCTTATAATAATTAGTGATGTATGTTTTGAGTTGTTCCTGCCCCACAATCGTCCCTTCATCTTGAACCAAGGAATGAATAAGTTTCTTCCTATGTCTGCCATTAGCAACAGAGTGGAAGTATCTTGTATTCGAATCTCCTTCTAGGATAAATTGGACTTTAGATCGTTGATACCATTTAAGCTCCTCTTCTCTCAACATGGTAGCCATCTGCGCATTATATTGATTCTTAAGATCAATTTCTTGCGGTGACAGTAACCGTGTCTCGGCAAGGGCTTCAAGTTCATCGATCAAGGAAGTTAGGCGAAGCTTCTCGGCTTTAAGAATACCTGCTACATGTCTTGCCCATCCCCCAAGGTGTTTCCGCATAGCGCGTAATTTATTGTTCCACCTTTGGATAGGGCTAGAACCAGCAACAGGTCTCTCCCATACTCTCTTAACCATTTCCGGAAAGCCTTCACGTTGTAACCAGCCTAATTCAAACTTGAATTGGCGTTTACATTGTGATCTATGCTTGCCGGTTGTCAAAAGAATGGGAGCATGATCCGACAAACCTTCAATACGAGGGAGAGCCCGTACAGAGACCATAGGATATTTTGATTCCCAATTATGGTCCATAAGTACACGATCCAATTTCTCATATGTAGGTTCCGGTAGATTATTTGCCCAAGTGAACTGTCTCCCAACCATTTCAATCTCTTTCAAATCCAAACTGTCGATGACAGCATTGAATAAGAAAGGCCAATAGTTGTCGAAAGGGCCCCTACTTTTCTCATGAGAAAACCTTAGCAAATTGAAATCACCCCCTATGATGATAGGATATGGGTTATCTTTTGCCAGATTAACCAATTCACGCAGAAAAGCAGCCTTGTGCTCGACCTGGGCAGCACCATACACAGTGACCAGGCTCCAAATGAAATTGTCAGACTTGTTTCGGATGTGGAGTTTGATACGTCTCCAACGTATCGATAATTTCTTATGTTCCATGCCACATTATTGATGTTATCTACATGTTTTATACACATTATATGTCATATTTATGCATTTTCTGGAACTAACCTATTAACAAGATGCCGAAGTGCCAGTTCCTGTTTTCTGCTGTTTTTGAAATCCTAGTAACGAAATATTCTCGGAATTGGACGAAATCAACGCCCGGTTCCTATTTTTCCACGAAGCTTCCAACACCCGGAAGGACCAGAGGGGGCCAGCCCACCAGAGGGCCGCGCGGCCTAGGGTTGGCCCGCGCCGCCTACCCCCTCGCCCTTCGACCTTCGACGCCGCCTCTTCGCCTATATAAAGCCCCCGCATCGAAAACCCTTAAAAAAAAGCCACGATACGAGAAAAGTTCCGAGCCGCCGTCATCGCGAAGCCAAGATCCGGGGGACAGAGTCTCTTCCGGCACCGCCAGCGGAAGTGCCCCAAGGCTTCTCCATCGACACCGCTGCCATCTCCACCGCCATCTTCATCACCGCTGCTGCTCCCATGAAGAGGGAGTAGTTCTCCATCGAGGCTCGGGCTGTACCGGTAGCTATGTGGTTCATCTCTCTCCTATGTAGTTCAATACAATAATCTCATGAGCTGCCTTACATGATTGAGATTCATATGATGATGCTTGTAATCTAGATGTCATTATGCTAGTCAAGTGGGTTTTACTTATGTGATCTCCGGAGACTCCTTGTCCCACGTGTGTAAAGGTGACAGTGTGTGCACCGTGTGGGTCTCTTAGGCTATATTTCACGAAGTACTTATTCACTTGAAGAGCGTAGTGAAGTGCTTATTTATATCTCTTGATGATTGCAATGTGTTTGTATCACAATTTATCTATGTGCTACTCTAGTGATGTGTTATTAAAGTAGTTTTATTCCTCCTGCATGTGTGCAAAGGTGACAGTGCGTGCACCGTGTTAGTACTTGGTTTATGCTATGATCATGATCTCTTGTAGATTGCGAAGTTAACTATTGCTATGATAATATTGATGTGATCTATTCCTCCTACATATGCATGAAGGTGACAGTGTGCATGCTATGCTAGTACTTGGTTTAGTCGTTTTGATCTATCTTACACTTAAGGTTACTTAAACATGAGCATTATTGTGGAGCTTGTTAACTCCGGCATTGAGGGTTCGTGTAATCCTACGCAATGTGTTCATCATCCAACAAAAGTGTAGAGTATGCATTTATCTATTCTGTTATGTGATCAATGTTGAGAGTGTCCACTAGTGAAAGTGTAATCCCTAGGCCTTGTCCCTAAATACTGCTGAGTTACTACTGCTTGTTTCTGTTTTACTGTGTTACTACTGCTGCAATACTACCACCATCAACTACACGCCGCAAGCTATTTTCTGGCACCGTTGCTATTGCTCATACATATTCATACCACCTGTATTTCACTATCTCTTCGCCGAACTAGTGCACCTATTTGGTGTGTTGGGGACACAAGAGACTTCTTGCTTTGTGGTTGCAGGGTTGCATGAGAGGGATATCTTTGACCTCTTCCTCCCCGAGTTCGATAAACCTTGGGTGATCCACTTAAGGAAAACTGCTGCTGTTCTACAAACCTCTGCACTTGGAGGCCCAACACGTCTACAGGAAAGGAGGGGGAACGTAGACATCAAGCTATTTTCTGGCGCCGTTGGAGGAAAGGTAAAAGGTACTCACACTCCGGATCTCGGCTACTAAGCTATTTTCCGCGCGTTGTAAGTACTCAAAGCTATTTCCTTTAGACTCTGCAATTGCGACATTTGGTTTCTTGTTTACACTAGTTAGGCATAATGGAAAACAACAAAAATATGAGAGATCTTTATGAACTTTATCTTGAATTAGGACATGATGTGTTTGAGGAGAGAATTAAAAAACCCATGGAACTTTATATGCATGATAATGGGAATGTTATTAGTATGAATGCTTTGAACACCATTGTTGCTAATGCTATGGAAAATTCTAAGCTTGGGGAAGCTGGCTTTGATGAGCATGATATTTTTAGTCCCCCAAGCATTGAGGAGAAAATTTACTTTGATGATACTTTGCCTCCTATTTATGATGATTATAATGATAGTAGTCTTTTGTTACCACCTGTTATGGAGGATAAATTTGATTATGATTACAATATACCTCCTATATTTGATAGCTACTTTGTTGAATTTGCTCCCACTACAATTAATAAGAATGACTATGCTTATGTTGGGAGTAGTAATTATTTTATGCATGAGACTCATGATAAGAATGCTTTATGTGATAGTTATATTGTTGAGTTTGCTCATGATGCTACTGAAAGTTATTATGAGAGAGAAAATATGGTTGTAAAAATTTTCATGTTACTAAAACACCTCTCTATGTGCTGAAATTTTTGAAGCTACACTTGTTCTATCTTCCTATGCTTGTTACTTTGCTCTCCATGAACTTGTTTATTTACAAGATTCTTATGCATAGGAAGCATGTTAGACTTAAATGTGTTTTGAATTTGCCTCTTGATGCTCTCTTTTGCTTCAACTTCTATTTCTTGCGAGTGCATTATTAAAACTGCTGAGCCCATCTTAATGGCTATAAAGAAAGAACTTCTAGGGAGATAACCCATGTGTTATTTTGCTACAGTACTTTGTTTTATATTTGTGTCTTGGAAGTTGTTTACTACTGTAGCAACCTCTCCTTATCTTAGTTTTGTGTTTTGTTGTGCCAAGTAAAGTTTCTATGTCAAAGTTGATGTTATATTTGGGATCGCTGCGCAGAAACAGCATTGCTGTCTGTCACGAATCTGGGCACTAGTCTCTGTAGAAAATTCGAAAAAATCTGCAATGTACGAGCGTGATCCTCAGATATGTACGCAACTTTCATTAGTTTTGAGTTTTTCCATTTGAGCAAGTCTGGTGCCATCTTAAAATTCGTCTTTACGGACTATTCTGTTTTTGACAGATTCTGCCTTTTATTTCGCATTGCCGCTTTTGTTAAGTTGAATGAGTTTCTTTGTTCCATTAACTTTCAGAAGTTTTGTGCAATGTCCAGAAGTGTTAAGAATGATTGTGTCACCTCTGAACATGTGAATTTTTGATTATGCACTAACCCTCTAATGAGTTTGCTTGAAGTTTGGTGTGAAGGAAGTTTTCAAGGGTCAATAGAGGAGGGTGATATAATGTGATCGAGAAGAGTGAAAGGTCTAAGCTTGGGGATGCCCCGGTGGTTCATCCCTGCATATTTCAAGAAGACTCAAGCATCTAAGCTTGGGGATGCCCAAGGCATCCCCTTCTTCATCGACAACTTATCGGTTTCTTCTAGTGAAACTATATTTTTATTCCGTCACATCCTATGTATTTTACTTGGAGCGTCTGTGTGCTTTTATTTTTGTTTTTGTTTTGTTATCTTAGTTCTATGAATAAGTTCATCCTTGTGTGGAGAGAGACACGCTCCGCTGGTTCATATGAACACATGTGTTCTTAGCTCATAATATTCATGGCGAAGTTTCTTCGTTAAATTGTTATATGGTTGGAATTGGAAAATGCTACATGTAGTAATTGGTAAAATGTCTTGGATAATGTGATACTTGGCAATTGTTGTGCTCATGTTTAAGCTCTTGCATCATATGCTTTGCACCCATTAGTGAAGAAATACATAGAGCTTGCTAAAATTTGGTTTGCATATTGGTCTCTCTAAGGTCTAGATAATTTCTAGTATTGAGTTTTGAACAACAAGGAAGACGGTGTAGAGTCTTATAATGTTTACAATATGTCTTTTATGTGAGTCTTGCTGCACTTGTTCATCCTTGAGTTTGCTTCAAATAACCTTGCTAGCCTAAGCCTTGTATCGAGAGGGAATACTTCTCATGCATCCAAAATCCTTGAGCCAATCACTATGCCATTTGTGTCCACCATACCTACCTACTACATGGTATTTCTCCGCCATTCCAAAGTAAATTGCTTGAGTGCTACCTTTAAACAATTCAAAAGTTATTACCTCTTATTTGTGTCAATGTTTTATAGCTCATGAGGAAGTATGTGGTGTTTTATCTTTCGATCTTGTCATTTACTTTTGACAGACTTTCACTAATGGACTAGTGGCTTCATCCGCTTATCCAATAATTTTGCAAAAAGAGCTGGCAATGAGGTTCCCAGCCTCAATTAATTAACTTGCATTAATAATTCTCTTCACATGTTTTGCTCTGATCTATCAGTAAGCAACTTAAATTTGCAAATAGACACTCCTCCATGGTATGTGAATGTTGGAAGGCACCCGAGGTTTCGGTTAGCCATGGCTTGTGTAAGCAAAAGGTTGGGAGGAGTGTCATCCATAAATAAAGAAAAACTAAACTAAAGTACATGTGTAAACAAAAGAGAAGAGGGATGATCTACCTTGCTGGTAGAGATAACGTCCTTCATGGGAGCCGCTCTTGAAAGTCTGGTTGATGAGGTAGTTAGAGTGCCCACTACCATTCGTTGACAACAACAAACACCTCTCAAAACTTTACTTTTATGCTCTCTTTATGTTTTCAAAACCAAAGCTCTAGCACAAATATAGCAATCGATGCTTTCCTCTTTGAAGGACCATTCTTTTACCTTTATGTTGAGTCAGTTCACCTATCTTTCTCCACCTCAAGAAGCAAACACTTGTGTGAACTGTGCATTGATTCCTACATACTTGCATATTGCATTTGTTATATTACTCTATGTTGACAATTATCCATGAGATATGCATGTTACAAGTTGAAAGCAACCGCTGAAACTTAATCTTCCTATGTGTTGCTTCAACACCTTTACTTTGATTTATTGCTTTATGAGTTAACTCTTATGCAAGACTTATTGATGCTTGTCTTGAAGTACTATTCATGAAAAGTCATTGCTTTATGATTCAGTTGTTTACTCATGTCATTACCATTGTTTTGATCGCTGCATTCATTACATATGTTTACAATATGATCAAGTTCATGATGGCATGTCACTTAAGAAATTATCTTTGTTATCGTTTTACCTGCTCGGGACGAGCAGAACTAAGCTTGGGGATGCTGATACGTCTCCAACGTATCGATAATTTCTTATGTTCCATGCCACATTATTGATGTTATCTACATGTTTTATACACATTATATGTCATATTTATGCATTTTCTGGAACTAACCTATTAACAAGATGCCGAAGTGCCGTTCCTGTTTGCTGTTTTTGGTTTCAGAAATCCTAGTAACGAAATATTCTCGGAATTGGACGAAATCAACGCCCGGTTCCTATTTTTCCACGAAGCTTCCGAACACCGAAGGACCGAGGGGGCCACAGGCCCAGAGGGTGGCCGGCGCGGCCTAGGGTTGGCCCGCGCCGCCTTACCCCCCGGCGCCTCTTCGACCTTCGACGCCGCCTCTTCGCCTATATAAAGCCCCCGCATCGAAAACCCTTAAAAAAGCCACGATACGAGAAAAGTTCCGAGCCGCCGTCATCGCGAAGCCAAGATCCGGGGACAGGAGTCTCTGTTCCGGCACCCGCCGGAGCGGGGAAGTGCCCCGGAAGGCTTCTCCATCGACACCGCTGCCATCTCCACCGCCATCTTCATCACCGCTGCCTCCCATGAAGAGGGAGTAGTTCTCCATCGAGGCTCGGGGCTGTACCGGTAGCTATGTGGTTCATCTCTCTCCTATGTAGTTCAATACAATAATCTCATGAGCTGCCTTACATGATTGAGATTCATATGATGATGCTTGTAATCTAGATGTCATTATGCTAGTCAAGTGGGTTTTACTTATGTGATCTCCGGAGACTCCTTGTCCCACGTGTGTAAAGGTGACAGTGTGTGCACCGTGTGGGTCTCTTAGGCTATATTTCACGAAGTACTTATTCACTGTTGAAGAGCGTAGTGAAGTGCTTATTTATATCTCTTGATGATTGCAATGTGTTTGTATCACAATTTATCTATGTGCTACTCTAGTGATGTGTTATTAAAGTAGTTTTATTCCTCCTGCATGTGTGCAAAGGTGACAGTGCGTGCACCGTGTTAGTACTTGGTTTATGCTATGATCATGATCTCTTGTAGATTGCGAAGTTAACTATTGCTATGATAATATTGATGTGATCTATTCCTCCTACATATGCATGAAGGTGACAGTGTGCATGCTATGCTAGTACTTGGTTTAGTCGTTTTGATCTATCTTACACTTAAGGTTACTTAAACATGAGCATTATTGTGGAGCTTGTTAACTCCGGCATTGAGGGTTCGTGTAATCCTACGCAATGTGTTCATCATCCAACAAAAGTGTAGAGTATGCATTTATCTATTCTGTTATGTGATCAATGTTGAGAGTGTCCACTAGTGAAAGTGTAATCCCTAGGCCTTGTCCCTAAATACTGCTGAGTTACTGCTTGTTTACTGTTTTACTGTGTTACTACTGCTGCAATACTACCACCATCAACTACACGCCACAAGCTATTTTCGGCACCGTTGCTACTGCTCATACATATTCATACCACCGTATTTCACTATCTCTTCGCCGAACTAGTGCACCTATTTGGTGTGTTGGGGACACAAGAGACTTCTTGCTTTGTGGTTGCAGGGTTGCATGAGAGGGATATCTTTGACCTCTTCCTCCCCGAGTTCGATAAACCTTGGGTGATCCACTTAAGGGAAAACTTGCTGCCCTACAAACCTGCACTTGGAGGCCCAACACTGTCTACAGGAAAGGAGGGGGAACGTAGACATCAGAGTTTAACATGGAAATCTCCTTCCGAACATGTCAACACTTCCATCGTGGAATTCCTAACACCAAGTAAAATGCCCCCAGAACGACCCCGAGGAGGCCGAGAAAACCAGGAAAAATCTACTCCGCCAGAGATGCGGTTTAGAAGGCTCCCAGAGAAATCTCGCTTCCCAGTCTCGGAAATACCCACAAAATCTAAACAATGTTCTGTTATACAATCAGCGATATGTAAATGTTTAGCCAAGTCTTTGAGACCTCTGCTATTCGAAAACATACCATTCATTGTGAAACCATTGTTGATTTTGTAGATTTAACCTTAGACGAAAATTTAGATTTTTTTGAAGCAGAATTAGCTTTGGATTTGCGAGCTGATGCTTTTAGATCATATACAGAACTTAGCATCAGTTCATCCAAATCTACTTCCGCTACCTCATCAACAAGATGGGAAAGAAGCTGACCATCTATTGTGGCACTCAGCTCTTCATCATCTTGAATAGAGGGACCAGACTTAGCTGAGACTTTAGGATTGACTTTTAATCTGTCAAATTCCATATGTCTCAAAGCGTTTGCCGAAACAGAAATTGCATTATTACTTGAACCCAAGCTAACCCCTACACTAGCAAGTTTAGATGAAATAACAGTATCCGAAAGAGGTAAAAAAGATTTGGATTTTGACTTCATACCAGCTATGTCCAAATTAATATTCGCCTTACGGCGCATCGCCTTTGTCAACGTATCTTCATCCGTCGCCTTCGACCCATCCGCCTCCATTGCGTGGCGAGAACTACGCCGCGGCGGAGGTGGCTGTTGTCGTGGAGGAGGGGCCACTGACTTTGGTGAAGAAGATGATGAAGGCGAAGCCGAAGAAGACAGAGCCGACTCCTCCGAAGCCACGGTTCCGCGTGGTGACAAGCACGTCAAGGACGTGTCCACCACGGGGTCCGAAGCGTCAAGCGCCCCAACTCCATAGCTCGAACCGTAGGAGGGCGGTGCCGCGGTAGAACCCTCCCACTCGGCTGCTCGATGAAGAGACGACGAAGATATGCTACCGCCCCGGGGGGACAGGGTCGGAGAAGACCCCCCCGAGGCAGCAGCAACCGGGCGCCCGCCCGCGTCCATCGCCGGCGCGCCAACTCCGTCCCTGGTCATGGTGCCACCCGCACCAGGCTGCGCGTCCGCGTCAATGGGGGTCAGCAGAGCCGCTGCGACTCCCTGCACCCCACCACCATGACTCGGGCTGTAGGAGGGCAGTGCCGCGGTAGAACCCTCCCACACGGCTGCTCGATGAAGAGGCGACGAAGAGACGCTGCCGCCTCGGGGGGACAGAGGCGGCGACCCCCTCAAAGCAGCAGCAACCGGACGCCCACCCGCGTCCAAAGCTGGCGAGCCGACGCTGCCTCTGGCCATGGTGCCACCCGCACCAGGCTGCACGTCCGCACCATTGGAAGTCAGCGGAGCCGCTGCGACTCCCTGCACGTCCAAACGCGGGGTCTCCGGCCTTCCGCGACCTCCAAGCACATCCTCGAGCGTGGGCGACGAGGTATTATCGCCGCGTGGCGACATAGGCGAGGAAAATCCAGAGGTAGCGACCCCCTGCACAACCGACGAAGAACAAAAGGTAGACTGATGCCGAGAGTCCGCGGGAGGTAGCGACGAAGACGTAACAGGTAAAACGATGCCTTGAGCTATTAGTCCAGGGGATCTCTGCCTCACCATCTCCACTATCTCCTTAGCTCTCGGTGTTTTCGGAAAAGGATTGAAAGGAGTGACCGCGAACACGGGAGCCGAACTCAAAGAATTCTGCACTATAGCCCCATTGGAACCACCTGTAGTCTAAGCTGAATCAACATCCATGTTCACTGACGGGGAGTCTGCTATCGGTTTAGGATCTGCACTCCCCTCTTGGTCATTGTCCTTACCCGCATCAGCATCATCCGGATCATTACCTTTGCGCCTCCAAAAGAAAGGAACAAAATCATCTTCAGGGACAAAGTCCTCAGGCTGTCGACGGAAGAAGAAATCATACCCTCTCAATTTCAACACAACTGTCACCCCAATGTACAACTGACCATTCACATCGGCCCTTTTTTCAAGCACCTTAGGATCTAACATGGCCACCAAAAGACGTACCACTCCCCGCCTCCGCAAGGTAACGAGATCGACGTCCAGAGTAGTGCCAATGAGAGACCCCACTGCCCAAAGACCATGAAAATGTCTCACAGAATACAGAACTCCTTCAACCGTAACCCAAACAGCGGTAAGCTCAAACTTATGTGGAATCTCCTGTATCTTCCAAGAACTAATGGTAAGATGAGAATCCGTGGACTGCACCTTCATTTGAAACCCATCAACTCTCTCCAGATCTTCAGCCGAGGGAAAACCAATAAGATACGCATCGCTCCCGTGAGCCAGGGCTTCCCATTTCCAATGGGGAGCTGGACAAATGCGAGCCATTTGCTTCTCAATGACAGCTGCTGCAACCATGGGACCCTCTAACTTGACGAGCGCAGTAGGTGAACAAGCAGGTGCTAGATGAGGCTTGTAAACAGAATCCGGTAACTCCAGAAAAAGAGACTCCTCAAAACCTTGCGCCGCGACCACTGCCGAAGGCTTAGGCAGACGAAGAGTGGGACACCTATTAGTCGGGTGTGCCGCATTATCGCACACAAGACAATAGTGCAACACTTTACAATCCTTCGTAGCATGGGTATCCACTGCACATTTCCAGCACTTGCCCAGCTTCTTAACCTTGGTCGGAGCCGGGGGAAGCGCCTGCTCCATCTCCGCTGATTGCATGGGCGTCGAGACCACCCCGTCTCCCAAGAACGGCTGCACAGGAACCGGTTGCTGCTGCTGAGGTGCTGGAGCGAACACAGCTGCGGCGGAATCAACAAACGGCATAGAAGAATTTGGCGGAGGAGCCTCGGGAGGAACCACAGCCGCAGCCTTTTTCTTCTTACGCTTATTCTTGGAGACGACTGGCGCTTCCCCCTGCTGCGGTTGCTGATGTTGCTGAAAATGCGGGTAACTCGGAATCTGATATTGACCAAACGGCGGCACAAAACTCTGCTGTTGCTGCTGCGGAAAAGGCTGGAAGGGCAGCTGCTGCTGCGGCGAGAAAAAGGCCGGAGGACCCGGCTGCCTAGAAGGAGGTTGCAGCGGCTGAAAACCTTGACTCCCACCACCTTGGAAGATCGGAGCACCAGGCGCATAGGAGGCACCCAACGCGGGATTCACCAGCGGAAGACCTTGTGGCGGCACCGGCCAAGCTTGCCGAGGAGCAGGCGGGCCCGACGCAGGCTGGGTCGGACGGAGCGGCAGCGCCGCCTGGCGAGGCTGAGGAGCCGCCGGTCGAGGTTGCACCCCTGCCGGCCTCGGTTGCAGAGCGGAGTTCCCTCCCGTCGGAGGGCGAGGTTGAGGAACTGCCGGGCGGGTCTGCGTCCCTGCCGGCCGCGGTTGCGGAGCGGCGATCCTCCCGACGGAGGGCGAGGTGGGGGCCCGGACATGGGCACCGGCGGCGACGAGAGGAGCACCGAAACGTAGGAACGTGGATCGCAGGAGGGAGACGACGTGACGAAACTTGAGGACGGCGAAGACGGCTGTCGATGGAGGCGAGACGATGGCGGCTGACCAGGGTGAGTCCGATCGAAGCCCTCCCGAGAAGGGTTTGCATGCGATCGAAGCCCCCTAATCCGGCGGCCCAGATGTTCCCATCCCCACGGACTGCCGCCTGCATGCACGTGGGCCCCGGGCGCGTGATCCAAGGGAATTTGAATCTCCGTGGATCCCGCCTCGGAAACGGAAGTCGCCTTCCCCGGCGTCGTCGACGAAGGCCGCACTGAAGCGACGGCGCCAACTTGTTAGCCCTTCCGTACACAACAAGAACAAATACGGTGATATAGGGTCGCCTTGTCGCAGACCCCTAGTAGGCGAGAACAACTCACTTTCCTCTGAATTTATAAGGACACGATAGCGTACTGTAGAACAACTCACTTTCCTCTGAATTTATAAGGACACGATAGCGTACTGTACGAACACATGTCATCACCAACTTCACCCAATTCACATGGAACCCCATCTTTAACATGATTTTCTCGAGGAAGTCCCATTCGACGCGGATCCAATTCCAGCTTTGTTCTCTTTGAGTTGACGCGTAGCGTATCAGACTGTATCCTAAATTCCTGATGCAAAGCATAAGTAAATCCGACCACATTACAAATCGGAAGAACAAATAGGAAGGAAAAAATCTACCAAAAGTAATTATATATATCTTTCAGATGTGCCTCGCGATCTTTTCTGTTCCTCGAGTCACGGCGTGCGTTGCGTCGCACACCGGCGATCGAGCATGTGGAAGCCGGCAATGGCGACTCGCCTTCTGCTGTCGCTGCTGCTCTTGCTGGCCGTGTCGACGGTCAGAGGAGCAGCAGCCGCCGCCGGGGGTTCTCCTTCTTGGTGCGTCTGCCGGCCGGACGCGTCCGAGGAGGCGCTCCAGAGCACGCTCGACTACGCGTGCGGGAACGGCGCCGACTGCGCCCCGCTGCACGCCGGCGCGCAGTGCCACAGCCCCGACACGCTAGTAGCGCACTGCTCCTACGCCGCCAACAGCTACTTCCACAGGATCAGCCAGACCGACGTGGACGCCACCTGCGACTTCGGCGGCGCCGCCACGCTCTCCGAGATCGACCCGAGTACGTACACGCCCTTCTTCTGCCGCGCGGCAAGGGAACCGGATCGGTTTTAATCTCATGGATCTCATCTCCATTGCGCATTTTGCAGGCTCGGAAACTTGCACGTACCCGGCAACTGCAGCGGTATCAATTACGGACGACAGCACTACGGCAGCAAGCCCGCCGGCGGCGTCATGGTGCGTGTGCAAGCCGGGCTTGTCCGACGCGGCGCTGCAGGGGACGCTGGACTACGCGTGCGGCCACGGCGCCGACTGCGGCGCGCTGCGCCCCGGAGGGCAGTGCCACGATCCCGACACGCTGCTCGCGCACTGCTCGTACGCCGCCAACAGCTACTTCCAGTCAAGCAAGGACGCCGCCTGCGACTTCGCCGGCACCGCTGCCCTTTCGTCCACGGATCCAAGTACGCCTTTCTTGCCGTCGCGCGCGCTCTCCATCCGGCAGCTCAAGGTCCTCCGTCTCACGTGGTTGTATCTTTTGCAGGCTCGGGAACCTGCAAATACACCGCTAGGATTCCGGAAGTAGGGAAGATGCCACTCTGGTTCTTTGCTATCGCTTTGACGGTACTCGTTCTCTACATCCTGCTATTATGCATCGCGGAGCGCCCGTCTGGGTCCTCCAGGCCAGCTACGGTTTCAGGCGGCGCACGCGTGCGGGAGGAAACCGGCGGCGGCGGCGGAGAGACCAGTCACGGGCAATCCAGCACGCGAGCTACGGTTTCAGGCGGCGCGCGCGTGCGGGAGGAAACCGGCACATCGGCGGCGGCGGCGGCGGCGGAGAGACTCCTCACGACCACTTGCACCGTGTGTCTTGAGGCCTGTACCAACCAAGGCCTGCACCGCGTCAGGTGAGCTGGGCCGAAATTCTTTATTTCTTCGTTTCCTCGTTTTTTTTTTGCTTTAGAAACTCGGGCAACTTGAATTATTTCTAGTTGGAAAGATTGTGCACTAAAAGAAGAGTTATGCAAAGAAAAAAGGGCGTGCCTATATCTCAGAGATTTTCTTAAGTCTCGGGCACCTTAAAAAAGTGCAATTGTAGTTCAATTTTTTTATACTTTTCTTAAGTCTCAGACACCTTAGAAAAGTGTAGTTTTAAGTCGACCGAGTTGCATTTTTCTAGTAAAAAACTAGAAAAGTGCAATTAAAACATTTTTTTGTAGGTGACTGAGACTTAAGAACATCTCCGTTAACTAAGACATAGCAAATTCAAATAAAAAAACTCCTTGTATGGTTAGTTATTACTGTTACAAAATCAAAAGTTGATCCCAAGAATCAAATGAGATTAACCTTGACAATTCAGGTCCTTTTACAGTTCAACCGTAATAAAATGTATTCCCTCTAGCCTAAATTAATCGACGCAGCTATATACTACGCCCAGAACAAATGTACACTTGAGCTGCACCAATTAATTTGGGCTAGACGGAGTAGAAAAGTTAGGTACATGAACATTATCAAATTAATTTCATAAATACCTATTGCCAGTATATTTATGTGGTAGTGTGGATGTTGGTATTCTTTCGTACAAATGGGTTAAAGTTTTGCAATTATAATGCTTTATATTGTGAGATCGAGGGAGTGCTTTGCATGGATTAGTACTAGAAAAAATATTGGGTTAAAGTTGTTGGGTGATAGGAAAATGTAACTCATACTTACTCATTGTTTCTGTTGCAGCTGTATTCCCTGCGGGCATTTCTTTGGCAGATCATGCCTAGAGAGGTGGCTGATGACGCGTGGGACCTCTAGCGCTCTGGTATGCCAAAGCAGATGTGAGCATGTATGTAGATGCTGAGAAAAACCATTTCTTAACCACACGTTCACATCTATTGTTTTTTCAGTGCCCTAATTGCAGAGAAAGTTTTCAGCGTAAGGACATCATCAATCTACACAACTACATACCAGAAGAAGTCTCACAAAGTTGACGAGTCCTTCGGAGAGCAATGTGGGGGTAATTCTGCTACTCAAAAACTTGCCTCTCACAGTCCTGAAGACACTGCCTAAAAGATAATTAGCATGCCGAGGGCTAGGGTCTTCTGTCTTAGCTCCGTTAGTGTTCATTCAAGCTGTCATACACGCATTACAAGAAGACGGGCGTTACTGGAAACTAACTGATTTTTTGGGTATGAAATCTGAGCTAGGAGAACGTTTAACTGAAGATTTCTACATCACTGCTCCTGTGCTCCAACCATTGTTGCTGCAAGCCATGGTTGCTGGATTAGGAGATCCTAATTCCTAGTACCGTCGACACTAACTAATGTTCGAGAGATCTGGTGGTTGAACTGTGGAAGTACAAGCTGGCAGTTACTGAAGACGCTACAGCCCGAAACTCTGCAGGCAAGGGATGGCAACATTTCATAGGGAATAGTCGAATAGAGTTTGGTACAACAATATTTCACTTGGACCAGTCATGAGTTGGGCAGCAACACATCTTCCTCATCTAGTCTTCTTTCTGCTTTTCTCCACCTGGAGCACAGCTTTTCAAATGTCACGATTTCCACAGTTGGCGCGACGTACACACTAGGATTTTATGTAATCACGAAGTCTCCAGTGACAAGCTAACTAAAACGGGGAGGTTACACTCTTAACTTGATTTCACTTGGGTACGAGTTATGCTGGTGAATAGTCAAAATTGTCCAAGGCAAATTTGGTGCACATGAGCTCTAGTGCTCCCAGTTTTTAGAATATTTCAAAATTGTACTTCCATGTTTCAAAATATCATAAAATTTATTCATGAATACATACACATGGCCTGAATACTCGTGCGAAGTTTTGGTAAAAATTGTGTTGTATTTTGAGCTACATGAAATTTCTTTGCTGTTTATAGGGATAGTTTTTGTCAGAAAATTGTCTTTTTATATGTTCATGATGCAACATATTTTCGTCTGAAATTTGAACCGTGCCTTTAGAAGATTCCTATGTATGTATATATTTAAGTTTATGTTTTTTAGAATTCTAGAAATATGTTTTTCAAACACCGATAACATTGGTACTCATGTGCCAAAGGCACTTTTTAAAGATTGCTAGATAACCGCAACCGTGAAGTGGGGAGAGAACACATGAGAAATCAAATCGAAAACATGAACAAACTCGAGTCACATAGGCTTTTTGTGTGTGTGTCTATAGCCCCGATGAACACCATTTCCCCTAGAGGGCTGAGGCACTCGCAATTAGGTTTTTCGCTATCGCCGCCCTAGTCTCCGCTGCTGGCAAGCCTCCCTCCCTCCCCGACACCGCCCCTCCCGCCCCCATGCGGCTATGACGAGATGCACTGGGGTGTCGCCGCCGGCCTCCTCCAATCGTCATCCGCCCTCTCTTCTCCTCTCGTCGCCAGGAACGCCGCTAGGCAAAAGCTCTAATGGTGTGGCGGCGGTCTCCATGCTACCAAGTCTCGCCAAGGACTTAGGCCTGCACAACGCTTCCCAACGCACCTAGTGGAATTTCCGCCTAGGTCCATTAGCCACCGAAAAAAACCTAGAGCGATGTTTGTTAAAAGTCGGGTGCACCCCTCTCCCCATCATACACACCCCCATGGCATGCATAGGAAAGTTCGAGAGGCACGCGTTGATGAGGATCAACCGCGCCGCCGACGACATCAGCTTACCCATCCACAGGTCCGCTCGCTTAGCCACTTTCCGCCCCAGCGGATCCCAGTCACTAACCGGCAGGGCGCGGTCTCCAATTGGGAGACCGAGATAAGTGAAAGGGAAGGAGCCCAGCTTACAGTTGAGCATATTGGCAATCCGCTAACGCTCCTCAGGTAAGGTCCCCAAAACCATCACCTCACTCTTATGAAAGTTAATACGCAGACCAGACATGCTCTCAAAGCAGAGTAGGAGGAATCTTAGATTAGCAATGGCCAAGTCCTCCGGCTGGATCATAATGATCGTGTTATCCGCATATTGCATGTGCGTCACTCCCCCAGGAATGAATGATATGGGGGATCACCCCGCTAATGTGTCCAGCGCCTTTGGCCGCCTCCAGGATAGCATCTAGGGCATCGACAACATAGTTGAACAAAATTGGGGAAAGGGGGGTCTCCCTGACGCACCCTCACCCATTCCTAAAGAAGTTTCCTACTTCCCATTGATCGCAATGGCCGTTTGGTCCCCCGAGACCAAACCCATTGCCCAGTGAACCCATCCAGGGTCAAACCCTTTTCGGATAAGGACCTCCCTAGAAAGCCCCAGTTCATCCAGGGTCAAACTGATGGAAATGACGTGGCGATATATTTCAACACTCTCTCGCACCTAGTCTCTAGTGTGTTGGCTCGTTCTTAAACTCCTGATTTTTTTACTCTCGTATCATATTGAACTGATGCAGAAGTCAGTTTACCTGAAAGTCAGAACCAATATAAAAATAAACTTGGCAATACTCCATATTTAGCGGTCACCAACTCACCATCATATCCGCATATATAGTCCTAACCGAGAAACATGCAGTCATGCAGATATGTGATGCCTGCAACTAGCCACCTACAATACTCCTTTTTTTTTTTTGGCGAGAAATGCTACCACAGTACTCAATGAGGCAAACATTGTATCAACACTTTGAGATAACGAAAAAGCTAAAGGTTAACTTTAACACATACGACTGTATGATCATTCAACATGAACGCAACCTGCCTGAGAATTTCCCTCTATAGAAAGCCAGTGGGCATCACATCTCCCTTTCAAATATATTGATGCCACTAACAATAGGACGGTGATACACCTTTCCTACAGCAAGACGAAAGGGGCAAATGAAGGATCCACTAGAAGAGAAGAAAAGGAAGAAGAGGCACATATTACCCTGTCTAAACTGACCCTACTCCCACATGACTTCAGGCAGCTTTATTTTTGTGCGGTCTTTTTTCGTAGGAATAATTTTTGTGCGATCTTGCGGTGGCCAACATTCTCAGATTAGTACATAAGGACAAATGGAGTAGTGAAGCAAACGCTGCTCTAGCTGCGAATACATCTCCAAAAGTCCGATTCATTTTAAATAAAAAAATATGTCCGCGTGCTGCAGTATGTGCGTGTCCTTCCCAATATCTGTGGATCGGGGCAGACCCAGCAGTCGGACTCATTTTTAAAATGATATTTGATGTATTAAGACTTGTTTTAGAAAAGGCAAAGAAAAAAGACTTAAAAATTAAAATAAATAGATAAAACCCTATCTAGGGTTTGCAGTGTCCCCCGCCTACACCTCGTCGTCGTTCCAGTAAGTTTGACATACTTTGGGACGGGCCACAGGAACATAGGTGGCGTCGGAGCTGCGGCCGCTAAAGGCCTTGGCATATGAGGCCTTGTCGATGATGGGGGCCAGGGGCGAAGCCTGAAAAAAGGCTCATTGGTGTCATTCCTCTTAATCTACCGGTGTCATTTTGTATTTTGAAGAGCATTGCTTCATTTACAAAGGGGTTGTATAAATTAATACATACTAGCTCCGCCTCTGGTTGGGGGCCATGACTGGGTCCATGGAGATGGAGGTGCTTGCAGTGGAGCTGATGTGGGAACCAAACGGGTAGCTCCAGGACGAAGACGACCTAAACAACAAGGGACACCCATAGCCGATTTATGGCCGATTCCCTAAAGAGGCTTACACAAGAACAAATTTGGGCCAACTTGCAGCTATGCTAGTGCAAGACGAAGTCCAGGACCAAGACGCTCACAGATAGTTGGTTTGGAAGACAAGAAGGCATAGGTCGACACGCATATGGACTCGTAGACCTGTACCAACACGGGATTACTTTGCAAGCCCTATGCTGCCCCTTTTGTAAGGCGGCATAGGACGTCAAATAGAGGACAAGATTCAAAGGGGGCAATAGAGATTGATCCAATTTCTTTAGAGCTAAACCCTATCCTAAGTCGCGAGACCTTTGTAATTATACACAATCAATAATAGCAGAATCACGAAGTAGGTCATTGCCACCAGAGCGAGAGGCCGATCGCCCCCGCTCGAATGTGGGTGCACGCGTGAGGCGTTCGCGGTGTGTCCGTGTCGACGCATTTCTAGCCCAAATTTGGATTTGGAATGGGTTGGTCCGCACCGCCTCAGTCCGTTTGTGTTGCACCACTAGGTTAGTTTTTCGGTGTCCTTCTGTTCCGTGCAAACCAAAATGGATAGTCTCGGTCTATTTGGGTCTTCTATGAGACGAGATTAATTATGTAATTTGCAAATACCGTCAATCTTACACCGATTGGTGATATGAAGATCAAATTGTTTTGGAATTGTTTTATACAATGCTGGTTAGTGATATGAATAGCAAATTGTTTTGGAGTTGTTCTATAGTATGCACGCAGTCACTGGCTGTCTCTCAGGAGAAACAGACATTTTTAAAAAACAAAATGGAAGCCATCGTGTCTTTTTTGTGCACGTGCGTGAAGCCTAAATTTGGCAGGATGTTTGGCTTGACAGGTAGACGTCGTCATATAATAATATTGAGCGCGCTGTTTAATACTCCTAGAGTTCTAGAGAGGGTCTGCATGTGTATGCACTATGCAGCTAGCATTGGGTTTATCTATACCTGCATGCACTCTGATCCGATCTAAATTCCTGACCCGATCTTGTCTGAAGACAGGTGGACTCCGTACAGTTGCTGTAGATAGATCGGTGACAGACAGTCGCATTATCTGAATCCAGATGTGCGTGCACAGGGTCTCAACGAGTCGAGGCTTGGTTACAGAGTAGAGAGGAGGAGAAAGAATGGCCAGATGAAGCAACTGTAGCTGTAGTTTACTGAAGAGATCCATGGCGGATGATAGAAGGAAATGCATGCAGTGATCGAGATTTGGTGGAGGGAAAAAAGCAGATGAGGAAGGCGATGTCGAGGACAGACGCGGACTTTGCCAAAGGAAAAGGAGAGAGGACTGATGCGGAAAGCGGGCGATAAAATGGACCGTAGCAGCGACGGTAGAGCAGTAAATTTGGGTACGTAGGACGACAGGCACTGCCGATCTCTGCTGCAACCCACGCACGCCATGGCTGTGGTGGCCGTGGGGGCTCACTTCACTCCGGCGCCGGTGCCGGTGCGGTCCACGGCGATGGCGATTTGATGAAGGAATTAATTCAAATCCATCTAACCTACGGTCGGATCGCTCCTGGCGTGCTCGCTAGCGAGCCCCCTGCACTGTACTCCCCAAACCTTTTCGAGCTTTATTTCTCATCCACCATGAACGGACGAGAAACAAACGAAAGAGGAAATCGGGACATCTGGGGATCACATGCGGAGTGGAGGAGCAGAAACAGAGAGAGAGAGAGATCTGGGTAGAAAGCGACCAGGATCGCGGCCTAGCTTGTACGCGCGCTACCTAAAAGGAGAAACTCAATTGCAAAGTGGCAATTCGATCGATCGACCGATCGATTCTCCCTGTCAGCCATCCGATTAGCTTGACGCTGAAGCTGCGAGCTAGGAACGGGAGAATGGAGATCGATGGGATCTGCTGCTGCCGTTCAGTTTGGACACCTACTGCTCCTGGGCGCATCAACCGACGCCCTAATTTGGCCCACTCCTCATATGTTCTCCAGTTGTAGTAGGCTCCTGGCGTGGGTAAAAGTAGGTGGCTTGGGGAGGATTTTGGTTTGAGATTGCTAATTAGGGAAACCATTTTGTGGCATATTAGAGGAATTGACGATGTGAGCAGAATGGAGTAAGAGATTGAAGATTGTTGTCTGGCTACAAAAAGTAAAAGACAAAGGTCACGTGAAGCGTAATTTACTGCGTACGTCTTTGACTAATGATTGTGCCGTCGAAAGAAGCAGCTCCATCCCATGTTCACATGCTTTTTTTTCAGAACAGCTTACAATTGTTTTCTCTGTAAAAAAGGACTCCAACAAATCCACTGAACAGCGAGTGACCCACCAGGAGGTCCAGGATTAGAGAGAGACGCGCCCAAAGCTAAAGCAAAAAAGATGGAGTGAGAGAGAGAGGACTAGGAGCTCGAGGGAGAAACAGAGGGAGGTGGTCGGCTGCTCACTCCACAGTCTGCACTACACTCCACTCTCTCCAGTCCAGTGCCCACTTCGCTGGCCAATCAGTTACGCGTAGCACTCTCCAAGAAAACCGCCTCCGTCTCCCCCGCATAGCTTAATGCGGCGGAGTATAAACTAATCACGCCGCAGCGGCACGCCGAGCAGAGACCGACGAGGTACGCAGACATGAAGGGCCACCACCCGGCGCCGCTGTCGCCGTCTCCGGCGGTGGCGGCGGCCAAGCGCCGCTGCAGCGGCATGGCGGCCGCCGTGCCGGCGCTCGTGCTCTGCTCCGTCCTCCTGCCCCTCGCCTTCCTCCTCGGCCTCCACCGCACCGGTAAGTCGCTGCCGCAATTGCCTTGCCTGCCTGAGTCGTCTCGGCGGATCTGTGCTGATTCTGCGTGTGTGTGCGTGTGCTGCAGGGTACGGATCGGAGGAGCGCGCCGCCGTCGTCATCAGCACCGTGAGATTCTCCGCGCCGGGTTTCTTTCTTTAGCTTTCTTTGTCCGCCGGCAGGTTGAATCTTCTGATGACGAATTGTCTATGTTGCGTTCAGGAGCTGGGTCTCGGGAAGCACAAGCATCTGGACGGGGGCATGAAGCACAAGCTGCTCAAGGTACTACTGCTGCGCTCACAATGTCCTCAATTTACGCGTTCGTACTTCATTGCCTCGGAAAAAAAGAAGCACCTTTGCATCGCATTGATTTTGTGCGTAATGTGGTTTGGATTTTCCGAGTATCATGCCCAAATTTGGGGCGATTCTTCCTGGGAGTTTCTTCCAAAAATAAATTACGTTCCTAATTAGGGAGTTCAATCATGCAATGCGCGTGTGCGTGCGTGTTTCCGTGAACGTGAACGTGTGCTGCTCGCTGACGGCTTCCTCACCTACCCGCTTCATGAGGACAGGCCGGTCAGTTGCTGCGTGTTTCCTCTTGCCTGCCTCCTCTTTATTGTGGGATTACAGGTGCATGTGGTGTTCAGGGTGATGCCTGCCATAGATTTTGCACTGACGGTGTTGCGCTGAATACGTTGTACCGCAACAAACGATGCCAAATTGATGAATCCAATTTTCTGTGGAGTACTAACGCACGCTCACGGTGCTACTGTGATGCACACCTAGTCAATCAACTGAGTCATATATTTGGTATCGCTTCTGCCAAATTAGCGTTCTTTGGCCTGTTCTAATTACTAAGACTTTAAGAAACTCCTACACTAACATATCAAAGGAAAAGTTCATTTGACCGATCTCCTTTGTCTTGTGTAAGCAGGATGTTTCCAAAATGATGACTTCAGGGTCGAGCGGCATTTCCGGCGAGAGATCTAGCAGATCAAAGTCCAGGAATCTTTCTGCCAAATCAAAAGCAGAGATCAAGGGTGATTTCTCAAAAAACAGAGGTAAAAAAATATGGGACCAGACAATGTGCACTGCTACTTTGATTTGGTTTGCTACACGCTTCAATCATCCTTCTTTACTGTATAAAATGGTGTTTCAGGACCTCATACACAGGGAAGATATCAACTGAAGGACTTGTCGAGGAGATCAATGGTAAGAGACAGTTTATTTGTTCTCATGCTGTCGATTTATCTAGGTCGTCTGCGTTTTGAGTTTCAACAAATACTGGTAGAGAGTATGCCACACATGATATGTGAGTGATGAATTCAGCTCAAAGTGCTTGTACAGCTATTGTTAAGAGGCCTTTACCAACTGCGTTTTACAGTGGCCAGGTTTTCAGGACGTTGAATGGTGAATGTCATATGTATGTGTAGACAAATTCTTACATATCAGTGTCGAATTAATAATAATGGTGTACTATGTCTGGGTTACTTTTGCAGTAACTCTTGATATCTAATAATTACTGTATCCTTGGGGCCTGGTTTTCCTGATGGATATTTTTGCTACTGTGAGTGTTTCAGTTAGGTGGCAATATATACATGTGTTTATCGTAGTCTGCACAGTGCAATGAACAAGTGTTTACCTCTGGAATCTGGTGGATCATTTCAATTTTTCTCCTTCGTAAGATATATTATTGAAATGAAACTTTAGTAATGTTTATCCATAATAAAAAGAATTACTGAAGAAATTCATATATACTGTAGAGATCTGGATCTTGTACAATTGACTCTCGGTTTGATTGGTCTGCTTTAGATGTCTTCACAAATGCAGTAGCCATTGTTATCGAGCAGCAAATCAGGCGAACAATGCAATAATCTGGTACCATAAAAGGCTTTCTGAAGTTATACAAGCATGTCTGTTGAGATATGAATTTTCAGAAGATAGTGGAAGTATGCGCTTAAAATGACCAGTATTTTTGTACCATTAGATCCATGGATATGTTCTAGTTTATACAATAGGATACTGATTTATTTTCTGATAGGGTACTACTGTTGATGGGAAGAAGAATCAAGGTCAGGAAGTAGTACAAGAGGAGAACCCCAAGTCCTGTGAACTTGAATATGGAAGTTACTGCCTCTGGTCTGTTGAGCATAAAGAAGAGATGAAAGATGCTACTGTGAAGAGGCTTAAAGATCAACTTTTTATGGCAAGAGCCCATTATCCTAGTATTGCAAAACTGAAGCACCAGGAAAGATTTACTCGTGAGCTGAAGCAAAATATCCAAGAACACGAACGCATGCTCAGTGACACCATTGCAGATGCTGATCTTCCACCATTGTGAGTCTTATCTTAGCGTTAATATATTATCTGTTTAATTGATTCTAATACAGATTAAACTACATAAATGACTAATATGAGTATTAGGAATTTCAAGTCAATTTTTGTTCTGCGATATATTGTAGTAGCAATTATTTGCTGACCCTATGGATAGTCAGACTGGTACCCACAGAAATATGAGGTATATCCGACACATGTATATGGCCATCTGGAATTTGTATGGAGGGCATCAAGCTCTTAGTTTTACTGACTGCCTCTATAAATGGGGATTATATGTTTTCTTGGTGTGTAATGCAGAGGCCGGGTGTAATGCTTAAACCTTTTAAGTAATAAAGTGCCCTTTATTGGAAAAAATTGTTTTCTTGTTGTATATACATCATTTAAAATAGTTAACTGATTTGAGAGGTAGTGTGGTCATGTCTTTATTATTGTGTCATTTAAAAGATCTGTTTCAAGCAATGGACTATACAGCATAGGAAAATGATGGCATGTACGACTTTACTTTTGTTTACACTTATATTGATTATTTCTGAAGATAATGGCTACTTGCTGTTTTCAGTTTCACGAAGAAGCTAGAGAAAATGGAGCACATAATTGAAAGAGCCAAGTCTTGTGAAGTAGGCTGCTCCAATGTTGAACGGAAACTTAGGCAGCTACTCGATATAACTGAAGATGAAGCTTATTTCCATACAAGACAGAGTGCATTTCTCTATCATCTCGGGGTTCAGACTATGCCAAAAACTCACCATTGCTTAAGCATGAGATTGACAGTAGAGTATTTCAAATCAGCATCTCTTCGCAGAGAACTGTTAACTGAGCAGACACTTGAAGACCCTGCCTTCTTTCACTACGTAATGTTCTCCAGGAATGTACTTGCAGCTTCTACTACTATCAATTCAACAGCCATGAACTCAAAGGTATAATTTCATTTCCTAATAAATTTTAAAAAAAATATCCTTCTCAATGCTAATGTCGTATGACATGTTTCAGGATTCTGGCAGCGTTATTTTTCATCTATTCACTGACACGCAGAACTTTTACGCAATGAAGCATTGGTTTGACAGAAATTCATATTTAGAGGCTATTGTTCATGTGATAAACATTGACAATCACAACAAGCTCTCAAAGAATGTTGAATCTATTGAGAGTCAACAATTATGGCCTACAGAGGAATTCCGTGTCACGTTTAGTAATCATTCTCAACCTTTCCAGAGGCAGATGAAAACTGAGTATATATCTGTTTTTGGCCATTCACATTTCCTCTTGCCTGATCTTCTTCCTAACTTGAATAGAGTTGTTGTTCTAGATGATGACTTGGTTGTCCAGAAAGACTTGTCATCTCTTTGGAACCTCAATATGGGAGATAAAGTGATAGGTGCTGTACAGTTCTGTGGAGTCAGATTAGGTCAGTTGAGAGCTTATATAGAGGAACCTAATTTCAACACCGATTCATGTGTGTGGTTCTCTGGTCTGAATGTAATTGAATTGGAAAAATGGAGGGACCTTGGCATTACAAGTTTACATGGTCAATTGCTTCAAAAGGTCAGTTCATACTCCTATCGAAAGAGCTATCCTTTTCATATGATACCCTTTGTCATAATTATTTTTTTGAAAACTTAACTTATCTGATGCATTATCTTCTCTTTTGTAATTGCAACAGGACATTTCGGTATCACATAGACTTAAGGCACTCCCTAGAGGTTTACTTGCCTTTCAAGACCTGATATATCCTCTGAAAGATTCTTGGGTTCAATCAGGTCTTGGGTATGACTATGGAATTAGCCGTATTGATATAGAAAAGGCGGCTACTCTACACTACAATGGTGTCATGAAACCTTGGCTTGATTTGGGAATACACGATTACAAGAGCTACTGGAGAAAGTATATGACTAATGGGGAGAGGTTCATGGCAGAATGCAATATACATTAGCAGCAGTGAAATGAGATGTAGCACACACTGCATAGTCGGCATTGGTGGGAATTGGAAGCAGCACACCATGAACTTGCTTCAGCAAAGAGATATTTTTAGGAGAAACTGGATGCAGCATTAATGATGAACCAAGTACACCTCAAAGGACCAGAGTGGCATTGCGTCAACCCAGAAAGAAAAATAAGATGAAATGCTTCTGGGCCAAAACACTGCCAGTTTTACAGCTAGAAAGTCAGCAGCACTTCAGCATGAAACCTGTTTATTATAGAGTCAAATGAGTCTCTTCATTGGAGCATGGAACTGCAAAAGTGCAGTTCTTTGCTGATCATTTTTTGTATAAATTCTTCTGTGCTATTCTTTTTGCCCAATGTGCAAGAGCTACACTGAGGCATGCCGATGTTGAGTGTGGCACGGCATGTACAGAGAACAAATGCCTCAGCCTGCAGCGATTTAGTTGTCATTCTTCGCCTCAAGGACGACTGTTGTTATTGTGGGATGTTGATCTCCATTTATGACATGATAAATGGATGTTTTGAGATAAATTTTTTATGCTGTGCAACTCTCATTCTGTTCTGTAAAGAAAATTTGAGATGTCACATGATTGTTCCTCGGAAGTGTTGTTGTGGTTGAAATAACAGTCATACATATATAATAAATAAAAATAAGATACAGATAAGGACACATACAGCTATATCAGTTGTAACCTCCAAAAGTACAGAACGATTATAATTGCATAATGATAATGGCTCTAAGGTTAAACTGCCAGGTGACTAGTGCCTATTGTAAATAACACTTTGGAAGCTGGTACTATGATTTCTTCTGTAAGAGAAAGACAAATGTTGCATCCATTTACAACTGTAAATGTTGCATCCATTTACTTACTGTACAATCCATAGAAGTTGTGAAGCTTAGGACCTTCTAGAGGACACTTACAATGCTTCTGAAGCTCCAGGTACCTGTTCATGTCAAACTTGTGCTTGGCGCAAAGCTTTCTCCTCCTCGACAAGAACAGCCTCTCCATGAAGTCCTGATACGTCGGGTCCCTCGAGGTTACAAGGAAATAGGTGTAGCTGACGAGCAGCCCGGACGCAGTGGTGAAGAAGGCGATCGGCTCCATCACGTCCCAGGAGAGCTCCCAGAACGTGAGGCGGAAGAAGAGACCGACCTGGGTCATGAGGAACCCTAAGCCCGACCAGAGAATGCGCCGGACTTGCTTGTGCGCTAGCTTGTCAATGTCGTCCTTCCTTTCCTGAAGCTGCTTGAACTCTTCTTTCCTCGGGTCATTCTCTACCTCCAGCGCGAGTGGTACAGCTTTTCTGACCAGATCCACAACCTACAGAATGGTGAAGGATCCATAAGTACAAGTTTCCCCTGATTGATTCCGGTTAACAGAAACCAGCACTTTTGTGCATCCTGTACATTAATAATTTAAGGAAATCTTCAACTCTCGGCAAATTGGTCAGAACGATAGCACTATACGCAGCTGTTCAACTGAAAATGCTCCAAATTAAGATCTCGCTTCTCCGCAGTTGAAAGCAACAGAAATAGACTCAAACTCATGGTGTAGTCTTGTAGATATAATTAACATTCTGTGGATTTATAGCCCACACCTAGAAAAGGTAATAAAGTCCCTGTCGGTTGATGCTTAGATGTTGTAAGTGGCGTGAACGTCACCTAAAAAGGAATACTCTACAAGAGTTGCTCTAAGAAGAAGGAATACAAGAATCCACTTTTCCTGATTACAGGATCATATGGTCTTTTGTTCTGACCGGTGACCAGGGAACGTGAGGACTGAATTAGGTCCTTAGTGCTAAAGAGACAGGAAAGATAACATTCGGGTGTTATCAATTACGATGAATTCCAAACTATTTCTTGATTTTATGGTGCTTTAGCTAACTGTTGTTAGCTCTCACTTTTTTCCAGAAAACGCAAAAAACGTGCGTTTCGATGCATTGACTGAGAGAGTTTGATACAAGCTTAGAGAGGCCACACCTAAATACAACGCGACACACTACACATTGTGATGTGGGGAGCAGTGCCGCAAGCCCCGAAGCCCTGTTGTCGCCCACGATTTGGCCTCCGTCTTTATCGTGTCGAGCAAGCCGTGAAGGTCGGGTCGCGCGCCATCGAAGATGGCAGCCTTCCGCCGCTTCCTTAGTCACCAAGCCGTAAGCATGATCGCTGACGAGATGCCTTTATAGGCCGTCTTTGGGGAAGCTCGGACGGTAGTATCCCATCAATCAACGAACAAAACCCCATCAGCCGGAATGGTCGCCGGTGAGCGAATCCAAGGACTAGGATATCCACATAACTTGACCTTAGGGGGGACCAAGATTTCCAGGTTAACATTATTACTTTGTAGCAGCAGGCCGTGCTGCAAGCCGCGACGGACAAGTCGATCCACACAACTTGACCTTAGGGGAGGGGGGGGGGCAAGATTTCCAGGTTAACATTATTACTTTGTAGCAGCAGGCCGTTGTGTAGACACCAGCTAGGTTGCTGAAAATCCCGCTCATGTCAAAAAAATACGTCGACAGCAGGGATCGAACCTGCGCGGGCGTAGCCCAACAGATTTCAAGTCTGTCTCCTTAACCACTCGGACATATCGACTATTGTTCGTTACCACTCACTTAAACTTAATGGTAATAATTGGCACTGTAATTTGTTCTGACGGTGTGGATGAAGAATTCAGCTACACAATTTAGAAAACGAGCGGCAAAATACCTTCAGCCCTATTTTGCTCGGTATGGCAAGTCCCAAAATAGGTATTTTTAAGTTTATTGTTGTTAAAGAGGAAGCTGAAATATAGATATTTGGATGATGACTATAATGAGGACGACGGGACAAATCACGAACTAGTAAAAGGAGAAATTGTGGCACAATGAATTTACAAGCAGATGATGATTTGGGCTCCTTTCGTTTCAGATTTAAGAAATGCTTGGAATTGGGTTTGCAGCGCAGTTGAGCACACTTACCCATACAAGTAAACATCATCTGGTATTCTTTTGCAATCTTGAATATAACAGAAATCTTTGCCCACCAACAGTACACATTTGCAAAAAGAATGCGTCACCCCTAACCTATATATAAACATTTTCCGTTTGAATATAAAAGCCAGGACAGAAAAGCATTTTCTGTAATCAGAATCTACTAGTAAAAGTGGCGCTTGATGGAAGCAAATGGATAAAAGGCTTAGAGAGAATATTGTCTGTTGAGGAGATGAACCAATTCTTCATATTATGGAAGAGGATTCAGATTGTTAAGATCCTCTAATGCTCCTGATTCCATCAGCTGGTCGCTCACTTAGGACGGCTGCTACTAGGCTAAATCGGCTAATGAGTTTCAATTCAAATCTAGACTCCCTCTTCCTCACCTTAGCCAAGTCTGGAAGGTTAAGGCTGAGCCAAAAATCAAGTTCCATTGTTGGCTGTTGTTGCACGACATACTTTGGACTAATGACCGTTTGCATCGACGTGGCATGCCTGCGCAATCTGTGATCAGTTTCTGAGTTGGCTGCTCACCTCTCCATCCTCCGCCCTTCGCGAGGAAAGTTTGGCAAGCATTTTCCAGTGATCATACTTTGGCTGCTGCTATCGGCAGTTCTGCAACCTCCATCCTTGCTTGGTGGAGCAGGAACTGGAAACTGAACAGGGACAAGGCGACCAAAGTTTAGGCGAAGCTGCGGTGTATGTCGCGTGGAGTGTATGGAAAGAGCGCATTAGGCACGTTTTCGAAAATAAATCTATTGTTTCTAGCGCTGTTGCATAGCTGATACGTGAGGATTTAAATTTTAAACTCTTTTGAGTTGGTGTGAGTTTGTACCACTCTTTGACAGTTCACCATCTGTCTTGTACAGTTTTTCTCCTACTGAAATGAAATGGAGCTTGTAAAAAAAGAATCTACTTGTAAGCTAATCCATGCCTCCGAAAATCTTTTTAAAAACTTTTAAATAATAAATCGCCCTTTATAAAAAGACTTAATCCATGCCCCGGGCGAAAAATCTTAAATGCAGAGGAATGCCCATTTATGGTTCTTTTTCAAAAATTCAAAATGGAGAATTTGAGTCTCTGGCAGTATGAAGACAATTTAAACAAGGGCATAGGATTTTGAAAGGAAGCAAATGTGACCTTCTCGGGGTGGAGGTAGGCCTTGTCCCTGAAGAGCAGCAGGACGCCGGCGTCGTCCATGGCTCGCGCGAGCCCCTCCGCCTCGCCGTGCGTGCGCGCCGCCCCGGCCTCCACGCACGCGTCGAGGAGCTCCCCGTACCCGATCGCCTCGCCGGCCCTGTCCCGCAGCCGCCGCTTCAAGGCCTCGACCCCCACGAGCCGCACCAGCCGCCGCGCCTCCGTCGCCGTGACCGGCGGCTCCACCCGCACCGGCGGTGGCGAGAAGAGGCGGCAGCGCGCGTGGGGTGACCCGAACGGAGAATGCGCGCGGAGGCGGGAGGCTGCCGCGCGCAACATGGTGGAGGAGTGGAGGACTGGAGGTGGCGGGTCGAGGCCGGCGTGTGGAAGCGGAGTTGAACTGTGGAAGCCGTGATCTTTGAAGCTTCTTCTACATGTGCGACGTGGTGACTTCACGGCAGGGGCAAGAATCGATCAAGGGAAGCTGGAGAGGAATGTGCGTGGCGTGTTCGGAAGATCTGGGCGCCATGGCCAGCTCTGCTCCTCGCCTTTTTCGTTCTCTTCTTTCTGCGCACATTTTTCTCGATTAGTTGGTACGTCATAAGTCACAACTCAAGAGCATCAAATACTATAAGCAATACCATGTGATCTATCTCTGGTGGCATTTTGAGGCTCCTAGTAGTATAAGATTTCTGGAAATAATAACGTGCAACACACCTACTACAAAAATATTAATTCGCAAAAAAAAAGCTTTGACGTTTTTTCTTTCTGTCAAAACATATGATTTGACGTTTGTAACGGCAAGCTCAGTGATTCTGCCTTATTTTTCGAGGGGCGAGGAATCGGGGAAAACCTATACACCGACCAGGTCGGTGGCTACGGGCCACCGCACACCCCTGGTCGGGTTTGGGCCAGGCCCAGTTCGCTGTCTTTTTTCGGTTTTCTGTTTCTTTTTTCGTTTTTTATTTTTTTTCCTTTTTCTTTTCTGTTTCTTTCTTATTTTGTTTTTCTTTCTTCTTTTAGTTCAAATCTGAAAAAAATTCAAATTTCAAAAATGTTCAAAAACAAAAAGTGTGCAAATTCGAAAATGTTCAAATTCGAAATTTGTGCAAATTCGAAAATTGTTCAATTTCGAAATTTGTTCAAATTCGAAAATCGTTCAATTTTAAAATTTATTCAAATTCGAAAAATATTTCAATTTTTGAAATTTGTTCAAATTCGAAAATCGTTCAATTCGAAATTTATTCAAATTTGAAACTGTTCAGATTTGAAACAGAGAAAAAATGAGAAAGGGAAAAAGAAAAACAAACTTGGGCCGACCCAACATACCTCTCAGCGATTCGTGGGCCGGCCCAATAAAGACCTGGGGTGGTCGGTGGCTATTATACACCGACCTGCTCGGTGGGGAGCTGCTTTACACGGCAAACCCTATTCTCCGCCCAATGCGGGCGCTATCTGGCGCTCCGCACAGGGCGGGATAGGTTGGGCCAGGCCCATTAGCGGCTAGTTAGTTTTCTCCCTTTTTGGGTCTGGTTTTCTTCTTTTTTGCTGGATTTCTCCTTCGTTTTTCTCAGGTTTTTTGTGGTTTTTCTTCTGATATTCGGTCAGCTTTTCATGAATTTTTTTAAAACATGAACTTTTTCAAATTCAAACATTTTCTAGATTCAAACATATTGAAATCTAAACATTTTTAATACAAACTTTCTTAAAACATGAACTTTTTCAAATTTTGATTTTTTTTCACATTTGAACTTTTTCAAATTTGAATATTTTTTAGATTTGAACATTTTTCAGATTCGAACATTTTTCAGATTCGAACATTTTTCAATTTGAACAATTTTTAAATTGAACATTTTTTGAAATTGAACATTTTTTCATTTTAGTTTTTTATTTTATTAATCTTGAATCTGAACATTTTCAAGTTCCAACAATTTTCATATTCGAATATTTTTCAGATTCGAACATTTTTCAATTTGAACATTTTTTGAATTTGAACATTTTTTCATTTTAGTTTTTTGTTTTAATAATCTTGAATCTGAACATTTTCAAGTTCCGACAATTTTCATATTGAACTTTTTGAATTTCAACAATTATTAAATTTAAACATTTCTAAAATCTAAACAAAAGAAGAAAAGAAACGAATGAAGCTTTTACGTGATGACAGGGTTACGTAACGTGTATTAACATGGGCCGAGCCCATCTTAGATCGGAAGACCTGATTTCTTAAGCGGAAGCAAATGCAAACATCGCTTCAAGCGTTGTATAGGGGCTCCCGCTTTACACCGACCTGGTCGGTGTGTAACAGCCACCGACCACCCCCAGGTATGTTGGGCCGGCCCAAGTTTGTTTTTCATTTTTTCCTTTCTCATTTTTTCTTTGTTTTAAAATCTGAACAGTTTCAAATTTGAACAAATTTCAAATTGAACGATTTTCGAATTTGAACAAATTTTGAAAGTGAACGATTTTCGAATTTGAAAAAATTTCGAAAGTGAACGATTTTCGAATTTGAACAAATTTCGAAATTGAACAATTTTCGAATTTGAACAAATTTCGAAAGTGAATGATTTTCGAATTTGAACAAATTTCGAAACTGAACGATTTTCGAATTTAAACAAATTTCGAAACTAAACAATTTTCGAATTTGAATTTTTTTCAGATTTGAACAAAAAGAAAGAAAGAAAAACAAAATAAGAAAGAAAACATAAAAGAAAAAGAAAAAAAATAAAAAACGAAAAAAGAAACAGAAAACCGGAGAAAGACAGCAAACTGGGCCTGGCCCAAACCCGACCAGGGGGTGTGCATAGGTTTTCCGTGCTCGGTGTAAAGCAGCTCCCGAGGAATCGTGCTAGTCTAACTTTTTTTTTAGACTCTCATGCAGGTCTAACTGAGAGTTCATTGTACAGGTCCAGCAAAGAACTTGCCTCCGCCCGGGCCTGAAAGACCGGCCCAGTAAAACATTTAACAACCGTCAGCTCAACCTATCCGAGAAAACGGGCCAGGCCTGTAATACCATTAACCCTTCAAATCTCGGTCAGGCCATGAAAGAGGAGATTCCATACAACTGTTTTTCTTCCTGCGGAAAATACTGAAGAATGATGGTTTTACAAATAGCATCGCGTCAATCTTTGCATGGTCAACTGGTCTAGCACATAAGTACCAAGGGGTGAATTAAGCTATAGAAATAGATGATATTGCTCTTGCTCATGTTAAACCTGGATTCTCGTTTTGTGATCTTTTCGATAAAAGGAATATATTGATATTAAAAAATATCAATTACACCTAGCCTCTGCAACAACGCATCACCCTAATGGCACTACGGATGCACACAACCAAAAAAAAGAAAAGAAAACTAAGAAACAAAAGTCCCCGCTACAGTATCTCGAGCCTAACAACAACAATATATCCACCACCAAGACAATACCTGAAATACAGACTCTCCAAAAGGACGCCTTCAAGAAGGGAACAATGCTCTAACACCGTCGTCGCCCGATCAAAGATCTTAGGTTTTCACCAAGATAGTCCCCGCTCTCAAAACAATGCCTCCAACATGGTTATTGCCAGCACAACCAAGGCAGACATTGGGTTTTCACCAAAGGGAGGACTCGAACTTCACCTGTTGTCACCCCCACTTTCATACCGCTGCGGTGAAGCCCGAAACACCAAGCAAGTCCCTCAACAGCGCGTAGACTTGAACCTCCCTTAGCTAGTCCTCCAATCCGGCCTTCATGAAATTCTCTTCTTCCGACTTTCATCATGGATCCATAGTCATTTGATGTCAACACAGAAAAATAAAAGCATGGGTGCACGCGACCGAATACCACCCGATCTAGCTAACTCCAGACATAAGATGCACTGTTCCATTCGCCGGTGGAGCCTTCCGAAACTCATCACTCCGGCTCGATGAAGAAGATCAACATCCGGAAGGTCTTCGTCTTGGCGCGAGAACCCTAGGACCACCGCCACGACGAGCCCCCACGCAAACGGCCATCCTCGCCTGTCACACCGAAGATCCGGTAAGACGAACGACCGGGATGCGGGAACCAGCAGGCTACATAGCCGCTATCGACTGTCGCGCGCCACCGGCCAGGCCACCGCGGCAGCAACCACCGAGGACCGCCGCTGCCGTAGCGCCTTCTCCGCAACCCTCCACCGACCGATCCACCGCCCTACGCCCGCTCGCGCCACCGGGAAGACGACCGGTCTAGGCGGGCAGCCTAGACCCACGGCAGACCTCCTCCACTTGCAGCCACGAAGGCCTGGTGAAGAGCGCCGCCGCCGCCTGGCCGGGGAACGCCGCCCTGACCACCGCCTGCGTCCGTCTCCAACGACCCAGCCCTAGCTGCATCGAGGATATGGCCTCCACGTCCACCTCCCCTAGAACCATTCGGTACCAGAGGCCGCCGCCACCGCGGCCGGCGCCGGCGGCAGCGGCGGAGAGGAGGGGATCAGGGGGCGGGAGTGTTTGGGCGACGGGATCTGATCCCTCGGCGGCGCCCTGGGGGTGCGCCGCGGGAGGAGGGTTACGGAAGAAACAAGAAGTAAAAGAATCAGCCAGCTTATCGAACCCTACACTTCTTATACACAATCTTTAGTTTTGTTAAAGCGGAGAGTTGATAAAATTATAATATATTTCTATCGTTAAATCTAAAGATCACGAAACGAGAATATAATATACCTGTTGACCCCAAACTTCTTATACACAATCTTTAGTTTTGTTAAAGCGGAGAGCTGAGAAAATTATTTTCTGAACTTCGGTTGGACTTTTCACTTTAGAAAGGTTGTTCTAGCTTAGTACATTCTTATTTGCTACTTTTGTAAACATCAAGCAAGCCACAGTAACTTTATTTGCTACTTCTGTAAACATGTAGAGCTCAAGCATGGTTAACGCTTGTACAGGGCAAAGCGGGATGACAACAAAAGACTGTTAGAGCATCTCCAGTCGCGTCCCCCAAACCGTCCCTCAAAGGGATTTGGGGCGCGCCGGACAAAAAAAGAGTTCCAGCCGCGTCCCCCAAAGCCCATTTTTGTCCGGGCGACCCGATACGGTGTCCGGCGCCCGAGCCCGTCCGTCCCACGGGAACGCTCCGGGGACGCCGGACACAACGAAAGCGAGGCGCCAACGACGCGGGCCGACCCGTCAGCGGCACGGAAGGCTAAAACCCGTCGCCTACCTTTGGTCAAGCGACGTTAATGGCGTCCCTGTTTCCCAGCGACGCAGGACGCGTCTCGTCGTGCATGGCCGCGTGGCCGTCCGCGCCGAGTTATTGCGTGCAACCACCACGCCGCTTTTAAGACGCCCGCTTATCGCCGCAATCCTTCTCGTCGCCGCCCATGGACGACAAGGACGCCTGGAGGCGACCCGACGCGGCGATCGCCATGTCCATCCGCGACCCGGCAAGCCGCGTGGACCTCACCGACGACGGCGAGGGACCAAGCGGCTTGGTGAAGGACGAGCCCGTCGACGAGCCGTCGCGCGTCAAGCAGGAGGTCGTCACCGACGAGATGTACAACTTCCAGGTACTACGACACCTCCGCCGCCGCAAGTGGTTCTAGATTAGGTTTAGTTTTAAAGTTAGTCAAATTTCGTTCGAATCTATGTAAGTTTGGACGAATCTAATCGAATCTAGTTAAGTTTAAAATTTGCGAAATTTTGTTTGGGGGACGCGATGGGGAGCGACGTCCCCCAAACGCGCACGAACGAAACACGTCCCCCAAACGCTCAATCCGGCGCGGTTTGGGGAACGCTTTGGGGGACGCGGCTGGAGATGCTCTTAGATTTCACACAAAAACTGGAAGCTGCTTGTGTGGTAACAGTGGAATCTGGAAAGATGACAAAGGATCTAGCTCCTCTTTTTTTTTTTTGATGGGAAATCTAGCTCTTCTCATACATGGGCCAACGTAATTCTTGCATCTCTTCTTGTATTCTGTAGCGACAGTACAAAACTTAGTTCTATTAATTTTATTTATACTGATTATCTTGACATTGTACAGTGTTAGCTGAGATAAGTATCTGAACACCGTGGAGTTTATTGATGCGGTTGCTGATGAGCTGAAAACAAGTTTGTCAGTAAAATCCAAGTTATGAAGGTACTACAAGTAAGATCCTTTCCCCATCTTTCAGCTTAAGTGGCTTGTAGTGCTTCTGCGAGGCTCATGTTTTCTCATCTAAGCATAATCTGCTAATTTTCAACACAGGAGCGAATAGGTCAAGGGACTTGTTAGGATCCCATAATATACACAATTTTATACGGTTGCACTGTGAATAAGAGGGTGGCAAACGATGTTCCTTGTAATGCTCACATAAAGCCTCTGGGTGACATTCTGTATGTACCTCGGAACAATGACGAAAGGCTAGGTTTAGGTCGAAACTAAGGGCATCTCCAGCGGCGCGACGCAAACGGACGCTGAGCGACCGTTTTTGTCCGCCATAACCGGAAATGCGTCTGGCACCACCTCTAGCGGGGCGACGCAAAGTGACTGGGCCGTCCGCGGAGATGCAAACCTGGCCCAAATATGCGCCTCGGATGCGTACACTGCGCGGACGCGGAAAGTGTCCGCTCGCATCCGCGGACGTTTCGTCGGCCCGCCCGGCGCGACCCCCGTCGATGCTTCTCAAACGCGCTGACCGGCGCCGCGCCGCTTCGGCAGCGCCACGTTAATGGCGATGCCTCGCGAGCGGCCGCAGCCCACCTCCGCCAACCACGTTAATGGCGTCGCCACGCGTCCCGCGGCCACCGCATGCCTTCGGCCTATATAAAGGGGCGCGCGTTCTTCTTCCTCATCCTCTCCCCAAAAGAAACCCTAGCCGCCACAAAGCTCCACCGTAGCGCCGCATAGGTGTTCCTGCGACGCCAGGCCCGCGAGGAAGTCCATGGCGGGTCTTGGTGGCCGGCGAGGCGGTCGAGGCCGCGGCCTGGCGCCCGGGACGGGGGCAGGGCCGCCGTGGTGGAGCAGCACGGCCCCATGCTCGCGTCGCTCGCGCGTCTTCGCAGGAGGACCGCGCGAGTTCCTCCTCCGCATCGACGACGACCCGCTCGGCATCAAGCGGCTCCGGACAAGTTCGTCGATGGCGTCGAGCCGGCGCATTTGCAGCTCGGAGGCCAACCGCAACTTCGCCGCCGGACCGTGGAGGTCTTGTTCGACGGAAGATGTACCGCACACCAGTGGGGCAAGTTCGCCGTGACCTCGCGCTTGAGCCCGGCTGCCAGCTCACCTTCCTCTACGAGGGGACGGCGAGATGATCGTCAAGGTGTTCGACGACACGGCCTGCCGCAGGCACTACCACACCGGCGAATCTGGCTCGACACCGATAGTTAGAACTTAGAGTGTTCTTTCTTTGCGCGAATCTACGGGCCAGACGAAGCTAGTAGTGAAAGGTTTTTGTCTGTTCTTCCTCGGTAGAACCAACAAGGGCACCGTCATGCCTCCCGCTGGATTTTCCAGTTTGGGTGACTGGGTGTGCCCTCGAATGTTTTTTCTTGGCAGCGAACATACCAAAATCAACACAACTGGTTTATATTTTTAAAATATTTATATTTGTGTCAACCATGGTTCAAACTATGTATTAGTTTGTGTAAACCATGATCCAAACTATGTATTTGTTTGTGTAAAATAATCTTTCAATTTGTAATATTTGGAAATATGTTCAAATGGATAAGAGAAAAACAAAAACAAAATGCGTCGGGCCGCAGGAGCCACCTCCATACGCAAACGGACGCGCGGACGAAAACGGTTACTTCAGTCCGCTGCGCGACGCAAACGGACGTGCGCGGACAATAAAATGGCGACGCGCCGCTCGAGATGCCCCAAGACTGCTAAGCCTGCCCTAAGACTGCTAAGCCTATAGTTCGCTAAATTCTGATTCATGATCAAGTCATTTTCACGTAGCTCTTCTGAAAGTTCTGTCCAAATCAAGTGTTGTTTTGTCACCCCTACATACCACAAGTGGTGTTTGTAACAAATAAGCTAGTAGTAATTTATTAAAAACACTGTCATGTCGCAGACATGGAATCAAAGCCAATTCAAAATATGGAGGTGATCATCCTTTTATATTGATGCAAGTTACATGTTTCAATAATCCTTATTGCTTCAGTTTCCTGTCATCACTGGGCAACCTGAAGCCGAGGCTGCAGAAGCAGCAGGCGCGCTCAAGAAGCTGGCTAGGAAGTTTCCCCGCTCGTAGTAGTACTCTGCCTTCTTCACCTTCATCTCCTCATCAACCTGTATCACATTGTTGCAGCGGACCATATCAGTGTTTGCTCTCTGTTAATGTAAATTTTCTGAACAAAAGTTAAATGCATGGACAGCGCACGGAGATCTTATATATACCAAGGTGCCAAACAAACTTACATGGAAGATGCAGACACCAAAGAACTCCACACGCTGGCCATGAGGCGGGTGCCCCTTGAACGGCCCCTCCATGTACCCCCAGTGTCGGAACTTGAAGGCGACCTTGGGTGGGCCGCTGCAGTAGACGTCGAGCACCTCGATGGCGAAACCCCGGGGAAACGCCGTCAAGAACGTGGACATGCTAGAATCAGCCGTCTCCTTGTCTGGGTCGTAGATGCGGTGCTCCGGCGGCAGGGTGGTCGCCAGGAACACATTGTAGCCACCCATGGCGCTCCATTCCTTCCGCGTTAGAGGCTTCATTCCTGTAGGTATTCATGCCGTTTCACGGCGCTCTCATTTCACAAGATCCATGGGTGTAGTGGATGTGCAGAATCGCGGCCATAGCTCATAAAGTCTCACCGTTGGTGCTCCCGGTGTATCCCTGGGAGTGAACGATCTTCTGGTCCTCGGGGCGCACCTTGTGGAACATCTCCATCTCCCAGGTCTTGAGCAAGCGCTGCACCTTCTCTTCCACAGACCCCTCCGGCCATTCCTGTTGCAGTATTAATCATAAACAAGGTTTTAGATAAGACAGTAATAACAATTTGTGTAGACGGAAGGATTTTGCTCTGTAGAGACTGGGGTTAATACGTTGGTCCTCTCTTCCTCGAAGAGCTTGTTGACCACGTCGAAGTTTGGAGGGGCTCCAAGCCTCCACACCGTGTTCTTCTCGCCCTCGCCGTGGATGAACGACCGGTACTTGTCCCCTCCGGTTTCTGCAGACGCCATGGCTAACTGCTTTCGTCTCAGCTGAAGGGACAGTTTGATTGTGGCATTTTGGAAGCTGTGAGTCATATAAATAGAGAGGAACTGCATCATTGCAAACGTCACTACATTGGAAAATAAGAATAGTATACGCTATCCACCAACCTAATCCTCAAGCGGTCAAGTGGTCCCTGTCTTACTGAAGCTGCCTCCGATCCTTGTGGCTATGACCTGTGAGGTTATGGCTCTTCTCCGGTGGAAAATGCTTAGACCATTGACAAAAGTGGCAAAGTTATGTCAGCGAAACTTCAAAAAAGGATTTCGGCAATGACTTAAGATAAAATAACTTTGACATCATAGATTTTCAAGAGTGCAACTTCGACAACAGATTGAAAAGGCTATCCTAGCAATTTCCTGACATTTGCGCTTCTGATCGCAACGTGTTAGAGCCTCCAGCCGCGTCCCCCAAAACGTCCCCCAAAGCAATTTGGGGCGCGCCGGACAAAAAATATGTTCCAGCCGCGTCCTCCAAAGCCCATTTTTGTCCGGCCCGGCCCGATACGATGTCCGGCGCCCGAGCCCGTCCCCGTCCACAGGGACGCGGGCACGCCGGACACAATGAAAAGCGAGGCGGGCTCCCACATGTCAGCGTCTATTTGCATAAACCGTTGGTTCGCGCTTTTTTTCTCGTCGCTCCTTCCTTTCCGCGCCTCCCACCTCCACCGTCGCGGATTTCCCGGCCGACGTCGATCCCGATCTGACGGCTGGCACCCGTCGTCCTGCCGCCGCCGCTTCGCCGCCGCGTCCCGAACGCGCCGTCAAATCCGCCACACCTACGCGCACACAAGGTGCTCGGCGACTTGCCGGTAGGCGCGATTGGCGCTGTTCGTTGCGTCGTCTGCCTCGGCGCAATTTTAACCATTGATTTTGCTTTAGCCATGGACAGCGACGATGAGATGCTTGCCCTGCTGCTGGAGGAGGAGCAAGCCTTCGACGACGACCTACGGGAGCATTTGCTGATCATCGCGTCCCTGCAGGACATGGTTGACGCTGAGGCGGAGAAGAGGAAGAGGCTGCGCCGCGGAGGATCAAGGCGGGGGAGAAGGAAGTCCAAGCCCCGGCAGAAGATGGAGGGGCATACCATGCTGCACAACGACTACTTCGCAGATGAGGCAACACATGCCGAAAATTTTCGGCGCCGGTACAGGATGAGCAAGGATCAAAGGAAATACCGTGGCACCTTGATCTAGCATCTAGCCCTATTTATTATATTTATTTACTTGTTTTATTGTTTGTTGTAATTTAATTTGAAAACAATCCTCGCAAACATTTTTATTTATATGCTATATTTGATAAATGGTTCTGTGTTAAAAAGAAGTATTTTAAATGTTTGGGGGCGGCATTTGGGGACGCGGCTGGGGAGCGACGTCCCCCAAACGCAACACGAGCAAAACACATCCCCCAAACGCTCAATCCGGCGCGGTTTGGGGGACGTTTTGGGGGACGCGGCTGGAGATGTGATACGTCTCCAACGTATCGATAATTTCTTATGTTCCATGCTACTTTATTGATGATACCTACATATTTTATGCACATTATATGTCATATTTATGCATTTTGGAACTAACCTATTAACAAGATGCCGAAGAGCCATTGCAGTTCTGTTTTTGGTTTCAGAAATCCTAGTAAGGAAATATTCTCGAATGGACGAAACTTTCGCCCAGGGTCCTATTTTTGCACGAAGCTTTCGAAGACCGAAGAGATAACGAAGTGGGGCCACGAGGCAGCCGGAGGCTAGGGCGGCGCGGCCCAGGCCCCGGCCGCGCCGACCTACCCCTGGGCCCTCGTGTGGCCCCCGCGTTGACCTTCCGCCTACTTAAAGCCTCCGTCGCGAAACCCCGAGAGCCACGATACGGAAAACCTTCCGACGCCGCCGCCGCGAATCCCATCTCGGGGGATTCAGAGATCGCCTCCGGCACCCTGCCGAGAGGGGATTCATCTCCCGGAGGACTCTACACCGCCATGGTCGCCTCCGGAGTGATGAGTGAGTAGTTCACCCCTGGACCATGGGTCCATAGCAGTAGCTAGATGGTCGTCTTCTCCTTGTTGTGCTTCATTGTTGGATCTTGTGAGCTGCCTAATGATGTCTACGTTCCCCCTCCTTTCTTGTAGACAGTGTTGGGCCTCCAAGTGCAGAGGTTTGTAGAACAGCAGCAAGTTTTCCCTTAAGTGGATCACCCAAGGTTTATCGAACTCAGGGAGGAAGAGGTCGAAGATATCCCTCTCATGCAACCCTACAACCACAAAGCAAGAAGTCTCTTGTGTCCCCAACACACCTAATAGGTGCACTAGTTCGCGAAGAGATAGTGAAATACATGGTATGAATATATATGAACAGAGCAATGGTGCTAAAATAGCTTGCTGGCGTGTAGTTGATGGTGGTAGTATTGCAAAGTAGTAACACAAAAAACAAGAAACGTAGTAACTCAGCAGTATTTAGGAACAAGGCCTAGGGATTACACTTTCACTAGTGGACACTCTCAACATTGATCACATAACAGAATAGATAAATGCATACTCTACACTTTTGTTGGATGATGAACACATTGCGTAGGATTACACGAACCCTCAATGCCGGAGTTAACAAGCTCCACAATAATGCTCATGTTTAAGTAACCTTAAGTGTAAGATAGATCAAAAGACTAAACCAAGTACTAGCATAGCATGCACACTGTCACCTTCATGCATATGTAGGAGGAATAGATCACATCAATATTATCATAGCAATAGTTAACTTCGCAATCTACAAGAGATCATGATCATAGCATAAACCAAGTACTAACACGGTGCGCACTGTCACCTTTGCACACATGCAGGAGGAATAAAACTACTTTAATAACACATCACTAGAGTTGCACATAGATAAATTGTGATACGATGCACATTGCAATCATAAAGAGATATAAATAAGCACTTCACTACGCTCTTCAACAGTGAATAAGTACTTCGTGAAATATAGCCTAAGAGACCCACACGCACACACTGTCACCTTTACACACGTGGGACAAGGAGTCTCCGGAGATCACATAAGTAAAACCCACTTGACTAGCATAATGACATCTAGATTACAAGCATCATCATATGAATCTCAATCATGTAAGGCAGCTCATGAGATTATTGTATTGAACTACATAGGAGAGAGATGAACCACATAGCTACCGACAGCCCGAGCCTCGATGGAGAACTACTCCTCCTCATGGGAGCAGCAGCGATGAAGATGAATGGTGGAGATGGCAGCGGTGTCGATGGAGGAGCCTTCCGGGCACTTCCCCGGCCAGGTGCCGGAACAGAGACTCGTCCCCGATCTTGGCTTCGCGACGGCGGCGGCTCTGGAACTTTTCTCGTATCGTGGCTTCCTCCGTAAGGGTTTTCGATGCAGGGGCTTTAAATAGGCGAAGAGGCGGCGCAGAGGGTCGGGCGACCACACCATAGGGTGGCGCGGCCCAGCCCGGCCGCGCCACCATGTCATCTGGGCCCACAGGCCCCCTCCGCGCTCTGGGTGATGCTTCCGGCAAAATAGGAACCTGGCGTTGATTTCGTCCAATTCCGAGAATATTTCGTTACTAGGATTTCAAAAAAAAAAAACAGGAACTGGCACTTCGGCATCTTGTTAATAGGTTAGTTCCAGAAAATGCATAAATATGACATATAATGTGCATAAAACATGTAGGTATCATCAATAAAGTAGCATGGAACATAAGAAATTATCGATACGTTGGAGACGTATCAGCATCAGTCTTACGGAGTATAAAACGATAACAAAGATAATTTCAAGTGACATGCCATCATAATCTTGATCATACTATTTGTAAACATATGTAATGAATGCAGCGATCAAAACAAAGGTAATGACATGAGTAAACAACTGAATCATATGACAAAGACTTTTCATGAATAGTACTTCAAGACAAGCATCAATAAGTCTTGCATAAGAGTTAACTCATAAAGCAATAAATCAAAGTAAAGGTGTTGAAGCAACACAATGGAAGATTAAGTTTCAGCGGTTGCTTTCAACTTATAACATGTATATCTCATGGATAGTGTCAATGTAAAGTAATATAACAAGTGCAATATGCAAGTATGTAAGAATCAATGCACAGTTCACACAAGTGTTTGCTTCTTGGGATGGAGAGAAATGGGTGAACTGACTCAACATAAAAAGTAAAAGAATGGCCCTTCGCAGAGGAAGCATTGATTGCTATATTTGTGCTAGAGCTTTTATTTTGAAAACATCAAGAGAGCATAAAAGTAAAAATTTTGAGAGGTGTTTGTTGTTGTCAACGAATGGTAGCGGGTACTCTAACCCCCTTGCCAGACAAACCTTCAAAGAGCGGCTCCCATTTTATTTTATTTTTGGGTGGCACTCCTTCCAACCTTTCTTTCACAAACCATGGCTAACCGAATCCTCGGGTGCCTGCCAACAATCTCATACCATGAAGGAGTGCCTTTTTATTTTAGTTTGATTATGATGACACTCCTCCCCACCTTTGCTTTCTCAAGCCATGGCTAACCGAATCCTTCGGGTGCCGTCCAACAATCACATACCATGGAGGAGTGTCTATTTTTGTTAATTAATTTGGGACTGGGAATCCCATTGCCACTCTTTTTGCAAAATTATTGGATAAGCGGATGAAGCCACTAGTCCATTGGTGAAAGTTGCCCAACAAGATTGAAAGATAAACACCACATACTTCCTCATGAGCTATAAAACATTGACACAAATAAGAGGTAATAACTTTTGAATTGTTTAAAGGTAGCACTCAAGCAATTTACTTTGGAATGACGGAGAAATACCATGTAGTAGGTAGGTATGGTGGACACAAATGGCATGAATATTGGCTCAAGTATTTAGATGCATGAGAAGTATTCCCTCTCGATACAAGGCTTAGGCTAGCAAAGTTATTTGAAACAAACACAAGTATGAACCGGTGCAGCAAAAATCACATAAAAGACATATTGTAAACATTATAAGACTCTACACCGTCTTCCTTGTTGTTCAAACTCTTTACTAGAAATTATCTAGACCTTAGAGAGACCAATTATGCAAACCAAATTTTAGCATGCTCTATGTATTTCTTCATTAATGGGTGCAAAGCATATGATGCAAGAGCTTAAACATGAGCACAACAATTGCCAAGTATCACATTATCCAAGATATTTTACCAATTACTACATGTAGCATTTTTCAATTCCAACCATATAACAATTTAACGAAGAGGAAACTTCGCCATGAATATTATGAGCTAAGAACACATGTGTTCATACGAACCAGCGGAGCGTGTCTCTCTCCCACACAAGGATGAACTTATTCAGAGAACTAAGATAACAAAACAAAAACAAAAATAAAAGCACACAGACGCTCCAAGTAAAGAACATAAGATGTGACCGAATAAAAATATAGTTTCACTAGAAGAAACCTGATAAATTGTCGATGAAGAAGGGGATGCCTTGGGCATCCCCAAGCTTAGATGCTTGAGTCTTCTTAAAATATGCAGGGATGAACCACGGGGCATCCCCAAGCTTAGTCCTTTCACTCTTCTCGATCACATTATATCACCCTCTTCTATTGACCCTTGAAAACTTCCTTCACACCAAACTTCAAGCAAACTCATTAGAGGGTTAGTGCATAATCAAAAATTCACATGTTCAGAGGTGACACAATCATTCTTAACACTTCTGGAAATTGCACAAAACTTCTGAAAGTTAATGGAACAAAGAAACTCATTCAACTTAACAAAAGCGGCAATGCGAAATAAAAGGCAGAATCTGTCAAAAACAGAACAGTCCGTAAAGACGAATTTTAAGATGGCACCAGACTTGCTCAAATGGAAAAACTCAAAACTAATGAAAGTTGCGTACATATCTGAGGATCACGCTCGTAAATTGGCAGATTTTTTCGAATTTTCTACAGAGACTAGTGCCCAGATTCGTGACAGACAGCAATGCTGTTTCTGCGCAGCGATCCCAAATATAACATCAACTTTGACATAGAAACTTTACTTGGCACAAAAACATGATAAGGAGAGGTTGCTACAGTAGTAAACAACTTCCAAGACACAAATATAAAACAAAGTACTGTAGCAAAATAATACATGGGTTATCTCCCAAGAAGTTCTTTCTTTATAGCCATTAAGATGGGCTCAGCAGTTTTAATGATGCACTCGTAAGAAATAAAAGTTGAAGCAAAAGAGAACATCAAGAGGCAAATTCAAAACAAATTTAAGTCTAACATGCTTCCTATGCATAGGAATCTTGTAAATAAACAAGTTCATGAAGAGCAAAGTAACAAGCACAGGAAGATAAAACAAGTGTAGCTTCAAAAATTTCAGCACATAGAGAGGTGTTTTAGTACCATGAAAATTTTTACAACCATATTTTCCTCTCTCATAATAACTTTCAGTAGCATCATGAGCAAACTCAACAATATAACTATCACATAAAGCATTCTTATCATGAGTCTCATGCATAAAATAATTACTACTCCCAACATAAGCATAGTCATTCTTATTAATTGTAGTGGGAGCAAATTCAACAAAGTAGCTATCAAATATAGGAGGTATATTGTAATCATAATCAAATTTATCCTCCATAACAGGTGGTAACAAAAGACTACTATCATTATAATCATCATAAATGGGAGGCAAAGTATCATCAAAGTAAATTTTCTCCTCAATGCTTGGGGGACTAAAAATATCATGCTCATCAAAGCCAGCTTCCCCAAGCTTAGAATTTTCCATAGCATTAGCAACAATGGTGTTCAAAGCATTCATACTAATAACATTCCCATTATCATGCATATAAAGTTCCATGGGTTTCTTAATTCTTTCTTCAAACACATCATGTCCTAATTCAAGATAAAGTTCATAAAGATCTCTCATATTTTTGTTGTTTTCCATTATGCCTAACTAGTGTAAACAAGAAACCAAATGTCGCAATTGCAGAGTCTAAAGGAAATAGCTTCGAGTACTTACAACGCGCCGGAAAATAGCTTGGTAGCCGAGATCCGGAGTGTGAGTACCTTTTACCTTTCCTCCCCGCAACGGCGCAAAATAGCTTGATGTCTACGTTCCCCTCCTTTCCTGTAGACAGTGTTGGGCCTCCAAGTGCGAGGTTTGTAGAACAGCAGCAAGTTTTCCCTTAAGTGGATCACCCAAGGTTTATCGAACTCAGGGAGGAAGAGGTCGAAGATATCCCTCTCATGCAACCCTACAACCACAAAGCAAGAAGTCTCTTGTGTCCCCAACACACCTAATAGGTGCACTAGTTCGGCGAAGAGATAGTGAAATACAGGTGGTATGAATATATATGAACAGTAGCGATGGTGCCAGAAATAGCTTGCTGGCGTGTAGTTGATGGTGGTAGTATTGCGCAGTAGTAACACAGAAAACAGTAAACAAGCAGTAGTAACTCAGCAGTATTTAGGAACAAGGCCTAGGGATTACACTTTCACTAGTGGACACTCTCAACATTGATCACATAACAGAATAGATAAATGCATACTCTACACTTTTGTTGGATGATGAACACATTGCGTAGGATTACACGAACCCTCAATGCCGGAGTTAACAAGCTCCACAATAATGCTCATGTTTAAGTAACCTTAAGTGTAAGATAGATCAAAAGACTAAACCAAGTACTAGCATAGCATGCACACTGTCACCTTCATGCATATGTAGGAGGAATAGATCACATCAATATTATCATAGCAATAGTTAACTTCGCAATCTACAAGAGATCATGATCATAGCATAAACCAAGTACTAACACGGTGCACGCACTGTCACCTTTGCACACATGCGGAGGAATAAAACTACTTTAATAACACATCACTAGAGTTGCACATAGATAAATTGTGATACGATGCACATTGCAATCATAAAGAGATATAAATAAGCACTTCACTACGCTCTTCAACAGTGAATAAGTACTTCGTGAAATATAGCCTAAGAGACCCACACGGTGCACACACTGTCACCTTTACACACGTGGGACAAGGAGTCTCCGGAGATCACATAAGTAAAACCCACTTGACTAGCATAATGACATCTAGATTACAAGCATCATCATATGAATCTCAATCATGTAAGGCAGCTCATGAGATTATTGTATTGAACTACATAGGAGAGAGATGAACCACATAGCTACCGGTACAGCCCCGAGCCTCGATGGAGAACTACTCCTCCTCATGGGAGCAGCGGTGATGAAGATGGCGGTGGAGATGGCAGCGGTGTCGATGGAGGAGCCTTCCGGGCACTTCCCCGTCCGCAGGTGCCGAACAGAGACTCCTGTCCCCCGATCTTGGCTTCGCGACGGCGGCGGCTCTGGAACTTTTCTCGTATCGTGGCTTCCTCCGTAAGGGTTTTCGATGCAGGGGCTTTAAATAGGCGAAGAGGCGGAGGGTCAAAGGGGCGACCACACCATAGGGTGGCGCGGCCCGCCTGGCCGCGCCACCATGTCATCTGGCCCACAGGGCCCCTGCGGCTCTCGGGTGTTCTGGATGCTTCCGGCAAAATAGGAACCGGGCGTTGATTTCGTCCAATTCCGAGAATATTTCGTTACTAGGATTTCGAAACCAAAAACAGCAGAAACAGAACTGCACTTCGCATCTTGTTAATAGGTTAGTTCCGAAAATGCATAAATATGACATATAATGTGCATAAAACATGTAGGTATCATCAATAAAGTAGCATGGAACATAAGAAATTATCGATACGTTGGAGACGTATCACCTAACATGATCAAGATCATCTATCTGTAATACTATATGTTGTGTTTGTCGGGATCCGATGGATAGAGAGTACTATGATTATGGTGATTATCAATCTATTGTTTATGTGTTGTTTATGATCTTGCATGCTCTCCGTTATTAGTAGAGGCTCTGGCCAAGTTTTTGCTCTTAACTCCAAGAGGGGTATTTATGCTCGATAGTGGGTTCATGCCTTCATTGAATCTGGGATCGTGACAGTTTCTAAGGTTGTGATGTGCTGTTGCCACTAGGGATAAAACATTGATGCTATGTCTAAGGATGTAGTTGTTGATTACATTACGCACCATACTTAATGCAATTGTCTGTTGCTTAGCAACTTAATACTGAATGGGGTTCGGATGATAACCTGAAGGTGGACTTTTTAGGCATAGATGCAGTTGGATGGCGGTCTATGTACTTTGTCGTAATGCCCGGATTAAATCTCACTATATTTATCATATCATGTATATGCATTGTTATGCCTTTCTCTATTTGTCAATTGCTCGACTGTAATTTGTTCACCCAACATGCTTTTATCTTATGGGAGAGACACCTCTAGTGAACTGTGGACCCGGTCCTATTCTTTACATAGCATACAATCTGCAATTGTGTTTACTGTTTTCTTTGCAAACATCTTCCACTCGATACGTTTAATCCTTTGTTACAGCAAGCCGGTGAGATTGACAACCTCACTGTTTCGTTGGGGCAAAGTACTTGGGTTGTGTTGTGCAGGTTCCGCGTTGGCGCTGGAATCCCTGGTGTTGCGCCGCATCACATTTCGCGACCATCAACCTTCAACGTGCTTCTTGGCTCCTACTGGTTCGATTAAACCTTGGTTTCATACGAGGGAAAACTTGCCACCGTGCGCATCATACCTTCCTATTGGGGTTCCCAACGGACGTGTACATTTACGCGCATCAAGCTTTTTTCGGCGCCGTTGCGGGAGATCAAGACACGCTGCAAGGGAGTCTCCACTTCTCAATCTCTTTACTTTGTTTTTGTCTTGCTTTATTTTATTTACTACTTTGTTTGCTGCACTAAATCAAAACACACAAAAATTAGTTGCTAGTTTTACTTTATTTATTGTCTTGCTCTCTATATCAAAAACACAAAAAAATTAGTTACTTGCATTTACTTTATCTAGTTTGTTTTATTTACCGTTGCTAAAATGAATACTCCTGAAAATACTAAGTTGTGTGACTTCACAAATGCAAATAATAATGATTTCCTATGCACACCTATTGCTCCACCTGCTACTACAGCAGAATTTTTTGAAATTAAACCTGCTTTACTGAATTTGGTTATGAGAGATCAATTTTCTGGTGCTAGTTCTGATGATGCTGCTGCCCATCTCAATAATTTTGTTGAACTTTGTGAAATGCAAAAGTATAAGGATGTAGATGGTGATATTATTAAATTGAAAGTATTTCCTTTCTCATTAAGAGGAAGAGCTAAAGATTGGTTGCTATCTTTGCCTAAGAATAGTATTGATTCATGGACTAAATGCAAGGATGCTTTTATTGGTAGATATTATCCTCCCGCTAAAATTATATCTTTGAGAAGTAGCATAATGAATTTTAAACAATTAGATACTGAACATGTTGCTCAAGCATGGGAGAGAATGAAAACTTTGGTAAAGAATTGCCCAACCCATGGACTGACTACTTGGATGATCATCCAAACCTTCTATGCAGACTAAATTTTTCTTCGCGGAATTTATTGGATTCAGCTGCTGGAGGTACCTTTATGTCCATCACATTGGGGGCGGCTACAAAACTTCTTGATGATATGATGATAAATTACTCTGAATGGCACACGGAAAGAGCTCCACAAGGTAAGAAGGTAAATTCTGTTGAAGAAACCTCTTCCTTGAGTGATAAGATTGATGTGATTATGTCTATGCTTGTGAATGGTAGATCTAATGTTGATCCAAATAATGTTCCTTTAGCTTCATTGGTTGCTCAAGAAGAAAATGTTGATGTGAATTTCATTAAAAATAATAATTTCAACAACAATGCTTATAGGAACAACTCTGGTAATAACTATAGGCCATATCCTTCGCTAATGGTAATGGTTATGGTAATTCTTATGGGAATTCTTACAACAATAATAGGAGTGTACCCTCTGTTCTTGAAGCTATGCTTAAAGAATTTATTAGTACACAAACTGCTTTTAACAAATCTGAGGAAAAGCTTGATAAAATTGATACTATTGCTTCTAGAGTTGATAGACTTGCCTCGATGTTAATCTTTTAAAATTGAAAGTTATGCCTAATAATGATATTGACAATAAGATTACTACTACAGCAAATGCCATCCAAGTTAGAATTAATGAGAATATAAGATTAATGGCTGAATTGCGTGCTAGGTGGGATAGAGAAGAAAATGAAAAACTAGCTAAAGAGAATAATGTAGCTAAAGTTTGGACTATTACCACCACTAGTAATGCTAATTCTTCACATGTTGCTGCACCTCCTACTATCAATGGTAAAATAATTGGTGTTGGCAATGTTTCTACTCCTAGTGCAAAGCGTACAAAAGCCTGAAATTGCTAAAACCTGAAACTGCTTGTGATAAAACTGCTGAAATTTTTCCAACCTTGGGAACAATGATCCCATTGCTGTAGCTCATAATGATTTAGATTTTGATGATTGCCACATCTCTGAAGTTATAAAGTTCTTACAAAAACTTGCTAAAAGTCCTAATGCTAGTGCTATAAATTTAGCCTTTACAAAACATATTACAAATGCTCTCATAAAAGCTAGAGAAGAGAAACTAAAACTTGAAACTTCTATTCCTAGAAAGTTAGAAGATGGTTGGGAGCCCATCATTAAAATGAAATTCAATGACTTTGAATGTAATGCCTTATGTGATCTTGGTGCAAGTATTTCTGTTATGCCTAAAAAGATTTATGATATGCTTGACTTGCCACCATTGAAGAATTGTTATTTGGATGTTAATCTTGCCGATAATGTTAAAAAGAAACCTTTGGGGAGGATTGATAATGTGCATATTACGGTTAACAATAACCTTGTCCCCGTTGATTTTGTTGTCTTGGATATCGAATGCAATGCATCTTGTCCAATTGTGTTGGGAAGACCTTTTCTTCGAACCGTTGGTGCTGTTATTGATATGAGGGAAGGTAATATTAAATATCAATTTCCTCTCAAGAAAGGTATGGAACACTTCCCTAGAAAGAGAATGAAGTTGCCTTTTGATTCTATTATTAGAACAAGTTATGATGTTGATGCTTCTACTCTCGATGTTACTTGATTTGCACTTTCGCGCCTAGCTGAAAGGCGTTAAAGAAAAGCGCTTATGGGAGACAACCCATGTTTTTACCTACAGCAATTTTTTGTTTTGTTGAGTCTTGGAAGTTGTTTACTACTGTAGCAACCTCTCCTTATCATGTTTTTGTGCCAAGTAAAGTTTCTATGTCAAAGTTGATGTTATATTTGGGATCGCTGCAGAAACAGCATTGCTGTCTGTCACGAATCTGGGCACAGTTCTCTGTAGAAAATTCGAAAAAATCTGCCAATTTACGAGCGTGATCCTCAGATATGTACGCAACTTTCATTAGTTTTGAGTTTTTCCATTTGAGTAAGTCTGGTGCCAGCTTTAAATTCGTCTTTACGGACTGTTACAGATTCTGCCTTTTATTTCGCATTGCCTCTTTTGCTATGTTGGATTTATTTCTTTGATCCATTAAAGTCCAGTAGCATTATGCAATGTCCATAAGTGTAAAGAATGATTGTGCCACCTCTGAACATGTGAATTATTAATTGTGCACTAACCCTCTAATGAGTTTGCTTGAAGTTTGGTGTGAAGGAAGTTTTCAAGGGTCAAGAGAGGAGAATGATATACTATGATCAAGAGGAGTGAAAGCTCTAAGCTTGGGGATGACCCCGTGGTTCACCCCTGCATATTTTAAGAAGACTCAAGCGTCTAAGGGGATGCCCAAGGCATCCCCTTCTTCATCGACAACATCATCAGGTTCCTCCCGAAACTATATTTTTATTCAGTCACATCTTGTGTTCTTTACTTGGAGCGTCGGTTTGTTTTTGTTTTTGTTTTTGTTTGAATAAAATGGATCCTAGCATTCACTTTGTGGGAGAGAGACACGCTCCGCTGTTGCATATGGACACATGTGTCCTTAGGCTTTACTCATAATGTTCATGCCGAAGTTTCTTCTTCGTTAAATTGTTATATGGTTGGAATTGGAAAATGCTACATGTGGTAATTCTAAAATGTCTTGGATAATGTGATACTTTGCAATTGTTGTGCTCATGTTTAAGCTCTTGCATCATATGCTTTGCACCCATTAATGAAGAAATACATAGAGCTTGCTAAAATTTGATTTGCATATTTGGTCTCTCTAAGGTCTAGATAATATCTAGTATTGAGTTTTGAACAACAAGGAAGACGGTGTAGAGTCTTATAATGTTTACAATATGTCTTTTATGTGAGTTTTGCTGCACTTGTTCATCCTTGAGTTTGCTTCAAATAACCTTGCTAGCCTAAACCTTGTATCGAGAGGCAATACTTCTCATGCATCCAAAATCCTTGAGCCAACTACTATGCCATTTGTGTCCACCATACCTACCTACTACATGGTATTTCTCCGCCATTCCAAAGTAAATTGCTTGAGTGCTACCTTTAAAATTCCATCATTCACCTTTACAATATATAGCTCATGGGACAAAATAGCCTTAAAAACTATCGTAGTATTGAATATGTACTTATGCACTTTATATTTTATTAAGTTGCTTGTTGTGCGATAACCATGCTTCTGGGGAACGCCATCAACTATTGTTGAATATCATGTGAGTTGCTATGCATGTCCGTCTTGTCTGAAGGATCTATCATTTTAGTGGTTGGAGCATGCAAAATTGTTAGAGAAGAACATTGGGCCGCTAACTAAAGCCATGAATCATGGTGGAAGTTTCAGTTTGGACATATATCCTCAATCTCATATGAGAATAATAACTTTGCTACATGCTTATGCATTTAAGAGGAGTCCATTATCTGTTGTCCATGTTGTCCCGGTATGGATGTCCAAGTTGAGAATAATCAAAAGCGAGAAATCCAAAATGCGAGCATTCTCCTTAGACCTTTGTACAGGCGGCATGGAGGTACCCCTTTGTGACACTTGGTTGAAACATGGCATGCAAAGATCCGGTAGTCCAAGCTAAGTAGGACGAGGTGCGGGCACTATTAGTATACTATGCATGAGGCTTGCAACTTATAAGATATAATTTACATAACTCATATGCTTTATTACTACCGTTGACAAAATTGTTTCATGTTTTCAAAATAAAAGCTCTAGCACAAATACAGCAATCAATCGATGCTTTCCTCTTTGAAGGACCATTCTTTTACTTTTATTATTGAGTCAGTTTACCTATCTCCTTCCACCTTAAGAAGCAAACACTTGTGTGAACTGTGCATTGATTCCTACATACTTGCATATTGCACTTGTTATACTACTTTATGTTGACAATATCCATGAGATATACATGTTATAAGTTGAAAGCAACCGCTGAAACTTAATCTTCCTTTGTGTTGCTTCAACACCTTTACTTTGATTTATTGCTTTATGAGTTAACTCTTATGCAAGACTTATTGATGCTTGTCTTGAAGTACTATTCATGAAAAGTCTTTGCTATATGATTCACTTGTTTACTCATGTCATTACCTTTGTTTTGATCGCTGCATTCACTACATATGTTTACAAATAGTATGATCAAGATTATGATGGCATGTCACTTCAGAAATTATCTTTGTTATCGTTTTACCTGCTCGGGACGAGCGAACTAAGCTTGGATGCTGATACGTCTCCAACGTATCGATAATTTCTTATGTTCCATGCTACTTTATTGATGATACCTACATGTTTTATGCACATTATATGTCATATTTATGCATTTTCAACTAACCTATTAACAAGATGCCGAAGAGCCAGTTGCTGTTTTCTGCTGTTTTTGGTTTCAGAAATCCTAGTAAGGAAATATTCTCGAATTGGACGAAACTTTCGCCAGGGTCCTATTTTTGCACGAAGCTTCCAGAAGACCGAAGAGATAACGAAGTGGGGCCACGAGGCAGCCAGAGGCTAGGCGGCGCGGCCCGGCCCCGGCCGCGCCGACCTACCCCCGGGCCCCTCGTGTGGCCCCCGCGACCTTCCGCCTACTTAAAGCCTCCGTCGCGAAACCCCACCGAGAGCCACGATACGGAAAACCTTCCAGAGACGCCGCCGCCGCGAATCCCATCTCGGGATTCAGGAGATTGCCTCCGCACCAGAGAGGGGATTCATCTCCCGAGGACTCTACACCGCCATGGTCGCCTCCGGAGTGATGAGTGAGTAGTTCACCCCCGGACCATGGGTCCATAGCAGTAGATGGTCGTCTTCTCCTTGTTGTGCTTCATTGTTGGATCTTGTGAGCTGCCTAACATGATCAAGATCATCTATCTGTAATACTATATGTTGTGTTTGTCGGGATCCGATGGATAGAGAGTACTATGATTATGGTGATTATCAATCTATTGTTTATGTGTTGTTTATGATCTTGCATGCTCTCCGTTATTAGTAGAGGCTCTGGCCAAGTTTTTGCTCTTAACTCCAAGAGGGGGTATTTATGCTCGATAGTGGGTTCATGCCTTCATTGAATCTGGGATCGTGACAGTAGGTTCTAAGGTTGCCACTAGGGATAAAACATTGATGCTATGTCTAAGGATGTAGTTGTTGATTACATTACGCACCATACTTAATGCAATTGTCTGTTGCTTAGCAACTTAATACTGAATGGGGTTCGGATGATAACCGAAGGTGGACTTTTTAGGCATAGATGCGTTGGATGGCGGTCTATGTACTTTGTCGTAATGCCCGGATTAAATCTCACTATATTTATCATATCATGTATATGCATTGTTATGCCTTTCTCTATTTGTCAATTGCTCGACTGTAATTTGTTCACCCAACATGCTTTTATCTTATGGGAGAGACACCTCTAGTGAACTGTGGACCCCGGTCCTATTCTTTACATAGCATACAATCTTCGCAATTGTGTTTACTGTTTTCTTTGCAAACATCTTCCACTCGATACGTTTAATCCTTTGTTACAGCAAGCCGTGAGATTGACAACCTCACTGCTTGGGGCAAAGTACTTGGGTTGTGTTGTGCAGTTCCGCGTTGCGCTGGAATCCCGGTGTTGCGCCGCATCACATTTCGCGACCATCAACCTTCAACGTGCTTCTGGCTCCTACTGGTTCGATTAAACCTTGGTTTCATACTGAGGGAAAACTTGCCACTGTGCGCATCATACCTTTCTCTTGGGGTTCCCAACGGACGTGTACATTTACGCGCATCAAGATGCTCTTAACTGCTAATGCACCTTTTTTTAATCAAATCTCAGGGACATAGTCTAATTATGAGGTTAGTATTTTATCATGGTGCTAGATCCCTAGTTTTTATGGATTCCTTTTTTGTTATCGGGGTCGACCCCAAAACCATAGGGCGCGTTTAGTAGCCTGCATCCCCCTTGGCTCGCATGGGGGAGCAATTTTCGGCCCGTTTGGATGCCTGGGCCGAGCCGCGTTCTCGCATGAACCGGTTCTCAAAGCACCCCTGGGACAGTCCCGGGAGGACGCCCGAATGGAGGGGAAAGGCAGCCGGAACAGCGCGCATTGGGAAAGCCGATGTCTTCGGGAACGCGCCATAATTAGCCTCACCGCTCCCTCTCCTTCCTCTCATCACCCGCACTCTCACCCCCCTCCATCACCGGCCTTTCCCTCCAGGACCGCCACCGCGGGAGGAGCACCAGGGGAGACGTCGGCGACCTCGACATCGGCCACAATCTGCTCTGCAGTCCTCATCGGCATCTCGTCTTCGTCCGCGACCTCGAGCTCGTCCTCGGCCGGAAGAATGGCGGTAGGGACCTCTTCTTCTCACCTTCGTACTTGTTCTGTTCAAACATGCCATTCTCGGGCATTTCCGACGACATGCACATTATATCTGCTAGGGTTTCCGTTAGGATAGCGATCGGATTGACGTTTTGCAAGGTGTTCGTCCCCATTTCTTGCAGTTCTTGTCGAGTTCTTGCATTTCACGGTCTCGATTTGCTTAGATCTGTTACTATAGTGTCGGATTGCGGTAGATCCTTCCTATACCGGCCTTTGGATTGCTGAAACTGGCAGATCTTACTGTGCATGCATAGAGGCGAAGGTTTTTTGTGTTCGGGTTTACCATGTTGTCATTGTTGTGCGAAAAGTTGAGCTAAGTCGTGTTAGTTTGTTCAGATCCAAGAGGAGTGGGAGGACTTGAAGAATGAAGTTGCAATGCTCAAGAACATGCAGCGAACACAACAAGCCAGGGCCGGACCACTTCCTCAAGATCATCTTCAAGCCCACCTTCGGCCGCCTCATGATCCCTAAAGCTTTCGTCAAGTGGTTCGGAGAAATTCCTTCCAACATCATCGTCACCACCAACACCGGATGCAACTGGAGGATGACTACGAAGAGAGAAAGCGATGACGCATTCATCGACCAGGGATGGACGGCCTTCGCCGTTGCCCATCAGCTCAAGGTAGGCCACTTCGTCACCTTCAGAAGGGTGTCCTCCTTGGAGTATAGTATGGTCATCTTCGACCACACCTGCACTAAGGTGGTGAGAAGGTGCCCGTACCATGGCGATGATACCAGGTGCGTCGTCTCCGAGCACCATGTCTGAAGCTAACCTGGTACCATGTTCTCTCTAGTTGTTGGTCCTGTGTAGTGTTGAACTATGTTCCTGTCTGTCGTGTCCAGAACTATGATCATGTCTGAAAAATGTTGTGCCGTGAACTTGTGTAGTCTATAATCACTGCTAAGTTATCTGTCATCTATGATCGTGTTCTTACTTGTGCTGTTGATCGCTGGTAACCTCACCACTGAAGGGAAGAGGTTACCAGAACCGGATTATGGATTGCAACCAAACAACAGGGGCGCCGTTCTGGGCTGCTACAAGGCCTAAAAAACGACCTACCAAACGGCCGGAGCCCAAATCTCCATGGGGCCAAAAAATCTCCGTGCAGGCCACCAAACAAAGTCGCTTTTATGGCCCATGGCCCGTCTTGGACGCGCAGGGTGCTCCTTCCCGCTACGCCAGTGATGCAGGAAATCGGCCCAGCAACCAAACGCGCCCATAATGTCTCAAAACGAAGAGGCTGAATTTGGAGAACCCTTGTTGTGGCGGCAATGATGTTGTTGGTGCTGCACCATTTCTTATCGGTGCGCTTGGCTTAGGCCCGTATCTCACTACCAGGTTTGTTTAAGTTAATATAATGGCTTAGGCCCGTATTTCAATTTTGAACGATCTTTGAAGTGGTGAATGAAATGAAGCGGCTTTTCACGGGAAGCTATAGTATAATAATTGAGGAAATAAAAATCACCTGCGACGTGCTTTAGGCATGAGAATAGAGCTTCAAATAATGAGGCTCATAGACTGGGACGATCAGCAACTACTGCTGACTTTGGACGTCAGGTTTGGATTGTACAACCACCTGATGGTCTTTGTATCCCAAATTTTGTGATTGTTTAATAAAGTGCCATGTTTACCCTCCAAAAAAAAAGCAGAGCACATGCAGAGCTCCCACTCAAACTTGCTAAGAAAATGAACCACAATGTACCAATTAACTGAGTGTGTGCATCAACCGATGCAGAGGCCAGGATACCCCCATTTCGAAAAGAAAAAAAAAAAACCAATTAACTCACAGTTCGAAGCATTATCCAAAGCAACTCAGACAAGCCACTGTCTAGTGGACTCATGTCTACAGGCGTTAGGTAAGCAATGATACAAAGAAGCAAGCACATTTACATGATTAAATCCTACAAGTCCACTTCACATGACATGTCACGCAAGCCGGAAGAACCTAGAAACTACATAGGGCATCGGTTTCAGCATCAACCACATCAGCAACGACAGCATACAAAAGCAGAAGAACCCACAGCAAAGCATTACCGTGTCTCGGCAGACCCAAGAGAAGTCTAGGTACCTGCAGAATAATCAATGGAATCAATCTAACCCGTTTATACGAGGCACTCACTGAATATCTAATGAAGTAACATCTCACAGTTTTGCATGACTGTTTCCAAAAACATCAAGTCATCTCTCTGGAGATCGTACGTAAATATCCAAAGAGAGCCATCTCAGCATTATTACAGAAAAAAATTAAGATCGTCACAGCGATAGAAGAATGCCTAGTTTATTAGGTGCACTATACACTTTCAACCTCCATTAACTGTTGACATCTTCTGAATTTTTTATACATAAGTGCATATCATCGCACTAAAAACAAGAAAGATCAGTAACTCAATGACTCAATCAGAGGTAAATACTGAACTTCCTTGATTATCAAGCCATTTGAGATTCATTTTCTATGGCATGTCCACATGAGAGGCTGGTGGAGTAGAAAGCAGAAGATTATACTCCCTCCGTTCCTTTCTATAATGCCTATTGTTTTTTCGCTTTTGTTTCAGAATATAAGAGTAAAGCTATGTTTTTTTTGCAAAGAACCCCTTCCACCGATTTGTTCCCGTCCAAAAAATCTGGGAACGAATCTGTTCCCGTCCAGAAAATCTGGAAACCCACCTATTCCCGTTCACAAAATGTGGAAACCAATCTATTCCCGTCCAGAAAATGTGGAAACCAATCTGATTATGGAAAGAATAGCGGGAGAGAGGGAGTACATGACGCGATCGGTTATGGAAACATGATTATTTTCTGAGATCTGATTTGTTTCCTATTTTGTCTCTAAGATCGCTAGGGGGTTTTGTGTCAAAAAAATGGCTTGCGCTAATTTTCGTGCCAAAATACAATAGGCACTATAGAAAGGAACGGAGGGAGTAGTATCTAACCCATAGGCTTTCCGGGAATGCAAGAACTATCCAGTTTAGAGATCGATCTAAATCCTAGATCCATGGTACGCATCATGTTAATAATTAAGTAATTGAGCAAGAAGATAAATTCACATTATATTCATCGGACATAGCACATTAACAGATCTTACTTGTTCACATTTTCAGCTCCACCATCTCCACCAGCAATGACCCTTCCTACAAACAAAATAAGTAAAATAAACCAATGGAAAAGATGAATCAATACTTCAATAGGAAGACATGTGTGCAAACTGTTATAATCTATGTAAGATATAACTCGAGGGGAGTAAGACTATCTATTATTACAAGGGTAAAGCATATCTGTATGAAGCCACATACCTCGCCAGGTGATAATAATCAATTACCAAGTAGTAAAGGACATGTTATGGGCTCATGATAGTAAACATGTTCAAGAAGATATTCATCTAGAATTAATCTCTAGGAATTTGTTCCAGTTATGCTAAATGCGAGACAAAAATGAGCATTTCATGGTAGTAGTCTACTATTACGCTATATTAATAATACTATGTTCTTCCATAAAGATAAAGACTGATGCTAGTATTATTTTATTATTACTATCAAGTTAAATACAACTACATATGTCAATCAAGTAGCTATTTCCACACAAAAATGATTGAATCAACATAATAAGTTTTAATTTCAAAATGGAGACCAAACAACTATTTCACATATGACATCAACATAAACACAGGTAAAACTGATTCCATTGTATAGCATTCCGAAAATTCTAAGCATTAACAATCTGAGGCAAAATTAGTTTGAGGCTACGATTGAAAGGCCCATGTACCTCTAACTTCTCTCATCAACTCCTTTGCAAGAGTGATTGCCAAATGACAGAAAAGTAATTAACTAACTTTATTCCATGCAAATTTTGTTAACTATTCTACTCCCTGGGAGTCAAATAGCGCATCCCTATATATATATATATATATATATATATATATAATATACCAATAAGATAAGATAAACAAAAAAACATATTCCACTGAAGGGTTGAGTCTGATGCTGATGATGAAAATCATTTTATACGTGAAGTTGACAGTAACTAAGCTTCACTTCCATCATATACATAATACTTAGCACTACTTAGTCAAGTACAACACAGACAATTAAGAACATTGTCCAACTTTTACATTGGGAATAAGTAACCGAAATCAAAAAGAACGCACAGAAAGATGTGAGCAAAGATCCGGAGTGCAAACGATGCAGACATGCAGTGAACAAAGGTGCAAATTAACTGAAGCAACCAGCTTGTCACGGTCCACACGTGCAAAGTTCACTGGTGTCCACAGATATTACGTGCTTCCTCTGTTCACAAATATAATATGTTTTGGAAAGCTAAATTAGGTTTCTAAAACGTCTTATATTAGTGAACGAAGGGAGAAATAATATTACAAAGAATTTCATAGGGCACGGCGTACAAAGCCAGAAGAACCTCATAGTACATAGAGATAGAGGGTTCGATTTCTTTGTCAGCCACATCACAGGCCACATCATGCAAAATGCACCGACACTACAACAAATAGACACTTCCACATCTCAAGAACTCGAGCATACATCGGTCAAAACCACTTTGTACTACTTCCTTAGAGAAAAGTCTATTTCTCACAATTTTCCATGGCTGAAAAGATAAACATCAAAACACACTCTGGAGATCATATAACAATATCCGAGATAAATAATTTCAGCATTATTAGACAAGACTAACATCACTCCACCAATAGAAGCACACCTAGTTTGTAGCTTGTACACAAACCTTCAAACTTTTCAGTTCACGTGTTCTCAGTTTTTGTGCTAATCAAGTGCATATGATCATGGTGCAAACCAGTTCCTCCGTTCCATAATTCTTGTCGCAGATTCAGGTGTATCTATTCATAAAATATGTCTAGATACATCCAAAATTGCGACAAGAATTATGGAACGGAGGGAGTACAAGCTTGGCCTTTACTAGAGAGGCAAATACTAAACCTCCTAGACTATCAAGTCATTTGAGATTTATTTTCTGTATCATGTGCGCATGAGACGCTCGTGGATCAGAAAGCACAGAAGTCTGGTACTCATAGGCCTTTTTGAAATTTATCAAATCCATGCCAGTGTCATCTTACTAATTAAGTAACTGAGCAAGAAGATAAGGACATATCAAAAGCATAAACTACACATGATCAACCAACATAACACATTAGAAGATCTCATGTGTTGACAGTTTCAGATCCAAACAATTCCACCCAACTTCCTGCCTACAAGCAACAGAAGTCCCATAAACCAGTTGAATCAATGAGAAGGCATATTGTGCGAACAGTTATGCCGAATATCCAAAGAAAAATATGGAGAGATTGAGAGCCTCAGTGTCAATATAAGCATTGCTTAGTACTATTCAAATTTGATGAACTAATACTATGTTTTGATAAAGCAGGCATGCTATTTTCAATGATGATTAACATCAGGATCAACCACGGCGAATATAATATTGCAAGCAAAACTGTTGAAAGAGAAAACACAACAAGCCAGTTTCCAGCTATTCAGGTATCAGATGTCACCACACCGACTAAGTAACAAACAACCAACTTATTCGTATAGATCTAGTCCATCAGAATGAAGCAACAATTCCGGAAAGTAATCGGAATGGATGTTAGCAAAGAGAAACTAATTGTATTTCTGTTGTTTGTGCAATGAAGATAGCGAGGTAGTATTACCTGGAGTATAGTAGAAATTTGTGTAGGGATAAAATTCGATTAAACGATTGCCATTTTCCATTCTTTCAGAAATCTTGGTGATCTGCATCGACTCAAGCTGGAGCATGAACCTTCCAATTCTTGTAGATAGAACAATCACATTTGTGTCCTCATCATACCCCACCAAAAGTACCCGGCTGTCGTCCCTAGGCATTTCCCGTGGAAACAACATCCCCTCCAGTTGAATGGTTTTGTGCATCAGCACCCACCCGACAACACCGTTGCAGTTTGATTCCCTCTCCCACAATTGGATGCTCAGCTTCGAGATAACTGCGAGGCCAAGGCCGCTACCGCCATCTGTCCGTAAGGGCTGACAGGACCAGCACCAAGTACAATGTGCATTCCCTGGCTTCTCTACCACACCAAGAGTCTGGGCTTCAACATTGAACGCGAGCATGCCGCCATCAGAAAACAACCAGTAGAGCGCATCTCCAACGAGGACGCTGGGCCTTATCGGATGGATCACATGAGTAGTCGCCGTTGAGACGATGTTTCCCCATACACCCGGCACGGAGTCGTAGAGGCAAGCGAGAGCCTGCGAGCACCCGCCGCGCGCCAACACCAGCTTAAACGGGCTCCAGAGGCAGTCACCGTGCACATGCCCGTCCTCGGGGTCCGCAGCGCACAGCACCGCGGCGTGCCAGCGCGCGCCAGCCAATGCCCCTCGTCTCAGTGCTGTAGAGCCCCGGCGGGAAAGGCACACGGCGCTGGTGGCCGGTGAGAGGGTCCCACACGACAACCTTGCAGTCGTGGTCGTTGATCAGGACGGCGAGGCCGTGGCGGCAGCCCATGAATTGCCACCGGTGGCAGCGGCGGTGGCGGCTCCGCGGCGCGGAGAAGCGGGCGGGAGGGATGTGGTCGGACGAGTGTAGGACGGCGGTGAAGACGGGTTCCACGCCGATTTTTTTTCCAAACGATCCGAAGGATCGAATTTTCATTATCAGCAGATAACGAAAATACACCAGATTCAAGTCACCACAGGGGGAGGATCGCCGCCTAATGCTAGCGTTCAAAGCGGAAGATTAGAAGTTTTAAAGGCAATTACAACCCACAACACCCCTGCCTAAAGCAAAGGGGCCAACAAACCAGGATAAAAGGAAGGTAACTAGCTAAACATGAAGCTAGACAACATCTCCAAAAGCATCACGGCCACCAGGGATGACTTCTCTTTTTTTAGTGGCTTCCATCAGGGTGTCTGTCATCAGAGCTCCTGTTCTCCAGACGAGGGCGATTTCCGTTAGCAGCATTCCCCGAAGAATCCCCATCAGTATCAACAGATGCAGCGAGCCTTAACAGACCGTCAGCACCAGCACGGAGCTCCAGAGCATCTTGTTCACCATGAAGACCTGACCAATATTTCATAAAGACAACAGCATAATTGATTAGTTCAACAGGCGAGTTAATGAGCTTATTCTCAAAACATGCTCTGTTTCTAAGCTTCCAAATGGACCAGCATATAGCTGCAAGTCCAGCAATTTGAGTGTTGCGACTAGCAGTGACAAATTGGGGAAACCACCAAAAAAATTGGGAGAAACTCCCAGGGCGTGTGGGAGATTTGATGGCAGTTGCAACAGAACTCCAGACAAACTTGGCAGCAGGGCAACCAAAGAAAAGATGATTGATTGTTTCATGGGCATTACAGAATTGGCAAATTGGATTACCAGACCAATTTCTTTTGAGGAGATTGTCTTTTGTAGCAATGGCATTATGCCAAATTAGCCAGAGCCAGATCTTGATTTTAAGAGGTATCTTGCTTTTCCAGAGATGCTTAAAGGATCTATCCAAACCATTCCTGCATAAATGTTTATACACGGATTTCACAGTAAATTCCCCATTTTTAGACCACTTCCAGCAAGGAGAGTCTTTTTCCTGTGACAAGTTAATCTGACTCATCAAACGAATCAGACCAGCCTCTTGGATGATCAAGTCAGGTGTCAGCCATCTTCTATAGGTGAAACTCCAACCCATATCAGCTGCTTCTGCTACAGTGACATTTTGATTGTTGCAAACATCAAAAAGAACTGGGAACATATCCTTAAGAGGACTAATGCTACACCAAGAATCACCCCAGAAGCTAGTCAGATTACCATTCCCAACTCTCATTCTTCTGCCACAGAGATAAATGTTCCTGACTTGCAACATATCAGACCAAAGAGGGGAGTCTCCAGGTCTATGCTTAGCATAATACACACCTCTGCCTCTCAGATACTTTGTTCTCATGAAATCCTGCCAAGGACCATTACTATGTTCCAGTTTCCACCACCACTTACACATCAGGCTGATGTTGAACTTGGACAAATCTTTGACTCCCAGGCCACCTTTCTGTTTAGGTCTGCAAATCCACTTCCATTTAACAAAATGATATTTCCTTTTATCAGCACTACCAGCCCAAAAAAAGGATCTAATTGGTTTGTCCATTTGCTCTAAGTTTGTTTTATGCAAAATTCTCAGAGACATCTGATAAACAGCAGTACTGGACAGACATGCATCAATCTTGATTAGTCTCCCACCAATAGACATAGAATTGCCAATCCAACCACTCATCTTTTTCTTGGTCTTTTCTCCCAGAAATTTCATCTCAGAAACAGAGGTTCTTCTGGCACAAACAGGAGTTCCCAAGTACTTAATGGGCCAAGTGCCCTTCTGGCAATTGAACAAATCTGAATAAAAATTTTGCTTGTCATCATCATCCAGAATCATCAACACTTCACTTTTTTCAAAGTTGATTTTCAAACCAGACATAGCCTCAAAAATATACAGCAGCAATTTCAAATTCACAGCTTGATGAGCAACATCCTGAATCAGCAGAATGGTATCATCAGCATACTGAAGGATAGCAACACCATTAGTCACCAGATTATCTGCCAGTCCAGTAATCAAACCATTGGATTGAGCTAGCTGGACCATCTTCCCCAAGCTGTTTGCTGCCATATTAAATAGGAATGGGGCAAAGGGATCACCTTGCCTGACTCCCTTATGACTGGTAAAATATGGGCCCACCGTATCATTAACTTTGACACTGAGGGTCCCACCAGCAACTACCTTTTTAATCCAGGTCAACCAGTTGCTACTGAAACCTTTTTGCTTACAACAGTCAAACAGGAATCTCCAATTTACCTTATCATAAGCTTTTTCAAAATCAATTTTCAGCACTACACCTTGATTTTTTCTATATTTCTCTTCCCTCAACACTTCCTGAAGCAACATTACTCCATCAGTGATAAATCTCCCTTTAATGAAGGCAGTTTGGCATGGCAGTAAGAGTTTGTTCATAACAGGGTTTGCCCTGACAGTCAACGTTTTTGTTACAATCTTGAAAAAGACTTGCAACAGACAAATGGGCCTAAATTTCTGAATCACATCAGCATCATCAGACTTAGGGATTAAAGTAACAACCCCATAGTTGATTCTGGTAAGATCAATCTTGTGGTCAAATAAATCCTTGAAAACTTGCAGGATGTCAAACTTAATGATATCCCAGCAAGATTGAAAGAACTCAATAGGGAAACCATCAGGACCAGGTGCCTTATTTTTCTCCATATGATCGATAATGTCTTTAATTTCCTCCAAGGAGAAGGACTTGTCCATATCAGTACAGTCAAGATTGTCCAGCTTTTCATCAGCTGTCCAAACATCTTCTCTCAATCTGATACCTGTATCAACTACAGGACCAAAGAGCTCCTTATAAAAAACAGTAGCATGATCTAGGAGAGCTGCATCTCCCTGAATAATAGAATCACCTTTTTTCAAGGAGAAAATGGTCCTTTTCCTTTTACAACCATTAGCTGCTCTGTGGAAGAAAGCAGTATTACTGTCACCCTTGAGCAGCCAGTTTTCTCTTGATCTCTGCCTCCAGAAGGACTCCTCCTTCTCCAAGATGTTCAGCATCTCTTGTTGTAGAAAAATTTTCCTATCTCTCTGAGATAGGGATAGAGGCCCCAACTCCTCCATCCCTTCTAGCTCCTTCAGTTCATTAGATAAGTCTTTTTTCTTTTTAATGTCAGCACCTCTCAAGTTGGCACCCCAACCTTTCAGAGATTTTTTAACATTTTTAAGCTTTTTCACCAATCTGTCCAAACTGTCCCTGGCAAACACTTGCTGATTCCAACACAGCTTCACCCTGTCAAGGAAACTGTCTTCTGCAAGCCACCTTTTCTCAAATCTGAACTCCTTTTTCCTAATTCTGATATCAAGAGTATCAAGAATTAAAGGATTGTGGTCAGACATATCTCTGACTAATTTATGGACAGTAACAAGGGGGAAAAGCATTTCCCAGGAGCTGCTCATCAAAAATCTGTCCAACTTTTCTAAGGTGGGGTCAGAGTGATTGTTGGACCAAGTATATTGTCCACCAGACATATGAATCTCTCTCAAGGCACAAGTGTTAATAATAGAATTAAAGATATCAGTCCATTTATTATGGCTCATAGCTTTATTCTTTTCATTGGAAAATCTCAGCAAATTGAAATCCCCTCCTACCAAAATTGGTAGGGATTGATTACTGCAAACATTACCAAGCTCCACCAAAAACTCTTCCTTATTATTGATTTGAGCAGCACCATAAACAATGATGAAGCACCACTTCTGATTAAGCTTCAGATCAAGCAAGGTCACTTTAATGTGAAATCTGCCTACAGAAGTGTCACAAATGGTAAACCTGGATAGCCTAAAACCACCCAGGATACCCCCACTTCTACCCACTGAGCTGATCCATTTCCAGTCAAATTCTCCTCTAGGGTCAAATCTCCTGAGAAAAGCAGGAGAAAAGTCTTTCTTGATAGTTTCCTGCAGGCCTATGAAATCTAGCTGCTGCTCTCTTATTAAATTTGCCAAGAAAGTACTCATCCCTTTCTTGCCAACCCCTCTGCAATTCATAGAAGCACCTATCATAGATATTTTGGATTCTTCCTTCTTATCCTGGTTCCAGCTACAATGCCACTCACAGGGTGGTCATTGAAAGCCTTCACCTGGGCAGCACATGATTTTGATTGTGCCCCCAAGGTAGAATCACTTGATTTTGACTGTGATCCACCTCTCCCAATTTTACAAGCTGATTTCCTGGCTCTTCTTTTCTTTCTAGACAAAACAGGAGTAAAATCTTCCTCTCCCTCATCACTATTGATATCACTCAAATCATTGCCAAAACCCAACAGCAAAATTTGATTTGAATCTTCATCATTGTTGTTAACAGAGGAAACATGCATAGAGGAAATATTATGTCTAGCAATTTCTAAATCTTTCAAATAGCTAACTTTCTCAAGATTAAAAGATTCAGAGTTAACTCCCATTTCCAGGGCCTTATTTAAAATTTCCTCATCAGCTAACAAGGAAAAAGAATTGTGTGAGTTTAAATTTGTACCTGGGATGTTTCTTGCTTCAATGTTCTCCATGGCCCTGACATCAATCCTTGAATTGTGAGCACCAGTGGCTTCAATCCTGGCACTCATTCTAGGGGCCTGTTGCTGTTGCCTTCCTCCAGAAGCATGAGAGATATCACCACCTGAGGATTCATCAATGGGAGGGTTATCAACCTGAGAAAGGGGGTCTTCCTGAGTATCAGGATCAGCTTGAGGGCCATCAATAGGGATAACAACAGCAGTTCTCTCATCTCGAAGTGAGGGAGCAGCCAGGGCAAGAACTCCCTGCCCCTGTGTCAGGAAAGGAACATCAGAGTCCTGTGAGTTATCACTGCTGTCATAATCAATCATCTCATCAGAAGGATCATTGTCTTCTTCTTTATTTTCAACAATGGGGTCGAGAAGCCCTTTATATTCCTTCTGGATGGTGAAAGCTTTATCACTGCTGGACCTTGCAAGAGAATTGAGAAACTGTTTGTAAGAATCAGCAGCTTTTCTGGAGGGAGAGCTTGCTCCAGAGTGAGAAGGGAGAGAGGCAAGTGCTTCAACAACTTCCATGTGTACTTCAGGAAGGGGAGTAGGAACAGCAGAATCACAAGGTAGCTCTATTTCAAACAATTTCCTTTTACCAGAATCTTTGCATCTTGGTTGAGGGGATGAATGCATGGAGGACTGCCTGTGAGAGCCAGTGTATGTGCCAGAAACTTTGGGGGGAGCAGATTGGGATCCAGCATCAGAGTCCTGGAGGCCCACTCTCTGTCTTTTTGGAGATCCATGATCACCTTCATTACCAAGATTGTCAACAGGAATAGCAGACTTGTTACCATTGTTAGATGTGGGGTCAAAAAGCTCTCTAGAGTACTGGAGTTCATAGAGGCCCTTCTTAATTTCAGCAATCCTAGAATTAGGAACCAGAGCCAAATCTTGGCTACCAACCTTCACCCTCACATACGCAAAGTGCCTGAGATAATTCTTGTCAAGGGCCAGAGGCTTGCCAACAAGACTTGCAGCATAGAAGACAGTGGATTTGTTCCTAAATTTCATAGGAATGCCCTTTATCCTGAACCAAGCCTCTTGCAGGTGGGAGATAGGCTCAATGTCACCAGCCCATTTCTCAAGACTGATAATAGCTCCAGGAACAGTCCTCATAAACAGTTTACCAAAGTGAGCAAGTTCTTCAATAGTTTTGGCTGAAGGGAATCTGGTTCTGAATTCAGTAGCAGAAACTTCTTTAGCAAAGAATCTCCAGTTGATCTTCATTGATTCAGCCCAGACGTTGAACTCATGCTCAATGTTTCTACAATTCACTTCCCCTTTCTCAACAGTAATGTGAGCATAATTAAGCTGCTCAACAGGATAATTGTCTTCATCAGGAACGGGAATTGAGTAGAAACCAGAACCAAACTCTTCACTGCCGAAGAAAGGGGCCTTGTAGTCCCCTGGCTCACACTCTTGACAAACAGAAATATGATGGTCACCACCACAAACCAAGCAGACAGGATTACCATTACTTCTACGAGGATCATTTCTTCTAATTGCAGTCGGCAGGGAGGCCGGAACTGACGGAGGTACAGAGGACCCCGCCAACTCCGGCAGAGAAGCCAAGGACTGCGAGCTATCAGCGGCAACAACAGATCTAGGAACAGGCTCTGCCGGGGGAACAACCGCAAGCGCAACTGCATCTACAGCATTAGACGGTGGTAGAGAGGAGACAATGGGACTTACATCATCAGATCTGGTAGAGATGGGGTTAGAGGAAGCTCCATGGGCCATCTCAGGACGGTGAGCCCAGCGATCGCGTGCACGTTGTTCTTCTTCTTTGCGATTCCTCTCAGTAAGAGCACGCTCACGCGCCGCTCTCTCCGAGATTCTTGTAGCTTCTCGCTGGCGTTCATCATCAAGACGCCTGCGCTCATCAATCCTTCTGCGCTCCTCGAATCGGAGACGCTCCTGATCAGCAAGCCGCCTTTCTTCATCACGACGTCGGATCTCATCTTCACGGCGCCACTCTTCATCACGGCGGCGCTCTTCTTCCCATCGACGTTGTTCATCTCTTCTATCAGCATCAGATCCAGCCCTAGGCCGGTAGCCGAAGTAGTTATTTCTTCTGTTGGGAGATCTGCGGCCACCTCCAAAGCGCCGATCCATCCTGGGAAGGGAAGCGATCTGTGTAAAAGATCTGTTGTCGCCGGCGACCGTTCCCGACCAACGGCGCGGCGGAGTAGGTGGATGTGTGAGATCTGATCTGGGCGGAGGCGGCGGAGAGACGAAGACAACCGCTCCCGTATCGAAAGATGTAGGGTTAACCCTGAACTGCCCCGCAGTGCGGCCTAAAGCAGTGTCACCAAGAACAGTGTTGGGCTGAGGCCCAACATCAGCCATCATGGAAGAGCCCGAAAGAACTCCGGATCTACCATGCGGGCAAACAAATTCACAGCGCTTAGCAACGTGTGATCGCAAGCGTTGGGCTCGACCCAAGAAAATTCGGTCCAACCCGCTACCAATCCTCGGACCAAACAGAACTTGAATGCCTCCAATCTCCCGCGCGAACCCAGAACTGAACTCTGAAACCCTGAGATCAGAAACAGAGAGAAGATTGCGATCCAAATCAAGAAAACGAGATCCACCAGAATCCGAAGAAGCAAATCCAGGCGTGCGAATTATCAATCCGTCACGCACAAAACGGAGAATCACGGCCCGCTCAAAAAGCAGATCCGAGTCTCCCGAGATCTCATCGCAAATCGCGGAGGAATCGACGGATAGCGGCGTCGATGCGTGGTGGAGGGAGGACGACGGCGGCTCGGGGTTGCCTGAGGGCGGCACGAGGTTGCTTGACGGCGGCGCGAAGTTGTCCGGGGGCGGCGCGGAGTTGCTTGAGGACGGCGCGGGCGGCGCGAGGTTGTCCGGGGACGTCATCCCTTCCCAAATTCAATAATTAATCTGCACCATGAGAAGAATAGTTTCCGACCAGTCTTGCTTTATGGTTCCACGCCGATATGCCCGGCGAAGAAGCCGAGCAGAGGAGGGTCGCGGTGGTGCTTGCGGAAGCGGCGGAGGAATTTGGGGTCGGAGAGGGTGCTGCGCCAGCGTCTGCAGACGAGGGAGGCGCGCGGGAGCGAGGACGGCTGCGGAGGGAGGCGGAGGAGGATCTCCTGGAGGAGGTTCTCGTCTTCGAGCGCGGGTGCGCGCGAGGAAGGGGAAGGGCAGCAGCTCATACTTACTTGAGTCTGAAGAGTGGGTAACTGAAATCCCCAAATCTAGGGTTCCTACAAGCAGTCAAAGAGAGGAAGAGAATCATGAGGACAGATGCAGTAAACTGAAATTGGGGAGCAGTATGTAGGGGGAGAAGCACAGAAATTGTTGGCGCGCACCGTTTCTCCGAGGGCCAGGCCGGAGCGCCGCCGTGGCCCGTCGTTCGCCGTGGAGGAGGACGGGGGGAACGAGCTGCCGGAGGGAAGGCACGGCGGCAGGAGCGAAGCCGCGGGATAACCGCACGGGCGGAGAGATGAACCCCCTCCGTCCCGTCCCGTCCCGTATATCAGATGAAAATGAGTAAAAAGCCAGTTCTATGTACACGGCCAGGGGTGCTATGGTCTTTTCCCGTTGGTCACAAAATCTTACAATTTGGGACAGAGATTTGGTGCACATGGACACTAGTGATCTCATTTTTTAAATAAATCAAAAAAATCATATTTTGAGTTTTAAAAAATTCTGAAAAAAATCTGCATATAGCCAATAATGTATCCCACAAATGTGTAAAATACGAATTTTAAATACTTTATATTTTAAGTTACACAAAAAAAGACAAAAATCTAGATGTGAGTATTCATTGTTAATTAAATCTCCAAAAACATGTCAGATTTTGTTATTTGTATCTAGCAAAAAGTAAAAATAATTTTTGGTTGAGATTTTGCATGATTGTGAGATGTTTCACTGACAATTTTCAGAATTATTTTTCAATTTTTTTTAATAACTAATAAACATTTTTTTAAATGACGAGAGCACTGAAGCACGGGAGCCAAAAACACTTTCCCTATAATTTGTAAAAATTGATAATCCATTGTGGTCAATTATGCTTATCTTTATCCCTATTCCCAGCATATTGATTTCGAAATTTTCCGGTAAATCCGAATGCACGGGACTAGTGAGGATGACAATTTTTTTCCTCCCATCAACTTTAATGGAATCAGGTGAATATTTCTTTTGAACTCGGAATCATGTCATTCCATTAACCAGACGTTCCAGCAAAATCACTGGAAACCTAATCATGGACGAAGGTAGGAGCATGACCCGGTCATATGGGTTGGGGTACATTCACCATCTTCGAGCCATAGTCCGCAAGAAAGTCTGTGATTTTATTACACGTTCTTGGGCAATAAAACAAAGAAAACAAACTAAAGTTAGCCTAGAAAAAGCTTTTATCTCTTCAAATAGTAATCCATTTAGGGGATGAATGCGTAATTATTACTTCTCACAATGGGATTGGAGCCTATCGTGAGGGGAAAACATACTAATCGCCCCGCTCTGGGGTGTATTCACGCTCACACACATGCGAGAGCAGCATGTCGCGGCCCAAGTGTCTTGGGTATTTCCGTTTTAGTTCTTTTTGGTTCAGTTTTCTTGTTTTTTTTTCATTTTTCTTTGTCTCTTCTCTCGTTTTGTCGGTTTTGTTTTTATTTTTTTATTGAAAATTTTGAAAAAACTAATTTTAACATTTTTCCGTTTGAACATCTTTAAAATTCAAACAGATTTCAAACTTGAACATTTTTCAATTTAAGTATATTTTAAGTTTGAATTTTGTTAACTTTGAATATTTTTTAAATTTGAATATTTTTAACTTTGAACATTTTTATAATCCAAACATTTTCAGACATGAATATTTTTCAAAGTCTGAAAATTTTCAAATCTGAAATTTTTAGAAAAGTAAAATTAATACGGAAAAAGTTGCCAGATAAACGTTCCTGGACGAATGGGCTGGCCCAATAGGAGCGAGCAAGGGGGAGCCGCTGCGTGCGTGGATTACTCTCACATGCACGCGAGCGGGGTATAGGGATCTGCTTATGTGAGGCTAGTGCAAAGGGGCTCGCGTGATGGACTTTTGCCTTTGGGGAGAGATGCAGTGTGAATGCACTAAATTGGACCCATCTAAAGAAGGATTCCCGCTCCAAAAAGAAAAATTCTAAGGAAGGATTTCGCTTTTTTTTTAGAATGCCACTTTATTGATTAAATCAAATCATTACAAAGAGTATCACGGATGCAATCCGGACCTCCATCACGAAAGATAGAAAAACCATAGTGTTCAGCTCTGCGAGCTAGACGATGTGCTGATTCATTTAGCAAACGACCCACATGAGTAAACTTCACTGACGTGAAACTTGCGGCCATCTCCTTAATGGAAGGATTTCGCTTTAAGTTGTATGTATCTTGGTTTTTTTGGGGTTTCCGGTTAACTGAGAGTAAAAACTGAATTTTTATATTAAGTTCACTTTATCATATATTCATATTTATTCACCATATTAGTCTCGGTTTCATACCGGTTAATTCGGTTTTTGTGTTTGGTTTTAGTTTTTTTTATGCCCACCCCTAGTCGAACGGCCATGATGAATCATCATGGCCGTTCGACCGGAACAAGACTTTGGCTGACTTGAGGAAAGTATAAGGTTGTATCATGTAAGAAGAAAGAGTTTTAACACCACATGCACACTCTCTAGAAAACCACCGTTGTCGTCTTTCGCTGGCCTATCTATAGGAGGGCTTAACACATTGGTCTTGCTAGGTTGTCGTCGATGCTGCCACAACGCTATCGCCATGCGTGCATCCATCAATACGGGTCCATTGCCAAGAATCTGTTGCGCCACGTCGTCGAGACCCATCGTCGTTGACGTAGTAAATGCCACAACGCTCCACCTCCTGATGCATCCAACAAACATTTCTCCAAACCGATGCCTCTAGGGGCAGACCATCATCGTAATGCCGCCATAGCCCGGTCCGGGAGTCCTAGATCTAGGGTTTCCGCCAAAGCAACCCGAGAGAGGGAGATGCAGGCTACAACCACAATGTCTTTAACAAGGTAGCGTCGCATAAACACCGCCATGGCAGAAGTTGAAGCCCAAAAAGTACCTTTAACAAGATAGCGACGCATAAACGCCGTCGTTCATTGCAATCGACTAGATCGCAATCTTGCCACCATCGTCAGCTGCCCTGCAAGAGAACGGCCATGGTCCGTCACCACCATTCGCCTGAACCTGCGGCCATATGCCAGGGCAAAGCCTAGCCACGTTGATGATTGCTGAATTCCACCTCCCATGACTTTCGATGCCGCCGCGAAAAGCTGCCCCGCCGCCGAGAGGAGGGGAGGGGATGCGGCCGTGTTATGTGGTGAAGACTATGGTTGCCCCCATGTCACCCTAGGTGGGGAGCAGCGCGGAGGTCTTTCAGTCTAAATAAAAGTTACATAAACATGTATGTTATGGTCGGTTTGACCTATTCACGTAGGAAGCCCTCTAGTGGCTAGTTATGGGCTTAGCTCAAGTAAATTAGGGGCTTAGTCCAAGTAAATTAGGGTTTAGAGGAGGCCATCCTCCTATATAAACACTTGTATCCCTTCGAGATTAATCAGACAATATTCAGTATCATTACTGTCTCGTCTCCTGAAGGGAGACGGGAGACCCCTGCGCCCCCGCCGCACCAACCCTAGCCGCCGCCTCCTTCCTCGCGACGGCGCCCAGCCGCCGGCGCCGAGCTCTCCAACCTCTCCGCCCTCACTTCCACCCTTACAATCTCCGCCCTAGACCCGGTAGAACCCTAGCCCCTACCACTTTGGTATCGGATTGCCTAGGTCTCATGGGCTCCAACAGCCCCCCGTCGACCCCGTCGCCGCCCGTCCACCACCGCCGCCGCCCCACGGGCCTCCCCTCCTGCCCGGACCTCGCCCGCCATCCGTTTCGAGCTGGGATCTCAGGCCGCGGCCGCCCACCTCCGGCCGCCCGCCGGCCGCCGCCGTTCCGCCGCCGCTCCACTCCGCGCCGCGGTGGCGCGTGGCCGCCTCTCCTCCCCAATCGACGCATCGACGGTGCGGCGCGGGCTCAGAGCGGCCAGTTCAGCTGCCGGTTGGCGGTGGGCGGCGCTTGCCGCGAGCACGTCCTTCAACCCGGGCCGCCAGGAGGGCGCCCCCGAGCACGCAGCCGCCCCGCTTCACCAAGCGGAGTTCGCCACCTACGACGGCGCCACCGATCCCCTGAACTGGCTGAACCAGTGTGAGCAGTTCTTTCGGGGCAGCGGACGCTCAGCGCCGACCGCACGTGGATCGCCTCCTATCACCTACGGGGCGCCGCGCAGACTTGGTACTACGCCTCGAGCAGGACGAGGGCGGGATGCCGTCCGGGAGCGCTTCCGCGACCTGTGCCTCCGCGGTTTGGGCCGACCCTACGCGGAAGCCGCCTCGCCGAGCTGGGACGCCTCGCTTCACCACCACGGTCCAGGACTTCGCCGATCGCTTTCGGCGCTCGCGTGCCATGCCCCGGGCGTCTCTGCGCGGCGACCTCCGGCGGCACCGCCACGCGTCGACGTCGTCGCACGAGCCTGCGGACTCCGGGCGGCCATGTCTGGCACTCCCTAGCAGGCGCCGCGAACGCCCGCGTCCGCCCGCGGGCCGCGCTCGTCCGCCACGACCGCCCACGCGGCGCGGCGCGCTGGGCCGAGCCTCGGCGTCCTTCGCCGCGTCGGCGGGCCGTGCGGCCGACGCTATGCTTCAATGCGACGATGTACGCGCTGCCACACGTACGCCCCTCTTCTACACGGCGTCGGCCAGACGTCACACCGCCGGCGGCGCCGCCACCATCACCGAGGCCGGTGTCACGACCTACGCGCCGGTCGACGCGTCCGCCTTCGTCGTCTCTCTTCATGCTATGGCGGGCATCAAGGGCCAAGACGATGCTGCTTCCGGTGACTATCAATGGGGAGCGTCTTACTGCGCTGGTGGACACGGGCTCGACGCACAACTTCCTGTCCAACACCGCCATGCGCCGCCTAGCTCTCCAGCAGGCGGGATCGGAGAAGTACAGCATCATCGTCGCCAACGGGGACCGCCTTACGTGCCAGGGCGTGGCGCGACAGGTTCCCGTGCTCGTAGGCGACGAGCCGTTCTCCATCGACTACGTCGGCGTCGACTTGGGCTGCTACGACTTCATCCTCGGCCTCGACTTCCGAGCACCTTAGGCCCCATCCCGTGGGACCTCGACATGCGACCCTCATCTTCGGCGCGGGCGGCCGCCGTGTTCACCGGACGGGCTTGGGCAGCGGCGCATCCCCGCGCTACACCGATGGCCGCCGCTGACGAGGCGCACTGCTCCTGGTCGCCTTACTTCGCAGACGGCGACCTCTTCGATGAGCCGCAGGGCCTCCCCCTCGCGGCCTGCGACGACCGCATACACTGCTGCCGAACACGGCGCCCATCGCGTGCGGCCGGTACCCCACCAGACGAGCGGAGCTCGGGTGGGGGCCATGCTAGCAGGGCATCATTCGGATTTCACGTCGCCGTTCGCCGCTCCCGTGCTCCTTGTGCGCAAGGCCGATGGCACGTGGCGCTTGCATCGACTTCCGCGCCCTCAACACCGTCACGTCCAAGGACAAGTTCCCCATCCCCGTGGATGAGCTCCTGGACGAGCTGCATGGCGCGCGCTTCTTCACCAAGCTCGACTTGCGCTCGGGCTATCATCAGGTGCGCATGCACCCGGACGACATCGCCAAGACGGCGTTCCGCACTCACCATGGCCACTACGAGTTTTTGGTGATGCCGTTCGGCCTCTCCAACGCGCCGGCGACCTTCCAGGCCTTGATGAACGACGTGCTCAGCCCCTACTTACGCCGCTTTGTCTTTGTTTCCTTTGATGATATTTTGATCTACAGCGCATCCTGGGCGGAGCACCTGCAGCACGTGGCCATCAAGACAACGAGCTTCGAGCGCATCGTCTTCATCTCAAGCGCTCGAAGTGCTCGTTTGGCACAACCTCCGTCGCGTACTTGGGCCACGTCATCTCCGCCGACGGTGTCGCGATGGACGCGGACAAGGTCGCCGCCGTCGCCGCTGGCCGTCGCGCGAGCTCTTCGCAGATTTTTGGGCCTCGCGGGATACTACCGGCGGTACATCTAGGACTTCGGCCTCATCGCCGCGCTCACGCGCCTGCTTCGCTACGACGCTTTCTCCTGGACGAGGAGGCGGCCACGGCCTTCGCCGCCCGCAGCGGGCCTCACGACGGGTCCCGTTCTTCGGATGCCGGACTTCGACGAGCCGTTTGTGGTGGATGCGACGCCTCGCATCGGCCGCGCCGTCCTTCACCAGGGCGAGGGCCACTCGCTTTCTTCGCCCGCCCCTTCGCTGTGCGCCACCACAAGCTCGCGCATATGAGCGCGAGCTGATCGGGCTGGTCCAGGTGCGCCAGGCGGGCGTATCTTTGGGGCCGACATTCCGTGTGCGCACGGACCACCACTGACTGAAGTTCTTGGATCGCGCCTCTCACGGCCGCAACATCGTGGATCAGCAAGCTCTTCGGCTTCGACTTCACCGTCGAGTACCGCCGGCCGCCTCAACACGTCGCCGACGCCCTGTCCCGCCGCGACATCGACGACGCCGTGGACGCGCCCACGGTCGGTGCGGCCCTCTGCATCCACTCCGGGCCATCTTTCGCCTTCATCGACGAGGTTTGCCGCGCTACTGCCGAGGCCGCGGATGCGCAGCAGCTGCGCCAGCGCCTGGCCGACGGCGAGTTGGCCGCGCCATGGCGCCTGGACGAGGGACTACTCCTCCATGGGCGCCGCATCTTCGTGCCGGATCATGGAGACCTGCGCCACCAGGCCTTGTCCTTGGCACATTCTGCAGGTCACGAGGGCGTCCAGAAGACCCTGCACCGTCTCCGTGCGGATTTTTACATTCCAGGGGATGGCGTCCTGGTGCGAGACTGGGTGCGAGCATGTGTCACATGCCAGCGGAACAAGACGGAGACGCTCCGTCCGGCGGGCTTACAGCGCTGGACATGCCGTCCCAGGTGTGGGCGGACATCTCCATGGACTTCATCGAGGGCTGCCAAAGGTTGGCGGCAAGTCCGTCATCCTCACGGTGGTCGACCGTTTCTCCAAGTACGCGCACTTCATCGCCCTCGGCCATCCCTATACGGCGGCGTCGTGGCACGCGCCTTCGACGGCACCGTTCGCCTCCACGGGTTTCCGTCCTCCATCGTCAGTGATCGTGATCCTGTGTTCACGGGTCACGTCTGGAGGGACCTCTTTGGGTTGGCGGGCGTGAAGCTCCGCATGAGCACGGCGTTTCATCCTCGACGGACGGCCAGTCCGAGGTCGTCAACAAGATCATCGCCATGTACTGCGCTGCATCACCGGGGATCGTCCACGAGCTTGGGTGGACTGGTGGCGTGGGCCGAGTACTTTACAACATGTCCTACCACTCCGCGCTGCACACTACTCCCTTTGAGGTGGTCTACGGGAGGCCACCACCGGCGATGCTTCCATATGCGTCCGGTACGGCCCGTGAGACGGCGGATGACCTTGTGTACCCGTGACGAGATATCGCGAGGCGCGCCGACTTCTTCAGCTCGCACTGCCCCGGAGGTACTATGATGCACATCATCGCGAGGCGGAGTTTGCGGTGGGCGGCGGTCTGCTCCGCCTTGTTCACCGGACGACCCAGTCCTTGGACCCGCGCTCCCGGCGCAAGTTGGACCCTCGTTACGCCGGTCCTTTCCGTGTGCTGGAGCGCATCGGCAAGCTCGCCTACCCCTTGAGTTGCCTGCGGGCTCGTGCCTCCACGACGTCTTCAACGTCGGTCTCCTGAAGGCCTACCGGGGCGACCTCCTTCTGCACCACCGCTCTTTCCACCTACTTCGGATGGGCGTCGGAGCCTGCCCCGGCGAGTGTGGCTCGCGTGTTGAAGGCCCGCAACGCCGTGGTGTTTGGCACGTCTTGGTGCATTGGACAGGCCTGCCTGAGGACGAGGCGACTTGGGAGAAGCTTGAAGATCTCCGCCAGCAGTTTCCAGAAGTTCAGCTCGAGGACGAGGAAGCTTGGGAGAAGCTTGAGAAGGCGGGGAGAGATGTTATGGTCGGTTTGACCTATTCACGTAGGAAGCCCACTAGTGGCTAGTTATGGGCTTAGCTCAAGTAAATTAGGGGCTTAGCCCAAGTAAATTAGGGTTTAGAGGAGGTCGTCCTCCTAGATAAACACTTGTATCCCTTCGAGATTAATCGACAATATTCGGTATCATACTGTCTCGTCTCCTGAAGGGAGACGGGAGACCGCGCCCCCGCCGCACCAACCCTAGCCGCCGCCTCCTTCCTCGCGACGGCGCCCAGCCGCCGGCGCCGAGCTCTCCAACCTCTCCGCCCTCACTTCCACCCTTACAATCTCCGCCCTAGACCCGGTAGAACCCTAGCCCCTACCAATGTACTCCGTACGAGTGTACGACCTTCTATGTAAATGGTGGTGTGAGTGAAATGTGTCTGACCTGTTCACGAAATGTGGAAGGAATATCTACCGCTGCCAAACCAGGGAACACGACGTGCTGGCAAATGCATCAATGGCAAGCAAGGGAAGCGTGGTGCGTGCAAGGACACAAGAGCAGTGCTAAACAGTAACTCCTCTCCAACTCCAACAGCCCAAATCATATGGACGTGCAGAGGAGATGCAGTTCGCTGCAAAAATGAATGCCTGCACTGAACTGCACCCCTCTCGCCCACTCCTCCGAATCTGTGTTCCTCATTTCCCCCATGGCTCCAACGGGGCACAGCAGAAAGGAAGGCTCCTGCTTTCCCTATGAAGATGACGTGACACTTCGAGGCCATGCTTAACAGACGCCAGGCCCACGAAAACTAGCTCACGCAGGCAGGCGACACCGATTTGATCTTCTTTCCTCGCTTGCTCTATGATTGAAGAATATTCAGGACCATGCCATTCCACTGTACAACATACTACCATGGCCCCGCTCGATTCAAAGTTCTTGTGTTTTTACTGATTTATCTTGCAAATCTCATCTTCTCCATCTACTGGTTTATCCTAAAAGTCCCCACCCTCAAAGTTGTTACTGTGAGAAGGCTTCTCGAAACACCTGCTCAATCATTCAGTCTGAATCAGACATGGCAAAACTTCAGATAAGCTGCAACAACATGAGCTGCCAATGGATGGGCTGCGAGGAGCTCCATTGTTTCTTTCCCCTAGAGGTGAGCAGAATCATGGAGGAGGCAAGCAACCAACCATCTCATCGGACCGAACCAGCCAGCTACGAACTGCATTTCCCCATTCCTGCAAATGGGTTTAGCACGTCCAGCAACCACGCCCTGACTGCCATCACCACTCCCCCAAAAACCGTCCCAGCCTTAGCTTTCTGCAAACCCAGCAATGGCTAAAGGGATCAGCGTCTTTCCGAGCTGACCCCTTGGACAGGACAGTAGGGCCTCAACCACACAAGAGAACAAGAAGCAGCAGCAACAGGGATGGATGGATGGCTTTCTGTTGCGTGAAAAGGACCACTCCTTGGGACAAGAAAAGATAGGGGTGGCGATGGAGAAGATGAGTAGGAGAGACCCATCACCCATCGTGGCAGTTGGCAGAGGCAGCACATATAATCCTTGAGTAGTCTTTCTTTGTCGAGAGTCTACTGATCTGAAACCTATCACACAATCCCCTCCAGAAAGAGCAGGAATCATTTTATCGTGACACCTGAAGCGGCTGAAGGTGATGCTTTGCTTGAAGATTAGACAGATTACCCCACAATGGAAATGTGTCTATGAAGCGGTCAATGGTGGTGGTGGTACTACTAGCAGCAATGAGTAACACCTGTGCAAGAAAATGTTGCTCTTTGCCATGTTGATTGTAGAATGAGATGCAACGCTCGATGTATTGATCGGATGCATATGGCGGTACATATATTGGCCACGTTCTCGACTATACAAGGAAGGAGGCGGGCCCAATAGTAAATAAAAAGATATGTATCGCTATACAATAACTACAGAGGATACACATCCGGATATACAAGATATGTATCTCAACACCCCCCCGCAGTCGAAGCGTCGCCTGGTCGAACACACAGACTGGACCGGAACTCCTCGAAAGATGCCGTGGGAAGACCCTTGGTCATGATATCCGCAAATTGTTGGGAGGTGGGCACATGAAGTACTCGAATGTGCCCAAGAGCCACCTGTTCCCGAACAAAGTGGATGTCCAGCTCAATATGCTTGGCGCGCGATGGTGGACCGGGTTGGCGGAGAGGTTGGACGGCGGAGACGTTGTCGCGAGGACCACGGTGGCTGGCGACAGGACATGAGAGCTCAACGAGGAGTTGTCGCAGCCAGGAGACCTCGCAACCGCGTTAGCAACAGCCCGATACTCCGTGGCGCTGGAGCGAGATACCGTGGGCTGTCGCTTAGACGACCAGGAGATGAGCGAAGGGCCGAAGTAGACGCAGTAGCCGGACGTGGAGCGACGCGTGTCGGGGCAGCCGGCCCAATCGGCGTCCGAGTAGGCGACGATGTCCGTGGCGGTGGAGGCGTGGAGCGAGAGACCGAAGTCCATGGTACCATGAATGTAGCGGAGAATCCGCTTGACCGCAGCCCAATGAGGTTCTCGTGGAGCGTGCATGTGAAGGCACACCTGCTGAACAGCATACTGCAACTCGGGCGGGTCAAGGTGAGGTACTGCAGGGCACCGACGATGGAACGGTAGGAGGACGCGTCCAAGGAACCATCGTGGCGGAGAGCTTGGACTTCGTGTCGACAGGCGTGGCCGCGGGTTTGCAATTAAGCATACCGGCGCGGTCCAGGAGCTCATGGGCGTACTTGCGCTGATGAAGGAAGAAGCCGTCGGTGCGACACGACCTCGATGCCGAGGAAGTGCAGAGGCCCCAAGTCCTTGAGGGCAAACTCGGCGCGAAGACGGGGGAGCTGGCGCAGAGGTCCGTGGAGCTGGCCGTTAAGATGATGTCGTCGACGTAGAGCAGCAGATACGCGGTGGTGTCGCTGTTGTACGCGAACAGCGATGCATCGGAGTGGGTGGAGCGGAAGCCGAGTTGGTGAAGCAACGCTGCGATGCGCTGGTACCAGGCGCGTGGTGCCTGCTTGAGCCCGTATAACGAGCGCGAGAGTAGGCACACATGGTCGGGGTGGGCGCTGTCGACGAACCCGGGGGCTGCTGGCAGAAGACCTGCTCCTCGAGATGGCCGTGAAGAAAGGCGTTGGAGACGTCCATCGATGCACGGGCCATGCGCGGGAGACCGCGAGCTGAAGAACGGTGCGGATCGTCCCGGGCTTGACAACCGGGCGAAGGTGTCGGTGAAGTCGACGCCGGCGCGCGACGAAAGCCGCGAACCACCCATCGCGCCTTGTGACGGTCAAGAGTACCGTCCGGATGGAACTTGTGCTTGAAGACCCACTTCCCGGTGATGATGTTGGCGTGAGGTTGGCGGGGAACAAGCGTCCATGTTTGGTTCCGGTGCAGGGCGTCGAACTCGTGCATGGCCGCAAGCCACTGCGGGTCGCGGAGAGCAGCCCGGGAGGCGGCAGGGCGACGTAGGGCTGGTGAAGGCGCGGAAGTCGACGCGGTGCGACGTACTCGTCCGGGGGGTACCGCGTGCTCGGGACGCGCATACCCGCACGGGCGCGCGTGGAGGGGCCCATCGCCGGTGCGGGAGGAGGCGGAGGCGGGGCCGGGCGAGGCATCGCCCGAGCTGGGGCTCGAGGGCGATGCGGTGGAGGACGCAGCGGTGCCCAAGGATGACACGACGGTGCCCGAGGTAGTGCACGAGGGCGACGCGGGCGGTGTCTGGGGCGAGGCGGTGGCGCCCGAGGCAGGGCTCGAGGGCGCCACGTGTGAGCCCGAGGCAGAGCTCGAGGGCGTCACAGGAGGCGTCGTAGCTGTGGTAGAGGGAGCGCTTGGGGGCGCTGCCGAGCCAGGGACCTCCACCAAGGTAGGGTCGCGACGCCGCGGCTCCGCGGGAGGAGGGGTCCTCACCTGTTCCTGCAAAGGGAAAACAGTGCTCATCAAAGTAAACGTGCCGAGACGTGATGACGCGGTGAGAGACCGGATCATAGCAACGGTAGCCTTTGGTGTTAGCCGGGTAACCGAGAAATACACACGGAATGGAGCGAGGTGCGAGTTTATGAGGGGTGGTGGCAGCGGTGCTAGGGAAACAACGACAACCGAAAATACGGAGACCGTCGTATGAGGGAGGTGAACCGAACAGGAGGTTATGTGGTGTGTAATTCCAGCGAGGGCGACACGGGCGTAGGTTGACTAGGAGGGTGGCGGTGGAGAGGGCGTCCGGCTAGAACTGGGGGGCATGTGAGCATGGAATAGGAGAGTACGGACACAGTCATTAAGGGTGCGTAGGACGCGCTCGGCGCGGCCGTTCTGCTGGGAGGTGTATGGGCAAGTTAGGCGGAATATAGTGCCGTGGGTGGAGAGGAGGGTGCGGATGGTGGTGTTGTCGAACTCCTTGGTGTTGTCAGTTTGGAGGGCGAGAATGGGGCGACCGAACTGCGTAGACACATAAGAATAAAAGGCGGTGAGTGTGGAGGCGACGTCAGATTTCTTACGAAGAGGAAAAGTCCATACAAAATGAGAAAAATCATCAAGAATAACGAGATAATAAAGAAAACCAGAATGACTTGGTAGAGGGGACGTCCATACATCACTATGAAGTAATTGAAAAGGAAAAGATGCAACTGTGGATGAAGTACTAAAAGGAAGCCGAACATGTTTTCCTAGTCGGCAGGCATCACATGAGTGAGCCGCCAGTTTATTACATGAAAAAGAAAAGCCTTTCATGACGTGGCGGAGCGAGGTGGACCTGGGATGGCCAAGGCGAGCGTGCCAAAGGTCGACGCCGGTGGAGAGCGCCCGAGGTGCAGCGTGAGTGGAGGAGGACGGCTGAACGGGGTAGAGGTCGCCGGGACTCTCACAGCGGTGCAAAACCATCCGGGTACGGGCGTCCTTTACAGATAAGCCAAACGCGTCAAATTCCACAATTACAAAGTTATCACGAGAAAGAGTTTTGACGGAAACTAAATTCTGAACAAGATGTGGCGAAACTAAGACATTATTAAGAGACAATGGTGTGGAATTAGAAGGAAAAGGAGTGGAACCAATATGGGAGATGGGAAGACCAGCACCGTTACCGACGATGATGCGAGAGGAAGTGGATGTCGGAGATGAAGTGGAAAGGTTACCCGGGTGAGCAGCCATGTGTGCGGAGGCTCCGGTGTCCATGAACCAGTCGCCACCGCCAGAGTAGCGCCCGGCGAGGGGGCGTCTGAAGGGCGGTGTACAGCGCGGGGTCCCAGTGGGCCGGCGGTGCCTGCGGCATCATGCCGCCGTAGACGGGAGCGTAGGGCAGGCCGGCGGGAGCCTGCGGTGGCGTGGCGATGAAGGCCTGGTGCGTCGGCGGATGGGGGCCGACGGTCCCGGGGATGGGGGGGGGGCGCGGAACGGGCATGGTGTAGGCGTGCACGACCCCCGTCCAGGGGTTGTGTCCGCCCGCCCACAGCGGAGTGGGGTGGAGTACCGGGCGCGGACCGACGATGTCGGGGCCGCCGTTGTTGCCACCGCCACGGCCACCACCACGGCCACGGCGACGACCACCTCCCCTCCCCCTCCTGGTGTTGGTGCGGCTGAGGCGGGGTGTGGAGGCGGGGTGGGCGCTGGAGCTCCTCCGCCATGAGGAAGAACGCTGTTGCCGCTGTCCCATAGAGCGGTGTGAACCGCCGGGGCACACCCTTCAGCCGGCGCTCCTCCAGCCGGAGGTAGTCGACCGCCGCTCGAACGTCGGGTTGGACATGAGAGTGAGGTTGGAGGCGGCGTTGCCGAGATCCTCCGAGGCCGGCGGTGAGGGTGGAGAGGAGGTGCTCGTCGCCAATCCGGAACCCAAGGTCCTGGAGCTCGTCGGAGATGGCCTTGAGGCGCAGCGTAGGCGTCCAAGGTTTGATCGCCCTGGGGTGTGCCGAAGAATTCCTGCTGCAAAAAGACAACACGTTGGAGCTTGTTATTGGTGAAGAGGCCGTTGATCTTTCCCCACACCGTGCGGGCATCATCGCCTTCCCGAACGACGGTCTGGAAGATGTCCGGCGAGACGGTGAGGAAGACCAGCGGATGATGGTGGCGTCGATGGCCAGCCGCCGGAGTCGCGGGCGAGGAGGTCGGCGGTGCTGTGATCGCGCAGGTTGTACTCGCGGAAGAGGAGGTAGAAGTACGTCTTCCAGGCGAGGTAGTTGGCGGCGGTGATGGACAGCTTGACGGGGACATGGTCGTTGATGGCGACGGCGCGGAGCTGGCCGGGTCGGGGATGGAGGAGTCGGCGAAGGGGTTGGAGCTAGGGGTGGACATGGTGGGGAAGGGGCGGCGCGCGCCGGAGAGGGAGGAGAGGTGGCGCGGCTAGAGTTTAGGGGTGGGGAAGGGGGGCACGGGAAGAGAGGCGGCGCGCGGGTAGGGTTTAGGATCTAGGAGGTGTCTGATACCATGTAGAATGAGATGCAATGCTCGATGTATTGATTGGATGCATATGGCGGTACATATATAGGCCACGTCCTCGACTATACAAGGAAAGAGGCGGGCCCAATAGTAAATACAAAGATATGTATCGCTATACAATAACTACAGAGGATACACATCCGGATATACAAGATATGTATCTCAACATTGATAACAATATTGACAAAAGAAAAGGAAAAAAAACCTAGGCTTTCATCCTTTATTTGTTGAATGAATGAATGTACATAACCAGTGGCGGACGCAGGAAAGAATTGGAGGGGGGCACACCTCAAATTTTTTTTGCGCCCTCCAAATTGTGAAAAATGTTGAATGAACAATATATAAGGCTCCGTTTCGATGTTTATATTGGGAGGCTTGTCATTATGTTTAGTTGAATGTCGATAACCTAGAATATTGAGAATATGAGATTGAATGCTAATATTTCTATTTGAATATTTAGATATTCAGAAGCTCGACTTAATATTCAGGGTGAATGTCAAATATTGTTTAAATGGTATCGACATAACAATATATCTCGACTAGGTATCGACATTATGTTGTTCCAACTTCCAAGCCAAGGTGTAATTATATCAACCTGATATTAATATATTTCCCTTATTGAAAGAATGAACGATCAGTTTTTTTTATCTTCTTGTGAAAAGGTCTTAGTATAACACGTATAGATTAGTCCAAGTTAACAATGTCCAAATAATTAATCAGTTTGAACTGTCATGAGACTAGAAGAAAATAAAAAGGTAAGGAAAGCAATGGACCGGGAGTGCCTGATGGGGATTGTGAGCTTGTGGAATGTGACACTGGGTCCAAGCTGACGATGCAGAAGCCCGCTGGCTATGGTGTTGAGGAAGCTAAGACTTAACAAAAATAAATCTAATGGCCATATACGGAGGCAAAGGTGAAAATGATGTTAAAGTAAATCGATGCATATCTTGTATAGGCAATCATGAACAGATGAGGACCATGGAAATTGAAAAGTTGGCTTTGACTAATGCAAGAGGGGTATCAAAATCAGTGGTGAAAAGGGTAAGGTGATGTGATATATACCACAAGGTTGGATCAGCAGGATATGCTTTCAAAGTTCAGCTACCCATACATTTTTTTGTCAAAAAACTTATATTAATATCATGAAGATATGAATTACACTATTTCTGAAGCAACGAGATGTCGTAAAGACATTACGAATGCACGCAACACAACTAGAAAAAGAAGAAGAAAAACAAAAGATCCCGGTATGGTGATCAAAACATTCTAGATGCAACACAAACCACTGCTTAGACAGCACCCGAAGTTTGCGCTATCAAAACATTGCCTTCAATAAGATCATTGCCACACATAACCAATTAAGGCTGAACCTTATATTTTAACCCTAGAGCAAGTCCGCCCTCTCAAAAGAATGTCTTTAAAAAGACCATTGTCAGGCCAACTAAGGCCAGACATTGGATTTTCATCCTGAAAGATAAGATTATATACTCATCCTCCAGTGTTGCCGCACCATCTTGCCGATGTCGCTGCTGGAAGTCAAGAAACACCAAGCAAAGTCATCTTCTCTACGAAGACTCAGATTGTCATTACTAGACCTCAAACCTCAACCGACGTAACATTCTTCCCAATGTATTCTCCATGGAAATTGAAAACTGACATATCCCACGACGGCAACAAATAGCGAAGCTTCGCGTCACTCCCTCATGAAGCCACACGTTCAGAAATATGGGTGCACACGACCAGTTCTCATCGGATCCAAAAATCTACATGCATCAGGCTCTCAATGGAGATCGTCGGCGGAGCCTTCCGGAACTCGTCACAAGCCAACTGAGGTCCGGCATCAAGGAGAACACCGTCTTGACACGAGAAGACCCAAGGACCGCCTCCTTTTAGCTAGATTGGCAGGCCCCACGTCACCGCCCTTCGGCTCCTAACAGCAGACTGGAGATCTCAGCGGGCACCACCCACACCACGCCGAGATGAGGGGTTGAGCCGTACCGAGTTCCCGAACCGGGCGTTGTGCCGCCTTTGCAGCCACAACGACCGCGAAGGTCGGTAAAGAAGTCTGGGGCCGCCGGGTCAATCTCCGCCGGACGAGCCGCCACAAAGATTCGGCCGGAGATCCCACCAACCAAGGAAGCCCCCTCCACGGCTAGTCGCGCTCGCCCCAACCAACCTTGCCCCCCCCCCCGAGTATCTTATGTTTTTCTTCATGTCTTAAATTGGAGAGAATTTTACTTCGTAGCCTCTGCACCAACTAGAAATGCACACAACCATTAAGCATGAGTACTATGATTTTTAATCTTGGTTAAGATTAAAGGTTAGTCCTCAAGATAAATTGCACGAGTACCACATGCAATTAGTGAAAATGGCTACAATTAGGATGTCCTTCATTGTGTTGAGTAACCAGATATCAGGGAGTAAAACATTACAAAAAGAAAGAAATAAGTTGGCAAGGATGGTAAATTAAGTTGTTCGATGAAATGGTGAAATTAAGTTGAGCATGAACGGAAGAGAAGCAAAGGATACCATGAAACTGAGCTGAGCATTAGTACCGGCCTACCAAATGTAAGTGGAGAGATGTAGCAATTAGTGGATCGGGATATTTTCCTTTCCTTAACTCAGAATTGATCAAATTTGAGAGACTGAATAAAGAGGCAAAAGAACTAGGCAATGACATTACTCCTAAGTAAGAACTAGTAGCGGTAGTAACAGGATCTCTACAAGATTTCTAACGCGCTGATGAGGTCTGAATCGGGCGCCACGCCGAGGCGGTGAGCAGGCACAGGTCCTTCCATCCGAGCTTGAGAGCGCCGTTCTCCTCCACGAGCGTGTAGCCGTCGGAGGGGAACATGCCGAGGAGCAGCGCGGCCTGCGCGGCGGCGCTGCCGGCGAGCGACGCCCCGTGGAAGCCGGAGCGGGCGAGCCTGTCGCGCCAGCTGCCGAACTTGACGTCCCCGGTGCGGGACGGCCCGCCGACGGCGAGCACGTTGCGGATCTCCCGCGACAGCAGCTGCTGCTCCACGACGTGGCGCTCCGGGCTGTCCTCGCCGTAGCTGGCGTCCAGGGAGTCGAAGAGCGCCGAGTAGTAGTGGATGGCCTCCACGAACCGCGCCAGGAAGGACCCCGTGTGGCTCAGGTCCTGCTCCACCATTGTCACCACCTTGGGAGCCAACCTGAGACATCCACCATTGTCAACATCAGTACTACAGCAGTTTTAATTCACTGATTATGTCAAGACCTAGGACTTTAATTCACTCAACCATTATTCCAAGTACAATGGGAGCAGATGCAGAATTCTGAACTTTTCAACTTAGATTTGTGATGCAATGTGTCACTAGAACTGATTAGTACTACAGAGTACGTCGCTGACAGTGGTTTCAGTTAAATAATCAGCACTTGGAACAAGAAAGCTGGGACCTTTTCAGCATGAAAAGTTGGCCATGATGACGGAGAAACTTTTAGCGATCCACAAACTAAATGTGGAAGCCAAATCCTACGACTTCTCGGATCACCAAAAGAGCATGGAATGGAACAGGGGATTGAGATCGGCAAAGCAACAGAAAGTTGCAACCTTTCTAATCCTAAAAAGCAAGTAATAATGACAAACTTTTAGCGGCCCAAATCTGTAATCTTTTTACCACTTCTGAGCTTAAACCAAGCCAATGCAGCAGCAAGTACCACCATGGATGGTTGCTTGATGTGTGTCCTAGGTACTAGCAGTAGTACGTACGATGTCACATTGGTGAAGGAAATGCAGGGTGGAAAGTCGGCATGATGGCAATGGCAGACTCGACGATGGAAGCAGAGCAGGATGGCATGGCGTAGCACAGGACATAGAGTAGACGCGTAGAGACACGGTACCTCTTGATGAGACCGAGCGTGTTGGAGTCCGAGCCGGTGACGTCGTAGAGCGAGTGGTGCAGCCAGTGGACGGCGACGGCCTCTCGGCGGGTGACGCCGAGCTTGTCTGGGTCAAGATTCCCGGCCTTGTCGGCCACCGGGCAGAACTCGAACGGTAGGCCGAGCGTGTCGGCGAAGTCGGATAGGCGCTTGCCGGTGGCCTCGAGGGCGTCCATGGAGGCGCCGAGGCCGGTGAGCCTGACCCTGGGCGGGCCGCCGGGGCGGGAGGCGAGGATGTGGAAGAGGCCCGGCCACTGCAGGCCCTGCATGATGTCGAGGTCGATGATGTGCACGCGGTCCTCCCGCTCGAACGCCTCCTGGATGGCCTGGTTGGCCGTGAAGTGCGAGAACTTGACCAGCGGGCTGATGCCGTTGAAGACCTGGAACGCGGCGGCGACGCGGCCGTTGACGAGGCGGGAGGCGGCGGGCGAGGCGTGGGGCAGCGGCGCGTAGAGGCCGAGGCAGGAGCTGACGAGCCGGGCGGAGACGGCCTCCGCGAAGTAGGCGGCGACGCGCTGCGTGGAGGTGCCGAAGGGCGTGGCCAGCTCCGCGATTTCGAGTAGCGCCGTCTGCGCCTCGTCCAGGTTGTCCGCGTTCACCGACTCCGCGCACTGGAGCAGGAGGGTTAGGAGGTGGAGGCCTTGCTCGTCGCGCTGCTTCCGCCGCTGCCCCTCTTTCCGCTCCTTGGCGGCAGCCGAGGCGGCCGCGGCGGCGGCGGCCGCCGCCGCCGCGGTCTCCTCCGCGGAGGGGGGCTTGGGGGATTGTGGTGGGTTCGTCGGCTCCCGCTCCTCCTCGCGGCGCCGCTTGTCCGGAGGCGGAGGGAGCGCCGCCATGGGCATTGCGGCGGTGGGCGCGGCGTCGGGGAGGAGAGCGTTGGGCTGGTGCGACGGCGTTTGAGCGGGGTCGGAGGAGGCGAGGAGGGAGCGGAGGCGGAGCTCGAGGAGGGATGCGAGGCCGGGGTTGCAGGGGTGGATGATCTCGCGGACGTTGTGGATGAGCTGCGCGACGGAGACCCCGGCCCCGCTGCTCCCGATGATGTCCCGGATGATGCCGTCCACGAACGCCGTGGTGTACCCCGGCGCGGCGTCCATATGATCCGGCACTTGCTGCTGGTGCTGGTGCTGGTGCTGGTGCTGGTGCTGGAGCTGGAATGGCGGGAGCAGCTGGGTGGGCAGCGCGGGCAGCTGCGCGGTGGCGGACGAGAGCACGGGCGGTCCGGCGGTCATGTCGGAGAGGTCCCCCGTGACGTGGCGGCGCGGCGGGGGCAGGTCCATTTCGGGCGCGGGGCGCTTCCGGACCATGGCGGCGGCGGGTTCTTGGTGGTGGAGGAGGTGGGAAGGATAGGGGAGCAGGTGGGATGAGGAGGAGTCGGAGGAGGCGGCGGTGGCATGGGAATAAGAGGAGCGGTGGGCGGAGGAGGACGAGGGGAAGAGGAGGAGGGAGGAGGAGCCCATCTAGAAACGCCAAGGGGAAGCGGCCGCCGCGCGCATGGCGAGCGACCGGAGCGGGGAGGGGCGGGAGAGGTTGTGGATTCTACCGGGATTTTTATGCGTTTTGGCGCCGCGCGCGCCGCTGGCTGTCTGGCGAGTGCCGAGGCGAGCTGGGGGGAGTGGGAGCAGGAGAGAGGAGTGGAGTAAAGTGGAAGAGGCCGACGAGAGGGGAACAAGAGCGTGAGCACAACTGGTTAGGGGAACATCGAGGATTCTCGAGGGGTAATTTATGGATGATGATGACTCGTCGTCCTCTGATTTGCGCATAGAAATTTTTTTCTTTTCCTTTTATCTTTTCACCTTTGTCGCTCTGATTTGCGCATAGAAATTTTGTCCCAACAGCAAATGAGCCTGTTCCTTCGGTCGGGGAGGAGTGATGGGAGTACAATGTGTGGTAGCAGTACATAGTAACCCACAAGGTACACTCCCGATCTCGAGTGAACAATAAATTTACTACTCCTTCCGGTCTCTTTTAATTGACTCGGATTTAGTACAATTTTATACTAAATTTGAGTCAATTAAAAAAGACCGGAAGAGTAATTTAGTAAAAAAATACTAGGTCAAATACAAAAAAATCTTGTTCTATGTCAATCGATAATTAAATTACTTCTATATCGAATCTAAAATCATTTTATTTACATCGTGATTCGTGTATAGAATGGACGTGCTAATAGGCATGGATATGCAATTCATGTGCAATTGCACATCCTTTTATCCGTTACATATAAAATTAAGTGACATGCATATACTATAACCAAGAGTAAGGTTAGTTCTTGGTTGACCAAGAGCTAGCTATATCCTTAAAAATATGAAAAGATATGTATATACAGAATGTATGAGGTATGTGCATGCAAACATGAACTTTAACACGGAAGCGTGTAACATGGACAAAAACAATAACAAGATGCTTGACGAACAGTATACACACCAGATTTTGCACTTTAAAAAGCCAAAAAAAAAATTTAAGGGAGGATATATACAATCATATTTTTCTCAAAAATTTGCATGAGTGAGTTTCAAGTGTATTTTATCAGTAAAATTAATTTTCTCATTCCTCTTCGAGACGCTACTCTCAGGTTGGTTTGTGGCATACATTGTCCTACTCGACCTCTTAGCCTCGACTGTCGCGGAGTAGTAAGGTGAGCCGGAATAAGGCGAGGTGACAATAATAGATGTTAGTGTTGACTATGTAAGTTGTCTGGCTATGTAGTCAACCTCACAAATTTAAGTAACAAAACATACTTTCCTCACTACCAGACTCATGAATTTTCCTAAAGACATTTACAGCCATGCACTAGAAAACATGGGTATTTCGAGACTATGTCCTAGTTAATTGGATAAAAGGGAGAAGGAATAGAGATCAGGTTCAAGGTTACTTTCCTCAAAAAATTGTAGAAAAATAATATTCTATGAAAAGTACTTTGAGGCGATCATATGATCCATTTGACACCTTTTTAGAAAATACTATCCATAGATTTGGATGTGCAGTTGCACAAGTTTTTTGTAGTTAAATATGAATCGCACATCTTTTTTCGGTTACATGTAGAATTAAGTGACATATCTAACTAAGAGACATTTCCCCTCCGATGGGAACTGCCTTCTGTTGAAAAACTTTTATATGCTGGAGGTAATATCAATGAAATTATCATTTTTAATGAGGACATTAGTCATCTTGGTTCCTTTATTCACAGATAGAAGATTCACATGGAGTAATATGCAAGGTACACATGCGCTGCAAACTTGCAAAGGTTGGACTGGTTCTTTTCTTCTTTGGCGTAGACATCCAATTTCCCAAATACAGTAGCTCTCCCTCTTGCTATGACCACTTCTGGTCATATTGCTTGTATTATCTCCATTGAAACTTCCATTCCAAATCATTACATTGTAGATTCGAAAATATAACTAGATGAACATGGAAGATTTCTTACCACTAGTAGAATTGGCTTGGACTCACTCCATTCACTACGTAGATGATGCAGCAAAAAGTATCTCTACAAAGTTCAATTTGTTGAGATAGGATTTAAAGACTTGGCGGTCTAGGAAATTATCCTCAATTAAAGAAAACACAGCAGATCTAAACACTCCTATCTCCCTGTTAGATGCCATTGAAAATTTCAGAAATTTGTATGCAGTGGAAAGTACCTTTAGATCTGCTATGAAAAATCACTTGTCTATTCTTATAAAACACAAATTAGCATATCGGAAGGAGAGAGGTAAAATAAAAGGGGTTACTTTGGAAGGTGAAAGCTCATTTTTTCACTCCATGGCCTCCAGATAGAAAATAATAAATCGCATTGCTTCTCTTACAAATAACAGCGGGGACCTTATTAGTGAACACTCAGAGAAAGCTGCATTGTTGCTTCAGGCATACAAAGAAAAGCTAGGGTAGACTGATCCTTCTGCTCTAATCCCAACATGCAGTACTACATGGCAATACTGATTTGTCCTTCCTTGAAAGTCCTTTCAGTCCTGAGGAAATTGAAGCATCAGTCAAGGACTTTCCAAACAATAAATCTCGAGGGTCTAATGGTTTCAATGTTGGGCTCATGAAAAAATGCTGGCACATCGTTAAAAAGGATTTCTATGACCTTTTGTGATCAATTTCATAAGGGAACATTATGCATGTAAAGTATTGATAGCCGCTTCATTACCCGGTGCCCAAAAAAGATGATGCTTCATCACTTCATGATTTCCAGCCCATCTCTCTATTAGACTGTACCGTGAAACTATTAAAATATTGTTGGACAACAGACTTTAGACTAAAATTAGCGGTATCATTCATGAAAATCAATATGGCTTTATTAAATCTAGGACTATCCAAAATTGCGTAGCCTAGGAATATGAATATTTACATCACTGGTGTGTCAAAGGAGGAGGTTGTTTCCCTCAAGATTTTCTTTGAGAAACTTTTGACAAAGTGGACCATTCTTTCATTATGGAAGTGTTATAGCTAAAGTATTTGGTTCTCACTAGTGTCTATGGATTCCGCAAATTCTTGCCTCTGCTACTTCTTCTGTTCTACTCAATGAGATCACGCGTTCAACTTTCAAATTCAAAATACGGGTGAGGTAGGGAGATCCCCCCTCTCCTTTCAAATTCAAAATAGGGATGAGGAAATTATCCTCAATTAAAGAAACCATAGCATATCTAAACTCTTATATTTCCCTTTCAGATGCAATTAATTTTTTTAGAAATTTGTCTTGCATGGAAAGTACCTTTAGATCTGCTATCAAAAATCACGTGTCTATTCTTCTAAAACAACAATTAGCATATTGGAAGTGTGGAGAGGTAAAATAAAGTGGGTTACTTTGGGAGATAAAAATTTAATTTTTTTTTCACTCCATGGCCTCTAGTTAGAAAAGAAGAAATCATATTGCTTCACTTACAAATTCCAGCGGGGATCTTATTAGTGAACACTCAGAAAGCTACATTGTCTCTTCAAGCATACAAAGGAAGGCTAGGGCAGACTGATCCTTTTGCTCCAATCCCCAACATGGCACAGTTACTACATGGCAATACTCTAAAACAAACTTATCCATCCCTGAAGCTCCTTCCACTCGTGAGGAAATTGATGCGGTGGTCAAGGACTTTCCAAACAATAAATCTCTAGGGCCCGATGGTTTCAATGTTGTGTTCCTAAAGAAATGTAGGCACAACGTTAAGAAGGATTTCTATGACCTTTGTGACCAATTTCATCGAGGAATATTATCCATGCAAAATATCAATAGCTGGTTCATTACCTTGGTGTCTAAAAACATGATGCTTCATAAGTACATGATTTTCAGCACATCTCTCTTGGAATCTGTTAACAAAATTGGTGGACAATAGACTTTAGAATGCAATTAACAATATCATTCATGAAAATCAATATGGCGTTATCTAAAACTATCCAAGATTGTCTAGCCTGGGCCTATAAATATTTATATCACTGCCACAAGTCAAGGAAGGAGTTTGTTGCCTTGAAGCTTAACTTTGAAAAAGCCTTATACAAGGTGGATCATTCTTTCATTATGGTTGTGCTTCAAGCTAAAGGATTTGGTTCTCAGCGGTGTCTATGGATTCACCAAATTCTTGCCTCTTCTACTTCTTATGACCTACTCAATGGGATCCATGGTTCAACTTTCTAATGATAAAGAGGGGTGTGGCATGGATATCCTGTTTGCCATATCCTTTTTGTTCTGTTACTGATGTTGCGCAATCTCTGGTGAATGAATCTATGTAAAATGAGTTATTGATTAGGCCCTTGGCTTTACAACGCTCTGGCATTTTTCCTATTATCCAATATACATATGGTACAATCATCATAATTCAAGCTATTGTGCATCAACTCCATCATCTAAAAGATTTACTTTAGGTCTTTGAAGTTGCATCTAGATTAAAGGTTAATTATTCTAACTCTAATATTATCCCTATTAATATTGTTGAGCATAGGCTGCATCTCTTTACTAGAGCACTTCAGTGTCGGTTGGGGTCCTTGCCTTTCACTTATTTGGGCTTGCCCTTAAGAAATCTAATACCAAAAAAGAATTTTTTATGCCATTGGTCTAATGTGTTCATAGAAAGTTGTCACATTGTATTATGTATCTTAACTATGGCCGTAAGTTGAGGATAGTAAACCATGTTCTATTTTTTCCTATGTTCTATATTGTTCACTTAAAGTTTACCAGTGGGTGCTTCATGAAAATGGAAAATATAGGAGGGAGAGATAAGGATTTGCAAAAGAAAAGTCCCCCTCTGGAAGCATCGGATTTAGTCTACAAGAAAAAAAAGGATCAAGGTGGGCTTGGTGTGCTTAATCTCTCTATTCAGAATGATTGCTCGCTGTTATATTATCCTACTCCTCTGCCACCCGCTAGACCTAGAGAGGTTTCTTTTTAGTGGAGGAACTGCCTGAAAATTTTGCCTACTTTTAAGTGTCGTCGTGGGGAACAAACAGATGCCATAGGATGGCTTATCTTGGGGCCGAATGGACGCTAGAGGATTCGGGGGAGGGTTTGTGACTAGATGGACGAACTTCCGGATGCTTTCCTCAAGAACTTGGCCAAGGCCAGAGGTAGAAGAAGAAAGACACAAGGATGAACTCGCTCTAGATCACCATGCTTATTGATCTCAACAGGTTACAGGTTTTTTCTCTTCTCTGGATCGCGCCCGCATAGAGGCTGCCCCCTCTCCTTATATAGGGGAGAGGGTGGCTTACAGGGCAAGAAACCCTAATGGCATCTTTGACTAGACAAACTACTTTACAAAGATACTTTATAAAGCTACTTTACAAAGCTACTTTAATCATAGATGACGCCGGTATCTTCTTTAATCAGGGAGGCTGATGTCCTCCGGTTGCTTTGGGCGTCATCCTTCTCTTTATCGTCATGTCTTCGTTTAAAGCCACTTTGCTTAGCTCATCTTTGTCTTCTAGCTCGGAGAGGGTCTTTGACCAGTCAGCCAACATGCTCTTCTTTCCGGTACTCCGGTATCTTACTTACCCGGTTCCGGTATACCCATCTTGGGGATACCGGCTTAGCTTTACTTAGCCAAACTCTATCTTCTTATTCCGGTATGAACATTAAACCGGTATCTTGAAGGGTGAGACCATCCGGTTTGGCATACCTTTGGCATACCGGGGTCATCCCCAACATTAGTCCCAAGCGGTATAGTCTCGGGATTCTATCCAACAGACCATGCCAGGTTTCCGTATCTTTGATACCGGTTTAACTTTCTTAGTTCTTGGCTTAAATCCGGCATCTTTGCTCGGACTTACATTTTCTCTGCTCGCAAGGCATTTTCCGCATCTTACTCTCCGCATCTTAGTCATTAAATATCTCCTCGGTGAGGTCGAGAATATATCGGGTCCCGTGCCTGTCGAGACATGCGCAGTGACTGTTGCGCCAGTGTCGTTGTCACTTCGCTTTGACCCCCGCGCGCCCATTTAATGCACCGCTGCGGATCCCACTAGCCGCTTCGGATTCCGTGTGTGCCTCCGTGTGGCCTCCCTCTCTTCGCGTGTACCTCTTTTCCACGTGGTGACCCGCGATGCGAATCGTCGCGGGCCGCGAGGCGAAACGCGGAGGCCCAGCGGTTTTCGGCCCATCTCCTCTCTCCTTTATAAGCACAACTGCCTCTTCTTCTTCCTCTTCTCCGCATTCCCCTACCTTTGCGCAGTTCCTCGCCTCTGCGCCTTCGCCGCTCTTCGTCCGCCGCTGCTTGCTTGAGCTTCGCCGCCCGGCGAACTTACGCCGCGCCTCCGCCGGACCTCGTCGTGCGGGAACCTTCTGCAGCACCTTCTTCGAGCGCGCTGCATTCTTGCTTCTTCGTGACTTTCACCGCCTCGCCGTCGACGGTGCTCGTCGGCGACCGCAGGTCCGTTCCTTCGTCGGCGAAAGTCTTCCTCAGCGACCGCGACGCTCAAGGTTAGTTCCAATCTTACCTTGCTTGCCATCTGCCTGCTTTTTTAGATCTTGGGTCCGCGGTGTTCTTATTTCCTCTTTTTTCTTTGGTTTTCTTCTTACTCGTAGATCTTCACGCGGGGTCCAAGTGTGGGATTTCTGTTTCTTTCGCCTTCCCATCCAATGGCTGACGAGGAATCCTCCTCCGCATCTTCTTCTTCTTCTCCTTCCGTTAGACATCGTAGACAATCTCCCGGCGAATCTACAGCTTCAGATCCGATGGAGACCGATTCCGGCCATCAGCAGGGATCCGGTAGCCACCAAGAGTCCGGCGGCCATTTAGAATCCGGTAGCTTTAGCCAAGCATCCGGCAGCCACCTTGAGGCGAGTAACTCTGGTGAAGCATCCAGCAGCTCCAGCCAATCATCCGGCGCAGCCTCCCCACTACGCGGAGCCTGGATGGGCTCCAATGTCACCGAATATGAGATCGATTGGTTGTACCGGTCCCGCAGGATTCCGGAAGGAGTCACTTGCCGGATTCCTGATGACGAAATAGTACCGGACCCCCAGCCCGGTGAACGTGTTGTTTTTCTTGCTCACTTTGAGCGTGGCTTCGGCCTTCCTCCCTCCCCTTTTTTTCGGGATCTTCTAGATTTCTATAAACTCCAACCTCACTACCTTCCTGGCAACTCCATCTTTTACCTCTCTTGCTATGCCACCTTCATGGAGGCCTATATCGGCATTCGTCCCACTCTTGAGACGTTTGCCCGCTTCTTTGATCTTTGGATTAATTCCGTTCAGGGCTTAGGTATCCCCAAGCCCAAACCTCCTGCAATGCGGGTCTTGCATAATCAGCTCCCGTCAAGGGAGCCCCTTTTAAGTTCTCCGGCCTCGAGTCTTGCCGGTTATGGCAAGGGACGTTCTTTTATGTGAAGAACAACGGCGCCGCATCTCATTGATCTGCCTCCTTTTGATCCGGCGCCGCCCACAAAGACCAACGGGGCTAAATCCGAAGGAGTCTCACAACGAGACCAACCGGATTATACGCTTCATGAAAGAAGATGAAGGACACCGGCATCTACTCCGACGATATTGTTCGCACCTTTATTTCGCGCCGGGCTTCCTGAAGCGCCGTGCGCATAGGATGAGCGAGATGTATGGCCCGGGCGATCCTACCAAGATCACAGGCCATCCCCTTAGCAAGAAGGACGTTGTTCTCAAGGCTAAGCAGATTTGCCAAACTGCTATGCCATTTAACTGGGAATGGGGCCTCCTTCCCTTCAGCACTACTAACCCTCCAACCCAAGAAGTAAGGGATTATGCGATTGGGGTTGTTTTTGCCGGTGACTTTCTGCTCTTGCTAATTGATGTCTACGTTCCCCCTCCTTTCCTGTAGACAGTGTTGGGCCTCCAAGTGCAGAGGTTTGTAGAACAGCAGCAAGTTTTCCCTTAAGTGGATCACCCAAGGTTTATCGAACTCAGGGAGGAAGAGGTCAAAGATATCCCTCTCATGCAACCCCGCAACCACAAAGCAAGAAGTCTCTTGTGTCCCCAACACACCAAATAGGTGCACTAGTTCGGCGAAGAGATAGTGAAATACAGTGGTATGAATATATATGAGCAGTAGCAACGGTGCCAAAATAGCTTCTGGCGTGTAGTTGATGGTGGTAGTATTGCAGCATAGTAACACAAAAAACAAGAAACAAGCAGTAGTAACTCAGCAGTATTTAGGGACAAGGCCTAGGGATTACACTTTCACTAGTGGACACTCTCAACATTGATCACATAACAGAATAGATAAATGCATACTCTACACTTTTGTTGGATGATGAACACATTGCGTAGGATTACACGAACCCTCAATGCCGGAGTTAACAAGCTCCACAATAATGCTCATGTTTAAGTAACCTTAAGTGTAAGATAGATCAAAAGACTAAACCAAGTACTAGCATAGCATGCACACCGTCACCTTCATGCATATGTAGGAGGAATAGATCACATCAATATTATCATAGCAATAGTTAACTTCGCAATCTACAAGAGATCATGATCATAGCATAAACCAAGTACTAACACGGTGCACGCACTGTCACCTTTGCACACATGCAGGAGGAATAAAACTACTTTAATAACACATCACTAGAGTAGCACATAGATAAATTGTGATACAAACACATTGCAATCATCAAGAGATATAAATAAGCACTTCACTACGCTCTTCAACAGTGAATAAGTACTTCGTGAAATATAGCCTAAGAGACCCACACGGTGCACACACTGTCACCTTTACACACGTGGGACAAGGAGTCTCCGGAGATCACATAAGTAAAACCCACTTGACTAGCATAATGACATCTAGATTACAAGCATCATCATATGAATCTCAATCATGTAAGGCAGCTCATGAGATTATTGTATTGAAGTACATAGGAGAGAGATGAACCACATAGCTACCGCAACCCCGAGCTCGATGGAGAACTACTCCCTCCTCATGGGAGTAGCAGCGGTGATGAAGATGGCGGTGGAGATGGCAGCGGTGTCGATGGAGAAGCCTTCCGGGCACTTCCCCGTCCGGCAGGTGCCGGAACGAGACTCCGTCCCCAGATCTTGGCGTCGCGATGACGGCGGCTGGAACTTTTCTCGATCGTGGCTTCCTCTCGTAAGGGTTTCGATGCAGGCGAAGAGGCGGCGAGAGGGTCAACGAGGCGACGACACCATAGGTGGCGCGGCCAGGCCTGCCGCGCCACCATGTCATCTGGGCCACCAGGCCCCCTCTGGTCCTTCCCGGTGTTCGAAGCTTCGTGGAAAAATAGGAACCTTGATTTCGTCCAATTCCGAGAATATTTCGTTACTAGGATTTCTGAAACCAAAAACAGAAAAACGTGAACTGGCACTTCGGCATCTTGTTAATAGGTTAGTTCCGAAAACGCATAAATACGACATATAATGTGTATAAAACATGTAGATATCATCAATAATGTAGCATGGAACATAAGAAATTATCGATACGTTGGAGACGTATCAGCATCCCCAAGTTAGAGTCGTAGCAGGTAAAACGATAACAAAGATAATTTCTTAAGTGACATGCCATCATAAACTTGATCATATTGTAAACATATGTAATGAATGCAGCGATCAAAACAATGGTAATGACATGAGTAAACAACTGAATCATAAAGCAAAGACTTTTCATGAATAGTACTTCAAGACAAGCATCAATAAGTCTTGCATAAGAGTTAACTCATAAAGCAATAAATCAAAGTAAAGGCGTTGAAGCAACACAATGGAAGATTAAGTTTCAGCGGTTGCTTTCAACTTGTAACATGTATATCTTATGGATAATTGTCAACATAGAGTAATATAACAAATGCAATAAGCAAGTATGTAAGAATCAATGCACAGTTCACACAAGTGTTTGCTTCTTAAGGTGGAAGGAGATAGGTAAACTGACTCAACAATAAAAGTAAAAGAATGGTCCTTCAAAGAGGAAAGCATCGATTGCTATATTTGTGCTAGAGCTTTTATTTTGAAAACATGAAACAATTTTGTCAACGGTAGTAATAAAGCATATGAGTTATGTAAATTATATCTTACAAGTTGCAAGCCTCATGCATAGTATACTAATAGTGCCCGCACCTCGTCCTACTTAGCTTGGACTACCGGATCTTTGCATGCCATGTTTCAACCAAGTGTCACAAAGGGGTACCTCCATGCCGCTGTACAAAGGTCTAAGGAGAATGCTCGCATTTCGGATTTCTCGCTTTTGATTATTCTCAACCTAGACATCCATACCGGGACAACATGGACAACAGATAATGGACTCCTCTTAAATGCATAAGCATGTAGCAATGATTATTATTCTCATATGAGATTGAGGATATATGTCCAAAACGAAACTTCCACCATGATTCATGGCTTTAGTTAGCGGCCCAATGTTCTTCTAACAATTTTGCATGCTCCAACCACTAAAATGATAGATCCTTCAGACAAGACGGACATGCATAGCAACTCACATGATATTCAACAATAGTTGATGGCGTTCCCCATAAGCATGGTTATCGCACAACAAGCAACTTAATAAAATATAAAGTGCATAAGTACATATTCAATACTACGATAGTTTTTAAGGCTATTTTGTCCCATGAGCTATATATTGCAAAGGTGAATGATGGAATTTTAAAGGTAGCACTCAAGCAATTTACTTTGGAATGGCGGAGAAATACCATGTAGTAGGTAGGTATGGTGGACACAAATGGCATAGTAGTTGGCTCAAGGATTTTGGATGCATGAGAAGTATTCCCTCTCGATACAAGGTTTAGGTTAGCAAGGTTATTTGAAGCAAACTCAAGGATGAACAAGTGCAGCAAAACTCACATAAAAGACATATTGTAAACATTATAAGACTCTACACTGTCTTCCTTGTTGTTCAAAACTCAATACTAGATATTATCTAGACCTTAGAGAGACCAATTATGCAAACCAAATTTTAGCAAGCTCTATGTATTTCTTCATTAATGGGTGCAAAGTATATGATGCAAGAGCTTAAACATGAGCACAACAATTGCCAAGTATCACATTATCCAAGACATTTTACCAATTACTACATGTAGCATTTTTCCAATTCTAACCATATAACGATATAACGAAGAGGAAACTTCGCCATGAATATTATGAGCTAAGAACACATGTGTTCATACGAACCAGCGGAGCGTGTCTCTCTCCCACACAAGGATGAACTTATTCAGAGAACTAAGATAACAAAACAAAAACAAAAATAAAAGCACACAGACGCTCCAAGTAAAGTACATAAGATGTGACCGAATAAAAATATAGTTTCACTAGAAGAAACGATAAGTTGTCGATGAAGAAGGGGATGCCTTGGGCATCCCCAAGCTTAGATGCTTGAGTCTTCTTGAAATATGCAGGGATGAACCACGGGGGCATCCCCAAGCTTAGACCTTTCACTCTTCTCGATCACATTATATCACCCTCTTCTATTGACCCTTGAAAACTTCCTTCACACCAAACTTCAAGCAAACTCATTAGAGGGTTAGTGCATAATCAAAAATTCACATGTTCAGAGGTGACACAAACATTCTTTTCACTTCTGGACATTGCATAAAGCTACTGGACATTAATGGATCAAAGAAATTCATCCAACATAGCAAAAGAGGCAATGCTAAATAAAAGGCAGAATCTGTCAAAAACAGAACAGTCCGTAAAGACGAATTTTAAGATGGCACCAGACTTGCTCAAATGGAAAAACTCAAAACTAATGAAAGTTGCGTACATATCTGATCACGCTCGTAAATTGGCAGATTTTTTCGAATTTTCTACAGAGAACTGTGCCCAGATTCGTGACAGACAGCAATGCTGTTTCTGTGCAGCGATCCCAAATATAACATCAATTTTAACATAGAAACTTTACTTGGCACAAAAACATGATAAGGAGAGGTTGCTACAGTAGTAAACAACTTCCAAGACACAAATATAAAACAAAGTACTGTAGTAAAAAACACATGGGTTATCTCCCAAGAAGTTCTTTCTTTATAGCCATTAAGATGGGCTCAGCAATTTTAATGATGCAATTGCAAGAAATAGTATTTGAAGCAAAAGAGAGCATCAAGAGGCAAATTCAAAACACATTTAAGTCTAACATGCTTCCTATGCATAGGAATCTTGTAAATAAACAAGTTCATGAAGAGCAAAGTAACAAGCATAGGAAGATAAAACAAGTGTAGTTTCAAAAATTTCAGCACATAGAGAGGCATTTTAGTAACATGAAAATTTTTACAACCATATTTTCCTCTCTCATAATAACTTTCAGTAGCAACATGAGCAAACTCAACAATATAACTATCACATAAAGCATTCTTATCATGAGTCTCATGCATAAAATAATTACTACTCCCAACATAAGCATAGTCATTCTTATTAGTTGTAGTGGAGCAAATTCAACAAAGTAGCTATCAAATATAGGAGGTATATTGTAATCATAATCAAATTTATCCTCCATAACAGTGGTAACAAAAGACTACTATCATTATAATCATCATAAATGGGAGGCAAAGTATCATCAAAGTAATTTTTCTCCTCAATGCTTGGGGGACTAAAAATATCATGCTCATCAAAGCCAGCTTCCCCAAGCTTAGAATTTTCCATAGCATTAGCAACAATAGTGTTCAAAGCATTCATACTAATAACATTCCCATTATCATGCATATAAAGTTCCATGGGTTTTTTAATTCTTTCTTCAAACACATCATGTCCTAATTCAAGATAAAGTTCATAAAGATCTCTCATTTTATTGTTGTCTTCCATTAAGCCTAACTAGTGTAAACAAGAAACCAAATGTCGCAATTGCAGTCTAAAGGAAATAGCTTCGAGTACTTACAATGGCGCCGGGAAAATAGCTTAGTAGCCGAAATCCGGAGTGTGAGTACCTTTACCTTTCCTCCCCGGCACGGCGCTTAAAAGTGCTTGATGTCTACGTTCCCCTCCTTTCCTGTAGACAGTGTTGGGCCTCCAAGTGCAGAGGTTTGTAGAACAGCAAGCAAGTTTTCCCTTAAGTGGATCACCCAAGGTTTATCGAACTCGGGAGGAAGAGGTCAAAGATATCCCTCTCATGCAACCGCAACCACAAAGCAAGAAGTCTCTTGTGTCCCCAACACACCAAATAGGTGCACTAGTTCGGCGAAGAGATAGTGAAATACAGGTGGTATGAATATATATGAGCAGTAGCAACGGTGCCAGAAAATAGCTTGCGGCGTGTAGTTGATGGTGGTAGTATTGCAGCAGTAGTAACGCAAGAAAACAAGAAACAAGCGTAGTAACTCAGCAGTATTTAGGGACAAGGCCTAGGGATTACACTTTCACTAGTGGACACTCTCAACATTGATCACATAAGAATAGATAAATGCATACTCTACACTTTTGTTGGATGATGAACACATTGCGTAGGATTACACGAACCCTCAATGCCGGAGTTAACAAGCTCCACAATAATGCTCATGTTTAAGTAACCTTAAGTGTAAGATAGATCAAAAGACTAAACCAAGTACTAGCATAGCATGCACACTGTCACCTTCATGCATATGTAGGAGGAATAGATCACATCAATATTATCATAGCAATAGTTAACTTCGCAATCTACAAGAGATCATGATCATAGCATAAACCAAGTACTAACACGGCACGCACTGTCACCTTTGCACACATGGAGGAATAAAACTACTTTAATAACACATCACTAGAGTAGCACATAGATAAATTGTGATACAAACACATTGCAATCATCAAGAGATATAAATAAGCACTTCACTACGCTCTTCAACAGTGAATAAGTACTTCGTGAAATATAGCCTAAGAGACCCACACGGTGCACACACTGTCACCTTTACACACGTGGGACAAGGAGTCTCCGGAGATCACATAAGTAAAACCCACTTGACTAGCATAATGACATCTAGATTACAAGCATCATCATATGAATCTCAATCATGTAAGGCAGCTCATGAGATTATTGTATTGAAGTACATAGGAGAGAGATGAACCACATAGCTACCGGTACAGCCCCGAGCCTCGATGGAGAACTACTCCCTCTCATGGGAGCAGCAGCGGTGATGAAGATGGCGGTGGAGATGGCAGCGGTGTCGATGGAGAAGCCTTCGGGGGCACTTCCCCGCTCCGGCAGGGTGCCGAACAGACTCCTGTCCCCCATCTTGGCGTCGCGATGACGGCGGCTCGGAACTTTTCTCGTATCGTGGCTTCCTCTGGGGGTTTTCGATGCAGGCTTTATATAGGCGAAGAGGCGGCGCAGGAGGGTCAACGAGGCGACGACACCATAGGGTGGCGCGCCAGGGCCCAGGCCGCGCCACCATGTCATCTGGGCCCACCAGGGCCCCTCTGGTCCTTCCCGGTGTCCGGAAGCTTCGGGAAAAATAGGAACTCAGTGTGATTTCGTCCAATTCCGAGAATATTTCGTTACTAGGATTTCAAACCAAAAACAGCAGAAAACAGAACGGCACTTCGGCATCTTGTTAATAGGTTAGTTCCAGAAAACGCATAAATACGACATATAATGTGTATAAAACATGTAGATATCATCAATAATGTAGCATGGAACATAAGAAATTATCGATACGTTGGAGACGTATCACTAATCTTCTTTTTTCATGTTTTAGGCCAAGGACCGCTTCCCCCTCATTGAAGCAGAGCGGCGAGGAACTTGCCGGAAACGCTTGACTTTCGACCCAGATACGTTGGAAGGATCTGAAGATGGGCAGAGATCCATCAGCGCGCCGCCGGTCTCGCCAAAGCCAACCATCCTCTGATGACCTGACCATGCTTGAGGTATTTTCTTTTCCGGTTTCTTTTACTTTTCCACTATTGTTTTCCTCCGAATTGCCTCTTAGCCTTATTCAATTCATAGATCCACGAGCACGTGCCGCCCCTGCGCGCCGAGGCCGGCTCTGAGTTTGTGGACAAACTCATGGCCCAGGGCCAAAAGAACAAGCGGCCGGCATCTGATGACAGCTCCAGCCAGGCCCCTCCCTCCAAGCGCTTCCGGACTGAGCCTTTGGGGGAGAAGAAAGTGGGCATGCGCCGCTACGGGCGCAAGCAGATGCCAACCGCTTCCGGGTAAGTTTTTCATTTTCCGGCCTGCCTCTTTTTTGCCAAGTTCTTTTTCCGGCTGCTCTTTTCCAACTATCTTTCTTTTTTTTCTTAGCCCTGCGCTCAAGCTTGGCCCAAGGCCATCAGGCTCTGAGGGTTCCGCAAGGACCTCAACCCCTCCTCCTCGCTCAAGCCCGGCACCATCTGGTGCCGGTAACACCTCTGCCTCCCTTTCGGGGGGCACAACAAGTTCGGGCGTGCGGCCCCTTCAACGTCAGATCACCGCACGGAGGAGGATCTTTCCTTCTTCCCAGAGAACCAGGATACCGGCGCCAGCAATATCGGTGCCGGAGAGGAAGAAGCTGCCGGGCGGACGGAGCCTCCGGCTCCTCCCGTCCCTGAAAACGACAACCTCCGCGCCGGAATCTTCTGCGCCGGAAAGTTCCAATCCGGGTGATGTGCCTAGCGCTCCCCATTCTCCACGAACCATCCTCATGCCGCCGCCAGGTGCTCCTCGCGCCAAGCCTTCCGTGGCCGCTCCTACCGCGCCACCGCCCAAGATTTCCAAGCTCATCAAGGGGAAGGCGACGGCCTCCAACGCCCTTTCTGGCGGCCAGCAGCCTCTGGTGCTGCATGTCTCCAAGGCCGCCAAGGATACTGCCACCAAGGCCACCGAACTTCTTGGCCGTATCACTGAGTTCTAGCGCAGAGGCCAGGATCTGGGGCATCTTCTGCCCTACGCCCAGAAGTGGAACGCCGCGGACGTGACTCCGGCGACCCGCGGCTTAGGCAAGGACAGGCTGCCGCACCTGATCCAGTTGGGGACCGGTCTTCCGAAGAGCACTTCATGCGGCTCCGCGGCGCGTGAAAGAGCTTGACAGCGCGCGGGTACGATGCCACAAACAACCTGATGGTACGTTCTACTAAATTTTCTCAATTGTTACCGGTTTCCTTACTTCCGGATTTGTTCTATCTTTTAGTTTCATGCCGGTTTCTCTCCTGTCTATCTTCCCAGTCCCCGAGTTTTGTGGTGAGAGCGCAGCTTTTAGGACAAAACTTGAACTTGAAAACTTAGCGCGAAACCGGCACTGCCAGCCCCCGAGTTTCGGGTTGAACACCTTGTTCTTAACGCCAGACTTATCTTAGAACGCGCGAAACCGAATCACACCCCGAGTTTCGGGTTAAGAACTTTGTTCTTAGCGCGAAACTTATCTTAGAACGCGCGAAACCGGCACTGCCAGTCCCCGAGTTTCGGGTTAAGAACTTTGTTCTTAGCGCAAAACTTCATTAACCTCTTTTTCTTTGAACAGCTCACCGCTGACGCTCGGAAGGCCCTCTTTGAGGAGCTCTTGTGGGAGCATCGGGAGCTCGCTGAGGCACACGATAAGTGCCAAGGTAAGTTTTTGTTCTGCCGGCGTCTTTCTTACTAGAATCTTTTTTCCTTCTAACATTCACAATTTCTGCTTAATAGTGATCCCTGAAGCTTCCATTGATGCTCTCAAGGAGCAGCTCGCCGCCGCTCAACGTACAACTTTTTCTTTTCTCCTGCTAACTTGGTTTCATTTTCAACGTTACGAACACAATCTTGTTTACACCTTCTTTTCTGTGTTGCAGGGGAGAAGGACCAGCTCATTCAGCAGCATCAGGAGGAGCTGAGCGCCCACAAGACCAGCTACCAGGAGCTCAAGTCCCAGCTCATTCAGCTAGGTCTTGACCATGCCAAGGTCCTCAAAGCCGCTGAAGCTGCAGCGGCCAAGATGGACGAGGCTCTGGAGGACGCCAGCAATGCCACCGTGGTGTTGCGAGCTGAGCTGGAGGAGCTGGCCAAGGCCCGGAAGGTGCAGAGGAGAAAGCCGCGCGGCTGGAGGAGGAGCACAAGGAGTGCAACCAGCTAATTCTGCAAACCGATGCACTTGCCTACCGTGAGTCCTCTGACTACCGCATACGAGCCTTTTTTCCTCCGACCCTATTTTCTTTTCGCTATCTTTCCTTCCGGTCTCTTTTTCTTCCGAATTCTTTTCCTCAGCCTTTTTCTTTCTTTGCACAGGCCTCTTTCCGGACTCTCAGACGTACGCTGCCAAGAAAGTCAATGCGCGTCGCACTGTCCAGGGCCAGGCGAATCTTGCCGTGCCATGGACGCCCAATGACCATCTGGTCGCGCTTAACGCGCGGGTGTCTCACATGCGCGCCATAGATCGCAATCTATTTGACATTCCTGATGTAGCTACCCAGCTCTTTAGGACCCTTTGGCCTGGCGAGGAGGTGCCGGATACTTTCTCCTTAATCAGTGACCGTCTCAAGGGCGTCGACAGGAGGATCCGCGAGTGGCAGTGCTCTGCTGCCCGCGCTGGAGCAGATTCTGCCCTCTGCGTCGCTTGTTCCTGGTACCCGGAGCTTGACCTGGATGCTCTCACCGGAGTGCGCGAAGGCGCGGAAACCGATCTGGACCCGATTCTTACCGCTAAGCGGCAGGATCGTGCGTACCGTATCGCGGAGTACGCCGAAATGCGCACCTTCATTCCTCCCCTCCTGACGTCAAAGATTATCTTGATGAGGAGGAGGATGAAGCCGAGGAGGAGCCTCTAGACGATGCTGGTACTGGCGACGTTCCTCCGGAAGCCCCTGCTGCCTGATTACCTGCTTTGAGATTTACCTTGTCGTGCTGTTTGGCCCTGCGTGCCTTAAAACAATGTTCTGTTAAATTCTGCCCCGGAATGCCGGGGCTTATGATGTAAAACTTTAAGTCTGCTTGTGGTTGACGTACAACATTTTGTGCCGGTAAGTTATACCGGTAGCTAATTATCTTAAGTTTGCCTTAGCATTTTTGCGTTTTGGTTCTGCTTTTATCCTGTACCGCAAAGATTTCAGATTGCTTCGCATCCAATTCGATGCACACTTGGTTCTTTTGCCTTGGCTCTGCCTGCCTTCTTTGGGCGTTCTTTGGCGTATGAGCACAAGGTTCTTTCACCAAACAAGCATTTTCTTGAACTTAGAAACAATTCGAAATTTTGCAAAAAACCGGTATAACCGGGGTTAGTTAAATTTTTCCGGATTGTTCTTTCCCGGTTTCCCTCTCACAGTTCATGTGCTTATCCCCAACCGGTTTATCTTGCTTGCCATGAAGCCAAGTTATGGACAACAGCAGAGTCGAAGACTCCGGTAGGGTTTAGCACACTACTAAACCGGAAAGAAAAACGTTCAATAAGCAACCAAACAGAAAAAACAGACATGTTTCATGCAATTCAATAAGGGTAGTCCCCGAGATTCATTCGAGGTTCCGACATCTTTTATTCATAGCAATTAAGGTACAAAAAAGGAACTCTTACAGCACCACTTCAAGAGTAGAAAGGGCGCAACAAGGCTACATTCCATGGGCGTTTGGTCTCCTCTCCTGACTTGTCCGCCTTTCCTTTCTTCCATTCCTGTGCATCAATTAGGTAATATGCATCATTGTGGAGAGCCTTGCTCACAATGAAAGGTCCTTCCCATGGGGGGACAGCTTGTGCCTGCCTTCGGTGCGCTGCACCAGGCGTAGTACCAAGTCTCCTTCCCGGAACACTCTTGGGTTAACCTTCCGGCTGTGATAGCGTCTGAGGTTTTGCTGGTAAATGGCTGTTCTTGCCAAGGCTAGTTCTCTTGCTTCTTCTAACAAGTCCACATCATTCTCTCGGGCCTCTTTTACCTCTTCTTCGGTATAGAGTTGCACCCTTGGTGAGTCATGAAGAATGTCGGTTGGTATGACCGCTTCTGCTCCATAAACCATAAAGAATGGAGTGTATCCGGTGGACCGGTTAGGAGTTGTTCTTAAACTCCACAGCACTGATGGTAGCTCATCGATCCAACATCCCGGCGATTTTTCTATTGCATCAATGAGTCTTGGTTTGATACCGGAAAGTACCAAAGCATTCGTTCTCTCAACTTGGCCATTGCCTTGCGGGTGCGCCACTGAGCATAAATCCAACCGGATGTTCTTGTCTTCACAAAATCGTTTGAACTCTCCTTGAGCAAAGTTTGTGCCGTTGTCAATGATACTGTGGGTATCCATACCGCAGAATTACATCTTTCAGGAACTTTACCGCTGTGTGGCCATCACATTTTGCGATAGGCTTCACCTCCACCACTTGGTGAACTTATCCACCATTACCAAGATGTGGGTCATGTTTCCCTTTGCGGTTTTAAATGGTCCCACCATGTCCAGGCACCAGACAACAAATGGCCAAGTTAGCGGTATGGTTTTTAAGCCGGATGTTGGGGTATGGTTTTGCTTGGCGTACCGGCAGCCATTGCATTTCCTTACCAAATCCTCGCATTATCTAAGGCTGTGTAGAGAACCCATGCCGGAACACCTTTGCTATCAACGCCCTTGAAGAAGCGTGGTGCCCGCATTCTCCTCGATGAATTTCCTCAAGCATTTCTCTTCCTCTTCCGGCTCCACACATCTTTGGAGGACACCGGTAACACTTCTCTTGTATACCTCGCCATTGATGATGGTGTAAGCTTTGGACCTTCTCTGTATCCTTCTTGATTCATTTTCGTCAACCGGCAAGGTGCCGTTGATCAGGAATTTCTTAATAGGTTCGACCCAAGATGGTGCCTCTCTAACCACAAATACCGGCATGTCTATGTCCATGCTATCCACAAGCATTGCCTCTTCATGGGCGTCGTCAGTCCCCGAGTTTACCGGCACAGCCTCGAGTTTGCCGGAGTAGTCCCCGGGTTTCCTTCGTCAATCTCCATTGGCACCACATGTGATTCCGGTACGAAAATTGATTCCGACTCCGGACTTGGCTTGATTGATGGAACTCTCAAGTGCGCAGCTATTCCGGGAGGGATTTCTTGCCTGGACGAACCTAGCTTGGATAAGGTATCCGCGGCCTCATTTTCTGCGCGGCACATGGTGAAATTTACACCCTTCGAAGAAGCCGGCAATCTTTTGCACATGGAACCGGTATGAGGCCATGTTGGCATCTTTTGCGTCCCAATCTCCGGAACACTGTTGCACCACAAGATCTGAATCACCATAGCAAATGATCCTGAGTGCCCCGATTTCTTTTGCAACCTTGAGCCCATGTATCAGCTTCGTACTCAGCGACATTGTTTGATGCCCTGAAGTGCACTTGTAAAATACCGGAGATGATCTCCCTTTGGTGAGGTGAGTACCACACCGGCACCTAGGCCCTCCTTGAGCTTGGATCCGTCAAAATGCATCTTCCAGTATTCTGTCTTGTGTTCCGGCGGCTTGTACTGCATCTCCGCCCAGTCAACCAAGAAATCAGCCAAAGCTTGTGATTTTATGGCATCTCTTCTCTCGTATACCGGCACGTATGGTGACAATTGAATTGCCCATTTTGCAATCCGGCCGCTGGCGTCCTTGTTGCCCATGATATCGGAGATAGGTGCCTCACTTACCACTTTCATTGGGTGCTCCTCAAAGTAATGCTTGAGTTTCGTGGCGGCCATAAACACGCCATAAGTCATTTTTGGAAGTGTGGGTAGTTTTGCTTTGATGAGGAGAGCACCTCGCTCAGGTAGTATACCGGCCTCTGGACGGTTTTTCCTTCCTCTTCTCTTTCCACCACAACCACAACACTAACCACCCGGTTTGTTGCCGCTATATAAAGCAACATAGGTTCTCTTTCCAAGGGTGAGGCCAAAATTGGGGCCGTTACGAGCATGTTTTTCAATTCTTTAAACGCTCTGTCTGCGTGGGTCAGACGAAAGTATCCGATTTTTTCATCAAAGCATAGAGTGGCAAGGCCTTTTCTCCTAGCCTGCTTATGAACCGGCTTAGCGATGCCAAGCTTCCAGTAAACTTTTGCACATCTTTCAGCTCGTGGGATAGCCATTCTTTCTATCGCCCGGATTTTTACCGGATTAACCTCAATGCCCCGGCTTGACACAAGGAAACCAAGCAGCTTGCCGGCAGGGACACCAAAGGTGCACTTTGCCGGATTGAGTTTCATCCGGAACCGCCTTAGGTTATCAAATGTTTGCCGAATGTCATCGATTAAGGTATCTTTTACTTTGGTTTTTATCACAATATCATCCACATAAACTTGCATTTTTCCATTTGATCAAACAAGCATTTTTACAAACAGCGCTGGTACGTTGCACCAGCGTTGCGCAAACCAAAAGGCATTGTAACATAGCAATAAGCCCCGTGCGGGGTAATGAACGCAGTTTTTATTTGATCTTCTTTTTTCAGAGGGATTTGGTGGAAGCCGGAATACGCATCCAGGAACGACAACAACTCACACCCAGCAGTAGAGTCAATCACTTGATCGATCCGGGGCAAAGGGAAAGGATCTCTTGGGCAAGCCTTGTTGAGGTTGGTGTAGTCGATGCACATGCGCCACACCTTTGCGAGTTTTGCCTCCAGTTCTCATCTTTTTTCTTTTCGACCATCACCGGATTGGCCAGCCACTCTGTGTGCCTCCACGATGAAACCGGCAACCAGCAGCTTTGTTACCTCTTCTCCAATGATTTTTCTCCTATCTTCAGCGAACCGGGCGCAAAGGTCAGACCGCTTAGCATCTTTTCGGACGTTTAGAGAGTGGCCAGCTCCCTCGGAACACCCACCAAGTCATCGAGACCAGGCAAAGATATTCCGATTCTCACGGAGGAAGCTGACGAGCGCGCTTCCTATGCTTGGCTGAGGCCGGCACCGATACGGATGGTGCGCTCCTGGGTAAGCCGGATCCAGCACAATGTCCTTTGTCTCATTTGTCGGCTTGAATGCTGTGAGTCCAAGTTTCCACTCATTGCCGCTAGGCTCAATTTTGATGACTGAGCCAGCGCAATGCGGTTTGCATCCTCTTTTTCTCCTCCGCGATCACCAGCGATTCCGCTAGGTTCGATCCGGCAGATGCTGTTTCCAGTGAGACTTTGTAGTTTCCCACCACAGTTAGTGGTCCACGAGGTACCGGCATCTTCATCTTGAGATAGGCCGTGTGAGTTGTTGCCATGAAAGCAACCAATGCCGGCCTCCCCAGCAACGCATGGTAGGGACTGTCTAGGTCCACCACCTCAAACTCAATGTTTTCAACCCGGCAATTATCACGCCCTCCAAATGACACGTCCACCCGAACTTTTCCTATCGGGGCGCAAGACAAGCCCGGCACAATTCCGTGGAATGTTGTGCGAGTTGGCTGCAGATGTTTGTTATGCCCATACGCATGGAGTGCTTGTACATGATGTTTATGCTGCCGCCGTTGTCTATCAGCACCTTGCTGAACTTTACTCGAGTTTCCGGCCCCTTCATGATTGGGTCCACAACTAGGGCATATCCACCCGGATTCGGCATGATTTTGGGGTGATCCTTGAACGACCAGGTGATTTCGATCTGACCACAATGATGTATTTTGGAACTGCGGCATCACGGCGTTTACTTCCATGGAACGGCGATGCACACTTTGCCTGTCCATTGGCTCATGACAAAGACAACACACACAGATGCAGTCCTCGTAAACATTCCGGCCTAAAGGTGCCGGTGGAGGTGGTTGGTCATTGTTTTGCTCCACCCGGTTAACTTGCCGGTACTGTTGCCTGTTTGGCCGAGGCTGCACCGGTAAGTTTGCTCCTGAGTGGTGGTGGAGGTGGTAATTGTTGTTGTTGCTGCACGGGGCCCCCTGGCGCCGCGCATCTTTTACCGCTCCCTTTTGCATCAAGAACTTGGTCCAAGAACAATCCTTCGTCAAGTGGTTCGACGGGTGATCCGGGTTCGGCGTGTGCCACCGCCAAGGTTGATCCATGGCGGCTTCCATGGTGTATTTCACGGGTTCCTGCAAGTTATTTTTCTGGCCCCAGGGTTTCTTTTCTACCCACTGCTTTTTAGGACCCGCCCATGGCTGCGATCCGGTTTTTTGTCGCTGATCACGCGGCGCTAATTTTCCTGCACGGCAGCAACTTGCTGTGATGCATATCTTCGATCCGGGAAATCTTCCCTTCTTTTGTTGTTCCGCTTATCCCGGTGTTGCTGTTGATGCGGATTCGACTGCTCCGGCTCACCTTGCATTGCTGGTTGCATTGGGTCTCCCAATGCATAGCTATCTGCCACACGTATCATTTCCGCTAAGGTTGTGGGCATGCTTCTCTGCAGCCTTTGCCATAAGGGTGATCCTCTCCGGCATCCTTGACTGAACCAAGCAATGGCTTGTGCCTCAATCACTCCTTCACATGTGTTTCTCATTGAGTTCCACCGGGTGAGATAATCCCGGTCTGTTTCTCCTGCACGCTGTTGGCACAGCGCAAGCTGTTGGGGCCGGTTTGGCCTTTTGTAGGTACTGCTGAAGTTGTTCACAAATGCTTCCTCAAAGTCCAACCATCCGTTAATACTTCCCGCCGGCAAATTGTTAAGCCAAATCCTCGCAGGACCCACGAGGTAGGACGGTATGATTCTTACCGCCCAACGCCGGTTTACTCCACCACAAGCCACATAAACAGCTGTGACATAATCTGCCACCAGTCTTCCGGCTTGGTCGTACCATCATACGTTCTTGTGTCCCGGGGCAACTGAAGTTGCGTACCGGTGGTTCTTCTCTCATGATTCGTGGGCCAAAACACCTTGGGCCAGGAGGTCCCTCACATTCAACTATCGCAGAAAGATGTACCCTGTCCAACCTGTGCCTCGCATCCCGGTCTGGCAAACATCTTTCCCCAGCGTTCCCCAAAGGGTTCCGGTGGACTCTTGTTCGTTCCACCTCGGAATCTGATTCGTCATATTCTTCCGGTTCCGCGGCTCTTGCCTGCCGGTACCCTGGTGGTGGCATTTCTTCATCCACATATGCCACTCTTGCGGCTCGATAATTTTGCCCGGTCTCATATCTACCGGCATGATTGTTTCCGGCATAGCCTCCCTTGGCGTAGCCCCGATCTGCCCCTTGGCTTTTTCTACCGGCATCATGTTGCCCGGCTTTTTGCTTTCCGGCAAGAACTGGATCATACACATCATCCCGCCTTTTCTCTTTCCCTTCTTTTGTCCGGATGAGGGACGATGCCTGCCCCTGACTTGCTTCCGGCATTCTTTGTTGAACGCGCAGATTTTGAGGCCACGCCTCGTTCAGCTTAGCTAGCTGCTCAGCATTTTGCGCTCAATAGTTTTTAACAGCTCTTTTACATGTTCTTGCTGCTTTGCCAACTCGTCACCGGAAAGCGACTCACATAACTCTACAGCTTTAGCGGCTTTTATTTTTATCCGGACTACTGTACTTAGGCTTTTCTACGATGCTCACAGATACAGAGGCACTCTTGCCGGTAAGAACTTCTTTGCGCAAATCCCGATCTAGATTGCGAGCCTTAAGCCGGTTTTCCGGTATCCTAGCAGCATGAGCACTAACGAAGCAAAGCCATGGGCAGCATTGTACTCACGTAGGGTTAGGTTCAGCTCGCGCTGCGCCCGGATGATGTCGGCGCCACCGGTGCAGGGCCTTGCGCGTGGCCTCCAGCTCCTCCCGAGCCTTTGCCGGGTCGATGTTCCGCGATGGCGTGGCCAGCGTGTGCATCGCGCTTGAAGAGGTGTTGCCGGTGGTGCTGATGATGCTCCCGCGACGCCGGCGTCACGCTCCAGCGGTGGTTTTGCCGGGCGGGTCGATGCCGCACGTTCATCTCCTTCCTCCACGGCTCCCTTGCCGGTGTGACCGCACCAGCCATCATGACCTCCACGCTGCCGGCGCGGCCAGCACACAGCCATCTTGGCGGATCCGCGCCACCAGCACCGGCGAGAGGCGCCGCACGGGGACGGTGCCGAAATAGACGCGGATGCTGCCGAACTCGATGGTGCGGCCGTTCTGGAACTGCGCCGTTGGCGAAGCAGCCAGCGTTATCGTTGATGAAGTCCATGTTGTAGATGCGTTGCACGAGCGCGGACACCGTGCGCTCGCCGTTGATGTCAAGGATGCCCGCCCGAATATGAACCCGGCAAGCGCCACTTCATGCCCCACGGTGGGCGCAATTGTCGTCGTGGGGAACAAACGATGCCATAGGATGGCTTATCTTGGGGCCGAATGGACGCTAGAGGATTCGGGGAGGGTTTGTGACTAGATGGACGAACTTCCGGATGCTTTCCTCAAGAACTTGGCCAAGGCCAGAGGTAGAAGAAGAAAGACACAAGGATGAACTCGCCCTAGATCACCATGCTTATTGATCTCAACAGGTTACAGGTTTTTTCTCTCTGGATCGCGCCCGCATAGAGGGATGCCCCTCTCCTTATATAGGGGAGAGGGTGGCTTACAGGCAAGAAACCCTAATGGCATCTTTGACTAGACAAACTACTTTACAAAGATACTTTATAAAGCTACTTTACAAAGCTACTTTAATCATAGATGACGCCGGTATCTTCTTTAATCAGGGAGGCTGATGTCCTCCGGTTGCTTTGGGCGTCATCCTTCTCTTTATCGTCATGTCTTCGTTTAAAGCCACTTTGCTTAGCTCATCTTTGTCTTCTAGCTCTGGAGAGGGTCTTTGACCAGTCAGCCAACATGCTCTTCTTTCCGGTACTCCGGTATCTTACTTACCCGGTTCCGGTATACCCATCTTGGGGATACCGGCTTAGCTTTACTTAGCCAAACTCTATCTTCTTATTCCAGTATGAACATTAAACCGGTATCTTGAAGGGTGAGACCATCCGGTTTGGCATACCTTTGGCATACCGGGGGTCATCCCCCAACATTAAGCATTTGGCAGAATGTGTTTTTATCCAAGCTAATTCCATTATGTTATGGAAAGATAAATGGGAAGATACTATTCGGCAAGAGACTTGGCCACATATCTTTTCATTTTCCAAAAATGATCTCATTTCCTTAAAAGATGCCCTTGTTGCACTTGATATCACTGCTCTCTTTTACCTACCCGTCTCCAAGGAAGCAATGGCTCTATTGAATCTTTTCCAGGCTCTCTCGGAGCAGCTATTTGGCAATGTTTTTGATCCTTGGATGATATTTGGTAACGTTGCATCTATTAAAGTTTCTTGGGTTTATAAGTCCCTCATGGGAAATGTTGAGGCGGCTTCGGCTCTGAAATGGATGTCAGATGGATGTTGTGAGTACAAACATAAGGTCTTCTTTTGGCTTTTAATACACAATTGTCTAAATACCAGAACTATGCTCCAAAGGAAGAACTTTTTAATGGATGATTATTCATGTGTCATGTGTGGCTAGATTCAGCTGGAGACAAGGAATCATTTTTTATTCCACTGTCCATTTGCCTTATTATGTTGTTATATATCTGCCCTTCTTAGACTCCTCTTACAACTGGTCAAAATGATATTCACAGTATACTCAATACATAGCCTCAAGATTGCAATTTTGCAGCCTTTCTTCATGGAGCTTATCATCCTAATTGATTGGTCAATTTGGACCACCAGGAATGAATTCATCTTCAGGAGTGTTCTGCCTAGTCTCTAGAGATGCAGGAAAAAGTTCAAGGATGAAATTGCACTTCTAGTTCATAAAGCCAATGGAAATTTTTATCGTGGCATAACAGCCTGGGTAGAGAAATTTAGATAGGGCTTGTTTTTTCTTGATCTTAAGGCCTTTGTTAGTTGCTTCTCTCTAACAACTTTTACCTTCTCTACGAACATTTATTTGAAAATTTAAAAATAAACAGTAGGAAAACCCATTGTTCAGCCTCAAAAATATCTAACTAAGAGTTAAGTTAGTTCTTGGTCAACCAAGAGCTAGCCTTATCCATAAAAATATGAAATTACATGTATGTACAGAATGTATGAGGTATGTGTGTACAAACATGAACTTAAACGCGAAATTGTGTAACATGAGAAAAAAATAACAAAATGCTTGAAGAGCAATATAAGCACCAGATTTTGCATTTTGAAAAGTCCATGTTCTTCTTTTTCTAGGGAGGCCACATAAGATCATATTTTTCTCCAAAATATCCATGATTAAGTTTCAAGTGTATTTTCTCAATAAAATTAATTTCCTCATTCCTCCTCGAGATGGTCCTGTGCCGCCTCTCGACCGTGTCGGGTCGGCTTGTGGCATACATTGCCCTACTTGACTTCTTAGCCTCGACTGTCGTGCGGAGTAGTAAGGTGAGTAGGAATAAGGTGAGGTGAAAATAATAGATGTTAGTTTTGACTATGTAAGTTGTCGGGCTGTGTAGTCAACCTCACAAATTAAGTGACAAAACATACTTTCCTCACTACCAAACTCATGATTTTCCCTGAAGACGGCGCACCAGAAAACTTGGGTATTTCCAGACTAGCTCCTAGTTAATTGGATAAAAGGGAAGGAATATAGATGAGGTTCAAGGTTACTTTACTCAAAAAATTGTAGAAAAATCATGTTCTACGAAAAATACTATTAGGCGATCATATGATCCATTTGACATGGTTAAAAAAAACATCCATAGATTTGCAATCATCCATCATTCTCGAGACTGTAGGATTTTTTTTGTAAGATCACTATCCTTAGAACTATTCCAGGTACCAACGAGCAACCAAATAAAAATTCTTCAAAAATACCTAATATCCCTAACCACATTTGTTGTGCATGCTCAAAACAAGACGACAGAAGAGATGTTCGCTAATCGAAAATTCAATTCGGCTCCCGGGTGCATATGCTTCGTGATGTAAAAAAAAAATCTGATTTTTTTTTAAAAAATCGCATGTACATATCGAAAATATAGGTGCAGTTTCGCGAAAGCCAATGTTTTTTGTGCTCGACGTAAACAAAACAAAACATGTCTTAGAAATAGCCTTATTTTTAGCACCAAATTTTATCTTTTTTTTACATAGCCCAAACGACAAGTCGTTCTTTTGTGGAAAGAACTTTGTGCACATGTAGCACGTGAAGATTTGTACGTGAATTTTTGTTTGGCTTTTTTTATTTTAAAATATATCAAACGTGCATTTCAAAATAAAGAAATCATATCCACCTAAGAGCCAAAACATCACTCCCGTAAATATTTCCAAACTCAGTGCACAATGAAACATAGGTCGTCTCATACAGGGTTGTCTACTTGATTATTTTGTTGTCAGCTGCAAAGCATAGGAAAATATGAAATGAATGTGAGGGATAACTAGTTTTCAAAATTTTGGTGTGTTTACATGACACAAACCGCCAGTACCATCAACTACACATACCGTAAAATATATATTAATGAACTATCATGCTGCCTGCTCATAATCCATAAGCAACTAGATACCTTTTATTGAATATAACAATGAAAACTCTAGGTCTAGCTTTCATTAATTATACCTGAGCATGACGTTATTCTTGTTGAAGGTATTGTCTAGGAAGTTCAGATTTTCTCGTGGGCCAAAACCAAAATTGGGCGACCTCGGTGTTCATGCTTTTTTTTTTGAAAGGGATATTTTGGAGAACCTCTTGTCTAGTCTTAGGTGTTGTATTGGTGGTTTCAGTCCTATGAGTCATTGATCACTATAGCGAGTCCTGTTTTTTTATACTTTCCGGATTTTTTGATATCTCGACTAGTTCTTACCATTTACCACTTTTGAAAGACCAAAGAAAAATATATACGCCAAACATCAAAACACAAACTGCCGTCTCATGGTGAGTATCTTGCTTTTCTTGCGAAAATTACACGGTGAGCTTAGGTTCGGTCACTTATATGCACTTCGATCGACAGCAATGTAACCTTCGATGGTAGCAAAACCCTCCTAGCTTGTTCATACATCGCTATCTGTTTCATGACATTGATCGGGGTGCAATTTTAGGAGGACTTGTGTCGCCGTCTGTGTCTAGCTTTTGTGTGTGTGTCACCGGCCGTGCTGCACCCTATCCTAGACGCTCGCGGTCAATCGAGATGAGCGTGCCGATAATACTATACGGGTGTGCCGTTGCGACCTCGCTGCATACGACGTACAAAGTGTATAACATGTACGAATCTGAATGAGTCATTCCAGATTGCCCATGTCCCATTGGCACTTGGCGCCATTTACACAGCACGCACGAGCTACCCCTGCAATCCTGCATTGCTTCGAGCGACTGACTGCATGAGAGCTGGGACCTTGTGCTTCAGCTGATCTTTGCTGCTGTGCGTTGTCAGGCCCGTTTAATTTCCTCTCGGTGGCTAGCTTCTGCCCAATTCCAATTGTAAGCTTGTCCATAATTCCATGGTAAGCCCAGCATAGATGCAGCTGGGCGCCAGCAGCCAAGAGGGACAATGCATCACAGTAGTCGTACTCCAGGCAATGCCTCGGCCATCCATTTGTGCTCGGACATTCGCACGGTCGATCTGCACGCCAGCTTACAGAAGGGAATGAATAGTTGGAGCAGTAGCTTGACTTCTTTGTCCTAAAATGTTCTTTGCCCGATTTTACCATTTGCGCCTTCTTGTAAAACTTCTAAACTCATATGGTTGGTTTCATTTGGTTTGGCCAGGCTTTGTTGAGTCGAGCCATCTAAAATGGCCTAATTCTTTTTTTACCTAGAGGGTCTTAGAATTTTTTAGATGGTCGACATAGTTCAGTCTATCCATCTTAAATAAGTAAATAACGTGACCTAGCTGAAGTAGCCAAACAAACGAATGCGTCTTAGCTGTTTTGACCCATCCTGTACTAAATTAAAAATGACTAAGTCAAGTGACTCAAACAAGCTAATCAAAATGAGTGACACAAAAGAGCAATAGGTGGCTAAGAGTATTTCCTAGAGTCCGCAAGTGATTGAAAGTCGGCAAAGTGCCATTTAGAACATCTTCAACGTATGATGCATAATATATGACATGATGAAAAACCCAGCATAGATGCAAATGGGCGCCAGCAGCCAAGAGAGACCATGCATCAGAGGCAAAACGGCTCGGCTATCGATTTGTTCTGTGCACGGACATTCGCACGGTCGATCTGCGTGAATAGTTGGAGTAGTGCGTGCAAGAGCAAGAACCCGTGACGGGCTATGTATAGATTAGGGATTGCGCTAAAGTATGCATTCAGGGGCGCGAGGCAAATAGGTCAACGCCTTGAGGCTCACAGAGTGGCAGTAGACAGTAGTCATAGGAGTACGTAGACCATCATCGCTCCAGAATAGAAAGGGCCTTTACCTTTCTCATCTCTGCCCCCTAGAGAGGAGTATAGCATTGAGTATTGCTGTTAAGCTTGGCGCCATTGAAACTAATTAATGGCGTCTTCATCGTGCTCGTGCATGGGCTTAATTTGGTGGTAGCCTTTTTGGTTAGTGGTTGACTGGAGAAAGCTGCGGTGACAAAGGATCCAATTGGAACTCGCGTATGTGCATGGCTGTGTCAAGACTCGAGCGAACAAAGGAATAGATATGCGCTGTCAGAAGGTGGGATTTACAGGAGTACTCCAGGAGAACGGCATTTTGTAGCTTGGACTACACGTAGCTCTTCTCTTTTTGAAATTTTGAAAACAACCCACGAGAAATCCACATGCGCTGTGCAAAAGGCGGAATCAAGGATATTTTTTCTGGACTTTACTGAAACAACTTGGAAATACCATTTCAGTTTTTTCGGGAAAAAAACAGCTAGATGTTGCCCGAGCTGCATTCCGTACTTACGAGTTGTAGGACTTATGAAAAATTTATAATCAATAATCATAAAATAGCTTATAATTTGTTTGACAACTACTGCAACAACTACTACTACGATTAATGGAAATAAAAATAACATCTACGATGCATTAATTTACGCATTTCATATGATTTTACAATTAGGGGTGGGGTGAGTAACCTCTTTTACCGTCAACAGATATATATAATTTTTTAAGAGACATGTAAATTTATTCAATAGATAAAAGCACAAAGAATATTTACATTGAAAGGGGGAAGAAACATAATAATAATAATAATAATAATAATTGCTCCCTCGTGTTTTAACCTTTCATCTGTACAATAAAGATCTGGAAACTGATCATGGCACTCCGCCGCTAAATGCCTGAACGTATACTGAGATTTTTTTTTTTCGAAACGCCTTCTCCATCAGGGGATGCACACAACAACTTCATTTATTACGAAGTCAACATATCCAAAGTATTATAATAATAGATCAGCTAAGGTTGAGACAAGATTCGCAAAATAATAAAAGCTAAGGTTGAGACAGGAATTCTATTTTAACTTCTAATATGATGGTATCTAGTAGCATGAAAATACAAGTTCTGTACGGCTATTAGAAACCTGTTGCATCTAGTAGCCATAGACTCTTACTAATCCTCCAGAAGAAAGAAATGCCCATATTTAATCAATGCGCAGCGCGATGAATAAACAATAAAAAGTATGTACCCTTTTGTATGTCAAAGACAACAGTATTTCTACATATCCGTATAGACCAACATAAAGCTAAAACGCCAATACGTGTCCTAGCCTAATCCTTCTGATTCACCCCACTTAACCAATTTTCAAACGTATTGGTAATATTTGTTGATAAAGGTTTATTATAGGTGAAAATAAACTATGTGCCAAATAATCTGTGCAAAAGGACATGCGAGAAACAAGAGTTCTGGAGTCTCAGCTGAATAACAAAAGCAACACGTTTTGCACCCATTCCAATTCCTCCTAGTTAGATTGTCCTTAGTTAACAACACTTTATTATTTAAAAATCACATGAATATTTTTTATTTTACGTGGTATTTGTGTGTTCCTTAAATACTTTAAAAAATCTACTGTGACCATTCATTAAGTAAGTCCAACTACACAAATTTAACCATAAATATTCTTGAGTCCATAATGATGGGATTCGTAGCATAGAAAACAAAAAATTTCCTACCGCAAGAACGAATAACAAGCCAAGATCCAATCTAGAAGATGGTAGCAACGAGAAGATCATGAGACTAACCCTCGAAGATTTTCAAAGCCTACGAGATTAGATCTCGTTGTGGATGTAGTCGATCACTTGCCGATTGCAAAAGCGCGTAGAAGATCTTGACGGTGCCACAGTCGGGCAGCACCTCCGTACTGGTCACACGTCGGTGGTGATGACGACGCCTCCTCCCCGTTCCGGCGGGCAGCGGGAGTAGATCCTCCTGAATCCCGCCACACGGCGTGGTGACGGAGACTGTGGAGATCTCGCCAGCGCCGCGGGAGAAGATGGAGGAGGAGAGAGGCTAGGGTTTGGGAGAGAGGGGGTTGGGGCGCCGGCCAGGGAGCCCCCTTTGGTGGTGCGGCCAAGAGTAGGCAGCCCCTCCCTCTCCTCCTCTTTATATAGGTGGAATCCCTAGGGTTTGCCCAAAGCCTTCGAATAAGACCCCAATTCAAAAACTGCCATATGGACGAAACCTAGAGGGACATGGACTCTCGCCTTCCCCCCTTGTTGGCCGGCCAAGGAGGTGGATTTCACCATGGACACCACCCTCCCACTTGGTTGGCTGGTTAGGGTTGGTGGAGTCCAACCGGGACTCCACCTTCCATGGTGATTTCTTCCGGAAAGTTCTAGAACATTCTAGCGCTTTCCATAAATGCACCGGATCATTTCCAAACTTGGAAAGTGACTTCCTATATATGAATTTTATTCTCCAGACCATTCCAGATCTCCTCGTGATGTCCTGGATCACATCCGAGACTCCGAACAATCATTCGAACTCCATTCCATATTCCGTATCTACTTAAAACGACATCAAACCTTAAGTGTGTCACCCTACGGTTCGTGAACTATGCAGACATGGTCGAGACTTCTTTCCGACCGATAACCAATAGCGGGATCTGGAGATCCATAATGGCTCTCACAATTCAACGATAACTTAGTGATCGATTGAACCATTTACATACGATACCGATTCCCTTTGTCACACGATATTTTACTTATCCGAGGTTTGATCATCGGTATCTCCATACCTTGTTCAACCTCGTCTCCGACAAGTACTCTTTACTCGTACCATGGCATATTATCTCTTGTGAACTATTCACATGCTTGCAAGCTAATCAGGTGACATTCCACCAAGAGGGCCCAGAGTATATCTATCCGTCATCGGGATGGACAAATCCCACTCTTATACATATGCCTCAACTCACACTTTCCGAATACTTAATCCCATCTTTATAACCACCCATTTACGCAGTGGCGTTTGATGTAATCAAAGTACCCTTCCAATATAAGTGATTTACATGATCTCATGGTCGAAGGACTAGGTAACTATGTATCGAAAGCTTATAGCAAACTGAACTTAATGACGTGATCTTATGCTACGCTTATTTGGGTGTGTGTCCATTATATCATTCACCTAATGACATAACCTTGTTATTAATAACATCCAATGTTCATGATCACGAAACCATGATCATCTATTAATCAACAAGCTAGTTATACAAGAGGCTTACTAGGGATTCCTTGTTGTTTACCTAACACACATGTATCAATGTTTCAGTTAATACAATCATAGCATGGTATGCAAACATTTATCGTAAACACAAAGATATATTATAATAACCATTTTATTATTGCCTCTTGGGCATAGCTCCAACACATAAGTCCCCATATAATGTGTCTGAATTGTCTGAAACTTGAGCCCCATTAGCCGCTGACATAAGTGTAATGAATGGTTCCACTTATTATCCGTTAACGGCCTCCTAAAACCATTATTCAGAGGCGTTTAAGCAAGCATAGTTGCTACGGGAGTTATTTTTTCCTTTTGTGCAATGTTATATAAAGACGTACATTGATGTGCTAGAGATGTATGACCTAACTAAACGTCTTCCCAAAAACAGACTGTTGAACCATCTCCCACTTCAAAGAAACATCTACTACAAAAATCATCCTTAAACCCGCATAAGTCTCTTCCAAAAATGGGGAATCGATTAGTTTTTCTTTATCTTCTTCCAATGTTTTATTATTTAGATACTTGTTATGCAGTAATTGTTGCCACATTCTTTCTTCACTAAGTAGTTTGACCAAATATTTATGGAGCAAACACTTATATTTTAATTCAAGCACCTCAATTCCTAGTCCTCCCTAATCCTTCAGCCAACATATAATCCTTGTTAATCTATAAATTTTTCTTAGTATCGTCAGATTACCAAAACCTAAACAAAAGTATGAACAAAGGTAGACTAGTCAAGACCAAATTAATAAGGACCAGGCGATCTCCATATCAGAGTAACTTGCTTTGTCAGCATCCCAGCTTTGCAACAAATCGACTCTCTATTAGATTCCATTTCTAATTGTGAAACATATACAAGGATGATTGATGTCTACGGGTGCTTCTATTCTTGTAGACAGTGTTGGGCCTCCAAGAGCAGAGGTTTGTAGAACAGCAGCAAGTTTCCCTTAAGTGAATCACCCAAGGTTTATCGAACTCAGGGAGGAAGAGGTCAAAGATATCCCTCTCAAGCAACCCTGCAATCACGATACAAGAAGTCTCTTGTGTCCCCAACACACCTAATACACTTGTCGATGTATAGGTGCACTAGTTCGGCGAAGAGATAGTGAAATACAAGCAGTATGGATGTATATGAGTGGTAATAGTAATCTGAATAAAATATGGCAGCGAGTAAACATGCAACAAAACAAGTAAGCGGTGTTTGCAGTAAACAAGGCCTAGGGATCATACTTTCACTAGTGGACACTCTCAACATTAATCGCATAATAAATAATAACTTCTCTCATTTGTGCTACATACACTCTTTGTTGGATGACAAACACCATTCATTAGGGGCTACAAGAGCACCTCAATGCCGGAGTTAACAAGCTCCACAACATTCGATGTTCATATTTAAATAACCTTAGAGCATAATAGATATTTGCAAAATAAACCGAGTACTAACATAGCATACACACTGTCCACATTACACTATGAAAGGACGAACAGATCACATCAATACTATCATAATGACAATTAACTCCACAACCTACAAGAGGTCATGATCATAGCCTACGACAAGAACCACACGGTGCACACACTAGCACCTTTACACCATGCAGGAGGAATATACAACTTTAATAACATCACATGAGTAGCACATAAACTAGTAGCGATACAAAGCTCATCATATGGATCTCAATCATGTAAAGCAGCTCATGAGATCATTGTATTGAAGTACATAGGAGAGAGGTTAACCACATAACTACCGGTATAGCCCTTAGCCTCGATGGAGAACTACTCCCTCCTCATGGGAGACATCAGCGGTGATGAAGATGGCGGTGGTGTCGATGGAGGAGCCTTCCGGGGCACTTCCCGTCCCGCGGCGTGCAACAGAGACTCATGTCCCCCAGATCTTGGCTTCGCGATGGCGGCGGCTCTGGAACTTTTCTCGTACCGTGGCTTATTCGTCTCGAAGTTTTAGGTCAAGACGACTTATATAGGCGAAGAAACGGAGTCGGAAGGCTGACGGGGCATCCAGACAACAGGGGGGCGCGCCCCTCGGCCGCGCCGCCACCATGTGTGGTGGGCCTGTGGCTCTCCTCTCGCCCCTCTCGGGTGTTCTGGAAGCTTCGTGGAATTCTAAGATGTTGGGCGTTGATTGATGTCTACGGGTGCTTCTATTCTTGTAGACAGTGTTGGGCCTCCAAGAGCAGAGGTTTGTAGAACAGCAGCAAGTTTCCCTTAAGTGGATTACCCAAGGTTTATCGAACTCAGGAGGAAGAGGTCAAAGATATCCCTCTCAAGCAACCCTGCAATCACAAAGCAAGAAGTCTCTTGTGTCCCCAACACACCAAATACACTTGTCAGGTGTATAGGTGTACTAGTTCGGCGAAGAGATAGTGAAATACAAGTAATATGGATGTATATGAGTGGTAATAGCAATCTGAATAAAATATGGCAGCGAGTAAACATGCAACAAAACAGTAAACAAACGGAGATTCGATGCTTGGAAGCAAGGCCTAGGGATCCTGCTTTCACTAGTGGACACTCTCAACAATGATCACATAATAGGACTACTCTACACCCTTTTGTTGGATGATGAACACATTGCGTAGGATTACACGAACCCTCAATGCCGGAGTTAACAAGCTCCACAATGCAATGTTCATATTTAAATAACCTTAGAGTGCAAGATAGATCAACATAATTACACCAAGAACTAACATAGCATGCACACTATCACCTTCATGCTTATGTAGGAGGAATAATACACATCAATACTTATCATAGCAATAGTTAACTTCGCAATCTACAAGAGATCATGATCATAGCCTATGCCAAGTACTCACACGGTGCACACACTATCACCATTACACACGTGGAGGAGGAATAGAGTACTTTAATAACATTACTAGAGTAGCACATAGATGATATTCAACTAGATCACATAAAGAGAGAGATGAACCACATAGCTACAGCGGAGCCCTCAGCCCCGGGGGTGAATTACTCCCTCCCCATCATGGAGACAGCGATGGCGGTGAAGATGGCGGTGGAGACGGCGGTGGATGAAAGGACACGGATGTCGCCTAGAGGGGGGGTGAATAGGCGATTTAAAACTTTTACGAGATGGGCTTAACAAATGCGGAATAAAACTAGCGTTTACTTTGTCAAGCCCAAAGCCTATATACTATGGTTCACCTATGTGCACCAACAACTTATTCTAAGCAATGGTTCCTCTATGTGCACCAACAACTTATGCTAAGCAATACAAGCAAGTATGTGATAGCAAGATATATATATAACTTCAAGCACGATGGCTATCACAAGGTAAAGTGCATAAGTAAAGAGCTCGGGTATAGAGATAACCGAGGCACGCGGGAGACGATGATTTATCCCGGAGTTCACACTCTTGCGAGTGCTAATCTCCGGTGGAGAGGTGGCTTAGTGCTCCCGAACGCCACAAGAGGCTCACCTTGAGGTGTGGTTGCTCGATGCAAACCAACGCCACAAAGGCCTCACCCCAAGATGCGGTACTCACACCACACACCGAACGCCACGAAGGCGCCTCACCTAAATCTCCGGTGACCCTCGCCACAAAGGCCTAGGTCACGGTTCCACTAAGGGATTTCCTTCGAGGCGGAAACCGGGCCTTACACAAAGCTTGGGGCACGCATCCACAACTTAATTGGAGGCTCCCAAGAAATCGCCACAAAGGCCTCAAATCCGTCTAGGGTTCCAAGAACCCAAGAGTAACAACTTTCTTGCTTTCACTTCCACGAATCACCGTGGAGAACTCAAACCTATGCACCAAATGCAATGGCAAGAACACCACAAAGATGCTCAAGTCCTTCTCTCTCAAATTCCAACAAAGCTACAAAAGCTATTGGGGGAATAAGAGATGAAGAACAAATAGGAGGAGGAACACCAAATTTCTCCAAGATCTAGATCTAGTGGATTCCCCTCACAAAGAGAGGGATTTGATTGGTGAAGATGTAGATCTAGATCTCCTCTATCTTTCTCTCAAATAGATGCAAGATTCATGGGAGGGAGAGGGAGATAGCAAGCTCAAAGAAGGTCAACAATGGGGGCAAAAACGAGCTCAAACGGATGGGGAACTTTGGGGAAGAAGACCCCCTTAAATAGGGCAAGAGAAATCTGCCCGTTATGCACAAAACTCGTCAAAACCGGAACTTCCGGTCATATGGGGCGGAACTTCCGCCCCCCGGAAGTACCGGCCAACTTCCGGGTGAAGTCGGGCGTCCCCGGAATGCTTACAGTATAGTTTCTGCGTGCAGATTCATTTCCGGAAGTTCACCGGTTGACCGGAAGTTCCGGTGACCGGAACTTCCGCCCTACTTCCGGCCAAAAAACTGCTTCACGAAAACTTCAATAACTTTTGCATCCGGACTCCGATTTTGATGATCTTGGGCTCGTTTCGAAGCTAGTAAAAAGCTCTACAAGATCATGCATGGAACCATCATAGTCCAGTAAGGTAGGATAGAAACAAATGGATAAATGTTTTACCTATCTATAAACATCAAACCGGTAAAACCTCCAATATGGAAAATGCAACAACTTGAGTTAGGAAACTCGGATTTAGGTGAAACCAATTTTGTTGTAAAGAAGATGACAAGAGCTACCCCACAAAGAGTGAAAGGCTTAAGAACAAGTGGGGTAGGTTTTTCTATGTATTTTAGAGTGAAACCTCTCAATACGAGAAATCGAGAAAAACTCCAATATCGAAAACGCAACAAGTGATTCATGCGGAATCCGATGAACTAGAGCTTGTCATGAGAATAAGCACAAGCTCTAAAACATCACATGGGTAAGATCCAAATAACAACCAAGAAAGATGATGCAAGGGTGCAAAGGTTTGAGCTCTCTCCGAACGATACGATCGAGTTACTCACTCGAGAGCCCTCTTGATAGTACGGCAACTAAACTATAAACCGGTCTCCAACTACACTATGAGACCGGTCAGAAAGAAACCCTATCAAGAGCAAACCTTATACTTGCGCATTCCACTTGAGCTCGATGACGACGATCTTGACCTCAACAAGATGGAACGCCTTTCTTGCTTGTGCTTGCTTGACGAAGTCTTGTGGATTGCTCCCCCATAATCCACCATGGGAGAGCTTCTTCTTTGGCGCATCTTCACATATCCATGGTCACCATATGGATGGCAAGACTCAAGCAAAGGATCTCTTCGAGATGGCTCATCTTGAACTTGCACTTCATTCTTCATTCTTCATCATATTGATGTCTTGAAGTAACTTGAGGGCTCACTTCATCTTCATCTTCAAGACATACTTGACACTTGATATCCTTCATCAATTTCTTCTTATTGCAACCTTGAAGCCAACAAATGGTTCAAGAATTGCCTATGGACAACTCCTACAAATATAACTCAATGCAAACATTAGTCCATAGGGATTGCCATTAATTACCAAAACCACACATGGGGGCTCCATGCACTTTCAGGGCCCCAATTGTCCGGCAGGTGCCGAACAGAGACTTCTGTCCCCCGAATCTTGATTTCGCGATGGCGGCGGCTCTGGAAGGTTTTCTCGGGTCTCGTCTTCTAAAGTGACATGCCATCATAACCTTGATCATACTATTGTAAGCATATGAGATAAATGCAGAGATTCGAAGCAATGATGAAGATAATGAGTAAACAAATGAATCATATAACAAAGACTTTTCATGAATAATACTTTCAAGACAAGCATCAATAAGTCTTGCATAAGAGTTAACTCATAAGCAATAAATTCTTAGTAGAAAGCTTTGAAACAACACAAAGGAAGATATAAGTTTCAGCGGTTGCTTTCAACTTTAACATGTATATCTCATGGATAATTGTCAACACAAAGTAATATAACAAGTGCAATAGGTAAACATGTAAGAATCAATGCACACAATTTACACAAGTGTTTGCTTCTAAGATAGAAAGAATAGGTAAACTGACTCAACAATAAAGTAAAAGAATGGTCCTTCAAAGAGGAAAGCATCGATTGCTATATTTGTGCTAAGCTTTGATTTTGAAAACATATAGAGAGCATAAAAATAAAGTTTTGAGAGGTGTTTGTTGTTGTCAACGAATGGTAATGGGCACTCTAACCCCTTGCCAGACAAACCTTCAAAGAGCGGCTCCCATTTTATTTTATTTTTGGGTGGCACTCCTTCCAACCTTTCTTTCACAAACCATGGCTAACCGAATCCCCTGCCAACAATCTCATACCATGAAGGAGTGCCTTTTATTTTAGTTTTATTATGATGACACTCCTCCCCACCTTTGCTTTCTCAAGCCATGGCTAACCGAATCCTTCGGGTGTCGTCCAACAATCACATACCATGGAGGAGTGTCTATTTTTGTTAATTAATTTGGGACTGGGAATCCCATTGCCAGCTCTTTTTGCAAAATTATTGGATAAGCGGATGAAGCCACTAGTCCATTGGTGAAAGTTGCCCAACAAGATTGAAAGATAAACACCACATACTTCCTCATGAGCTATAAAACATTGACACAAATCAGAGGTGATAAATTTTGAATGGTTTAAAGGTAGCACTCAAGCAATTTACTTTGGAATGGCGGAGAAATACCATGTAGTAGGTAGGTATGGTGGACACAAATGGCATGAATATTGGCTCAAGTATTTGGATGCATGAGAAGTATTCCCTCTATACAAGGTTTAGGCTAGCAAGGTTATTTGAAGCAAACTCAAGTGTAAAATGGTGCAGCAAGACTCACATATAAACATATTGTAAGCATTATAAGACTTTACATCGTCTCCTTGTTGTTCAAACACCTCAACCAGAAAATATCTAGACTTAGAGAGACCAATCATGCAAACCAAGTTTTAACAAGCTCTATGTAATTATTCATTAATAGGTACAAGGTACATGATGCAAGAGCTTAAACAAGATCTATATGAGCACAACAATTGCCAAGTATCACATTATTCAAGACATTATACCAATTACTACATGTAACATTTCCCGTTTCCAACCATATAACAATTAACGAAGCAGTTTCAACCTTCGCCATGAAAATTAAAAGCTAAGAACACATGTGTTCATACGAACCAGCGGAGCGTGTCTCTCTCCCAAACAATCATTTATTTAAACAAAAACAAAAACAAAAACATACAGACGCTCCAAGTAAAGTACATAGGATGTGACCGAATAAAAATATAGTTTCAAGAGAAGAAACCTGATACTTTGTCGATGAAGAAGGGGATGCCTTGGGCATCCCCAAGCTTAGATGCTTGGGTCTTCTTAAAATATGCAGGGATGAACCACCGGGCATCCCCAAGCTTAGACTTTTCATTCTTCTTGATCGTAGTATATCATCTTCCTCTCTTGACCCTTGAAAACTTCCTTCACACCAAACTTCAAGCAAACTCATTAGAGGGTTAGTGCATAATCAAAAATTCACATGTTCAGAGGTAACACAAACATTCTTTTCACTTCTGGACATTGCATAAAGCTACTGGACATTAATGGATCAAAGAAATGAATCCAACATAGCAAAAGAGGCAATGCGAAATAAAAGGCAGAATCTGTCAAAAACAGAACAGTCCGTAAAGACGAATTTAAAGATGGCACCAGACTTGCTCAAATGGAAAAACTCAAAACTAAAGAAAGTTGCGTACATATCTGAGGATAACGCTCGTAAATTGGCAGATTTTTTCGAATTTTCTACAGAGGCCTGTGCCCAGATTCGTGACAGACAACAATGCTGTTTCTGCGCAGCGATCCCAAATATAACATCAACTTTAACATAGAAACTTTACTTGGCACAAAAACATGATAAGGAGAGGTTGCTACAGTAGTAAACAACTTCCAAGACACAATTATAAAATAAAGTACTGTAGCAAAATAACACATGGGTTATCTCCCAAGAAGTTCTTTCTTTATAGCCATTAAGATGGGCTCAACAATTTTGGTGATGCACCCGCAAGAAATAGTATTTGAAGCAAAAGAGAGCTTCAAGAGGCAAATTCAAAACACGTTTAAGCCTAACATGCTTCCTATGCAGAAGAATCTTATACACAAATGAATTCATGAAGAGCAAAGTGGCAAGCATAAGACGATAAAACACGAGTAACTTAAAGATTCTCAACATAAAGAGGGGAAACTTAATATTATTGAGATGCATATAACCATATTTCCCTCTCTCATAATAACTTTCAGTAGCATCATTGATGAAATCCACAATATACCCGTCACTTAAAACATTCTTATCATGGTTCATATGCATAGAAGTATCATTAATTTTGGCATAAGAAGAGTTATTCTCATTAATAGTAATTGGAGCAAGATTATTATCAAGAATTTGAACATGGTAAACAAGTTGCATATTAAAAGAATTGTTTTTGGCAAGCCCATCATAACTATGACAAGTTTCATAAGGATAATTGTAACATGTGTCATATACATCTCTATAGCAATTATCTAAACCTGAATATGTAATATCATCATTTTCACTAAAAGTAGAGGTCTCAAATACAGGATCTTCAAGCACAACATCCCCAAGCTTAGAGCTTTCAATATCATCGTTTAAGGGGACATGAATAATGCTATCATCATTAATTTCATAATCAGTACCAAAGAGATTTCCAATATCAAAGGTAGTGTGCTCATTCAAATCATGATCGCTAATGTATGTAAAGGGCATAGGAAGATCATCGTATTCAGATTCATTATCACAATAATCATTAGGAGCAACATACTTACGGTTACCTAGCGTTATCTCGTTCACGCGGGGATACTCTTTCTTTTATTCTCCTTCTTCTTCTTCTTCTTCTCTCTTCTTCTTCTTCTTCTTCTTCTTCTTCTTCTTCTTCTTCTTCCTTCTCCTCGTTCCCTTCTTTAGGAGGAAGAGGCTTGAAGGGTGGCTTGTCCGCATAACCTGATTTTCTTTTAGAAACAATAGAAGAAACTTGGGAGGATCCCTCCTTTTCATTAATTAGTTGAAAACACACAGCGGTCCTATCATATTTTGGCAAGGTGTCATCTTCTAAAATATTTTGTATGTAACTATTTGTATGGCAATTATTAATGCAATAAGAAAGACAACCATGCAGGACATCATCAATATCAAGATCGTTAATATTTAACAAAGAAATTTTTCTTGATAACTCTTCACACTTTAAAAATAAGGTAAGTTCATCATGCTGATTAGGAATAATTTCATCATCACAATACAAATTTGCAACACTCATGGGGTTTGAATTATCATTGGAGGAGCATTGAAAATTAAAATGACCAACTCTATGGCAAAGTTCACAAATAAAAGGATAGAGGGCACACACTTTTTCTCCAAGATCATCTAGAGTTCTAGACCACTTTCTAGTTTTTTCATTCCTGTGATGGATACAATATTCATCTTCTATTTGATTAATTCCACAAGGTCTATGTATTCCACAAAAATTAACATGCTTATAGGAAATAGCATTCTTAGGAGTTTGAGCACGCTTATTGCAATCATTAACAACAATTTCATTCTTCATGCAAGCGTCTTTAAAAGGTTCATGATACTTATCAAAATTCTTCCTAGGCAATTCAATGTGAGAGGCAAAAGCTTTATAAAGATTTGCAGCAACTTGAGAGTCAAGACCATAAGTAGCACTCATATTTCGAAATTTATCACTATCCATGAAAGTTTCAATGCATTCATAATCATAGTTTATACCCGACTCTTTACCTTTGTCGTTCTCCCAATCTTCAGCGTTCTCCTTAATCCGATCAAGAAGGTCCCTTTTAAACTCTTCTTTATTGCTCGTGAATGATCCAGAACAAGTAGTATCCAGCAAGGTCTTATCTTGAAAAGAAAGTCTTGCATAGAAATTATCAATGATGATATTACCTGGAAGCTCATGATTGGGGCATTTGAGCATTGAAGTCTTCAATCTCTCCCATGCTTGGGCAATACTCTCTCCATCATGAGGCCAAAAATTATATATATGGTTTCGATCTTTGTGAATTTCACTTGGAGGATAAAACTTGGAATAAAATAGATGCACAATATCCTTCCAATCAAGAGAGCGCCCGTCCTTCAATAGTTTATACCAATGCGCCGCTTCACCAGATAGCGATATAACAAATAATTTCTTTCTAACTTCATCCATTGAAATACCCGCACACTTGAATAACCCGCATAATTCATGCAAAAACAGTAAATGATTCCTAGGATGGACAGTTCCATCCCCTTCATAGCGGTTATCCATAACACGTTCAATAATTTCCATAGGTATTTTATACGGAATACTTTCAGCAGGTGGATTTAAAGTATTAGAAGCATCATTAGAGTTATCGCATATGGGAGATAAAGTATCATCAGAGCAAAATATTTCTTCTAAAGCGGAGGAGCAAAAAAGATTATTTTTATGTAAACTAGCTTCCCAAGCTTAGACTTCTTCATAGCATTAGCAGTAATTGCATTCATACTAATAATATTGCTATTATCATGTAAATAAGGTTCCATAGGTTTTTTAATTTTTGTATCAAACAATCCATGTCTTAAATCAGGAAATAGAATAAAAAGGTCATTGTTGTCCATTATGCCTAACTAGTGTAAACAAGAAACCAAATGTCGCAATTGCAGAGTCTAAAGGAAATAGCTTCGAGCACACACACAATGGCGCCAGAAAAGTACCTTGAACCGGAGTATGAGTGCCTTTTACCTTTCCTCCCCGGCAACGCGCCAGAAAAGTGCTTGATGTCTACGGTGCTTCTATTCTTGTAGACAGTGTTGGGCCTCCAAGAGCAGAGGTTTGTAGAACAGCAGCAAGTTTCCCTTAAGTGGATTACCCAAGGTTTATCGAACTCAGGGAGGAAGAGGTCAAAGATATCCCTCTCAAGCAACCCTAATCACAAAGCAAGAAGTCTCTTGTGTCCCCAACACACCAAATACACTTGTCAGGTGTATAGGTGTACTAGTTCGGCGAAGAGATAGTGAAATACAAGTAATATGGATGTATATGAGTGGTAATAGCAATCTGAATAAAATATGGCAGCGAGTAAACATGCAACAAAACAGTAAACAAACGGAGATTCGATGCTTGGAAGCAAGGCCTAGGGATCCTGCTTTCACTAGTGGACACTCTCAACAATGATCACATAATAGGACTACTCTACACCCTTTTGTTGGATGATGAACACATTGCGTAGGATTACACGAACCCTCAATGCCGGAGTTAACAAGCTCCACAATGCAATGTTCATATTTAAATAACCTTAGAGTGCAAGATAGATCAACATAATTACACCAAGAACTAACATAGCATGCACACTATCACCTTCATGCTTATGTAGGAGGAATAATACACATCAATACTTATCATAGCAATAGTTAACTTCACAATCTACAAGAGATCATGATCATAGCCTATGCCAAGTACTCACACGGTGCACACACTATCACCATTACACACGTGGAGGAGGAATAGAGTACTTTAATAACATTACTAGAGTAGCACATAGATGATATTCAACTAGATCACATAAAGAGAGAGATGAACCACATAGCTACGGAGCCCTCAGCCCCGGGGTGAATTACTCCCTCCCCATCATGGAGACAGCGATGGCGGTGAAGATGGGGGAGACGGCGGTGGAGACGACTCCGGGGCAATTCCCCGTCCGGCAGGAACAGAGACTTCTGTCCCCCGAATCTTGATTTCGCGATGGCGGCGGCTCCGGAAGGTTTTCTCGGGTCTTCCGTATCCGTGTTTTTAGGTCAGTGACGAATAAATAGGCGAAGAGATGGAGTCGGAGGGGCCACGGGGTGCCCAGACCACAGGGGCGCGCCCCTGGCCCGCGCCGGGTGTGGTGTGGGGCCCCCCGGCTCCCCTCTCGTCCCTCTCCGGTGCTCTGAAGCTTCCGGGAATTATAAGGTCTTCGGTCTTTATTTCGTCCGATTCCGAAAATATTTCTTTACTAGGATTTCTGAAACCAAAAACAGCAGAAAACAGCAACTGGCCTTTCGACATCTCGTCAATAGGTTAGTTCCGGAAAACGCACGAATATGACATATAATGTGTATAAAACATGTAGATATCATCAATAAAGAGGCATGGAACATAAGAAATTATCGATACGACGGAGACGTATCATTGATTTCGTCCGATTCCGAGAATATTTCCTTACTAGGATTTCTGAAACCAAAAACAACAGAAAACAGGAACTGGCACTTCGGCATCTCGTCAATAGGTTAGTTCCAAAAAACGCATCAAAACGATATAAAGTGTGAACAAAACATGTAGGTATTGTCATAAAACAAGCATGGAACATCGAAATTATAGATACATTGAGACGTATCAGCATCCCCAAGCTTAGTTCCTACTCGTCCTCGAGTAGGTAAACGATAACACAAATAATTTCTGAGGTGACATGCTACCATCATAATCTTGATCAACATTATTGTAAAGCATATGAGATGAATGGAGTGATTCAAAGCAATGATTTATAGTTTGCTAACAAATAGATAACATATAGCAAAACTTTTCATGAATAGTACTTTAAAGACAAGCATCAATAAGCCTTGCATAAGAGTTAACTCATAAAGCAATAAATTCAAAGTAAAGGCATCGAAGCAACACAAAGGAAGATATAAGTTTCAGCAGTTGCTTTCAACTTTCAACATGCATATCTCATGGATAATTGTCAACACAAAGTAATATGACGAATGCAAATAAGCAAGTATGTAAGAATCAATGCACAGTTGACACAAGTGTTTGCTTCTAAGATGGGAGGAAGTAGGTAAACTGACTCAACATAAAAGTAGAAGAAAGGCCTTCGCAGAGGGAAGCAGGGATAAAATCATGTGCTAGAGCTTTTCAAGTTTTGAAATCATATAGAGAGCATAAAAGTAAAGTTTTGAGAGGTGTTTGTTGTTGTCAACGAATGGTAATGAGTACTCTAACTACCTTATCAACCAGACTTTCAAGAGCGGCTCCCATGAAGGACGTTATCTCTACCAGCAAGGTAGATCATACCTCTTCTCTTTTGTTTACACATGTACTTTAGTTTTATTTATTAGATGACATTCCCCCCAACCTTTTGCTTACATAAGCCATGGCTAACCGAATCCTCGGGTGCCTTCCAACATTCACATACCATGGAGGAGTGTCTATTTGCAAATTTAAGTTGCTTACTGATAAATCAGAGCAAGACATGTGAAGAGAATTATTAATGCAAGTTAATTAATTGGGGCTGGGAACCCCATTGCCAGCTCTTTTTGCAAAGTTATTGGATAAGCGGATGAGCCACTAGTCCATTGTGAAAGTCTGTCAAAAGTAAATAACAAGATCGAAAGATAAAACACCACATACTTCCTCATGAGATATAAAACATTGACACAAATAAGAGATAATAGCTTTTGAATTGTTTAAAGGTAGCACATAAAGTATTTAGTTGGAATGGCACAAAAATACCACATAGTAGGTAGATATGGTGGACACAAATGGCATGGGTTTTGGCTCAAGGTGTTTGGATGCACGAGAAGCATTTCCTCTCAGTACAAGGCTTTGGCTAGCAAGGTTGTTTGAAGCAAACACAAGCATGAACCGGTACAGCAAAACTGACATAAGAACATATTGCAAGCATTATAAGACTCTACACTGTCCTCCTTGTTGCTCAAACACTTTTACCAGAAACTATCTAGACCTTAGAGAGACCAATCACGCAAACCAATTTTCAACAAGCTCCACAGTAGTTCTCCACTACTAGATTTAAACTACATGATGCAAGAGCTTAAACATGATTTATGAGAGCTCAAAACAATTGCCAAGTATCAAATTATTCAAGACCATATGAAGCATTTTCTGATTCCAACCAAATAGAAACAAGTGAAGCGATCAACTTTCGCCCTTGAACATTAAAAGTAAAGCTAAGAACACATGTGTTCATACGCAACAGCGGAGCGTGTCTCTCTCCACACATGAGCATGAATTTATTCAGAGAATGAAAATAACAAAACGAAAATAAAAGCACACGACGCTCCAAGTAAAGTACATAAGATGTGACGGAATAAAAATATAGTTTCACTAGAAGTGACCTGATAAGTTGTCGATGAAGAAGGGGATGCCTTGGGCATCCCCAAGCTTAGATGCTTGAGTATTCTTAAAATATGCAGGGATGAACCACCGGGGCATCCCCAAGCTTAGACCTTTCACTCTTCTTGATCATAGTATATCTTCCTCTTCTATTGACCCTTGAAAACTTCCTCCTCACCAAACTTCAAGCAAACTCATTAGAGGGTTAGTGCATAATAAAAATTCACATGTTCAGAGGTGACACAATCATTCTTAACACTTCTGGACATTGCACAAAGCTTCTGAAAGTTAATGGAACAAAGAAACTCATTCAACATAGCAAAAGCGGCAATGCGAAATAAAAGGCAGAATCTGTCAAAAACAGAACAGCCCGTAAAGACGAATTTGGCAGGGGCACTTAACTTGCTCAAATGGAAAAACTCAAAACTAATAAAAGTTGCGTACATATCCGAGGATCACACACGTAAATTTGCAGATTTTTCTGAGTTACCTACAGAGACTTCTGCGCAAATTCGTGACAGACAGCAAATCTGTTTCTGCGCAGTAATCCAAATATAGTATCAACTTTACCATAGAGATTTTACTTGGCACAAAAACATGATAAGGAGAGGTTGCTACAGTATTAAACAACTTACAAGACTCAAATATAAAAAAAAAGTGTTGTAGTAAAATAAACACATGGGTTATCTCCCAAGAAGTTCTTTCTTTATAGCCATTAAGATGAGCTCAGCAATTTTAATGATACTCTCGCAGGAAAGAAGAGTTGAAGCAAAAGAGAACATCAAAAAGAAAATTTAAAACACATTTAAGCCTAACCCACTTCCTATGAAAAGGAATCTTGTACACAAATAAATTCATGAAGAACAAAGTGGCAAGCATAGAAAAGCAACACAAGCGCAATTTCAAGATTCTCAACATAAAGAGGAAAAACTTAATATTATTAAGATGCATATAACCATGTTTCCCTCTCTCATAATAACTTTCAGTAGCATCATGAGCAAACTAAACAATATAACTATCACATAAAGCATTCTTGTCATGAGCCACATGCATAAAATTATTACTCTCCACATAAGCATAATCAATTTTATTAGTTGTAGTGGGAGCAAATTCAACAAAGTAGCTATCATTATTGTTCTCATCAAGTGTAGGAGGCATAGTATAATTATAATAAAATTTACTCTCCATAGTAGGCGGCACCAAAAGACCACTATCATTATAATCATCATAAATAGGAGGCAAAGTATCATCAAAGAAAATTTTCTCCTCAATGCTTGGGGGACTAAACATATCATGCTCATCAAAACCAGCTTCCCCAAGTTTAGAATTTTCCATATCATTAGAAACAATGGTGTTCAAAGCGTTCATACTAATATCATTGCTACTAGCATGCAAATAAGATTCCATAGGTTTTTTAATTTTCGCAGCAAACAATCCATGTCTTAACTCAGAAATAGAATAAGAAGCTCATTGTTACTTTCCATTATGCCTAACTAGTGTAAACAAGAAACCAAAAGATGCAATTGCAGGATCTAAAGGAAATAGCTTCGAGCACTTACAACGGCAACAGAAAATAACTTAGTTACCTGGGACCGGAGTATGAGTGCCTTTTACCTTTCCTCCCCGGCAACGGCGCCAGAAAATAGCTTGATGTCTACGGGTGTTTCTATTCTTGTAGACAGTGTTGGGCCTCCAAGAGCAGAGGTTTGTAGAACAACATCAAGTTTCCCTTAAGTGAATCACCCAAGGTTTATCGAACTCAGGGAGGAAGAGGTCAAAGATATCCCTCTCAAGCAACCCCGCAATCACGATACAAGAAGTCTCTTGTGTCCCCAACACACCTAATACACTTGTCAGATGTATAGGTGCACTAGTTCGGCGAAGAGATAGTGAAATACAAGCAGTATGGATGTATATGAGTGGTAATAGTAATCTGAATAAAATATGGCAGCGAGTAAACATGCAACAAAACAGTAAGTAAGCGGTGTTTGCAGTATTAGAAACAAGGCCCAGGGATCATACTTTCACTAGTGGACACTCTCAACATTAATCGCATAATAAATAATAACTTCTCTCACTTGTGCTACATACACTCTTTGTTGGATGACAAACACCATTCATTGTGTAGGGCTACAAGAGCACCTCAATGCCGGAGTTAACAAGCTCCACAACATTCGATGTTCATATTTAAATAACCTTAGAGCATAATAGATCTTTGCAAAATAAACAGAGTACTAACATAGCATACACACTGTCCACATTACACTATGAAAGGACAAACAGATCACATCAATACTATCATAATGACAATTAACTCCACAACCTACAAGAGGTCATGATCATAGCCTACGACAAGAACCACACGGTGCACACACTAGCACCTTTACACCATGCAGGAGGAATAGACTACTTTAATAACATCACATGGGTAGCACATAAATTAGTAGCGATACAAAGCTCATCATATGGATCTCAATCATGTAAAGAAGCTCATGAGATCATTGTATTGAAGTACATAGGAGAGAGGTTAACCACATAGCTACCGGTACAGCCCTTAGCCTCGATGGAGAACTACTCCTCCTCATGGGAGACAGCAGCGATGAAGATGGCGGTGGTGTCGATGGAGGAGCCTTCCGGGCACTTCCCCGTCCCGGCGGCGTGCCGGAACAGAGACTCCTGTCCCCCAGATCTTGGCTTCGCGATGGCGGCGGCTCTGGAACTTTTCTCGTACCGTGGCTTATTCGTCTCTAAGTTTTAGGTCAAAACGACTTACATAGGCGAAGAAACGGAGTCGGAAGGCTGACGGGGCAGCCGACAACGGGCCCCGGTCGCGCCGCCACCATGTGTGGTGGGCCGTGGATCTCCTCCTGCCCTCTCGGGTGTTCGAAGCTTCGTGGAATTCTAAGATGCTGGGCGTTGATTTCGTCCGATTCCGAGAATATTTCCTTACTAGGATTTCTGAAACCAAAAACAGCAGAAAACAGCAACTGGCACTTCGCATCTCGTCAATAGGTTAGTTCCAGAAAACGCATCAAAACGATATAAAGTGTGAACAAAACATGTAGGTATTGTCATAAAACAAGCATGGAACATCAGAAATTATAGATACGTTGGAGACGTATCAATGATGTACAATTCCATTCTAAATATCCAACATATCAATTCTGACATATATTAAAGTTTCTAAGGTTGACCAAATTTTATAGAGAAAGCATCTACATCGAGAATCTCAAATATATATTGTGAAATCATATTTCATGATGGATCTATTGATATGGATTCATACATGTTGATACTTTTCTCTATAGACTTAGTAGAACTTACAGAACTTTGAGTTATTTGGGTCAAAACTTGTAGACCTTTTATGTTTCAAAGAGGAAGTAGCAGCCTACAATGCATGCACATTGATATGTACCCCGACCACTACTAGGTAGTCATGGAGATTGTAGGTTTCACCGAGGAGACTCTCATGGAGGCTCTTGGATTCCTCATCGACAAAAAGGCCAGGGTGCCAACTTTGTTGGCATGCATGAGCAACACAAGATGACCCTCTAGCACAGGGTCACCTGGCCAAGAAATACTACGCTCTGTAGAGATAGGGTTCTTTGCAGACATGGGGTAGTGATGCATGCATGATTGTGATGGTGACGATGATTATTTCAGGCTGATGATGTACATTGTAGTGGTAGCTAGGGCAAAAAAACATCTAATGGCAAGTATATCTTGCTAAGGGGGTATATACTAACCCCTCTTGTGATCGTGAACTTTTGCAATGTTAGGATCACATCCACTTTTTTGTAGTGGTAGGTTGACACCATAGTTGCAGAATGAATTTGGGATCCACTTTTGGTAATGATTATGCATGCACCTCTTAGTTTCTCATCTAGTGTGAACTTTTGATGTTTGCAATGATTACATTGATGCTTGTTATGATGATCTTGTGATGGTGTACCTTACATGTTATTGGTGTGTCTTGTTAAATGAACTGGTATGTGATGGCAACAACTCTGTGTGTACCATCTCGTTGGGACTCCAAGTGCAGAGTGTGAGTGTTGTAGCAAGCGTCTTTTTCCCATAAGGGTGACTCGGTGGTTTATATCGAACTCTCAGGGAATTGGCAAATAATTACTCCCTTCTCCTCTTTAAGCAATCTACAAAACAAAATAAATTGCCTTGTGTCCCCAACTCCACCTTGTGGTTGTGAAGCACAAGGTTTCATGTAAGTAATATGAAGAGTATAGTAAATAAATAAAAGTAAAGCAATCTATACTAAGCAATAAAAGTAGAACAATAAAGTAAAGGTCTTTTTGGGTTTTGGATTGGATTTGTTAAAGGTAAAAGCATTTTTGGATTTTCTAAATTAATAAGTGCTGGAATTGTAGAGTTAACAAAAGTGTTGGTTTGGTGTTTCTTATGATTTAAATTGGACCGAGGTTCATGGTTTCACTTGTCTACTTTGCATAAGGTGTAATGGACTTAAACAATTCATAAGTTATATTATGTTGGTGAAATATTATATTGTGAAATAAGTATATGTATAGGTATTATGTCCTAACATAGAGAAGATGCAACACATCTCTCTTATATTACTCTAGAAAGGGAGAACTCCAAGCAATCCGGTATTTAGGAATTAATAGAGTATAGCTTTAAGAACTTTGACATAATGTTTGGATCTCAAATATACTAGCTTGATTTAACAAGACCACCTATAATGTCACTAGATGAAACTATAGATTTATCTACTTAATTAATCTCTAGTGAGGCAACAATAGAAAGGTAAAAACCAAAGTAAATCCTGAATTTTGTGTCACTATTCAATCACTACCCTCATGTTACTCCATCTAATACACATGTTCCCCATAAATCTTCTCTCATACAAGTTGGATAAAAACAAGTTCTTAAGAAGGGGTACATAATATGCATCTACCTATTCATCTCACACAAAAGAGGATTCCAATCTCAAATATCAACTCATAGAAAAGAGATCCACCACAAAGGGGTTACATAGATGACCATAATCATGTAGGGAAGCTCATATGGTGCTAATACATTGATAGAACCAGAGAGAGATAGAACAAGCTACTACCAGAAACCCATAGTTCAGAGGTGGACTACTCCCTTCTCATCATGGTGTTGTTGATGTAGATCTTGGAGGGGTAGGAGATCTCTCCAGCGGCGGCCCCAGCAGAGGTTCCCCCTCCAATGTTTACTGGTGCTGACTCTGTTTTGGTGTTTCTGATCTATGCTCCGCCTATTTTCCGATACGCGATGGAGGTCCTTTATATAGGGGTTTTTAGGTCAAGACCATCACCCAGGGCTCTTGATGGATGGCTGAGGATGCTCAAGGCTCCCAATTCTATGGGTGGCGCGGCCTAGGGTGGGGGTCACGCCACCTATAGGCCATTGGGACTCTTGACTCCGTTTGTGTGATTTCAAATCTTCATATCATCAGTCCTCGTAAAATATTGATCCTCGAAAAAGCGCAGGTCTATTTAACTATGTATAGGTCCTTGAAAGTAAAAAAAACCATAAAACAAGAGATTCCTGTTCTATAGAGTTATAACTAGAATAAAGGGGATCATTGGAAAATTCCCAAAAAAATAGTAAACATTGATATAAACTTATATGATATACAAATATGAAGGAATATGTGGAAATAAACTACAAAGTTCATATATGCATTTTAGATGCATTCTGTATGTGGTGTACAAAAAGAGGTTTCGAGGAATCTACAATTATTGTAAGAGCAGCCAATATGAAGCCAAGTATTTCTCCAACAACTGTTGCGAACGGTTCGAAACTAGGTAGGAGGAAGAGGAGGAGTACTACATTTTGTTTCTGGCCGATGAGGCTCTGGCTGATGAGGTGGAGGATGATGAGATGAGCCTAACATATAGCCGAATGTGCACATCACGAATGAGAGATTAGGATCAAAGATATGATCATCGTTGTCCTGCCTATGGAGATCTTCAAGCTTCTCTTTCTCTAATTGATCTCTACGATCAGATGTAATATGCAATGAAATTGTAAACTTACCATATTTGGACCAACATAAGCACATGTAGCCTCACGTGGGGAACCAAACACATTTATATACATCGAGCCTAAAAGACATGTGTACAACATGCCAAACAAATTATGAATAGTTGTCCACTTCATGCCCACAATGCCACCATGGTCAACCAAACAAAGTGCACAACACGGCCCAATAACCGTTTTCCCTTGGCCATGTCCCTAGGACCTAGCCCCGAGAGCATAAAATATGGCGAGGCAACCATTCACTCCTTGTGTGTACCCTAATACTAGCTCCACACACCCCTTGGTAGGAGGAGGCATCAAATCCACCTTTCCATCAACCTTATAAATGAAATCTCTCAAAATGCCTCTTTTGTGTTTGTTTGAATTATTTGTTCATAGGGATTTGCAGGATTAGGTGTTCTCCATGTAAGAACCTTTTTTGCGGGGGGGGGTATAGGAACCATTATGACAATAACAATTGTGTTTTAAATACTTTTATGATTGCATTGTTTTGCACTGAATTTTGTAGAAAATATACCAAGAGCTCAAACTTGGGTTTTTTTGTTTTTATTCAACATTCCAAATACACTTTCAGTCCTCCAAAATTCCTGAATTTTCCGAGAGCTCTTCCGGTGTTTATTTCCCATGATTCATCCAAAGGATCCAACCAGGAAATTAATGTGTCTAGGTTTAGTTTGTCTGCGCTCTGTTCCACCTCAAACACGTCGAACAATTTACATCCAATGGACATGTCTCTTGTCAGAAGTTAGTACGTGAGTACAAAAATGTATAATCCTTAGACTACCCATAATAGGAGTATCATAGGTAGTATCATGCATTTAATGCATGCAAAATGCTGATGTGGCAGTGCAATTAAGGATGAGAGAGAGGATACTATAGTATCATAGCACATACTACTAGAAAATTTTAATGCCAAGTAAATCTTATACATATACTATTTGCATTGAGATTCTACAAATTAATTAGACTACCTATGGGAGTATCATAGGTAGTATCATGCATGCAAAAAGCTGATGTGGCAGTGCAATTAAAGATGAGAGAGAAGGTTGTAGTATCATAGGTAGATACTGTATCATAGCACGTAGTACTAGAAAACTTAATATCAAATACATCTTATACATAGATTTGCATTGAGATTCTACAAATCAATTAATACAAAAAGACTATGATACTAGTACATGATACTATGCATTGTGGATATAGTAACATGTAAAAGTATCATACGCATGATACTTTTATATGATGCTATGCATTGTGACTAGTCTTAATATAAGAAGACTATGATACTAACATATGATATCATGCATTGTGGATATAGTAACATGTAGTAGTATCATATGCATAATACTTCTATATGATACTATGCATTATAGTTCAGCTTTTGGATAATCTAAAATTATAAATGACTTTCTCCCCTTGAGGTTGTCAGAATTATTCATAAAAAATATTGGATACAATTAATTGAGGTCTTATCAATGAACTTTTCTGATGGGTCACCCAATCGGACCTATTTCATGCATGTGTTAGGCCTATATGACAGCCACAAGGCATATGGATGATCATCAATTGAATGTAAACAAGGAGGCAGAGACAGGCACGCCGTGTACAGAACTATCGACAAGGCGGACGCAGCGTCACATGCATGCATCGGGGCTTGGGGGCATACAAGATAGTAGTAGATATTGGGGATATTCACTAGATATTGAGAGTACTCAGAAGTACGGAGTACAATACAAAGAGAAGCGCCGCATAGGAGAGCTGATGTCAAGGCCGCGTGGAGGAGCAACTGGCAACGGGGAGGAACGCACCACAGTGGTGCCTGCCTGACTGGTCTGAATTTTGAATGCATAGCCCGTGAATTGAGGTTTGATCGTTTTTGCACATGGATGAATGTGCTGAATATTCAAAGATGGAAGAAGCCTACAAATTTTACAAGAAGGCAGAGGATGGACAGAATAGATGGATGGACTGACTCAGCCAAATTGGGTGTGGGAGTGGGAGTGTGAATCGTGGCAATAATACGGTAATGATGCAGGCAATCATCTCATCTCCCGACAAATACACTACACACAGGGCATGGGCTGGTGCAGTGAGGCTTGATGTGATGCTCGATCTGTCTGTCCGAAACATATGCAGCGCTGAGACTTGCATGTTGCGAGTGTACGTATCATTCCGTGGTTGTGTCTATGTGTCACAGCTTCAACAGTACGAGTCAGTCGTTTGGTCAGGACGGACCAATGTCCAGATCGAAAGCCAAGCATTACGATCCAAACGATGGAACACGTACTAGTTTCAAGATCGATCGAGGGAGCATGTATGTATGCAAGCAGTGAGTGACCCGGCCGGTCGCCCTGCCTGCTCGATCCAAGCAATTAAACGACTAAACATGAACATGCACGATGTATGGTAGGCTGGTTGATTGCGGGACATGAGTGAGGGTGACGCCGAACTAGCAACTAGTGAAATGCTATAGTAGTCCCAAGCTCCATCTTCTACCTCTTGTCTGGCCGTACGTTGATGGAAAGGGCTAGACAATCCACGTATATATTTCACAACACCCCCACTCGCGTGTGACGGGAGAAGAGAAAGTCAACACGTGAAAGAAGAAGAGCACACCAAAAAGGGCTGGCTAAAGAGGGGGGGGGCAACAGCAATTTTTAGCCTTAATTGCGAAAATCATGTGAAAGCCAGGATTTGAACTCGAGACCTGGGGCTCTGATACCATGTTAGGCTTCATGCACTAACCAACGCAACCAAAAGTCCGAACTAATGGAAAGGGCTAGGCAATCCACGCATATACATTTCACAACAGTTGCCACTGTCATATCGACTTAGACTGGTCACAATGAGAAGTAATATATATCAGTATCGTGTCTATGGTATTAGTTTATGATACCACCTCTACAATGTACGTACTATAGTATGATGATGTGGTATCATAGCTTATATTTTTAGAATCTCAATGCATGTACATGACGTATTTTTTATTAAATTTTCTATTTTTACATGCTATGATATCACTCCCACATCTTTCCTCATTAATTGTAATGCCATATCGCCAACATGACATATGATACTACTTATAGTATTGTATGTGCCTAGTTGTCTTAGCAACTGAGAAGCCATTGTCCTCGATAGGAATACATACTTACCAAGAAAAACAGTGCGGCAGTTAACACACGTCGAGTAGGACAATAGGAACGTCTTGCTCTGGTCTCTGGTGCTAGCGTCTCTGGATAGCCGCTGCACTCAACGGTGCACACGCATCTAGCGATGTATAGATGGAAATAATGAAAACATGCCCATCGAGACATAGATTGGCTGCCTATCCTACCCTCGAAACGTGAACGGCTAGCACGCCACGAATTTCTCGCGCTTGCGCACGCAATGACACCAAGTTAGCCGCTCATTGCATCTGCACTTCTGCAGGCGCTACACTGAAGCTCCTACTAGGAGATGGCATGGAGAGCAGAGGAGAGTCTGACTTCGCTTAGCCGATTTTGAGGAAATTGTAGTTTCACCAGAAAGGAAAAACATATCGGCGCTTCAAGTATCAAACGCGCAAAGTCTATAATGTCTACATGAGCATGAACTTTGACTCCGGAGAGGTGGCAACGATGAACATTATTCTAAATGAGCCCAAAATCCCTCCATATCTAAAAAATTACAGGATCACTCCAAGTGCTTCATCCGACTCTAGGCCTCACGAAAATGTGGTCAAGTCATCAAAGACGGTGAGGCCTGAATCAACCGTATTGAGCCCGTTTGACAATAATATCCTCTTCACCTTCATGCAACACTAGGGGAACCTGCTTGAACCGTCGCACCGACATTGCAAATGATGCGATGTTCTTAAGTAGAAGATTCAGTGTGATGTCATTCTTAAATATATAACATTAGCAACTCTAGAATATACTACTACAATGAGTAAACAAAAGTTGCGTGCCTGCGATATTCAACAATGTCTACTTGTCTAGGGTGATTATGGGGTAAAGCTCTTCTGTCTCTAGGCAGTACAGAAACCTGTTTGGAATCGGCACAGCGATATTGTTGTAATCGACATCAATGGGCAACTACCATTGATTGGTATCGCCATGTTCCTATAAACTACAGGAATGGGCTGAGGTGCCGACGGCCTGGCCCTACGCCTACGGCCAAATATCGGGGCCGTCGGCCAGCCCATCGTAAAACCCCTCGGCGTACGTAAGCCCTCGGCGCCTCTATGGCCGTCGGCATAGGCCTGAGCACGTAGCCTAACCCAGCCAGTCCGTGACGGCCCTGTAACGGCGTCAGGTCTACACCGAGGGCTGCCGTCGGTGCAGCCCACCCTTTTTTTTTTCCTTTTCCTCTCGCCAGGTGACGTCACAGCCAGGGTCTATGCCGAGGGCCACCGTCGGCATAGCTTGACACTATTGCATCCTATGATAGCACATGAGTAGATGATCATCCCTCTTGCGCCATCATGGAAATTCGTCGGAACCATGGACTTCTTTCTACAAGTGAGGAGCTGCAACAACAAATGGTTTGGCGTGAGCGTTGACTGTCAACCATCATTTAAGTAGACTATAGTTGCAATATCTCTAGAGACAAGGGTACCGGGAAAAAAGATTAAGTTGTCATGAATCTTCATTATGGTCACACACAACCTTCCGATTAGGATAAATGTGGTGTTTTGCACAAGTGGAGGCCTTTCGATACCGGCGGATTCATGATTTTCAGCAGAAAATGTTGGGTATCATCAAGCAACTCATGGATATGAGGCAACATACCGGTGAGAAGCTCATGTACGTAATCCATAGCAGTGGCGGACCCAGGAAATTATCGAAGCCTGGGCGCGCCCGCAAGGCAGGCAATTTTTTTTCTTAGACAAATATAAGTATCACATGGAACAAAAAATATATTTACACTAGTTTTGTTTTATGCATAAATATGAAAACAATACATTGAAAGATGACAACCTAGGTTCATATGTTCAGAAGTTCATGACAAATTCGAATTCAAATGTATGGAGCCTGAAGAGCCGCCATCTTCCCATCTTGTCGGCGCTTCCGGCCCTTGCATGCGGCTAGGCATAGGACCATAGGCGGACGGAGGATTCACATCCAATCCTCCACTTCCCGGATGTCGCCCATGGCTACCGCTTGCGACTCGTCGGTTTGCCGCCGTAGCTCTAGCAGTTGGGTTGAGGGTTTCAAAGAGATTCGATTTGCCGAATATGGGGAAGCTCGAGACTCATGTGGCGAGGACAGTGGCGACCTCTCTACCGAATCAACAACATCCCCAATGCCTCCGAACTCGTCGGACAGAGGGCGCAAAATCACATGGGGGTGGGGGACAAAACCGGTGCGTGCGGGCAGATCTTGGAGGGGGGCGGTTCGCCAACGGCGGGAGGACGTCAGGACGTGAGTGCACTTTTTAGCATTTAGATTCTATCAAATAGATAACTGATAATTTGGAGAAAAATAAATTATATATGCTAGCAAAAGATGTGTGATCCTTTGAAGTGTCTTACGGAGCTAGAAGCTTTTTTTCTTACATGAACAAAGCTAGTAGTTTTTTTTAACGCTAGTAGCATTTAGGTCCAGGATGCTGTAGCGAGACTTTTATTTCTTAGTTTTCTTTTCTGTTTTTTGGTTGTGTACATCGGTACTGCCATTAGGATATTGCGTTGTTGCAGAGGCTGAGTGTAATTGGTATCTTTTGATATTAATATATTCCCTTTATCGAAAAAGTAGCTACTACCTAGCTAGCAATGATTTTTTTTTTACCTAGGACTAGGAGGCCTCGGTACATTTTATGTGGCTGCCGGCCTGCAGGCTAGTTAATTGGGCCACGGATGTCTAAGTACAGATATTTTTGCACAGGTCATAGACAGTTCGGCCTCCAGCCCTTGAGTATTCCTCTGATCGAGCCTAGGTTAATCCAGTCTCACGCCAATCACACGCGGAAGGAAGCCCGGGCACGCCCATCTAAAAAATCGATTTTTGGACGTTGGAATTCATCGCATGTAACGTAGGAGCGGAAGAGAAGCCCGGGCAAATGCCCGGGCAATAGGGGCGCTCGGTCCACCCATGATCCATAGTGATCTTCATCGTTTTGTAACTACAGTCAGCACCCGGAGCCCGGAGCTACCCCTTTTGTTAACATGATTTTTTTGTGTCATGAATCTTCATTATGGTCTCAAGCCACCTTCCGATTGGGATAAATGTGGTGTTTTGCACAAGAGGGGGGCCTTTCGATGCCGGCGGATTCACGATTTTTAGCAGAAAATGTTGGTTATCATCGAGCAACTCATGGATACGAGGCAACATACCGGTGAGAAGCTCATATGATCCATAGTGATCTTCATCTTTTTCTAACTACAATCAGCTTTTTGCTCAGTTAGTTGATTTCACAACTTGTACTACGATCAAATTTAAATCATATTGTCGTTATAGCTTTTATGCTTGTTTATAACTCAGTTTCGTCAATTCACGGTCATAGTTAACATGTTGCAAAAATTTAAACCATATTGTGTTGAAAGTCACATTAGTTTTTTTATTCTAAATACATTGATACTAAGAAATATATTTATCTCGGATTATTTTTTCTCACTAGCATGAGTAGAGTAAATGCATGTGTATATGTGTTTGTGTCTATCCTTACGTAGCACAGCAATGGAGATCCCAGAGTTGTAATGCCCAAGAATATCCCAATAGATATTTCTAATCTACGGTTAGGCATAACTTATAGAAAAATCTAGACACATCTTGCCATGAACCATTACCATGCATATTAATTGTTAACATGTATTTTTCCTAAGTGTTACCACGTAGGTGGTGAAAACTATTTTTCCCAAAATTCAGTACGAAAATATGGGTGCATGAGTGCATAACATTAGTGGGGTATGTCGGATAAAAATGTGTGACCGGTGCTCACGAGATCGGTTCCCTTTTCAATGGTGACATACTACTTGAAGATCTTACAAAATGGGTGCGAAAATATATTTGACAAGGTTCTCCGAAACTTTACATAGATGAAGGGGACCTTAGAACCGGGTACGATATACACCCCTTGTCAACTGGATAACAATGTGCAGACCTATGGCCCTTGACGGTCTTGGGGTTTTGGGTCTTGAGATGTTTGGTCGGGCTTTGCGGCTACAATGGCCCTGGCTCGCATGATGCAATGCATCAAGGCCATGGTTGGGGGCATGCCTTCCCTGCAGCGGTGCGATACATAGGGTGTCAATGATGATCACCTTGGGGATGGTGGAACATGCTTCTTTTGGCACGACTCTTGGTTTCCCAATGGGCCACTCAAGCTTGTCTTCCCTAATCTCTTTTCAGTCGCAACACCGGAAAATATGACATTAAAATAAAGGATTTCCAGCACGCAAACTGGACTCGTATACTCCAGAACATTGAAACAATATCCGGCCTTACAAGCTTCGTCGAGCTTAGGGAGCTTCTTCGAGAGGTGCATCTCCTTCCCAGTCTAGACACAATTTCTTGGAAATGGGTAGCCTAGGGAGCTTATTTGGCGGCACCGGCCTATAGGTGTCAATATATTGAGTCTCATGTGCCTTTTGACATGAATAAGATATGGAGGGCACGTGCGGAGCCGAAGTTCATGTTTTTAGGATGTCTAGTGGCGCACATGAAGATTTGCACAGTGGATGTGCTTTCTCTGCGTAGGTGGCCTCATGACCCGATATGCAAACTTTGTAACATCCACCCAGAGATGATTCAGAACCTTCGCCAAAACTACACTTTCACCATTGGAGTCCAGGGCTCCATGCTCGCATTTAGCGACCTCCCGTTCCGCACACCGCCACAACGACAAATGAGAGTTCGATGGTGGCTTGACTACATCTACACTTTCCCAAAATATAAGACATTGGCTACTAGTGGAGTCATCACCTACATCATCTAGGGAGTGTGGAAGAAGCGGAACTAAAGGTTCTTCACCAAAGCAGCGCTGCCATTGTTATGTGGCGTGCATGGTGCCTATTGAGAGATTTGCTTTCACAGATGTCCCTGAAGAACACAAGTTAGTCGTGGAGGTGGTGCTTTCCATTGTTGGTTTTCGGATCTCTCTAACCTCCCTGGAGTTCCCCATATAAATAACTTTGCTTTCATCTAATCGAATGGCGATGGAAAACTGCCTCCTGAATCACTCGCCCGGTTGACTCCGGGGGCGTCCAAAACCAACCCAGAAATCCCTATTGTCATGCATCCACTGGCTACCGCCGATGGTGGTGGAGGCGCCCGGCCATCGAAAGCGGAGGGCGAGGATGGCACAGTCGAATTCCTCCTATACATGTAGAGTAGTGGTTTCGGCGGGTCATCCAGGGTGATTGCACGGTGGGTGGGGGAGTTGTGGTGGGGTGGCGGGTCGTGTGGCGATGGAGTGAGTCTGCACGACGGTGCGGCGCTCGGGAAATGCGGCCGGTGGCGGCTCATCTTGGCTCGAGGGCCGCGGCGGCACTACCAATATGCGTCACGACCAATGCGTGCGAGCCAAGGCCTATGTGTTGTGGTACTCAGGTGCTGGTGCTCGGGCACTCGTTACACGAGCCAAGGCCGATGCGTATGATAAGGCCCTTGCTACCCAAATGCAGTGGCCGGCTCGCCCACTGCCCAATCTCCGCCGCATCGCTGTTTCTCATCGATGTGCTTGCGGAGTTGCGGTCGTGGCAGCCCGAGTCGCCTTCTTTATTTGCGCCTATGGGCTATCGGTGATCCCTCTCTCGGAGATGGCCGGTAACGTGGGGGCTGCTGACCTGGCCTGAACAATGGTGGTTTGGCCCTGCGACTCTTCTTGTGCTAATTCGTTGATCTACGTATGTTATCCTGCTCGATCTAGCTGCAGGCGAGTTCCATTCTTCCCATTGGAGATCTTCGTTGATTGACGCGCGGAGCATTGGATATCTAGATCAAAATCGATCCAGTCGTTCATGAGGGCATGGTGCCAAGCTTCGCTTGCTTGTCAATACCATGGGACATGTGTAAGTAAAGATTTCCATGGTATTGACAGACGTGGAGAAAGTTATGGTGGCTGCGATTGGAGGTCTTGAAGTTATGGTGGAGAGGTGTTTTGGATGCAATGAAGGCTATGCTGCACTAGATCTTCCTCCGTGTAGGGTGTTTGGTGACTTGCAACAACATCGTCAGTAAGCGATGGTGGCAACACATGAGAATGGAATTTTGGCGGTGCTCCTTGAGTACCAAGTTACAATTTCTAGGGTGAAAATTCAAGGTCTAGCCTTTCTGGGTTGTATCTAGCAATAGCCTTGCTAAAAGCATTTTTTGTGAACTCAGATTTTCTCGAGGATGAAAACCGAAGATCCTCGATCGGGCGACGACTTGTTTCTTTCTTGGAGGCGTTGGTTTTGGAAAATCACTTCCGTAGTCGGGGTGCTATCTTCGCTAGTGGTTAGAGTGTTGTTGTTGTGATTGTTTTTTCACCGCGACAGTTTTTTTTCTCTTTTAAATTTAATTTTATTTATTGGATTTAGGCATCCTTGATGGCTCTGGGTTCTTTTTTCTCTTTAATTATTTTATTTTATTTTTTTGGTGTAGGCATTCTTGATGGCTTTGGGCATATTGTGAGTGCAGAGGCCAAATGTAATTGATATTTTCGCGATATTAACATATTTTTTTATGAAAATCTCTTCCAATGATAGAACCGTTTGCCATTACCCTAAAAAAATGGTATACAATGGTGAAACAAACATGAGGAACGGATGTGTCAAAGTTTGGCAAATTGTGCCAGTAACCCAAATGCACCAATGCATGTCCTAATGCACACACAAAAAAAGAGAGGGTTTAATAGCGTCTACGGCCGGGCCGCTGTGCGCGTAGCGCTGCCGTTGATTCCATCCCCGACCCCTACTCGACTCGGTAAGATATTCCAAGTTGTTGCCCTTGATTTTGTCTGAGCTGCTGCTGCTGCATTGAGCACTTGGCGCCATTTGCGCAACACGCACGAGCTATCTGCAACCCGGCATTGCTTCGAGCGACTAGCTGCATTGAGAGCTGGGACACTCTGCTTCGGCTGATCGGCAGGCCCGTTTAATTTCCTCTCGTTCGCTAGCTTCTGCCCAATTCCATTTGTTATCTTGTCCATAATCCCCTGGCAAGCTCAGCACAGATGCAGCTGGGCGCCAGCAGCCAAGAGAGACAATGCGGTACAGTAGTTGTACTCCATCTCCAGGGAACGCCTCGGCTATCCACATTTGTGCATCGACATTCGCACGGTCGATCTGCACATGAAGGGAATGAATAGTAGGGAGAATCCGTGACGGGGTATTATAGATTAGGGCGAACATGTCAACGCTAGACTGACAGTGCTTATATATAGCTGTGCCTTTACCTTTCTGGTCTCTGGCCGCTAGAGAGGAGTATGTTTATTCACTTCGAGGATTGGATATTGGTGTTGTCTCCGAGCCGTTGAAACTAATACCGTCATCATCATGTTCGTGCATGGACCGGCGAGATGTCTTCTAGCCTTTTCAAGAACACGCGACTGATAATTTTGCATATTGTGTTTTTCAACTTGATGTGAACTTTGGACCGAGGAGGAATTTTCTTCATGAATGGATAATGCTAACAAACACTTCAAATGGAGTCCGAGCTCCATGTAGCCCGACTTTTTAAAAAAAGATTCATATTTTAGTTTATTAAATTCAGGAAAAAATCATGCATGTAGATATGCATGTCTAGTACATATAAAGTTTCATCAAACTATATTTTTTTATTTGCGATCTACACAAAACAAACACATGTACAAATAACTGAGTTTTTAATGCCTACTCAGACTCACATTCACTAGTGGAAAACAGGCTTTCAGACCCGGTTCATTTTGGCCATCAGTCCCGGTTTTCAAATCGGGACCAACCAGGCGGGACTAAAGGGTCCCCTTTTAGTCCCGGCTCAAATATGCACCGGGTCCAAAGGGGTTGCCACGTGGTGTGGCCAGGAGGCTCCTGGAGGAGGACTTTTAGTCCCGGTTCGTGGTGGAGCATCGTTTCTCTGCCGCGGCTGAGTTTCAGAGTTTTATATTATTAATTCAATTCTGCAATGCATACATCATTCAAGAAACCACAAAATATCGTCATGAATATATAGACATCGTCATGAAATACAGTACACGTAATTACAATATAAAGTCGGACCTCTTTACTATATTTATCTCATATATGCCTAACGACGACGACGATGTCGTTCAAGATCTATGAACTCCCAATAGTACTCTCCATTTCGGGCAATGGCCTCGTCAAGAAAGAATCCCGCGAGTCCTCTTGAATTGCTCGTATGCGATCCTCCGTTATGAGAGTGTCCCGCAGGCGTATCATCTATATTAAAAAAAGGAGATCAATATATATGAATGGAACTCAATACAATTGATGGTAATAAAATAAGATTAATTGTGAAATATTGTTCACGTACACGAGTGTGGTGTATAGCTTCCTCCGCATCCCTGTGACATGCCATCTGGCGAATGAACTCACAGACGTAGTATCCACATAAGTTATTCCCGGGTTCCTGCCTCATAGACTTTACGAAAAAATAGTTCGATCAAACTAATAATCAAGCATCATATTGAAACAAAATATCAAAGAGTTTCACGGACATAGCTATATATATAGTACTACTTACAGGGTAATCTTCAAATGTAAGCTCCGGTTTCCATTTACCCGGAACAGTATTGATGAACCGTTTCTAAGCCTTGCCCGGCAAAAAAAAAGAGTAAATGAGTTATTGATTAGTTGATGATATCATCGAATTAGAACAGATGAAGATGCCGATATGAAATTGATTGAAATTACCTCTGGAGCATGGCAGCCATGTTCGCCCATTTCGCATGTTCTTTACGTTTCGAGTCCATGATAAGTACGACTCCTTTATTAAGCTCAATGATTAGGAGAATAAAGTGGAAGCTGCACAAGCATAGCTCAATGATTAGGAGAATAAAGTGGTGTTGGGGGGATGACCCCCGGTATGCCAAAGGCATGCCAAACCGGATGGTTTGAGCTATCAAGATACCGGTTTAAAGTTTAATCCGGGTTGTGAACTTAAGCATTTGGCTAAGGAAATCCATACCGGTATGCCCAGAAGGGGTATGCCGGAATGAGCTAAGAAGATACCGGATTACCGGTATAAGCTGCACTGTAGCACGTCAGCAAGACTGGTCAAAGATTCTCTCAGGAGCTAGAAGACAAAGATGAGCTAAGCAAAGTAGCTTTAAACGAAGCCATGACGTAAAGACGAAGGTGACGCCAAAAGCAACCGGAGGACGTCAGCCTCCCTAATTAAAGAAGATACCGGCGTCACCTATGATTAAAGTAGCTTTGTAAAGTAGTTTGTCTATTCAAAGATGCCATTAGGGTTTATTAGGGATCGTTCCCCTGTAAGCCACCCTCTCCCCTATATAAGGAGAGGGGGCGTGCTCCTTCGCGGGCACGAGACGATCAATAGAGGGAGAAACCTGTAACCTTGTTTGATCATGGAATAGAGAGATCTAGAACAGAGTTCTTCCTTGTGTCTTTCTTCTTCTACCTCTGGCCTTGGCCAAGTTCTTGAGGAAAGCATCCGGAAGTTCATCCTATCCGATAAAAACCCTCCCCGAATCCTCTAGCGCCCATTCGGCCCCAACTTAAGCCATACCATGGCATCTGTCGTTCGCCACGACGACGCTTGGCGCCCACCGTGGGGCATGAAGCGGCGCTTGCTGGAGTTCACATTCGGGCGGGCATCCTCGAGGTCGCCGGCGAGCGAACGGTGTCTGCGCTCGTGCAGCGCATCTACTCCATGGACTTCATCAACGACAACATGGGCTGCTTCGCCAACGGCGGCATGTTCCCGCAGAACGACCGCGTCATCGAGTTCGGCAGCCACCGCGTCTACTTCGGCACCGTCCCTGTGCCCTAGTACCTCTCGCCGGTGCTGGTGGCACCGGATCCGCCAAGGTGGCTATGTGTTGGCCGCCCCGCAGCGTGGAGGTGATGATGGTCGGCGCGGCTGGTGCCGGCAAGGAGGATGTGGAAGAAGGCGCGCGGCGTCTACGCGCCCGGCAAAGCCACCGCTGTAGCGCGACGAGGGCGCTGCGGGAACATCTACCGCACCACCGGAAACTCCTCTCCAAGCTGTGATGCACGAGCTGGCGACGCCCATCGCGCACAACATCGACCCGGCTGCGGCACAAGCGGAGTTGGAGGCGGCGCGCAAGAAGCTGCTCTCCAGGGGCGCGGACATCATCCGGGATCACCGCGAGCTGAACCTAACCCTACGTGAGTACAACGCTGCCCATGGCTTTGCTTCTGTTAGCGCTCAGGCTGCTAGGATACCGGAGAACCGGCTTAAGGCTCGCAACCTAGATCAGGATCTGCGTAAGGAAGTTCTTGCCGGCAAAAGTACCACCACATCTGTGAGCATTGTAGAGAAACCCAAGTACAGTAGTTGATACGTCTCCGACGTATCGATAATTTCTTATGTTCCATGCTACTTTATTGATGATACCTACATGTTTTATACACATTATATGTCATATTTATGCGTTTTCCGGAACTAACCTATTGACGAGATGCAAGTGCCAGTTCTGTTTTCTGTGTTTTTGGTTTCAGAAATCCTAGTAACGAAATATTCTCGAATTTGACGAAATCAACGCCCAGTTCCTATTTTCACCTAAGCTTCGAGCACCCGAGAAGGACCCAGGGGGCCACAGGCCCACCACATGGCCCCGCGGCGGGGGGGCCCGCGCCTATTGTGTCGTCGCCCCGTCAGCCCTCCGACTCCGCCTCTTCGCCTATTTAAAGGTCCCTGACCTAAAACCTCGATAGGAATAAGCCACGGTACGCGAAACCTTCCAGAGCCGCCGCCATCGCGAAGCCAAGATCTGGGGGACAGGAGTCTCTGTTCCGGCACGCCGCCGGACGGGGAAGTGCCCCGGAAGGCTTCTCCATCGACACCGCTGCCATCTCCACCGCCATCTTCATCACCGTTGCTGCTCCCATGAGGAGGGAGTAGTTCTCCATCGAGGCTCGGGGCTGTACCGGTAGCTATGTGGTTCATCTCTCTCCTATGTACTTCAATACAATAATCTCATGAGCTGCCTTACATGATTGAGATTCATATGATGATGCTTGTAATCTAGATGTCATTATGCTAGTCAAGTGGGTTTTACTTATGTGATCTCCGGAGACTCCTTGTCCCACGTGTGTAAAGGTGACAGTGTGTGCACCGTGTGGGTCTCTTAGGCTATATTTCACAGAATACTTATTCACTGTTATGAATGGCGTAGTGAAGTGCTTATTCATATCTCTTTATGATTGCAATGTGTTTTGTATCACAATTTATCCATGTGCTACTCTAGTGATGTTATTAAAGTAGTTTATTCCTCCTGCACGGTGTAATGGTGACAGTGTGTGCATCCGTGTTAGTACTTGGCGTAGGCTATGATTATGATCTCTTGTAGATTATGAAGTTAACTATTGCTATGATGGTATTGATGTGATCTATTCCTCCTACATGGTGTGAAGGTGACAGTGTGCATGCTATGTTAGTACTTGGTTTAGTCGTGTCGATCTTTCATGCACTCTAAGGTTATTTAAATATGAACATTGAATTGTGGAGCTTGTTAACTCCGCATTGAGGGTTCGTGTAATCCTACGCAATGTGTTCATCATCCAACAAGAGAGTGTAGAGTATGCATTTATCTATTCTATGTGATCAATGTTGAGAGTGTCCACTAGTGAAAGTCTAATCCCTAGGCCTTGTTCCTAAATACGCTATCGCTGCTTGTTACTGTTTTTCGAGTTACTACTGCTGCGTTACTACGCTTGTTTACTTCCCGCAATATTACTACCATCAACGCACGCCAAGAAGCTATTTTCTGGCGCCGTACTCGCTCATATTCATTCATACCACTTGTATTTCACTATCTCTTTGCCGAACTAGTGCACCTATTAGGTGTGTTGGGGACACAAGAGACTTCTTGCTTTGTGGTTGCAGGGTTGCATGAGAGGGATATCTTTGACCTCTTCCTCCCTGAGTTTGATAAACCTTGGTGATCCACTTAAGGGAAAACTTGCTGCTATTCTACAAACCTCTGCTCTTGGAGGCCCAACACTGCTACAAGAATAGAAGCACCCGTAGACATCAAGCTATTTTCTGCGCCGTTGCCGGGGAGGAAAGGTAAAAGGTACTCACACTCGTATCTCGGCTACTAAGCTATTTTCCGGCGCCGTTGTAAGTACTCGAAGCTATTTCCTTTAGATCCTGCAATTGCATCTTTTTGTTTCTTGTTTTTATTTTCACTAGTTAGGCATAATGGAAAACAACAAAAAATTTGGTGAGCTTTTAATCTTTTTCCTAATTTAGAATTGTTTGATGCGAAAATTAAAAAACCTATGGAACCTTATTTACATGATAGTAGCAATGTTATTAGTATGAATGCAATTACTGCTAATGCTATGAAGAAGTCTAAGCTTGGGGAAGCTGGTTTTGTGATCTTTTTAGCTTCCCATCTTTAGGGGAGAAAATTTGCTCTGATAATATTTTATCTCCCATATGCGATAATTCTAATGATGCGTGTGATATTTTAAATCCATCTACTGAAAGTATTCCATATAAAATCCCTATGAAAATTATTGAACGTGTTATGGATAACCGCTATGAAGGGGATGGAACTGTCCATCCCGGAGATCATTTACTGTTTTTGCATGAATTATGCGGGTTATTCAAGTGTGCAGTATCTCTATGGATGAAGTGAGGAAGAAGCTATTCTCTGTTTCGCTGTCTGGTAAAGCGGCGCATTGGTATAAATTGTTGAAGAATAGTCATTCTCTTGGTTGGGAGGAAATTATATCTCTCTTTTACTCTAAATTTTATCCTCCTCATGAAGTGCATATTGATAGGAATTACATTTATAACTTTTATCCTCGCAATGGAGAGAGTATCTCTCAAGCGTGGGGAGATTGAAGTCATTAATGCTCAAATGTCCCATCCATGAGCTCCCTAATGTTATTGTTAACAATTTTTATGCAAGGATTTTAGGACAACACAAGGACTATCTGGATGCCTGTTCGGAGGGATCTTTCACAAGCAAGGAGGTTGAAGCTAGGTGGGATCTTCTTGATTGGATTGAGGAGAACGCTGAAGGATGGGAGAACAACAAAGGTGAAGATTCAGGTATAAATTATGATTATGAATGCATTGAAACTTTTATGGATGATAAATTTCGAGATATGAGTGCTACTTATGGTCTTGACTCTCAAGTTGCTGCAAATCTTTATAAAGCCTTTTCTTCTCATTTTGAATTGCCTAAAAATAATTTTGATAAGTATCATGAACCTTTTAAAGAGGCTTGCATGAAGAATGAAATTGTTGTCAATGATTGCAATAAGCATGCTCAAACTCCTAAGAATGCTATTTCTTATAAGCATGTTATTTTTTGTGGAATGCATAGACCTTGTGGAATTAATCAAATCGAAGATGAATATTGTATCCACCATATTAATGAAAAAACTAGAAAGTGGGCTAGGACTCTAGATGATCTTGGTAAAAAAGTTTGTGCCCTCTATCCTTTTATTTGTGAAGTTTGCCATGAAGTGGGTCATTTTAATTTTCAATGCTCCTCCAATGATAATTTGAACCCAATGAGTGCTGCAAATTTGTATTGTGATGATGAAGTTACTCCTAATCAGCATGATGAACTTACTTTATTTTTGTGGTGTGAAGAGCTTTCAAGAAAAATCTCTTTGTTACATATGAGTGATCTTGATATTGATGATGTCCTGCATGGGTGTTTTTCTTATTGCATTGATAATAGCCATACAAACACTTACATACAAAATATTTTAGAAGATGACACCTTGCCAAAATATGATAGGACCGCTGTGTGTTTTCAACTAATTAATGAAAAGGAGGGATCCTCCCAAGTTTCTTCTATTGTTTCTGAAAGTAAATCAGGTTATGCGGACAAGCCACCCTTCAAGCCTCTTCCTCCTAAAGAAGGGAACGAGGAGAAGGAAAAGAAGAAAAAGAAGGGAACGAAGAAGAAGAAGAAGAAGAAGAAGAAGAAGAAGGAGAAGGAGAATAAAGAGAAAGAGGAAATGGCATATCCCCACGTGTACGAGGTAACAATAGGTAACCGTAAGTATGTTGCGCCTAATGATTATTATGATAATGAATCTGAGTACGATGATCTTCCTATGCCCTGTACCCATGTTAGTGATCATGATTTGGATGAGCACACTACCTTTGATATTGGAAATCTCTTTGGTACTGATTATGAAAGTAATGATGATAGCATTATTCATGTCCCCTTAAACGATGATATTGAAAGCCCTAAGCTTGGGGATGTTGTGCTTGAAGATCCTATATTTGAGACCTCTAGTTTTAGTGAAAATGATGATATTACATATTCCGTTTAGATAATTGCTATAGAGATGTATATGACACATGTTACAATTATCCTTATGAAACTTGTCATAGTTATGATGGGCTTGCCAAAAACCATTCCCTTAGTATGCAACTTGTTTACCATGTTCAAATTCTCAACAATGATCCTGCTCCAATTACTATTAATGAGAAGAGTTTTTCTTATGTCAAAAATAATGACACCCTTATGCATATGAACGATGATAAGAATGTTTTAAGTGATGGTTATATTGTAGATTTCATCAATGATGCTACTGAAAGTTATTTTGAGAGAGGGAAACATGGTTATAGGCATCTTAATAATATTAAGTTTCCCCTCTTTATGTTGAAAATCTTGAAGTTACTCGTGTTTTATCCTCTTATGCTTGTCACTATGTTCTTCATGAATTCATTTGTGTACAATATTCCTTTGCATAGGAAGTGTGTTAGACTTAAACGCTCTCTTTTGCCTCAACTTTTATTTCTTGCGAGAGTATCATTAAAATTCTGCCCATCTTAATGGCTATAAAGAAAGAACTTCTTGGAAGATAACCCATGTGTTTATTTTACTACAGCACTTTTGTTTTATATTTGAGTCTTGGAAGTTGTTTACTACTGTAGCAACCTCTCCTTATCATGTTTTTGTGCCAAGTAAAGTTTCTATGCTAAAGTTGATGTTATATTTGGGATCTGCGCAGAAACAGCATTGCTGTCTGTCACGAATTCTGGCATAAGTCCCAGTAAAAAATTCAAAAAATCTGCAAAATTACGAGCGTGATCCTCAGATATGTACGCAACTTTATTAGTTTTGAGTTTTTCCATTTGAGCAAGTCTAGTGCCCCTTTCAGGTTCGTCTTTACGGACTGTTCTGTTTTTGACAGATTCTGCCTTTTATTTCGCATTGCCGCTTTTGTTAAGTTGAATGAGTTTCTTTGTTCCATTAACTTTCAGAAGTTTTGTGCAATGTCCAGAAGTGTTAAGAATGATTGTGTCACCTCTGAATATGTGAATTTTGATTATGCACTAACCCTCTAATGAGTTTGCTTGAAGTTTGGCGTGGCAGAAGTTTTCAAGGGTCAATAGAAGAGAGTGATATAATGTGATCGAGAAGAGTGAAAGGTCTAAGCTTGGGGATGCCCCTGGTTCATCCCTGCATATTTTAAGAAGACTCAAGCATCAAGCTTGGGGATGCCCAAGGTATCCCCTTCTTCATCGACAAAGTATCGGGTTCCTTCTCTTGAAACTATATTTTTATTCGGTCACATCTTATATACTTTACTTGGAGCGTCTGTGTGTTTTTATTTTTGTTTTGTTATCTTAGTTCTCTGAATAAGTTCATCCTTGTGTGGGAGAGAGACACGCTCCGCTGGTTCGTATGAACACATGTGTTCTTAGCTCATAATATTCATGGCGAAGTTTCCTCTTCGTTAAATTGTTATATGGTTGGAATTGGAAAATGCTACATGTAGTAATTGGTAAAATGTCTTGGATAATGTGATAATTGGCAATTGTTGTGCTCATGTTTTAAGCTCTTGCATCATATACTTTGCACCTATTAGTGAAGAAATACATAGAGCATGCTAAAATTTGATTTGCATATTTGGTCTCTCTAAGGTCTAGATAATTTCTAGTAAAGAGTTTGAACAACAAGAAAGACGGTGTAGAGTCTTATAATGTTTACAATATGTCTTTTATGTAAGTTTTGCTGCACCGGTTCATCCTTGTGTTTGTTTCAAATAACCTTGCTAGCCTAAACCTTGTATCGAGAGGGAATACTTCTCATGCATCCAAAATCCTTGAGCCAACCACTATGCCATTTGTGTCCACCATACCTACCTACTACATGGTATTTTTCCGCCATTCCAAAGTAAATTGCTTGAGTGCTACCTTTAAACAATTCAAAATTTATCACCTCTTATTTGTGTCAATGTTTAATAGCTCATGAGGAAGTATGTGGTGTTTATCTTTCAATCTTGTTGGGCAACTTTCACCAATGGACTAGTGGCTTCATCCGCTTATCCAATAATTTTGCAAAAAGAGCTGGCAATGGGATTCCCAGTTCCAAATTAATTAACAAAAATAGACACTCCTCCATGGTATGTGATTGTTGGACGGCACCCGAAGGATTCGGTTAGCCATGGCTTGAGAAAGCAAAGGTGGGGAGGAGTGTCATCATAATAAAACTAAAATAAAAAGGCATTCCTTCATGGTATGAGATTGTTGAGGCACCCGAGGATTCGGTTAGCCATGGTTTGTGAAAGAAAGGTTGGAAGGAGTTCCACACAAAAATAAAAATAAAATGGGAGCCGCTCTTTGAAGGTTTGTCTGGCAAGGGGGTTAGAGTACCCGCTACCATTCGTTGACAACAACAAACACCTCTCAAAACTTTATTTTTATGCTCTCTTTATGTTTTCAAAATAAAAGCTCTAGCACAAATATAGCAATCGATGCTTCCCTCGTCGAAGGGCAATTCTTCTACTTTTATTGTTGAGTCAGTTTACCTATCTCTCTCCACCTCAAGAAGCAAACACTTGTGAACTATGCATTGATTCCTACATACTTGCATATTGCACTTATTATATTACTTTGCATTGACAACTATCCATGAGATATATATGTTACAAGTTGAAAGCAACCGCTGAAACTTAATCTTCCTTTGTGTTGCTTCAATACCTTACTTTGATTTATTGCTTTATGAGTTAACTCTTATGCAAGACTTATTGATGCTTGTCTTGAAGTACTATTCATGAAAAGTCTTTGCTTTATGATTCACTTGTTTACTCATGTCATTACCATTGTTTTGATCGCTGCATTCATTACATATGTTTACAAATAGTATGATCAAGTTTATGATGGCATGTCACTTTAGAAATTATCTTTGTTATCGTTTTACCTGCTCGGGACGAGCAGAACTAAGCTTGGGGATGCTGATACGTCTCCGACGTATCGATAATTTCTTATGTTCCATGCTACTTTATTGATGATACCTACATGTTTTATACACATTATATGTCATATTTATGCGTTTTTCGGAACTAACCTATTGAAGAGATGCCGAAGTGCCAGTTCCTGTTTCTGCTGTTTTTGGTTTCAAAATCCTAGTAACGAAATATTCTCGGAATTGGACGAAATCAACGCCTGTGTTCCTATTTTCACCGAAGCTCCAGAGCACCCGAGAAGGACCAGAGCGGGGCCACAGCCCACCACACATGGCCCCGGCGCGGCCAAGGGGGCCGCGCGCCCCTATTGTGTCGTCGCCCCTCAGCCCTCCGACTCCGCCTCTTATTTAAAGGTCCCCGACCTAAAACCTCGATAGGAATAAGCCACGGTACGCGAAATTCCGAGCCGCCGCCATCGCGAAGCCAAGATCTCGGGGGACAGGAGTCTCACTCCGCACGCCGCCGGGACGGGGAAGTGCCCCGAAGGCTTCTCCATCGACACCGCTGCCATCTCCACCGCCATCTTCATCACCGCCGCTTCCCATGAGGAGGGAGTAGTTCTCCATCGAGGCTCGGGTACTGTACCGGTAGCTATGTGGTTCATCTCTCCTATGTACTTCAATACAATAATCTCATGAGCTGCCTTACATGATTGAGATTCATATGATGTTGCTTGTAATCTAGATGTCATTATGCTAGTCAAGTGGGTTTTACTTATGTGATCTCTGAGACTCCTTGTCCCACGTGTGTAAAGGTGACAGTGTGTGCACCGTGTGGGTCTCTTAGGCTATATTTCACAGAATACTTATTCACCGTTATGAATGGCGTAGTGAAGTGCTTATTCATATCTCTTTATGATGCAATGTGTTTTGTATCACAATTTATCCATGTGCTACTCTAGTGATGTTATTAAAGTAGTTTATTCCTCCCGCACGGTGTAATGGTGACAGTGTGTGCATCCGTGTTAGTACTTGGCGTAGGCTATGATTATGATCTCTTGTAGATTATGAAGTTAACTATTGCTATGATGGTATTGATGTGATCTATTCCTCCTACATGGTGTGAAGGTGACAGTGTGCATGCTATGTTAGTACTTGGTTTAGTCGTGTCGATCTTTCATGCACTCTAAGGTTATTTAAATATGAACATTGAATTGTGGAGCTTGTTAACTCCGGCATTGAGGGTTCGTAATCCTACGCAATGTGTTCATCATCCAACAAAAGAGTGTAGAGTATGCATTTATCTATTCTGTTATGTGATCAATGTTGAGAGTGTCCACTAGTGAAAGTCTAATCCCTAGGCCTTGTTCCTAAATATCGCTATCGCTGCTTGTTTATGTTTTGAGTTACTACTGCGTGCTACTACCGCTGTTTACTTCCAATATTACTACCATCAACCGCACGCCAGCAAGTTTCTGGCGCGTACTACTGCTCATATTCATTCATACCACTTGTATTTCACTATCTCTTCGCCGAACTAGTGCACCTATTAGGTGTGTTGGGGACACAAGAGACTCTTGCTTTGTGGTTGCAGGGTTGCATGAGAGGGATATCTTTGACCTCTTCCTCCCCGAGTTCGATAAACCTTGGGTGATCCACTTAAGGGAAAACTTGCTGCTGTTCTACAAACCTCTGCTCTTGGAGGCCCAACACTTTCTACAAGAATAGAAGCACCCGTAGACATCAGTAGTCCGGATAAAACCATAAAAGCTGCTAAGGCCGCTATGGAGATGTGTGAGTCGTTGTCCGGAGATGCATTAGCAAAGCAACAAGATAGAGTTAGAGAGTTGCTTGATGTGATACAGGCACAAAATGATGAGCTTGCTAGAATCAACAAAGCAGCGCTCGAGTCAAAATCATCCGGCCGACAAAAGTTGCCGGAAGCAAATCCCATGGACAGGCATCATCGCCCCATCCGGATAAAAGAAAGGAAAAAGAAATGAATGCGCAGCAGATGACCGTGTACGATCCGGTTCTTGCCGGTGTTATCACCAGAATTTGGCCAACTCAGGAGATGGGCCGTGATGGAGATGGGCTTGAAGGATATACACGTGGAGTATTTCTGAATCGGCCTCGTGTATGAATTTGGGCTGAATTACCCGTGTATCTGTACATTATAGTAGATTGCATCTTAGTTTAGAATAAAGAGATAGAGTTTAGCCCGTACACGGTTGTGTGTACTTCCGAATTATTAAGTCTCCGGACTATAAATATGTACCTAGGGTTATTGAGAAAGAGGACGATCACGTTCACAACAAACACAAACCAGGCACACCACCCCTTGTTTCGAGGGTTTCTTCCGGTAAGATTATGTTGCCTAGATCGCATCTTGCGATCTAGGCAGATATACGTTTATTCGTTATCCGGTATTGCTCGTACGGAAGCGTTGTTGATGGCAGCAGTACTGTTTATCTTAGGTGTTTTGGGGCTTGCATTGATGCTCTTATGATCTGCTTAGCTACGCTGCCCCTCGATATCTAGCTGCGCCCTTACACCTATCTTAGGTGTAAGGGCAGCGCCTTGCTTTGTCTTTATTTAGTAGATTCGATCTGTTATGTTGTTCCTTGTTCTTCAATGATTAGTTTAATATCTGCATAGTTAGGCCTTGCAAACGGGTTGAACGATCCAGAAGGTACGGTTTGCGATCCTAGAAGGGACGTTCCGGGAATCGACACCATGTTGGCTTTTAGGCTCTTCTAGGGTTAGTTTTCCGTTATCTTACGTATCTGCCATGCTCAATCACGTGTAGGATGTTCCGGTTATGCGGTGAAAACCCTAAACTGTCAGAGATCCAATTAGCTTAATATTGATAAAGCAAGAAACCCTTGTTATTGCATATCTAACATGAACCATGGGTTGATCGGCCTTTGAGCCGATCTACAGGGTAACCCGAGCCGATCGAGGCTCGTTTAATGTTTACGTGTCTACCATGCAGGAAACTAATCGAAGCGATCCAACACCTTCCCCGACTGTGCATAGGTCAGGGCACGCCCTTGCATCCGCCGGACGCAGCAGCATCGCGGGCCGTTGACCGAGGGAGCGGTGGCTCACTAGCTTGGGAGCCCCCGGCTCTTCGTGTTGCTTAACCGCTGCTCCGCCGGTGGTTTTGGTCAACATTTCGGGCACGACCTTGACACTCACAACAACAGCGTCAACATCTCGCAACCGAGATGGCCGGCACACCAGTCACGCACGACGAGCTCACCGAGGATCACAAGAAGAATTATGATGCGATCAAATCTCAGTTCGAAGCCGATCTCATCGGCTCTTTCGAGAGAACCCGTTCACATGGCGTTAGGTGGAAGGGGTTCTCACCTGAAGGCGTTCTCGACGGGGTAGACTTGTCTCTCCCTTCAGAGGAACGCACCAGAGCTCTGCGCCAAGAAGTCAACTACATGGTGGCTCATTCTATGCACCGTTTTTCTGAGAGCCTGCTGAACTCTTTGGAGCGCATTGCGGTGCGCGTGGTTCAGAAATCATGAAGCATCGCACTCTCCTTCAGGACCTACTCTAGGGACTCACCAGGGAGAGATACCCCTCTACACCAGACCGCAGCTGCCGTTCACGCTTGCCGCCTCGAGCAACATGCTTCACCCATACGTCTACAAGGTTGGAGGCGATCCCGAGATTGCCAATTCCTGTCTGAGCCGCCCAAAGAAATCCCGCATGGATACGTGTGCACGTACGTGCCTGACGCAACAACTTCACGCGCACCAACCAGATTGCAGCGGCAGGGATTGCAGGAGGAGTTTCTGGAGCAGATGCCGATAAACAGGCGTGGCTAGCTAAATATGCCACCGGAACGAGTCATGAAAGTTCGGCCCCCGCAGCACAAACAGTGGAACAGATCAGCACAATCTTGAGAGACCAATTTGGCATCCTGCCAAAGAGGAGGACAATCGGCTATTCCAAGCCGTACCCCAACGAATATGATTTGATTTCACTGCCACCCAAATATCGGCTCCCGAGTTCTCAAAGTTCTGGTCAAGGGATCTAGCTCGATTGAACATGTGAGCGATATTTGGCACAACCGGCATGATCTCAGCATCGGACGCTTATGTGTGATTTTTCGCGCAATCCCTCACCGGACCAGCTTTTGGATGGTACACCCGTTGCCACCAGATTCAGTCCGGATTGGAAGCAACTCGAAGAGCAGCTCACGTGCAATATCACTCAGAGGCTACCGAGGCTGGCATTTCCGATCTCACGCAGGTGCGGCGGTGTGCAGGAGAAACGGTGTCGAGTACATTCAGCGTCAGATCGTCAGAACCGATGTTATTCTGCTCGTTTGAATGAAAAAGAAGTGGTCGAGCTGGCAGCGTTGGGCCTCGCCGCGCCGCTCAAGGATATGGCTTTACAAGCAGATTACAACTCACTGGCGCACATGGTCCAGAAGTTAACTTTGTATGAGCAGCGCCATCCAGAGTTGTACCAAGACAAGTTCATCAAGCGCCCGATCACCCTGGTCGAGACAGCAGATGCTGAGGACCCCGAAGACCAGGAAGTTGCCGTGGCTGAATGGGCTCGGGGGCAGTCCCTGTGTCCTGCAAATGGGTGAAGCCACAAGGGCCTGCAAGAGGGTTTGACTTCGATATAAGCAAAGTTGAGCAGATTTTCGACTTATTGCTCAAGGAGAAACAGCTGAAGTTACCCGAAGGCCATAAAATCCCTACGGTGCAAGAGATGAACGGGAGACCATACTGCAAGTGGCATCATTCGTTCACCCATGTCACGAATGACTGCAAAGAGTTGCGCTCAGATCCAGTGGCGATAGAACAGGGCCGTTTGATCTTTAGTCAGTTTGCCATGAAAGTGGACACGCACCCGTTCCCTACCGTCAACATGGTGGAGCTAGGTCACCCAGGGCAGTGTCAGCCCGGTTTCTCATTTGGTATTAACATGGCAGGGCCTGTAAACCACCACGGCAATGACAAGGAAGAAAACGGCCACTCCCGTGGCAAGGATAAAGAGGAGGCCGGTCCGCGCGACCGGCGCCGACATGAAGATAAACGGTACATCACCGAGGAACAAGTGAGAAGCGTGCGATACCAACGACCACTTTCCGCGCACCTCCTTAACAAGTATGAGCATCAGTACGACCGACGTCGGCGATACGATACAAATGACGAAAGATATCGTCGGTGCGCCAACAGAAAATCTCGTCGGTATGATAGAGACGACGAAGGGTATGAACGCCGCGCTAATGGGAGGTCAAGGGAGCAAGAAGACATGGACACTGGGATTGTCCGTTCTTCAGTGCATTGCTGGGATTCAGGAATGAGCCGATTGCCTACAATCGACAACTGCCCGGAATGCAGACAGCAGAGGAAGGACAAGGGAGACGTTTCAGTATTCAGCGTTTAGGGCCTCTCCCATCCCAGAACAGAAAAGCTGAGTCATCTCAAGGGGAAGATTTGGAGGAGCAGATGACGAAGAAGAAGATAGATACCACCGGCCAAGGTGGTGCCCTGATGGACTCAGCACTCCCAGAAGCGCAGGGTGCAACGGCTACGTAGTTTGGAGGAAGCCGAGGCACAGTACCTGTACACGTTGAGGAAAGCTCGGCCCGATCTGGCCGTGAAAATTCAGCAAACTTTGGAGGAGGATACACGTCCACCAAAGAAGGAATGGCGCCCCAAGCAAGCAAAAGCCGATGGGCATCGGCTGGCACAAACATGGTGTTCATACTTCCCGAGTTTTGTGCTCCAAGGATCGAAGAAGTGCCGGTAGCTCAGCTTGACTGCGCCCACGGCCGTCATCTTTGAAAAACCACAAGAAAGGAGCTACAAACATCTGAAGGCCCTGTACCTAAGGGGTTACATCAACGGGCATCCTGTCGGCAAGATGTTGGTCGACACGGGAGCGGCAGTCAATATAATGCCATACTCCATGTTACCGCGTTTAGGACGCTCTACTGAAGATCTGATCAAGACCAACGTCACACTAAGCGATTTCAACACTGCATCGAAGCGCGAGGCGTTCTGAACGTGGATTTAACCGTCGGCCGAAAACCATCCCTACGTCGTTCTTCATCGTCGACAGCAAAAGCACCTACGCGTCCTGCTAGGGAGGGATTGGATTCACACCAACTGCTGCATCCCATCCACAATGCACCAATGCTTGATACAGTGGGATGGAGATGAAGTAGAGGTCGTTCATGCAGATGACTCGATCGAGATCTCAACAGCTGACATGAGTATTTGGGACATAACCAACCAAGAGCCGATCTTTGGAGTTAACTTGGACGGCTGTGAGCGCATCGAGGTGACAAAAACGGGGTGAGGCTGGTCTTATCCACCGGCCTGACCGAGTAGCAAGACCAGAGTCGACGGACGTGTGATAAGGCCGATCCCCCATCGGCCCAAAAAATAAAAAACAAGGATCTCACCTCAAGCATGTCACGTAGTCGTGGAGTACAGATAAGGTGTAAACCTTCATTGTGCAATGCAATTGCAAAGGAGGCCGATTCCAAATCGGCCAAAATTATCCTCACCATACGTTTTAGACTTTGTTCAGCATCGATCTAGCATTTTGTGTCTTGTGGCAGGCTCATAGATAGATGGAAAGCCGATATCTTCAATTATTTGAAAGATTCGGCTCGGGGGGCATACACACGGATAAGGTACGAGGCTACGAAGTATGTACCCAGGAGCCGATTCATGAAATCGATCGGCCAGTATAAAATAAAAATAATAAAAAATTTAAGTACAGCCGATGCACAGCCATCGACTCAAGAGGTACAAGTTGTTACAAACAGAGGTACAGGCTCAGTGGAGCAGTTCAGGGTACATGGAGAAGCTCTACCGAAGGAATGCCTCAAGGGAACGGAGTGCGGTAACACGAACACGATCCACCTCGGCGATCTCGGCCTCGTCATCTTCGTCCCGGCCTGTCACCAGCGCTTGTTCAAGGCGACCCCCGGCCAGCCTTCGCCTTAGCTTTGAGGCCTTCTTCTTCCTCATGGGAGTGGGAAATACGAGCTTCCTGGTCTTGGATGAGCTGTTTGGTTACCCGGACCCTCTCTTCGAGGTCCTCCAACTCCTTTTGCAAGGTCTCAAGTTCAGCAGCAGGCGCAGGTGTCGCTGGCGTCCAAAGCGCCTTTTTCTCTGCCGCCGACACTTGTTTGCACATCGGCTTTTAATGGAAGCTGGGCGTGGCGTAAGCCGATTCTCCGACGAGCCAATGTCACCCTTGACCTGTAAGAAGACAGGGTCACAACCGGCCGTAGCTTCACCTGCAACGTCACCGAGATGAGGCCGGATGTCTGCAAGAATGCTCTTTATCTCCTCGGTATCTTCAACCAATGTTTCGATTGAGGAGGAGAGCAAGGCCTTGAGGTACTGGAGTTGTCCATGGGTAGCGTTGGGACCCGACTCTTCACTTGCTTTAGAGGCAGCTGGTTCGATGGATTCAGGGTCGAATGTTAACAAGCTTGAGAGGTCATAACCCTGACAAACGACAAGAACAAACGTTAGTACACAGCGAAAAAACAAGGAAGAGCTAAGGGAAGGAAGTGTACCTCTCCTAAGACCATAGGAGCAGCTGATGAAGAGGCGATCGGCTCTTGTGTTTCTGCTGAGGGTTTGGCCAAGGTGACAGCCGTGTCAGCTACACTTTTGGAGGTTGCTAGGTCCAGGGTGGTGGATGGCATCACTACCTCCTCGACTTCCCCACTAGATGTGCCATCAGTCTGTAAAGGAAGTGGTTAGCCGGTAGGAACAGCAATAGGTTAGCACAAAATATGAGCCAAGGAGGATGAAGAGGTTTGCGGTGCCTTGCGAGCTCTCTTGACGCATCGGCTCTTTGTGCGTAGACCGCCCTGTCCTGCTTTATGTGAAGCCGGGGAAGCAGCAGGTTCGGGAGCTGACCTTTTCTTGGAAGCCGACGGTGGCAAGTCTGGCTGGCTCTGCGTGGTGGTTTTCCCAGAGTTACCGGAGCTCGAGTCCCTTCGACTGGACTGGGTATCCTCACTAGAGTCTTCTTCAGTGGAGGCCTGTAAAGGAAGCACGAGCATGTTGCAGAAGCCGAGAAGGATAGATGAGATCAGCCAAGGCATGGATCAACTTACGTGCAAGTTTTCTTGGGCTGGAGTAGGGTTTTGGCGCCTCAAGGTCTTCCTGACAGCTACTTTCCTTACGGCTGTTCTCGCCGTGGCTGAGGCTCGGGGGGCAACCGGCCCAGAAGATACTCTGCTTTTAGAAGCCGATTTTGGTGAAATCGGCTGGCTCTGCATCACAACCTTTTTCAAGGATGGTGAGTTCTTGCAGAAGAGGACCACTGGAGCTGCTGGGAGGAATCTGAAAGGAGAGCCGTCATCATGTGCAGGTTCTGGACCGTCTTGTTGCTGCAAGAAGATAGAGCAGGGTTATAAGCGGAAGGAAATCGTTGTAAACCACTTCGAGATAATTTCTGAATAGTGGTACCTGTTCTGTAGGGATATCGTATTCAGCATCAAGTTGTTTCAGCAAGGGTCCCAGAGCTCTCCCAAAGGCATGACTCTTCCACATTGACCACCAGTCCTCAAAACCATCGGTTGAAGAGGTAAAAGAGAGGTTGTGAGGAATGGGGATGGCTAGAGCATCAAAGAAAGAGTAGCACCTCTGACTAGTAAGGATGTCAGGCAAGTCAGCTCTGCTCTCTGTTAAGTGGTGGAGGAAGAAATGGGGAGACACCTGCCCAAGACCAAGCTGTCGGGCTGCTATGACCGGCTGATAGGATTCATAACCAGGTTTGATGATCCTTGGAGGTGCTCATGCCCACCGGAAGGAAACAGGGACGAATCATGGTGGAATATAATTGACGGGTGCTGTGTCATCGGCAAAGCTGTCTAACCCGAAGGAGACGGGATTCTCAAAATGCTCAGACTCCGTGTAAGGGAAGAAGAGGGGTTGTCCGGCCTTGGAAGAAGATGCTAACCATTTTGATGCTTCCTGGGGAATCAGTTTCTGCCCGGAAGGCTGTACAAAGCTTGGCCGTAGCTAGTGCATCGGATTTGCTTCCCGGTGGCATCTGGAAAGGTGCGAGTGGCCAGACGTGGGAAGTTTGGGATGTGGTTCTGGAAGTATAGCTGAGCCCATAGCTGAATAAACCACCAAGGACCTCCTGTTTTGACTGTCTTTTGGGAAAACAGCTTGACAGACATCAGTTGGAGATATCGATAGACCTCTCCAAGGAACAGTTTGCCAATGTCAAGCTGGGTGCCCCTGGCAAGTTCATAGGCCAAGGAAAGGTAATTCTTGGTGGGAGTAAGGGAAGGGCCACAAAATATGAAGTGTTCCAACCAGAAATTTAGGAAGGTCGTGTGTTCTTTCTCTGTTACAGGGCCTTTGTTTTTCATATGGCGTCGAAGATAGGCACCCCAGTTTGTGCAGTCTGTTTTGGAAGAGAGCTTGAAAGGAACCTTTGGCAGCATAAAGGCAGAAGGGCTTGGGGATGCAATATCTAGACCAGTGATCATGGCCACGTCCAGTAGGGTTGGTGTCATGGGGCCATGACCAAACATGAAGCAATTCAAAGCATCAGACCAAAAGTAGCCGATGGTTTTCAAAAGGTTTTCATGTTTCTCAAGGGGAGACAGTGATAAGGCTAAGGCATCGGCTATTCCCGTGGTTTCCCAGGTGGATTGGTGAGTTTTGGCTATTCTATTATACCATGAAACCCAATCTTCAGGAGGATTAGGCCAGGCTCGTAAGCAGTCGGCCCAAGAGGATAGATCTAAGTTTTGGTTTACGAAGGGAATTCTATTAGCCTCGCATGAAATCAAATGAGCAGGACTCTCGGTAGAACGAGGGCCAAGACAGAGAGAATTTGGAAGGGAAGGATGCGATAGCAGAATGTCTGATACCTAAAAATTAATGACGAAATGAGACATTAATTCAGGTGTTTGCTGTTAATTCCAACAACATGCGCGGATAGAGAGGAGCGGTTGGGGATTACCTTCAAGCCAGAGACCGTAGTGTTGGCGTTGGATGATTCTGCCATTGGATTCGCTGCGGAGTTGAGTCTATGCGATTGGGATCTGAGAGTTGTGTGGCCGAAAGTTGGATCTGTGCGAGCGGCGATTTGGGGATCTAAGTTTACTCTTGCAGGCGAGGGTTGCAGGTTACCGTTTGAATAGGCAACTGGGTTGGCCTTTGCGCGTTGACTTGCATTGACAATCGGCAAAATTAATATGGGAGCAAAAGTAACATAGAAACATTTTCTTCATTGATAAAGAGGATTTGTACAGGGAAGAGCCGATTGCTCAGGCAAAGAAGAACAAAAGAGAAGCCGATTACTACTACTACTAGTCCTATGCTACTAGTCCTAGTCTACGGGCCGTCACTGCCCTCGTCGTCGGCGTCGTGGCTGTCATCGGCGCTGCTGCCGGCAAGCTCCTCTTCACTGCTGCCGTAGCCCACGGCAGGGGCCGTCTCCTCCTCCTCGTCGTCCTCGCGGCATCGCCGCGTCCGACCCGAGCAGATGCGCTTCGCCGGAGGCTGTCACTCTCTCCTCTTCTCGTCGGAGGTGGTGAAGTCGTCCCCAGAGAACGAGTCATCCTCGCTCCACCTCCAGCTCCCCATCGGAGGAACTGGAAGTCGCCTTCTCCTCGCCAAAGGACTTGTCATCCTCACCGGACGGAGGAATCGTGATCCTCCTTGTCCCACGTCGTTGGGGCGAGGATATCGTGCGCCGCCAGCGAGCCCCACTCGCGTCGGCTCACGAGAGGAAGAGGATAGGGAGGAAAGACCCGATGTCCCAGAGGAGGAGGAAGAAGACATGGCTGTAGAAGGGGGTTTTTTGGGCTGATGGCTAGTGCAGAGCAGGGGGATGAAGAAGCGAATCTGCTCGGGGTTAAATAAAGGGGATATAGTGGAGATTTAATGTTGCGGTGGTTTCCGAGGACGTGGTGCCAAAACTGTCGAATCGTGCAGAGAAGTTGAGAAGGCAAGGCATCATGATGAAGGATATTGCGGTGGTTCTGCTTTGCCACGACGTGACCCTGCGAAGAAAAAACAGAGTGGTTTTGAAATTATTATTGCCAAAACCAGGGGGGCATGTGTTATCACCAGAATTTGGCCAACTCAGGAGATGGGCCGTGATGGAGATGGGCTTGAAGGATATACACGTGGAGTATTTCTGAATCGGCCTCGTGTATGAATTTGGGCTGAATTTCCCGTGTATCTGTACATTATAGTAGATTGCATCTTAGTTTAGAATAAAGAGATAGAGTTTAGCCCGTACACGGTTGTGTGTACTTCCGAATTAGAAAGTCTCCGGACTATAAATATGTACCTAGGGTTATTGAGAAAGGAGGACGATCACGTTCACAACAAACACAAACCAAAGCGACGCCACCCCTCTTGTTTCGAGGCTTCTTCCGGTAAGCATCATGCCGCCAGATCGCATCTTGCGATCTAGGCAGATACGTTTATTCGTTATCCGGGGTATTGCTCAGCTCAAGCGTTGTTGATGGCGCAGCAATCGTTTATCTTAGGTGTTTTGGGGCTTGCATTGATGCTCTTATGATCTGCTTGCTTAGCTAAGCGCTGCCCCTCGATATCTAGCTGCCCTTACACCTATCTTAGGTGTAAGGGCAGCGCCTTGCTTTGTCTTTATTTAGTAGATTCGATCTGTTACGGTTGCTCCTTGGTTCTTCAAGGATTAGTTTAATATCCGCATAGTTAGGTCTTGCAAACGGGTTGAACGATCCAGGAGCGCGTAGGGTACGGTTTGCTGATCCTAGAAGGGACGTTCCGGGAATCGACACCATGTTGGTTTTTAGGACTCTTCTAGGTTAGTTTTCTTCCGTTATCTTACGTATCGACAAGGCTCAATCACGTGTAGGATGTTCCGTTATGCGGTGAAACCCTAAACTATCGTAGATCCAATTAGCTTAATATTGATAAAGCAAGAAACCCATGTTATTGCATATCTAACATGAACCATGGGTTGATCGGCTCCTTGAGCCGATCTACGGGTAACCCGAGAGCCGATCGAGGCTCGCTTAATGTTTACGTGTCTACCCAGAAACTAATCGAAGCGATTCAACACCTTCCTGACCAGGTATAGGTCAGTGGCACGCCCTTTGCATCCGCCAGACGTAGCCGTGAGCACCGCGGGCCGTTCACCGAGGGGACCAGGGCCCACCAGAGTCTTGGAGCCTCCCGCCTCTTCGTGCTTAAGCTTAACCGCCGCCTCGCCGGTGGGTTTTGGCAGGCAACAGTGGAAAACAAAAAGCCGGGCAGTACAGATCGAGGTGCCAAAGGCGGCTATGCCGGAAATGGTCATGCCGGGAACAATCATGCCGGTAAACATGAAACCGGGCAAAATTATCGAGCTGCAAGGGCAGCGTATGTTGAAGAGGATATGCCACCACCAAGGTTCCGGCAGGCAAGAGCCGCGAACCGTAAGATATGATGAAGCATTCCGAGGTGGAACGAACAAGAGCTCACCTAACCCTTTGGGGAACGTGTGGGAGAAAGATGCTCTGCCGTGCCAGGATGCGAGGCACAGGCTGGACAGAGTGTATCTTTCCGAGATGATTGAATCCGAGGGTCCTCCTGGCCCAAAGTGTTTTGGCCCGCGGATCATGAGAGAAGAACCACCGGTGCGCAACTTCCAATTGCCCCGTGATACAAAAACATACGATGGTACGACCAAGCCGGAAGACTGGCTGGCTGACTACGTCACAGCTGTTTATGTCGCTGGTGGCGGGGTAAACCGGCGTTGGGCCGTGAGAATCATACCATCCTTCCTGGTGGGACCTGCACGAATTTGGCTCAACAACTTGCCGGCAGGAAGCATCAATGGTTGGTTGGATTTTGAGGAAGCCTTTGTGAGCAACTTCAGCATTACTTACAAGAGGCCAAACAGGCCGCAGCAGCTCGCTTTGTGCCAGCAGCATGCGAATGAAACAGACCGGGACTATCTCACCCGGTGGAACTCAATGAGAAACACGTGTGAAGGAGTGATAGAAGCACAAGCGATTGCTTGGTTCAGTCAGGGATGCCGGAGAGGATCACCGTTGTGGCAAAGGCTAAAAAATAACATGCCAAGCACACTGGCTAAAATGATGCGGGCGGAAAACTATGCGTTGGGAGACCCAATGCAACCGGCAAGGCAAGCTGAACCGGACGCAACAAGCCAACCACGCCAAGATCAATACCTGGATAACCGGCACAAGAAAAGAAGGGAAAGACTTTCCGGATCGGAGGTATGGTCCGCATAGGTAGCCGCGCAGCAGAAAATCCGACCCCAATGGGAAGCCGAGGCAAAAAACTGATCGCAGCCATGGGCGGGTCCTAAGAAGAAATGGATTGAAAAGTAAAAGTGGGGACAGAAAAAAGATTGGCAGGAGCATATGAGGTACACCATGGAAGCGGCAATGGAGCAACCATGCCGGTTTCACACTCCGAATCCGGCGAAGCCGGCGAATCATTTGACAAAAGATTGTTCCTGGATCAAGCACTTGATGCTGAGAGGTGCGGTGAAAGATGCGCAAGCGCAATGCTGTTCCACAATACTGCAACCCTCGCATGACATGTTGCACCAGCATCCGCTACCACCGCCACCACGGCTTACCGGGGCAAACGCTCTACCGGTACAACCTCAACAGAACCAGCAAGTCCATCAGGTGGAAGATGGCAATGGGCAGCAACCACCGCCGGCACCTTTGGGCCGGAATGTTTACAAGGATCGCATTTGTGCTGCGTTGTGTTTGTAACTGAGCCAACCGACAGGCTGAGCGTGCATCGCCATTCCATGGAAGTGAACATAGTGATGCCGGCAGTCCCAAGATACATGTTGTGGTCACAGCAGGAAATCAGTTGGTCGTTCAAAGATCACCCCAAAATCATGCCTAACCCGGGTGGTTACACTCTTGTCGTGGACCCAATCATGCATGGGCCGGAAACTCGAGTCAAGTTCAACAAGGTGCTGATAGACAATGGAAGCAGCATAAACATCATGTACAAGCATACGATGCTTACGCTGGGCATAACAGAAAACATGCTGCAGCCAACTCACACAACATTCCACGGAATCGTCGGCCTGTCATGTGCGCCCGTGGGAAAAGTCCGTGGATTTGTCATTTGGAGGACGTGACGAATTGCCGGGTTGAAAATGTTCTGTTTGAGGTGGTGGACCTAGAGAGTCCTTACCATGCACTGCTGGGGAGACCGGCATTGGCGGCATTCATGGCCTCAACTCATACGGCTTATCTCAAGATGAAGATGCCGGTACCTCGTGGACCCTTAACTGTGGTGGGAAACTATAAAGTCTCGATGGAAACCGCTTCCGCCGAACTGGCTGAATCGCTGGTGATAGCGGAGGAAAAGAAAAGGATGCAAACTGCCGTGGCGCCGGCTCAATCCTCACAATTGAGCTACGGCCATGAGTGGAAACTTGGGCACACCGCATTCAAGCCAACAAAAGAAACAAAAGACATCGTGCTGGACCCAGCTTACCCTGAGCGCACCGTTCGTATCGGTGCCGGCCTCAATGAAGCATAGGAAAGCGCGTCGCACCTTCCTCCGTGAGAATCGTAATATCTTTGCCTGGTCTACCGATGACTTGGTAGGTGTTCCGAGAGAGCTGGCTGAGCACTCTCTAAACGTCCGGAAGGATGCTAGGCCAGCACAACCTTTGCGCCGTCGTCGAAGACAAGAAAAATCATTGAGAAGGTTACCAAGTTGCCGGTTGCCGGTTTCATCGTGGAGGTACTGCATACCGAATGGCTAGCCAATCCGGTGCTGGTCGAAAAGAAAAAAGAAGAGAACATGGAGGCAAAAGCTCCGAAGGTGTGGCGCATGTGCATCGACTACACCAACCTGAACAAGGCGTGTCCCAAAGATCCTTTCCCTCTACCTCGAATCGATCAATTGATTTATTCTACTGCCGGTTGTGAACTGTTTTCCTGGATGCTTATTCCGGATTCCACCAAATTCCCCTGAAAAGGAGGATCAAATAAAGACTGCGTTCATTACCCCGCACGAGGCTTATTGCTATGTTACTATGCCTTTCGGTTTGCGCAACGCTGGTGCAACGTATTCGGCGCAGATGCAAAAGTGCTTGTTTGATCAAATCGAAAAGAATGCAGTTTATGTAGACGATGTCGTGATAAAAACTAAGGTAAATAAACCTTGATCGATGATCTCGGCAAACGTTTGACAACCTAAGAAGGTTCCGATGAAACTCAATCCGGCAAAATGTACTTTCTGTCTCCACCGGCAAATTGCTTGGTTTCCTTGTATCAAGCCGGGAATTGAGGTTAATCCGGTAAAAATCCGGCAATAGAAAGAATGGCTATACCGCAGGAACTCAAAGAGGTGCAAAAGTTTACCGGAAGCCTGGCATCGCTAAGCCGGTTCATAAGCAGGTTAGGGGAAAAAGCTCTACCGCTATATGCATTGATGAAAAAATCCGATACCTTCGTCTGGACCCCTCAGGCAGACGCAGCGTTTAAAGAACTGAAAACTATGCTTGCAACGGCCCCTATCTTGGCCTCACCTTTGGAAAGAGAACCCATGTTGCTTTACATAGCGGCAACAAACCGGGTGGTAAGTGTTGTGGTTGTGGTAGAACGAGATGAGGAAGGAAAACTGTGCAGAGGCCGGTATACTACCTGAGCGAGGTGCTCTCCTCTTCAAAGCAAAACTACCCGCACTTCCAAAAAATGACTTACGACGTGTTCATGGCCGCCACTAAACTCAAACATTACTTCGAAGAGCATCCGATGAAAGTGGTGAGTGAGCACCAATTTCAGACATCATGTGCAACAAAGATGCCAGCAGCCGGATTGCAAAATGGGCAATTCAGCTGTCACCTTACGTGGCGGTATACGAAAGAAGAGATGCCATAAAATCACAAGCTTTGGCTGATTTCCTGGTCGATTGGGCGGAAATGCAATATAAGCCACCAGAACAAAGACTGGAATACTGGAAGATGCACTTTGATGTATCCAAACTCAAAGAGGGTCTAGGTGCTGGTGTGGTACTTACCTCGCCAAGGGAGATCACCTCCTGTATGTTTTGCAAGTACATTTCAGGGCATCGAACAATGTCTGAATACGAGGCTCTCATCCATGGGCTTAAGGTCGCAAAAAAAATCGGTGCGCACCGAATCATTTGCTACGGAGATTCAGATCTTGTGGTGCAACAGTGTTCCGGAGATTGGGACGCAAAAGATGCCAACATGGCTTACATCAGTTTCACGTGCAAAGATCGCGCTTCTTTGAAGAGGTGAGTTTCACCATGTGCGATGAGCTAAAAATGAAGCCGGATGCTTTATCCAAGCTGGGCTCATCGAGGCAAGAAATTCCTCCCGGAATAGCTTGGCTCATTTAAGAACACCATCGATCAAACCAAGTCCGGAATCGGAATCAATTTTGTACCGAGTCGCATGTTGTGCCAATGGATATTGACGAAGGAAACCCGGGGACTACTCCGGCAAACTCGGACTGCCCGTAAAACCTGGGACTGCAGCGTTTATACCGGAACAAGCAATGCTTGTGGATAGCATGGAGATAGACGTACCGTATTTCTGGTTCGAGAAACACCATCGTGGGTTAAACCTATTAAGGAATTCAAGATCAACGGCACTTGCCGTTGACGAAAACGAATCAAGAAGAATCCAGCGGAGGTCAAAAGCATACACTTTCATCAATGGCGAGGTGTACAAGAGGAGTGTTACCGGTGTCCTGCAAAGATGTGTGGAACTGGAAGAGGGAAAAGAGATGATTGTGGAAATTCACCAAGGAGAGTGTGGGCATCATGCGTCATCAAGGGCACTGGTGGCAAAAGTATTCCGGCACGGCTTCTACTGGCCCACTGCTTTGGAAAATGCTGAAGATTTGGTACGAAAATGCAACGGGTGCCAGAGGTACGCCAAGCAAAACCATACCCCAGCATCCGGCTTAAAAACTATACCGTTAACTTGGCCATTTGCTGTATGGTGCCTTGACATGGTTGGCCCATTCAAAACTGCAAGGGGAAACATGACCCACATCTTGTCATGGTGGATAAATTCACCAAGTGGTTGGAGGTAAAACCTATCGCAAAATGTGATGGACATACCGCAGTGAAGTTCTTGAAAGATGTTATTCTCCGGTATGGATACCCACACAGCATCATTACCGACAACGGCTCAAACTTTGCCCAAGGAGAATTCAAACGGTTCTGTGAGGATAATAACATCCGGCTGGATTTGTGCTCAGTGGCGCATCCGCAAGGAAATGGCCAAGTTGAAAGAATCAACGCGCTGGTGCTTTCCGGCATAAAACCAAGGCTCATTGAACCACTTGAAAAGTCACCGGGATGTTGGCTCGATGAGCTACCATCAGTGTTGTGGAGCATAAGAACGACTCCAAACCGGTCTACCGGATACACTCCATTCTTCATGGTTTACGGAGCGAAGCGGTCATACCAACCGACATTCTCCATGACTCACTAAGGGTGCAACTCTATACCGAACAAGAGGTAAAAGAGGCCCGAGAAAACGATGTGGATTTGCTGGAAGAAGCAAGAGAGCTGGCGTTGGCAAGAACAACCATTTACCAGCAGAACCTCAGACGCTATCATAGCCGGAAGGTTAACCCGAGAGTTTTCCGGGAAGGAGATTTGGTGTTACGCCTAGTGCAACGCACTGAAGGCCGGCATAAACTTTCACCTCCTTGGGAAGGGCCATTCATTGTGAGCAAGGCCCTACACAATGATGCCTATTACTTGATTGATGCACAGGAATGGAAAGAAGGAAAGGCGGACAAATCCGGAGATGAGACCAAGCGTCCGTGGAACATAGCGTTGTTGTGTCCTTTCTACTCCTGAAGTTGTACTGTAAGAAGTTCCTTTTTGTACCTTATGCTATGAATAAAAGACTCCGACATCTCGAATGTTTCTCGGGGACTGCCTCTATCAAAGTTGCATGAAATGTGTTTATTTTTTCAGTTTACCGGTTGCTTGTTGAACATTTTTTCTTTCCGGTTTAGTAGCGTGCTAAACCTACCGGAGTCTTCGACTGCCGGCCCGCAACCCGCTTCATGGCAAGCAGATAAACCGGTAGGATTTAAGCACGTGAACTACGAAAAGAGGGAGTGGAACGGACAATCCAGAAAAGTTTAACTAACCCCGGTTCTACCGGTTTTTTGTGAAAATTTCGAATTATTCCTAAGTTCAAGAAAGTGTTCGCTTGGCAAAAGAACTTTGTAACTCGTACGCCAAAACACCAAAGAGGTAGGCAGAGGCAAAGGAAAAGAGAACCAAGTGTGCATCGAATTGGATGCGGAAACAATTCCGGAATCTTCACAATGCAAGATAAAGGCAAAGAACAAAGGCAATATGCTAAGTTAACAAACCAACTTAATTGGATAAGCCACCGGTTAAAAAGACACCGGTATAAAAGTTGTACCACAACCAAAAGGCTAAGTTTTATCTTACATCATAAACCCCGGCATACCGGGGTAGAGTTTAACAGACATTGTTTTCTTAAGCATCAGGCACATCAACGATAGAGCAAAGGCATTTAAGCAGCAGGGGCTTCAGGGGGTGCGTCGCCGGCTCCAGCAGCTTCCGGGGAGCGTCGCCTTCTCCGGCATCCTCATCTTCCTCCTCTTCCTCCTCATAATCGCTGAGGTAGTCTTGGACATTGGGAGGAGCAGGGATGAAGGTGCGGATCGGGCGGCTCCGCTATCCGGTAGGCACGGTCCCCCGTCGCGGTGAGGACCGATCCGGTGCTGGGAGCGTCGCGGCGGAGGCTGTGGAAGGAGTCCAGATCCAGGTCTTCACCAGAGCATGCGATCGCAAGGCATGATCTGCTCCGGCGCGGGCAGCTGAGCACTGCCACTCGCGGATCCTCCGTCCGGCACCTTTCAGGCGTTCGGAGGCGAGTGTCAGGTTGGCCGGCACCGCTTCCTCAGGCTACAACACCTTGAAGAGCTGGAGCGCCACGTCGGGCAGATCAGCAAGATGCAGGTCCACCGCGCGCATGTGCTGGACCCGGGCCGAGAGCGCGACTGATCATAAGGATCCCAGGGCGCAGCCAGATTCTTGAACGCCTGGGCAACCCGGCGGTCTGCCACCTTCTTCTGCGCGTGCACCTGCGAATCCGGAAAGAGCCCTGCAAAACAAAGAAGGAAATATAAGAACATGATACCGGAACATATGAACTTATAAGCAAAAGCCTGAAAAGATAGAAAAGAAGCTTACTGAGGGCGAGCGTGTCGGTTTGCATGACTAGCTGGTCATACTCCTTCTGCTCCGCAGTTAGGAGGGCGACCCGATCTTCGGCCGCCTTCCGCCCCTTGCTCATCTCCTCCAGCTCCGCCCGCAGCACCGCGCTAGAGTTGGTGGAGTCCTCCAGAAACTCGTTAAGTTTGGCCTCGGCTGCTGCTGCGGCTTCCTTCAGCTCCTTGTCATGCCGGAGCCCAGCCTGGATAACCTAGTCCTTAAGCCCCCTGGAGACAAGGTCCTGGGCGTCCAGGGCCTTGCGGTGATCCCGGATGAGCTGCTCCTTTTCAGCTGAAATCCGGATAAGAAAACGTTAACAAAAATGTAACCGGTAAAACACAGAAAGGCAAATGAACTGGAAAAGAGTGGTACCTTGAAGGGCGCTGAGCTGGCTCTTGAGGTCCTCAATGGAGGCTTCCGGAACGGCTGTTACGCAAAAAATTCGTAAGTGTTGAGAGGGAAAATCAATACGTAAGAGAAAAGTCGGGTGCACAAAGAAAGCAAACCTTGGCAGTGGCTGTGGGCCTCGGCAAGATCCCGGTGCTCCCACGTGCTCCTCGCGCTCGGCGTCGCCGTGCTCTGTTTAAATAAAAAAAGAAAGTGTGAAGATGTCGCTTTGTCTTAAGGAAGTTTTCGCAGCCGCGCTCAACCCGAAACTAGGGGACCGGGAAGATATACATAATGGTGAAAGAGTAAAAACCGGCTGTTTGTAAGAAGAGATTTGAGGTTTGGTAAAGCTTACCACATTGTTTGTAGCGCCGTGCCACGCGGTGTCAAATTCTTTGACCGCCGCCGCAGCCGCATGAAGTGTTGTGTGGTGTCTCGGGCCCGCGGGATCGATGCGGATCTTGTCCCCAAGCCGAGCGCCGCCGCTGACAGATCCGCCCGATTCCACTTTTGGGTCAGACCGAGAAGGTGCCCTGTGGCCGCCGCGCGGCTCAGCTCGTGATCCGGCCCAGCTGAGCTTGTCCTCAACGATGACGTGCGCCGGCGTGCAATACAAGGGACTGCGCGCCGGAGGCGAGGGAGCCGGTTGAGATGGGCGCCGGCGCCGGCTTGGTTCTGCCGCTGCGGGCTCTTGGCTTGACGGTGGAGTTGGCGGCTTGGCCGCAGCAGGCCCTCGGCTGAACTTGCCGGAGGAGGCATGGATGTGGTCTTGGCGGCGCTGAAGCTGTGCGTGCCTTGCCTGAGTAGAGGCTGCCGCGCGGAAGACTCGCACGTCTTGAGGGGAGGAAGAGGAAGCTTTCTTCTTCTTCTTCGGACGGTGGAAACCAAAGGTTCCACCCTCCCGGCAACTTCGGTGTTGGCGCCGGTGTTGCTGGCGCCGGTGTCTGGGTTCTCTGGAGGGGAGATGATGTCCTCCTCCGCGCGGTGATCTTAAAGTTCAGGGGCCGCGCGCTGCTGGCGTGTAGTTGACGTGGGAGTTAGAAATCTTTGTGGTGTAGCTTTTCTTCAGTTCCCCGGCAACGGCGCCAGAAAACAGTCCTGATGCGCGTAAATGTACACGTCCGTTGGGAACCCCAAGAGGAAGGTATGATGCGCACAGTGACAAGTTTTCCCTCGAAAGAAACCAAGGTTATCGAAACAGAGGGAGCCAAGAAGCACGGAAGGTTGTTGGTGAGGAATGTAGTGCAACACCAGTGAAACCGGCGCTAACGTGGAACCTGCACAACACAATCAAAGTACTTTGTCCCAACGTAACAGTGAGGTTGTCAATCTCACCGGCTTGCTGAAAACAAAGGATTAAACGCGAGGAAGATGGTGTTTGTTTGCAAAGAACAATAAACAAGAGAATGTATTCAGATGTAAAAGAATGGACCGGGTCCACAGCTCACTAGTGGTGTCTCTCCAATAAGATAACTAACATGCTGGGTGAACAAATTACAGATGAGCAATTGACAAACAAAGATTCAATACATATCAACGATGATTACTATGTGATTTAATCAGGCATTACGACAAAGTACATAGACCGCTATCCAGCATGCATCTATGCCTAAATAATCCACCTTCAGGTTATCATCCAACCCTTCCGTATTAAGTTGTAAACAATGATAATTGCATTAAGTATGGTGCGTAATGTAATCAACATAAATATCCTTAGACAAAGCATCAATGTTTTATCCCTAGTAGCAACAAGACATCCACAACCTTAGAACTTTCTCACTGTCCCACATTCAATGGAGGCATGAACCCACTATCGAGCATAATTACTCCCTCTTGAGTTACAAGCAACTTGGCCATAGCCTCTACTAGCAACGGAGAGCATGCAAGAACATAAACAACACATATATGATAGATTGATAATCAACTTAACATAGTATTCTATATTCATCGGATCTCGCCAAACACAACATGTAGCATTACAAATAGATGATCTTGATCATGTTAGGCAGCTCACAAGATCTAATACAATGAAAGCACAAGCGGAGAAGACAACCATCTAGCTACCGTTATGGACCCATAGTCCAAGGATGAACTACTCACGCATCAATCCGGAGGCGGCATGATGATGTAGAGCCCTCCGATGATTCCCCTCTCCTACAGGGTGCCGGAGGCATCTCCTCGAATCCCCGAGATGGGATTCCGGCGGCGGCCTCACGAATGTTTTCCGTATCGTGGCTCCTGCAGACAGGGGCTTCGCGACGAGGCTTTGGAGGCGGAAGGGTTGGTCAGCCACACGAGGTGGCGACACAACAGGCGGCGCGGCCCAGGCCGCGCCGCCCTAGCGTGTCGTCGCCGTGGCCCCACTCCCCGTTTCCTCTTGGACTACCTGAAGGTTCAAAAATAGGCCCTCGGGCGTTGATTTCGTCCAATTCCGAGAATATTTCACTAGGATTTCTGAAACCAAAAAACAAGAACTGGCACCACTGCATCTTGTTAATAGGTTAGTGCCGGAAAATGTATAATAATGTCGAAAGTATGTATAAAACATTAATAAAAGTAGCATGGAACATAAGAAATTATAGATACGTTTGAGACGTATCACATCCCCAGCTTAGTTCCTGTCCGAGAGGTAAACGATAACACAAATAATTTCTCAAGTGACATGCTACCAACATAATCTTGATCAACATTATTGTAAAGCATATGAGATGAATGGAGTGATCGAACAAAAGATTGCTAACAAAGATAATGACTAAGCAAATGAATCATATAGCAAAACTTTTCATGAATAATACTTTCAAGACGAGTATCAATAAGACTTGCATAAGAGCTAACTCATAAGCAATAAATTCATAGTAGAATGCATTGAAGCAACACAAGGATGATTAAGTTTCAGCAATGCTTTCAACTTGTAACATGTATATCTCATGGATATTTGTCAACATAGAGTAATATAACAGGTGCAATAAGTAAACATGTAAGAATCAATGCACAGCTAACACAAGTGTTTGCTTCTAAGATAGAAAGAAGTGGGTAACCGAGTCAACATAAAGTAAAAGAATGGCCCTTCGCAGAGGGAAGCATTGATTACTATTTTTGTGCTAGAGCTGTTTTGAAAACATAGAAACAATTTTGTCAATGGTAGTAATAATTCATATGTGCTATGCATAATACTTCCTACAAGTTGCATGTCTCATGCATAGAGTACTAATAGTGCTCGCACCTTGTCCTACTTAGCTCGGAAACACGGATTCTCATCGATAACATATGCCTCAACCAAGTGTCACAAAGGGGTACTTCTATGCCGCCTGCATAAGTGTCTAAGGAGAAAGCACGCATTGTTTTTCTCGAACAAACAGATGCCATAGGATGGCTTATGTTGGGGCCGAATGGACGCTAGAGGATTCGGGGGAGGGTTTGTGATTAGACGGTACGAACTTTCGGATGGTTTCCTCAAGAACTTGGCCAAGGCCAGAGGTTGAAGAAGAAAGACACAAGGAAGAACTCGCTCTAGATCATGTTCTCTATTGACCTCCACAGGTTACAAGTTTGTGCTTACAGGATCTCTATCTCTCTCTATTGCTCGCACCTCTTCAAGGAGGCTGCCCCCTCTCCTTATATAGGGGAGAGGGTGGCTTACAGGGGAAGAACCCCTAATGGCATCTTTGACTAGACAAACTACTTTACAAAGATACTTTACAAAGCTACTTTAATCATAGATGACGCCGGGGTCTTCTTTAAACAGGGAGGCTGACGTCTTCCGGCTTCTTTGATCGTCATCCTCCTCTTTATCGTCAGGCCTTTGTTTAAAGCCACTTTGCTTAGCTCATTGTTGTCCTCTAGCAATGGAAAGAATCTTTGACCAGTCCTGCCGACATGATCTTGCTTCCGGTGTACCGGTATCTTTCTATCCGGCTCCTAGATACCCTCTTGGGATACCGCTTAGCTTCACTTAACTAAACTCTTATCTTTGCGTCCCGGTATGAACATTAAACCGGTATCTTGATGGATAAGACAATCCGGTTTGGCATGCCTTTGGCATACCGGGGGTCATCCCCCCAACATTAGTCCCCAAAGCTGGTATAGTCTGGCGGATTCTATCCAACAGACCATGCCAGGTTCTCACGTCCTAGGATACCGGTTTAACTTATCCGGCGCTTAGCTTAGATCCGGCACCTTGCCCGGACATGTTTTCTCTCTTGCGAGGCACTTTCGTATCTTATCCTCCGCATCTTGGTCATTAAACACTTCCTGGGCGAAGTCGAGAATATATCGGGTCCCGCGCCTGACATGCGCATCTGGGACTGACGCGCCGTGTCAGTCACTTCGATCACGCACAGATATCCCTTTCCATCGGATCCCAACCACTATACTAGATCCGTGTGTACCTCCCTGTGGTTTTTTGATTTCTCGCGTGTACCGCCGCGCCACGTGGCGGCCCGTGGAGCAAACCGTCGCGGCCCGGTGGTTTTTCTCTCTCTCTTCTTTATAAGGGAAACCGCCTTCTTCTTCCTCTTCTCGCATTCCCACTTCTTCGCGCACAGTGTCCTGCTCCTCGCGCCTCCGTCGCCTGTTCGCCGAACGCCGCTCGGCGACCGTTTCTGCTCCTCCGAACGTCGCCGAATCTCGCCGCAGGAAGAACCTCTCACAGCTTTCCGCGGTTGCGGGTCTTTCTTCAAGCTCTTCTCCGCCTCGCCGTCGACGGACCTCTCGCCAACCGCCCGCCCACGGTCGAGCCTCCCTTGTGCGACTCCGCCTCAGGTTAGGCTCAATCTGGCTTGCTTTCTAGATCTTGAGTTGGTAGTGTATTTACTTCTCCTTTTCTTGGTTTTTCTTTTCTCTCGTAGATCTTCGCGTGGGGGTAGATTGTGGGATTCTTGTTTCTCCGCATCCAAACTCATGTCTAGTGAGGAGTCTTCCTCTGCCTCTTCTTCTACCTCCTCCTCCGATAGCCGGCCTAGCCAATGCTCCGACGGATTAACCGCCGATCATGTTCAGATGGATATTGATTCCGGTAGCGACCAAGAAGCCGGTAGCTCTAGCCAAGCTTCCGGCTTAGATCCTGCCGGTATCACACGCGGGGCCTGGATGGGCTCCAACGTCAGCCAGTATGAAATCGACTGGCTTTACCGGTCCCGGAGGATTTCGGAGGGAGTAACCTGCTGGCTCCCTGGCGACGAGATTGAACCGGTGGTTAATATCGGTGAACGCGTTGTTTTTCTTGCTCACTTTGAGCGTGGCTTCGGCCTCCCTGCCTCTGCTTTTTTCCGGAGTTTCCTTGATTTTTACCAACTCCAACCTCACCATCTCCCCGGCAACGCCGTTTTCTATCTCTCGTGTTATGCCACCTTTATGGAGGCTTATATCGGCATTCGTCCCACCGGCGAGACGTTTCCCCGTTTCTTTGCTCTTCGGATCAATTCCGTTCAGGGCAAGGAAATTCCTAAACCCAAACCTCCCGTACAGTGCGGGTCCTGCATCATCCTATCCCGTCAAGGGAGCCCTTTTTTCAAGTTTTCTGGTCTGGAGTCTTGCCGGTTGTGGCAAGGGGCCTTCTTCTATGTGAGGAACAACGGTGCCGCAGATCTCATTAATCTGCCACCCTTTAACCCGGCGCCGCCCACGAGGGCCAACTGGACCTACAATCCGAAGGAATCTCATAACGAGACCAACCGGATTATACGCTTCATGAAGCAACGGATGAAGGACACCAACATCTGCTCCGACGATATTATCCGCACCTTTATCTCGCGCCGGGTGCTTCCTCTTGCGCGCCGCGCTCACAAGATGAGCGAGATGTACGGTCCCGGTGATCCTACCAAGATCACCGGACTTCCTCTCAGCAAGAAGGACGTTGTCCGCAAGGCTAGGCAGATCTGCCAGACTGCCATGCCGGAAGATGGGAATGGGGCCTCCGGCCCTTTAGTTCCACTAACCCTCCGACCCAAGAAGTAAGAATTTACGCAACTCGGGTCGGTTTACCGGAACCTATGTCGTGGGTTCACTTTTTTCCTTTTGTTTTTCAGGCCAAGGACCCGTCGGGATCCGACCGGCGAGGCCCTTGCCGGAAACGCGGTTTGGACAAATTTGACCCGGACCCCGTCATTCACTGGCAAGATCTGAAGATGGGCCGGACTCCAGCATCACGCCTTGGCAAATCTCCACCGGAACCTTCCGGTTCGTCCGACGATTTGACCTTGCTAGAGGTAGCTCTTCTTTATACCTCCTCTATTCCTTATTGTTCTTCAGATGTCTCTCACCCACATCCATACGTTACACCTCAGCAGCCGTTGCTGGGTAGGGCAAAGAGTTTGATAAACTGAGGCCTGGCAAGAAGAACAAAGCTCTGCCTCCGACGGCTTAGCCAGCCCCAAGATCCAAGCGCTTCCGGACCAACCCTTCGCGGGGAATATTTGTGAGGCGCTACAAGAGCAGGCAGATGCCGATCTCTTCTGGGTAAGGCCCCGTTACTCTGCTTGTTTTGTTTTTACTAAGCTCCTTTCCGGTTTCTTTTTTTCCAACCTTTTCTTCTTCTCTATTTTTCAGCCCCGCGCTTAAGCTCGGCCCCAGGCCTGAGGGCTCCGCCGGATCCGCAAGGACCTCAACTCCTCCTCACGCAAGCCCGGCACCTTCTGGTGCCGGCATTTGCCCTCCGCCTCCCGCTCCGGGAGGCACCCGCTGCTCCGGGTGCGCGTCCCTACACCGCGCATCACCGCAATGCAGGAGGACCCTGTTTCCCCTCTCGAGAACCAAGATACCGGCGACAGCAACATCGGTGCCGGAAAAGAGACTGCCGGGCGGGCGGAACCTCTGGTTCCTCCCGTCCCAGAAAAGAAGAAGAAGAAGAAGACCAAGATGTCTTCCCCCTCCAAAGCCGCGCCGGAAACTTCCGCGCCGGCAAGCTCCAACCCGGGCGACGCGCCTGGCGCTCCCCCTTCTCCCAGGACCACGCCAACGCCACCGCCGGAAGCTCCTCGCACCGAGCCAGCCGGTGCCACTCCCACGGCGTCGCCGCCCAAGACCTTGACGCTCGTCAAGGGGAAGGAAACGGCCCCTAGCGCCTCCTCCGGCGGCCAGCAGCCCCTGGCACTGCACGTCTCCCGCGCCGCTAGCGCAGCCGGCGAGAAGGCTAATGCCCGCTTTGGCCGATCACCAAGTTCCGGGTCATTAAGGTCGAGCTGCACTACTTCCCTATGAGAAGGGAATCACAAGGACTGTCTAAGGCATCTGCTGCCCTGGCAAGGACCGGACATCGGTGCCTGACCCCATTGAAAGATAATCAATTTTATTAGTTGTAGTGGGAGCAAATTCAACAAATTAGCTATCAAATATAGGAGGTATATTAAAATCATAATCAAATTTATCCTCCATAACAGGTGGTAACAAAAGACTACTATCATTATAATCATCATAAATAGGAGGCAAAGTATCATCAAAGTAAATTTTCTCCTCAATGCTTGGGGACTAAAATATCATGCTCATCAAAGCCAGCTTCCCAAGCTTAGAATTTTCCATAGCATTAGCAACAATGGTGTTCAAAGTATTCATACTAATAACATTCCCATTATCATGCATATAAAGTTCCATGGGTTTTTTAATTCTCTTCAAACACATCATGTCCTAATTCAAGATAAAGTTCATAAAGATCTCTCATATTTTTGTTGTTTTCCATTATGCCTAACTAGTGTAAACAAGAAACCAAATGTCGCAGTTGCAGTCTAAAGGAAATAGCTTCTAGCACTTACAACGGCTTCTGGAAAATAGCTTAGTAGCCGAGATCCCAGTGTGAGTACCTTTTACCTTTCCTCCACTGTGCAAGAACTGGCTTCTTTCTTGAGCTTTGATGTCTACGTTCCCCTCCTTTCCTGTAGACATTGTTGGCCTCCAAGAGCGTAGGTTTGTAGAACAGCAGCAAGTTTTCCCTTAAGTGGATCACCTGTAATATCGAACTCGTGGAGGAAGAGGTCAAAGATATCCTCTCATGCAACCCCGCAACCACAAAGCAAGAAGTCTCTCTTGGAGACCCCAACACACCAAATAGGTGCACTAGTTCTGCCAAGAGATAGTGAAATACAGTGGTATGAATATATATGAGCAATAGCAACAAAATAGCTTGGAAAAGCGTGTAGTTGATGGTGGTAGTATTGCAAAGCAGAGGTAATTGCAAAGAAAATAAGAACAAGCGCCATGTATTTAGGAACAAGGGCCTAGATTACACTTTCACTAGTGGACACTCTCAACATTGATCACATAATGAAATAGATAATGCATACTCTACACTTTTGTTGGATGATGAACACATTGCGTAGGATTACACGAACCTCAATGCCGGAGTTAACAAGCTCCACAATAATGCTCATATTTTAGTAACCTTTAGTGTAAGATAGATCAAAAGACTAAACCAAGTACTAGCATAGCATGCACACCGTCACCTTCATGCATATGTAGGAGGAATAGATCACATCAATATTATCATAGCAATAGTTAACTTCAGTAATCTACAAGAGATCATGATCATAGCATAAACCAAGTACTAACACGGTGCACACACTGTCACCTTTGCACACATGCAGGAGGAATACAACTACTTTAATAACTTTGCTAGAGTAGCACATAGATAAATTGTGATACAATGCACATTGCAATCATAAAGAGATATAAATAAGCACTTCACTACGCTCTTCATAATAGTGAATAAGTACTTCGTGAAATATAGCCTAAGAGACCCACACGGTGCACACACTGTCACCTTTACACACGTGGGACAAGGAGTCTCCGGAGATCACATAAGTAAAACCCACTTGTAGCATAATGACATCTAGATTACACATCATCATATGAATCTCAATCATGTAAGGCAGCTCATGAGATTATTGTATTGAACTACATAGGAGAGAGATGAACCACATAGCTACCGGCACAGCCCCGAGCCTCGATGGAGAACTACTCCCTCCTCATGGGAGCAGATAAATGCATACTTTACACTTTTGTTGGATGATGAACACATTGCGTAGGATTACACGAACCCTCAATGCCGAGAGTTAACAAGCTCCACAATAATGCTCATATTTTAGTAACCTTTAGTGTAAGATAGATCAAAAGACTAAACCAAGTACTAGTATAGCATGCACACTGTCACCTTCTGCATATGTAGGAGGAATAGATCATATCAATATTATCATAGCAATAGTTAACTTCGCAATCTACAAGAGATCATGATCATAGCATAAACCAAGTACTCACACGGTGCACGCACTGTCACCTTTGCACACATGCAGGAGGAATAAAACTACTTTAATAACTTTGCTAGAGTAGCACATAGATAAATTGTGATACGATGCACATTGCAATCATAAAGAGATATAAATAAGCACTTCACTACGCCCTTCAACAGTGAATAAGTACTTCGAAATATAGCCTAAGAGACCCACACCGTGCACACACTGTCACCTTTACACACGTGGGACAAGGAGTCTCCGGAGATCACATAAGTAAAACCCACCTGACTAGCATAATGACATCTAGATTACAAGCATCATCATATGAATCTCAATCATGTAAGGCAGCTCATGAGATTATTGTATTGGAACTATATAGGAGAGAGATGAACCACATAGCTACCGCTACAGCCCCGAGCCTCGATGGAAACCATTCCCTCTCATGGAGCAAAGAGCGGGGATGAAGATGGCGGGGAGATGGCAGCGGAGTCGATGGAGAAGCCTTCCGGGGGCATTCTCCGCTCCGGGGCAGGTGCCGGAAACAGTAGACTCCGGTCCCTGCATCTTGCTTCGTTGGGATTTACGGCGCTCTGGAACTTTCTCGTATCGGCTTCCTCCAGAAGGGCTTTATGCAGGGCTGAGATAGGCGAAGAGGCGCGCAGGAGGGTCAACGAGGCGATGACACCATAGGCAGGGCGCGCCAGAGCTCGTCGCGCCACCATGTCATCTCGGGGCCCACCAGGCCCCTCCGCGCTCCTGTCTCCGGATGCTCCTTAGGAACCTCGCGCACTCGTCCAATTCCGAGAATATTTCGTTACTAGATTTCTGAAACCAAAAAAACAGCAGAAAACAGGAACTGCACTTCGGCATCTTGTTAACAGGTTAGTTCCAGAAAATGATAAGACATAAAGTATGCATAAAACATGTAGATATCATCAATAAAGGGCATGGAACATAAGAAATTATCACATTGGAGACGTGGACGCATCCCGTAGTTCTGCTCGTCCCGAGCAGGCAAACGATAACAAAGATAATTTCATGACATGTCATCATAATCTTGATCATACTATTTGTAAACATATGTAATGAATGCAACAATCAAACAAGGGTAATGACATGAGTAAACAAATGAATCATATAGCAAAGACTTTTCATGAATAGTACTTCAAGACAAGCATCAATAAGTCTTGCATAAGAGTTAACTCATAAAGTAAATCAAAGTAAGGGTATTGAAGCAACACAAAGGAAGATTAAGTTTCAGCGGTTGCTTTCAACTTATAACATGTATATCTCAGGGATAGTGTCAATGTAAAGTAATATAACAAGTGCAATATGCAAGTATGTAGGAATCAATGCACAGTTAACACAAGGTTTGCTCCTTGAGGTGGAGAGAAATAGGTGAACCGACTCAACATAAAAGTAAAAGAAATCCTTCAAAGAGGAAAGCATCGATTGCTATATTTGTGCTAGAGCTTTGGTTTTGAAAACATAAAGAGAGCATAAAAGTAAAAATTTGAAGAGGTGTTTGTTGTTGTCAACGAATGGTAGCGGGTACTCTAACCCTCTTGCCAGACAAACCTTCAAAGAGCGGCTCCCATTTTATTTTATTTTTGGGTGGCACTTCCAACCTTTCTTTCGCAAACCATGGCTAACCGAATCCTCGGGTGCCCGCCAACAATCTCATACCATGAAGGAGTGCCTTTTTATTTTAATTTTATTATGATGACACTCCTCCCCACCTTTGCTTTCTCAAGCCATGGCTAACCGAATCCTTCGGGTGCCGTCCAACAATCACATACCATGGAAAAGTGTCTATTTTTGTTAATTAATTTGGGACTGGGAATCCCATTGCCAGCTCTTTTGCAAAATTATTGGATAAGCGATGAAGCCACCAGTCCATTGGTGAAAGTTGCCCAACAAGATTGAAAGATAAACACCACATACTTCCTCATGAGCTATAAAACATTGACACAAATAAGAGGTAATAACTTTTGAATTGTTTAAAGGTAGCACTCAAGCAATTTACTTTGAATGGCGGAGAAATACCATGTAGTAGGTAGGTATGGTGGACACAAATGGCATAGTAGTTGGCTCAAGGATTTTGGATGCATGAGAAGTATTCCTCTCGATACAAGGTTTAGCTAGAAAGGTTATTTGAAGCAAACTCAAGGATGAACCGGTGCAGCAAAACTCACATAAAAGTCATATTGTAAACATTATAACACTCTACACCGTCTTCCTTGTTGTTCAAAACTCAATACTAGAAATTATCTAAACCTTAGAGAGACCAATTATGCAAGCCAAATTTTAGCATGCTCTATGTATTTCTTCATTAATGGGTGCAAAGCATATGATGCAAGAGCTTAAACATGAGCACAACAATTGCCACGTATCACATTATCCAAGACATTTTAGAATTACTACATGTAGCATTTTCCAATTCCAACCATATAACAATTTAACGAAGAAGAAACTTCGCCTTGAATATTATGAGCTAAGAACACATGTGTTCATATGAACCAGCGGAGCGTGTCTCTCTCCCACACAAGGATGAACTTATTCGGAGAATGAAAATAACAAAACAAAAATAAAAGCACACAGACGCTCCAAGTAAAGTATATAAGATGTGACTGAATAAAAATATAGTTTCACTAGAAGAAACCTGATAAGTTGTTTATGAAGAAGGGGATGCTTTGGGCATCCCCAAGCTTAGACGCTTGAGTCTCTTAAAATATGCAGGATGAACCACCGGGGCATCCCCAAGCTTAGACCTTTCACTTTTCTCGATCACATTATATCACCCTCTTCTATTGACCCTTGAAAACTTCCTTCACACCAAACTTCAAGCAAACTCATTAGAGGGTTAGTGCATAATCAAAAATTCACATGTTCAGAGGTGACAATCATTCTTAACACTTCTGGACATTGCACAAAACTTCTGAAAGTTAATGGAACAAAGAAACTCATTCAACATAGCAAAAGCGCAATGCGAAATAAAAGGCAGAATCTGTCAAAAACAGAACAGTCCGTAAAGAGGAATTTTAAGATGGCACCAGACTTGCTCAAATGGAAAACTCAAAACTAATGAAAGTTGTGTACATACGAGGATCACGCTCGTAAATTGGCAGATTTTTTCAAATTTTCTACAGAGAATTGTGCCCAGATTCGTGACAGACAGCAATGCTGTTTCTGCGCATCGATCCCAAATATAACATCAACTTTGACATAGAAACTTTACTTGGGTACAAAAACATGATAAGGAGAGGTTGCTACAGTAGTAAACAACTTCCAAGACTCAACAAACAAAAATTGCTGTAGTAAAATAAACACATGGGTTATCTCCCAAGAAGTTCTTTCTTTATAGCCATTAAGATGGGCTCAAAAGTTTTAATGATGATGCTCTCATAAGGATGAGAGTTGAAGCAAAAAGAGAGCATCAAGAAGCAAATTCAAAATACATTTAAGCCTAACCCACTTCCTATGAAAAGGAATCTTATACACAAATATATTCATGAAGAACAAAGTGGTAAGCATAGAAAAACAACACAAGCGCAATTTCAAGATTTTCAACATAAAGAGGGGAAACTTAATATTATTAAGATGCATATAACCATGTTTCCCTCTCTCATAATAACTTTAAGTAGCTATCATGAACAAATTCAACAATATAACTATCACATAAAACATTCTTTTCATGAGCCACATGCATAAAATAATTACTCTCCACATAAGCATAATCAATTTTATTAGTTGTAGTGTGAGCAAATTCAACAAAGTAGCTATCAAATATAGGAGGTATATTGTAATCATAATCAAATTTATCATCCATAACAGGTGGTTTATCATTATAATCATATCATAAATAGGAGGCAAAATATCATCAAAGTAAATTTTCTCCTCAATGCTTGGGGAACAAAAATATCATGCTCATCAAAGCCAGCTTCCCCTAGCTTAGAATTTTCCATAACATTAGCAACAATGGTGTTCAAAGTATTCTCATACTAATAACATTCCCATTATCATGCATATAAAGTTCCATGGGTTTTTAATTCTCCCTTCAAACACATCATGTCCTCATTCAAGATAAAGTTCATAAAGCTCTCTCATATTTTTGTTGTTTTCCATTATGCCTAACTAGTGTAAATAAGAAACCAAATGTCGCAATTGCAGAGTCTAAAGGAAATATAGCTTCGAGTACTTACAACGGCGCCGGAAAATAGCTTAGTAGCCGAGATCCGGAGTGAGAGTACCTTTTACCTTTCCTCCCCGGCAACGGCGCCGGAAAAAATAGCTTGATGTCTACGTTCCCCTCCTTTCCTGTAGACAGTGTTGGGCCTCCAAGTGCAGAGGTTTGTAGAACAGCAGCAAGTTTTCCTTAAGTGGATCACCCAAGGTTTATCGAACTCGGGGAGGAAAAGGTCAAAGATATCCCTCTCATGCAACCCCGCAACCACAAAGCAAGAAGTCTCTTGTGTCCCCAACACACCAAATAGGTGCACTAGTTCAGTAAGAGATAGTGAAATACAGGTGGTATGAATATATATGAGCAATAGCAACGGTACGGCGCCAAAAAATAGCTTGCTGGCGTGTAGTTACGGTGGTAGTATTGCAGCAGTAGTAACGCAATAAAACAGTAACAAGCAGTGATAGCAATATTTAGGAACAAGGCCTAGGGATTACACTTTCACTAGTGGACACTCTCAACATTGATCACATAATAGTAATAGATAAATGCATACTCTACACTTTTGTTGGATGATGAACACATTGCGTAGATTACACGAACCTCAATGCCGGAGTTAACAAGCTCCACAATAATGCTCATATTTTAGTAACCTTTAGTGTAAGATAGATCAAAAGACTAAACCAAGTACTAGCATAGCATGCACACCGTCACCTTCATGCCATGTAGGAGGAATAGATCACATCAATATTATCATAGCAATAGTTAACTTCGCAATCTACAAGAGATCAGGATCATAGCATAAACTAAGCACTAACACTCTGCACACACTGTCACCTTGCACACATGCAGAGGAATACAACTACTTAATAATTTACAGTAGCCATGGATAAATTATGAGGCCAATGCACATTGCAAAATCATGGATATAAATGGCTTCACTGCGCTCTGTAACAGTAATAGCACTGTGGAAATATAGCCTAAGAGGAACCTGCCGGGTGCATTAACTGTCATCTTTATGACTATCAGACAAGTAGTCTCGGATCAGATGTTAAACCCACACTTGACTGGGCATAAATGACACCTGATTACAGCATCATCAGCAGTTATCTCATTCATGTAAGGCAGATCAAGTGAGATTATGCAGCTGGAACTGTTACAGAGAGAGATGAACCACATAGCTACCGGTACAGCCCCGAGCCTTGATGGAGAACTACTCCTCCTCATCATGGGAGCAGCGATGATGAAGATGGCGGTGGAGATGGCAGAGGTGTCGGTGGAGATGGCCTCCGGGGGCACTTCCCCGCCCCGCATGGTGCCGGAACAGAGACTCCGGTCCCCCAGATCTTGGCTACGGCGGCGCTCCGGAACTTTCTCGTATCGTGGCTTCCTCCGTAAGGGCTTTCGAGTGTGGGCTTTATAGGCGAAGAGGCGGCGCAGAGGGGTCAACGACATGACACCAGGGTGGCGCGGCGTGGCCCGCCGCGCCACCATGTCATCTCGGGCCCACCAGGGCCCCTCCGCGGCTCTCTAGTGTTCGACTTCCGGGCAAAATAGGAACCCGGGCGTTGATTTCGTCCACCCGAGAATATTTCGTTACTAGGATTTCTGGAACCAAAACAGCAGAAACAGGAACCGGCACTTCGGCATCTTGTTAATAGGTTAGTTCCGTAAAAATGCGTAAATATGACATAAAGTATGCATAAAACATGTAGATATCATCAATAAAGTGGCATGGAACATAAGAAATTATCGATACGTTGGAGACGTATCACCAGTCCCCGAGTTTCGGGTTAAGATCTTTGCTCTTAGCTAACATCATTTCTTTGAACAGAGCACGGCTGACGCTCGGAAGGTCCTTTTTGAGGAGCTTCTCTGGGAGCACCGGGACCTCGCTGAGGCACACAGCAAGTGCCAAGGTAAATCTTGCGCCTCCGGCATCTTTTTACCGGAAAGCTTTCCTTCTCTCAATTCTTAACACTTATGATTTTCTGCTTCAACAGCCATCCCGGAAGCTTCTATTGAGGCCCTCAGGACGCAGCTTGCCACCGCCCAAGGTACAGCTTCCTGTTTGCCAGTTAACTTGCTTTCTCTAGATTGTATCAGTACAACTTTGCTAACACTCTCTTTCCGGGTTTCAGAGGAGAAGGACCAACTTATCCGGCAGCATCAGGAGAATCTGAGCGCTCAGAAGGAGATCTCCAGGGAGCTCAAGGATCAGGCTATCCAGGCCGGAGTCCGGCACGCTGAGGAGCTGAAGGCCGCTGAAGCTGCCGCGGAGGCCAGGCTGAACGAGGCGCTGGAGGATGCCGGCAACGCCAATGTGGTGTTGCAGGCTGAGCTGGAAGAGGCCGCCAAGGCGCGGAAAGCAGCCGAGGACAAGGCCGCGCGGCTGGAGGCGGAGCAGAAGGAGTATGATCTTCTGGTTACGCAAACTGACGCGCTTGCCCTCCGTAAGTTTCTCCTTTTCTCTTTTTCGGTTTCTGCTTATAAGCTTACTCTTTCCGGTATCATATACTTAGCTCTTGTTTGTCTCGCAGGACTCTTTCCGGATTCCCAGACTTATGCTGTAAAGAAGGTTGGAGAGCGCCGGGTGCTGCAGGCATACAAGAATCTGGGTGCGCCCTGGGACCCCTATGACCACCTGGTTGCTCTAAACGCGCGGGTCTCCCACATGCGCTCGGTGGACCGGAACCTTTCCGACATCCCTGAGGTGGCGTCCCAGCTCTACAAGACCCTCTGGCCTGGAGAAGTGGTGCCCGATACCTTCTCCCTCATCAGCCGACCGCCTCAAGGGTGCCGGCCGAAGAATCCGGGAGTGGCAGTGCTCTGCTGCCCGTGCCGGAGCAGACTCAGCGCTTCGCGTTGCCTGCTCCTGGTACCCGGAGCTGGACCTGGACGCTCTCACCGGCGTGCGCGAAGGGGCTGAAACCGATTTGGACCCGGTCCTCACCGCTAAGCGGCAGGATCGCGTACCACATCGCGGAGTATGCTGACATGCGCACCTTCATCCCTCCTCCTGAAGACGTCAAAGACTATCTGAGCGACGAGGAGGAAGGTGAAGACGCTGATGACGCGCCTCCAGAAGGTCCTGATGCCCAAGACGCTCCTCCTGAAGCCCCTGTTGCTTGAACTTTGCCTGAATGATGCCTGTGATATGCTTGTCCTGTTAAACTTGGAAACATTGCCCGTTAAATTCTACCCCGGTATGCCGGGGTCTATGATGTAAGATAATACTTTAACCTCTATTTTGGTTGTGGTACAACAGTTTATGCCGGTATGCTATACCGGTAGTTAATTAACTTATGTTTGCCTTAGCATATTTGCTTGTTGATTTGCTTTCTCTTGCACTGCAATGATTCCGAAATTGTTTCCGCATCCAATTCGATGCACACTTGGCTCTTTTGCTTTGGCTCTGCCTACCTTCTCTGGGCATTTTTTGGCGTATGAGCACAAAGTTCTTTTACCAAGCAAGCACTTTCTTGAACTTAGAAATAACTCGAAATTTTTGCAAAAACCGGCATAACCGGGGTTAGTTAAACTTTTCCGGATTGTTCTTTCCCGCTCTTCCTCTTCGCAGTTCATGTGCTTATCCCCTACCGGCTATCTTGCTTGCCATGAAGCCAAGTTATGGACAACAGCAAAGTCGAAGACTCCGGTAGGGTCTAGCACACTACTAAACCGGAAAGAAAAAACGTTCAATAAGCAACCGGTAAACAGAAAAAATAACGAGCAGAAACTAAGCTTGGGGATGCTGATACGTCTCCGACGTATCGATAATTTCTTATGTTCCATGCTACTTTATTGATGATACCTACATGTTTTATGCACATTATATGTCATATTTATGCATTGTCTGGAACTAACCTATTAACAAGATGCCGAAGAGCCAGTTTTTCTGCTGTTTTTGGTTTCAGAAATCCTAGTAAGGAAATATTCTCTGAATTGGACGAAATCTTCGCCCAGGGTCCTATTTTTGCACGGAGCTTCCAAGACCGAAGAGGGAAGGAAGTGGGACCATGAGGCGCCGTCACCATAGGCGGCGCGGCTCCAGCCCCGGCCGCGCGGACGCCATGGTGTGGGGCCTCGTGTGGCCCCCACGTTGCCCTTCCGCCACTTAAAGCCCCGTCGCGAAACCCCGCACGAGAGCCACGATACTGAAAACCTTCCAGAGACGTCGCCGCGAATCCCATCTCGGGGATTCAGGAGATCGCCTCCGACCCCGCCGGAGAGGGGATTCATCTCCCTGAGGACTCTTCATCGCCATGATCGTCTCAATGATGAGTGAGTAGTTCACCCCGGGACCCAAGGGTCCATAGCAGTAGCTAGGTGGTCGTCTTCTCTTTGTTGTGCTTCATTGTTGGATCTTTTGTGAGCTGCCTAACATGATCAAGATCATCTATATGTAATACTATATGTTGTGTTTGCCGGGATCCGATGGATAGAGAATACTATGTTATGGTGATTATCAACCTATTGTTTATGTGTTGTTTATGATCTTGCATGCTCTCGTTATTAGCAGAGAGGCTCTGGCTAAGTTTGTACTCTTAACTCCAAGAGGAGTATTTATGCTCGATAGTGGTCCATGTCATTGACACTGACAAAGGACAGAAAGTTCTAAGGTTGTGCATGTGCTGTTGCCACTAGGGATAAAACATTGATTCTATGTCTAAGGATGTAGTTGTTTCATTACATTACGCACCATACTTAATGCAATCGTGCTGCTTAGCAACTTAATACTGAATGGGGTTCGGATGATAACCAGAAGGTGTTTTAGGCATAGATGCAGCTGGATGGCGGTCTATGTACTTTGTCGTAATGCCCAATTAAATCTCACTATATTTATCATATCATGTATATGCATTGTTATGCCTTTCTCTATTTGTCAATTGCCCGATTGTAATTTGTTCACCCAACATGCTTTATCTTATGGGAGAGACACTTCTAGTGAACTGTGGACCCCGGGCCTATTCTTTACATAGCATACACTCTCAATTGTGTTTTACCGTTTTCTTTGCAAACATCTTCCCCTCGATACGCTTAATCCTTCGTTACAGCAAGCCGGTGAGATTGACAACCTCATTATTCGCTGGGGCAAAGTACTTTGGTTTTGTTGTGCGTATTCCACGTTGGCGCCTTAATCCTCGTTGTTGCGCCGCATCACATTTGGCCACCATCAACCTTCAACGTGCTTCTTGGATCCTCCTGGTTCGATTAAACCTTGGTTTCTTTCTGAGGAAAAACTTGCCACTGTGCGCATCATACCTTCCTCTTGGGGTTCCCAACGACGTGTACATCTACGCGCATCAAGCTCTTTTTCTGGCGCCGTTGCCGGGAGATCAAGACACGCTGCAAGGGGAGTCTCCACTTCTCAATCTCTTTACTTTGTTTTTGTCTTGCTTTATTTTATTTACTACTTTGTTTGCTGCACCTAAACAAAACACAAAAAAATTAGTTGCTAGTTTTACTTTATTTATTGTCTTGCTCTCTATATCAAAAACACAAAAAAATTAGTTACTTGCATTTACTTTATCTAGTTTGTTTTATTTACCGTTGCTAAAAATGAATACCCCTGAAAATACTAAGTTGTGTGACTTCACAAATGCAAATAATAATGATTTCCTATGCACACCTATTCCTCCACTACAGGAGAATTCTTTGAAATTAAACCCGCTTTACTGAATCTTGTCATGAGAGATCAATTTTCTGGTGTTAGTTCTGATGATGCTGCTGGCCATCTCAATAATTTTGTTGAACTATGTGAAATGCAAAAGTATAAGGATGTAGATGGTGATATTATTAAATTGAAAGTGTTTCCTTTCTCATTAAGAGGAAGAGCTAAAGATTGGTTGCTATCTTTGCCTAAGAATAGTATTGATTCATGGACTCAAATGTAAAGATGCTTTTATTGGTAGATATTATCCTCCCGCTAAAATTATATCTTTGAGAGGTAGCATAATGAATTTTAAGCAATTAGATACCGAACATGTTGCTCAAGCATGGGAGAGAATGAAAACTTTGCAAAGAATTGCCCAACCCATGGACCGACTACTCGATGATCATCCAAACCTTCTATGAAGATGACTAAATTTTTCTTCGCGGAATTTATTGGATTCAGCTGTTGGAGGTACCTTTAATCACATTGGGGGCTGCTACAAAACTTCTTGATGATATCATGATAAATTACTCTGAATGGCACACGAAAGAGCTCCACAAGGTAAGAATGTAAATTCTGTTGAAGAAACCTCTTCCTGGAGTGATAAGATTGACGTGATTATGTCTATGCTTGTGAATGGTAGATCTAATGTTGATCCAAATAATGTTCCTTTAGCTTCATTGGTTGCTCAAGAAGAAAATGTTGATGTGAATTTCATTAAAAATAATAATTTCAACAACAATGCTTATAGGAACAACCCTGGTAATAACTATAGGCCATATCCTTCTGCTAATGGTAATGGTAATTCTTATGGGAATTCTTACAACAATAATAGGAGTGTACCCTCTGGTCTTGAATCTATGCTTAAAGAATTTATTAGTACACAAACTGCTTTTAACAAATCTCTTGTGGAGGAAAAGCTTGATAAAATTGATATTCTTTTGCTTCTAGAGTTGATAAACTTGCCTTTGATGTTAATCTTAAAATTGAAAGTTATGCTAATAATGATATTGATAATAAGATTACTACTACAACAAATGCCATCCAAGTTAGAATTAATGAGAATATAAGATTAATGGCTGAACTGCGTGCTAGGCGGGATAGAGAAGAAAATGAAAAACTAGCTAAACAGAATAATGTAGCTAAAGTTTGGACTATTACCACCACTAGTAATGCTAATTCTTCACATGTTGCTGCACCTCCTACTATCAATGGTAAAATAATTGGTGTTGGCAATGTTTCTACTCCTAGTGCAAAGCGAAAAAAACTGCCTGAAATTGCTAAAACGCTCAAACCGCTTGTGATAAACCGCCAAAATTTTTTCCAATCTTGGGGACAATGATCCCATTGCTGTAGTCAGAATGATTTAGATTTTGATGATTGCCACATCTCTGAAGTTATAAAAGTTCTTACAAAAACTTGCTAAAAGTCCTAATGCTAGTGCTATAAATTTAGCCTTTACAAAACATATTACAAATGCTCTCATAAAAGCTAGAGAAGAGAAACTAAAACTTGAAACTTCTATTCCTAGAAAGTTAGAAGATGGTTGGGATCCCATCATTAAAATGAAGTTCAATGACTTTGAATGTAATGCTTTATGTGATCTTCGTGCAAGTATTTCTGTTATGCCTAAAAAGATTTATGATATGCTTGACTTGCCACCATTGAAGAATTGTTATTTGGATGTTAATCTTGCCGATAATGTTAAAAAGAAACCTTGGGAGGATTGATAATGTGCGCATTACGGTTAACAATAACCTTGTCCCCGTTGATTTTGTTGTTTTGGATATCGAATGCAATGCATCTTGTCCTATTGTGTTGGGAAGACCTTTTCTTCTAGAACTGTTGGTGCCGTTATTGATATGAGGGAAGGTAATATTAAATATCAATTTCCTCTCAAGAAAGGTATGGAACACTTCCCTAGAAAGAGAATGAAGTTGCCTTTTTGATTCTATTATTAGAACAAGTTATGATGTTGATGCTTCTACTCGATGATACTTGATTTGCACTTTCTCGCGCCTAGCTGAAAGGCGTTAAAGAAAAGCGTTTAGGGGACAACCCATGTTTTTACTACAGCAATTTTTTGTTTTGTTGAGTCTTGAAGTTGCTTACTACTGTAGCAACCTCTCTTATCTGTTTTTTGTGCCAAGTAAAAGTTTCTATGTCAAAGTTGATGTTATATTTGGGATCGCTGCGCAGAAACAGCATTGCTGTCTGTCACGAATCTGGGCACAGTTCTCTGTAGAAAATTCAAAATCTGCCAATTTACTTGAGAGCGTGATCCTCAGATATGTACGAACTTCTTCTATTAGGTTTTGAGTTTTTCATTTATGCCTGGTGCTGGGCTAAATCTTGCTCATTGACTGTTCTGTTTTTGACAGATTCAGCCTTGCATTGCCTCTTTTGCTATGTTGGATTCATTTCTTTGATCCATTAATGTCCAGTAGCTTTATAAAATGTCCAGAAGTGTAAAGAACGATTGTGCCACCTCTGAACATGTGAATTATTAATTGTGCACTAA